>OZ018324.1:17698031-18298031 GCA_963969495.1 Ceratothoa steindachneri | reverse complement strand
GTTCTGTATAACTGCATTCTGAGTTTTTATCCATCATATTTGATGATTCGTTGTTGAGCCTCTCCCTTGCTCTTAATCCTCAATCTCTTGTTTTCTTTTGGGGGTTGGACGTATTCTCCATCTTCAGAGGAGGATGCGGAGCTTGAGAGGTTACCCTCAGCTTACTTTATTCTCCTGGCAGCTTTTTTCTCCTTCATCTCCCGTTTTTTTCTGCCTCTATTCTGGGGTCCCTATTTGTGGACTTTAGAGGGGCTTGTGATGTTTCCTGGGCTTAGTTCTCTTCTGCCCTTTCTTCATCTGCTGGGGCTTCTTCCTCGGGCTGGTATTGTAGTTGTAGGACGTCCCACGATGAAGGGTTGTCCGGGAACCGCACTTCCTCATGACCATTCTTCTTGAGCATGGTGCTAAGCTCAGTAGCGAAGCAGCCCGGGTTGGTAAGGTTCTTCACGTGAGCGTATAGAATACAGGTGAGGATTTTTGTGGAACTCTCATCACCAACATTCAGGTATGTTTTTGGAGCAGCACAGTCTATGCTCCTTACGGGGGTGGCTTTTGCCGCTTTGGCGTAGGAGGTATTAGCCTCCTAATTCCCTCTGCCTTTTTCTCCTCTGGCTTCCTTCTTAATATTTCTTTTTTCCTTAGGCAGGACATCGCCATTGCCCCTTGCTTTTGCTCATAGTTTGGGAATTTTTCTTCGTTTGCTGGGCATTCACGCCAGCCATGCCCTTTTCCACTGCATTTAGAGCAGATCAGTTCCTGATCCCTGCACTCCTTTGTAGTGTGGTGCTCAAGTTTGAAGCACCTGAAGCATATTTGGACTGGAGTAAACTCCTCCCGCTCAATTTGATCTCCGCTTATTTTGGCGTTGAAGAGCAGTAGACCACTCTCCTTCACCTTAGCTGCCATCGTTGTGTCAGCAAAGATAATCTTAAATACATGGTTGTATTCAGTGCCGTCTCTTTTGTTTTTAAATTTCACTACCTCTGCTACCTTTGCCCATTTCTTTCAATCTCAGCTCTTATTTCTCCCTTTGTGTGGTGGCCGACCCATGAGTCCAGCCTTCGGTATATCACACTTCTGTGAGCCTGGATCTATGGAGGGGTACTGGGCTGGAGATAGACTTCTCTTAGAATCTTTATCCCTGCCTCCTTTGTCGGGATCTCGACGTCCTGCTCCTTCTCGCATGTAGCGACATATCCTATCGGCGAGTCATTGCCACATTTAGCTTACCGAATAAAGATTCATACACTTTTTCCATATCCTGTTTTTCAGGCCACTTAGGGTTCTCAGCGGGACCCTTGTGCCACTGGAGTTCGCCATTTTGGTCTGGGTACAACCCCTTGAAGAGTGAAGTACACTGGTATTTTTGCGTGACTTTATCTGTGATTGTATATAGGAACTCACAGGTTAGTAGTATGTTTTAATTTTTATTGTATTTTTCTTATGATATTAATATTATTTGACTTGGGGAGAAGAGAGCCCCCCCCCCCTCGCTTGCCCGCCGCCTCGATGGATGGAGGATTTGCCTTTTGGGGTGAATGATGACGATGGATGAGATGAATCCGGGTGGGATCCTCTTGGGGGTGTGATTGTATGGCGGGCTTATTGGCAACGCCGCCGCCCCGAGGATGTTTTAATCGCGACCGCATCCCAACATACTATAGAGATGGTTGCATGTCCCTATATGGTCCTGGAAGGGGTCTTCGCTGGAATGAGCAGCGGAGGTAGCAGTCCGTCCCTTGTCCGTTATAGTTTCTAACATTGTTATCGGCTGTGGGCTACCCCTCAAACCAGCTTCCTTCAATGCCCCCAATTATGACCGTGCAATTGTGCGGCATAGTTAGAACGAAACATCAATGTCAATCCCCTTTCACATCTGCCGGCAGTTTACGCAGGGGACGGGGCCAGGGAGTTAAGCAGTCATCTTCATAAGTGAGGCCGCTAAAAAGAAAGATGAATTTTACTAGTTATGATGAATGGTGATATGAGTACGACGTATAGCTCTCTTTCATAATAGTGGTTTCTATGAAGAGAAACCAATTCTCGGAGGCGTCTTTGGAATTTATCCGAAACGTTACCTACTTTACCGAATTCGTGAGGTAAATTGCAGGAGTACTTCTCCCAAGAATGCTACACAGTCTTATATGGAGTGTATGGGCCATGAGATTCTAGAAAAGCAGTGGTTTTGGGGAGGATTTGTGACCAATTGTGGATGGATTTGGAAATAAGTTTTGCTTGATGGTCGGAGAGGACATGAAAGGATAATAGTTGATACGATTGAATAATAGACGGATTGAAGACTTCATTTAATAAATAACGTTAACTTGCTACACATCTCTCACCCTATAAAGTAGTCAAAGAAAAGGGAAAGCCAGCCCAAATACGTGGGGATTTTTTATCACTTTCCCTACGGGGATTTTTGCGAAGGAGATTTTATATAAGCTTTCCCTAAACGATTTTATGTCGGCTTAACATCCTCCCTCACTCCCTCGAGGGAGTAACGAAGAAGAAATGAACTGGACTGTCTGTTATCTTGCCTCGACCCAACTATGACGTTCTTTGTGATAGACATAATTAGGGGCGCCAAAGAAAGCTGGTTTTAGGAGAAGCCCACAGTGAATTCGGCGTCAGAGGCACCCCGACCAGGGGCAGGATTTCAACTTCCGGGAAGGGATGTGCCCCCCCCGCGCCCCCTCCTGCATCCCGGGAGCCCATCCAGGACCATAGAGGGAAGCAAAGACAAGTCTCTATGTATGCCGGCTGCAGTTCTGATACCCAAACCCACAAGGGGTGGCACCCCCGGTTAGAGATGGTTGATTCTGCTCTAACCAACAAAAGGTCCGCACACCTCGTGAGCCCCCCATCCTTCAGGTTCGCCCATCATCATTCATCCACCCCATTTGGTAGTTCACGTTCATGGTTGCAGAGTTACGAAGAAGAGGGAGTCACCCCAAACGAACATAAACTATCACCGCAAGAAGAAAGGGAGTACGAATTATTTCATCTCGAATCAAGTTATCACAACCAACGATTAAAGAGCATAAGAAAAATACAGACCCGAGGTGCCACTCTCTCGGAAAGATGGCCCAGAATAACACGATCAGAATGCCACTGCGGGCAATCGACGGACAACCCAAGCCCATCAGAGAAAAAGTATTCGAAGCTGTATATGTCAAATTAAGCATTCCCATGGTAAGACTGTTGGAGGTGGCCTCGGGATATGTTGCTATTTGCGAGAAGGAGAAGGACATTGAGTTCATCAACAAAGAAAATGCAGTTGAGATCCTACGGGGAATTGGTCTGCAGCCCGCCGTACTACCTCAGATCCTGGCCCACAGGAGCGGGGTATGCCGTCGGCTCGACCCATGGATCGAGCAACACTCTAAATAGGAAATCAAGGTGGAAATCCAGCTTCGACAAACCTGGGCCAAGGTAATCGAAGCGGTCAAGTTTAAGAACCGGATGGATAACAGTGACTACACTCACGTTTTTAAAGTAGTCTTTGCAGAAACCACTATGGCCCAAAAGGCAAAAGAACATGATCTGCTCAAGTTTACTGCCAAATTAAGTGGAGAACAAATTGAGAAAGGAGAATTCCCCCAGTTTAACTCTGCTTTAGGTGCCACCGAATAGAGTAGCACGCGACAAAGGACTGTAAGGAACCACAAGAAACATGCGCCAAAGGCAGCGAAAAAAGCCACCACTGGAGGAGGACGTGTAAAAACAACTTAAAAAATGCATCAACTGCGAGCAGGGACACAGGTCAATGACAATGGCTTGCCCTGTCAAAAGAGAAGTGATAAAAAAACACGAATTAAAGATAGAAGAGGAAACGCGTAGAGCCAATACAACCTATGCTTAAGCAGCAAAGGTGGCCATCTCAGAAGTTGACACAAAAAAGACCTAACTCAAACTGCAGAACGAAAACTCAACCAAGATCTGACGTGCATTCTACACGGGCACGTCATGAATCTTACGCGCCCAGGAACGTTCGCTAAAGAGATAAATCAAATGCTCTCCAAAAATGGTATGGACCAAATGTGGTTCCCGGACAACACAACCTCCGGGGATGTCCTGTAATTGCAAATGGTCCCAGACCAACAGACAGAGGTACAAGACAGCACCCAAAAAGACAACCCCAAAATTTGAAATAAAACTAAGAAAGAGAAAAAAGAAGAGGTCGAAGTGAAAACTCCTGCCCCTAAACAGAGACAAGTAGACAACGAAGAGAAAGAAAATGCTGGGTCTGCTATTACTGGTTTCTCGGAGTCCTCAGACTCATCGGACTCAGAAGCCCCTCAAACAAAGAAGGACAAGGGGAAGAAACGGAAGAACAAAAGGTTGCATGCGGATGACATCAATCTCACAATATACGCATGCGAACAGTTTCCATTTCCCGAAGAGATGGAACCCAGAGAAATATTCCATGGAATTAAATCAAGAGTCTTTAAATGGGAATACAATGGCGAAATCGACACTGAAACAGTAGAACAGGCTTCGCTCCGCCAAAACGTGGTTCTGCATCACAACACTTGCAAACAAATTTCTAACGCCGAGTTCAGGAAAAGAGAAACAGGAGGAAGAACATAACTCAGAACCATTAAAAAGACAACATGGAAAGAGTAAGCAACTGAATGAGAATCCTGACACTCAACGTAGACGGATGGGAGGGAAAAGCAACGGCATATGGAAACATATTCCGGGTGCTTGACCCCGACATCATTCTTATAACAGAGCACGGCATTGACACTACATCTGGTCAAATTGAAATACCAGGCAACAGAGTGGTTATGAGGAATCATTCTAAGGAACTCCACACATTGGTAGGAAACCTCGTGATATCGGCATCCTATCAACCCCCTCGTCTAGCCTATCTCACAGTAAATAACTTCTACACACTGTTTAGTCACCGCAGAATGGCAATCTTAGGGGGCAACCTCAATGCCAGATGCCATGAGGGGGGCTATGGTAGAACCAACGAAAGAGGCCGAAACTTGGAATTGATTATGGGAATAAAAAAGATCCTAAGAATAGAGGTGGATTTCCCGACCTATATCACTTCGACATCAGCCACCAAACCTGAAACAATCTTAACAAGTGAAGGCCTCCCCTTCCACTACCATAGTCAGCCGGGCCCAACAGTCCCCATTGATCACATATCAATCCTCACCACAATATAACTCGCACTGATCCGCAAAAACTACGCCGCGATCAACTGGTAACGTTACAAGAGACAACTCAGTCTAGAAGCAGACCGCGAGTGGGTACCCAAGAGACTGGTTACAAAACCCCTTCTCAGCCCAGATGGACAGGGGAGAAGGAGATAAGAGAGATCGCTCGTGTTTACAGGAAAGTGTACGAAGAGATAAGATGGAAAGGTCCTAACCGGTAAAGAAGCTCGCTTCTTCGGCGCCTAAGCACCTAGTTAAAAGAATATATCAACCTCCAACAAGAGGAAATCTTGGAACAACCTGATAGCCAAAACCGATAGCGCGCTCAACCCGGCTAAATTCTGGCGTCAAATTAAGAAACTAAACTAACCGGAAAAACGAAGGCTCGAATAAAAGATAACGGAAATAATATAGACGACCCGGCAGTTCTAGAAGACAGATGCAGGAATTATTGGAAAAACGTCTCCAGTATCACCCCAGAAGACAAGGAAGAGTTTGACCAGGAATTCGAAAGCCAACTGATCTAACACCTGAATCAGATTATACACCGCACGCACCCACACCATCAAGTAGAAGAAGGCAGGGAAATATCGTGCCATGGCCGTCCCATAGCACCTGAGGAGGTCATGGTCACTGAAAGATCCTCTGAACAAGAGGCACCAGGCTGGACGGGCAGCACCAAAATCAACTTGATAAATGTCCCACAGCAGATCATTCAGGGACTCACAAATATTTATAACGTTTCTCTGAACATAGGTTACTTCCCTGATGGTTTTAAGATTGCTAAAATAATCTTCATACTTAAGGAAAGAAAGCCCCCTGATCAACTGGTCAATTACAGGCCAATCTCCTTGCTGGAATTCGTTGCGAAATTCTACGAGAAGCTCCTGGCTGACAGGCTTTAAGAACAACTAGCCGAGCGAGGAGCTCACAACCCTCAGCAGCACGGGTTCCGAAGGAGACGAGGAACGGAGACCGCCCTCGCCCTCCTTCCGGAAAAACTCGCATGCGGCAAAGCTGAGCCAACGTACGTAGACGAGGTACTGCGGGATGTAAGAAAGGCCTTTGATAAGGTTTGGCTGAGGGCTAAAATTCAAGATCCTTAACCTCCAGCTAAATTCAATCCGGGAAAGGGTCCTCTGTGACTATATTCGAACTCGAGGCGGGAGTTCCACAAGGCAGCTCCCTGAATCCGTTGTTGTACCTCGTGTACACAATAGACTCCCTGCTCCAGCCAGGGACGATTCGATGTATCTGCAATTCGCAGATGATATCACACAAATCGTCACAAGTCCCATCAGAAATGCTGCCGAGATTGATAACATCAACCGTTATGAAAAAAAAATTGGAAAATTAAGAGGAACCGCCAGAAATTCCAATTAATTCCGATAAACCCTCGAAAAATAGACGACGTCCTCATTGAGGATGAAATTTATCCGTACTCTAACGAGAGAAAGGTCCTGGGCTTACGTCTTTCCAAAACAGGATACAAGGCCCACATAAACAACAGAGTCTCCCTAGCCAAAAGAGAGCTGAAGAAACTGTACTGTTTCCGAAACCTCAGCGTGCCAAATAAGAGGAAACTCTACACGGCCTTGGTACGACCCGTCCTGCTGTACTCAGCCGTGATCACGCAGATGGCAAGCTGTATCTGTCACAAGACGATGCAAAGTATACAGAATCAAGCCACACTGCTTATAACTGTCACGGAAAGGATCGACCGTATTCGACAATCGGTTCTACACGATAGAACCAGACTCAAACCCATCAATATGGAGATACAGAGGCTAGGGAGAAATACATGGGACGAAGTAGAAGAAGAAACACTCCCAACAATCAACAATAACCTAAACATTCCCCAATTCAGACAACGCACAGTAGAAAGAACACCTCTATTCCCCAGCGGGAGAAACTGTGTAAGATTTATCTACACCAAGCAATGATACAAAAATCGAAACAAGACAAAGAAATACAATAAACAAAAGGCAATAAACTTTAATTTAAAGAGGCGAAGTGCCCAAATCAAACTTTAACTAAAACAAAAAGAGAAAGAAAAATATAAAGTATGAAGGGAAAAGAGGCAAAATGACCAAGCTAAAATCAAATTAAAATAAAAAGAAAAGAAGAATAAATAATCAACAAACTTAACTAAAATATTAAGAAGATAAGATAGTCTATCAGCAATAATAAAAAACGTAAACAAAAAGAGGCGAAGTGCACAAGCTAAGATTTGAAATAAAAATAAGAAAGTCAACGAAAATAAAAAGAGAAAGATAAATTAACTAAAAAGAAGCATAGATAAAAAAAAGAGGCAAAGTGCCCAAGATAAAATTTAAGTAGAAATAAAATAAAGAATAAATAAATAATTAAATAACAAAATTAAAAGTACAAATAAAAGAGGCAATAATGCCCATATAAAACGAGAAAAGAATAGTCAAAAGAACCACTAAAAACAAAAGTTATAAAACAATGGGAGAAGCTGACCTTTTTGGTCAACAATATTACTGACGGAGGATAAAGAAAAATTAAACAAATAATAAGAAGCAAGTATGATAGTGATGCCTTCAACACCAAGGCAAACTAGTAAACAATTTCACACTTATGAAAACCTACCACACATTTCATCACTTTCATTAACTGAACTTGAACTTGAACATGTCATTCAATTTCTGTTCATTCCCTGAAAATGACCGACCACGGTCGAAAGCGTCTCGGAAAAAAATATGACTTTTGCGAATGTTTTTTCTCGCCTACGAAAATTCCCAGACAAAAAACATGTAAGAAAAATAAAGAGAATACAAGTTATAATCAATAACGCTGCCACTGCTTTGGACTACAACAGTGCACGTATATATATATATATATATATATATATATATATATATATATATATATATATATATATATATATATATATATACGAGGGGCGGTCAATAGGTGTTTACGAATCGGTAGGGCAAACAGAGGAAGGGGGATGGCTGTTTGTGGGGGTGTTAGGACAAGTTATGACAAGTCAGGACCTGCAGCCGCACGCTCCTGTCTCGTCTATTTAAGAAGCAGTAGCTAATCGCAGATCGTCAGTCACAAATTTTTAAACAATGGAGAAGGTTGAGCACCGCGCAGTGATCAAATTTTGACAAAGGAAGGCAAGAATGCAAAAGAGATCCATGAACGCATGGTTGCAGTGTAACCCGACACCGCCCCTCCCTATGCAACCGTTGCTCGCCTGAATAGGGAGTTCCGCCATGGTCGTGAGTCCCTTGAAGATGACCCCCGTCCAGGACGCCCGTCAGACGTGACCAACGAGGACAATGTGGCCCGTGTGGAGAGGATGATCCTCCGAAATCGGCGGGTGAAGGTCGAAGAAATCGAGCGAGAATTTGGAATATCACATGGAAGTGTTATCAACATCATCCACGACAATTTGGCCATGACCAAGGTCTCTGCCCGTTGGGTCCCTAGAAACCTCACGCCCCATGATCGACTTCAACGTCGTCAAAGTTGACAAGGCCAGAGTTGCACAAGCTGCCCTGCGCCAGTGCGGATTCGAGGAGCTCAACCATCCCCCATACAGTCCAGATCTGGCCTCTAGCGACTACTTTTTATTCCGCCAGCTCAAGGATGCACTGCGTGGACGCTGGTTTGGGGACGATGAAGATGTCCAGCTCGCTGTCCAGGAGTTGATTGAACAGCAGTCGGGAGATTTCTGGTTGTCAGGAATTCGAAGCTTCAGGGACAAGTTGCGCAAGTGCATTGAAGTCGAGGTTAGTTATAATGAAAAATAATAAAACACTTTTGCCTATATCTTGTTTCCTTATATGCGAATTGCAAAACTTATTAAACGCCCCTCGGCGTAATATTGACCTGTGATGGTCCTCCCTCAGAATCCCAGAAGATGGTGGCCATGATCTTCTCGGCTGAGGGTTGGGTCCGCAACTCGATGGGGGTCAGAGAGCTTGGTCTCGGGATCCCAGTGATGGATCCACATTTCATCACCTGTCACTATGCGTGACTCGAATCCCGCCGGGTCTTGGTTGTACAGGAGCAGCAGCTCCTCCGAACTTTCACGACGTTTAAGTCGATCATGGGGCGTGAGGTTTCTAGGGAAAAATTTGTGACTGACGATCTGCGATCAGCTACTGCTTCTTTAATAGATGAGGCAGGAGCGTGCGGCTGCAGGCCCTGACTTGTCTTAACTTGTCCTAACACCCCCACAAAAAGCTATTCCCCTTCCTCTGTTTTGCCCTACCAATTCTCAAAAGATTTGACTGCCCCTCGTATGTATATATATATATATATATATATATATATATATATATATAATCTTCAATTTCACGGTGAAGGTGAAGGCTGAGGTACATTTGATTTATTTAAAGAACAACGTTTCGGGCGTATCCCCCATCTTCAGGTTGCAAAATTTTTAGACTATATTAATTGTTATTGCGACTAATTATTATAATTTATCAATGGAACATTCTGTCTTGCATTGTATAATATGATTTCTAATTACAGAAGCTTCCTTCTTTGACAATTTTTTTTCCATTGCAATGGCTTATTCCCATGTGAGAACAAAACCTCTGTTTCAATGAGCGAACCGTACTACCAAAATAGGTTCCTTGCAAACAGCAAGGACAAGTAAAAGCATAAACAACACGGCTGCTCATTTCTAGAGGAAGTTTGTCTTTCAACGAGAAGAAACTTCCTATGGAAAGTGGATTGACCAAAGTGATTTTGAAGTTGGTATGAAAGAAATATTTTTTGAGTAATTTGTTCCATTTTCTAGCGAATAATTTATTGTAAGGTCCCATTTCAGGTACTACGAAAAATTTGGTTGACAAGCTAATCAATAATTTTCTAACCAAAATTTACTCTCCATCCTTTCTCTCATATAATGTTCCCCAAAATGAACATAAATCATAGTACCTGAAATGGGACCTTACAATAAATTATTCGCTAGAAAATGGAAACAAATGACTCAAAAAATATTTCTTTCATACCAACTTCAAAATCACTTTGGAACCCCTACGTACAAAATCTCCTACACTCAACATAGATAATAGCGCAGTTCCCCTTCTTATTTCTTAATTTTAATTACCTCATTCAACAACCAACCAACCTTTCTTATATAACAACCAACCAATCAAAATCCTATGCTTCTTTAGGCCACATCCTTTATAATTTCTTCACTTTGTGATTTCTCCTGAACTTCATCGGTAAGCAATATTATACTGTAATTTTTTACTTTTGTGTTTTTGCTTCTTTTTTTCGTGTTAATAGTGATTACATTAGATTCATAATTTGATTCTCTTGACTTTTAAATTCCTGAGTTATTTTCTAATTTTGGATTTACCTACATAGTCAAAACCTAATTATTTTTAATATTTTTAATATTCTTGAACTGTATTAGATTAATTTATGTTTTAGAACCTGAAGATGGGTGATACGCCCGAAACGTTGTTCCTTAAATAAATCACATGTACCGCAGCGTCCTATGTGTCCTTACCTTCACCGTCAAATTGAAAATTAGACTGGTCAGTAGGAACTCATATAATTATATATATATATATATATATATATATATATATATATATATATATATATATATATATATATATATATATATATATATATATATATATATATATATATATATATATATATATATAAATTAAAAACAAAGTTTAAATTTATTATCTTTAACTATTGCCGGTCAATTCTCTTATAGTTTTTAATTAATTTCTGAAATAATCTTTAAATTTATTAACTACTCTTTTGAGTCAGTTTTAAGGCAAATTTAACTATTTCCAAGTCAAATTTAAAATTTTACCTTATAGTACATTTTATTGATATTTTATAATTGGTCAACTTTTAAAATAATTCAATGTCTTGTTGGTCTTTTCATAGTTTCTTCAAATGTATTAATTTTAGTAAACTTATTCTAGCCTGAAGATGAAAGCTTGTAGTTTGATCCTCAATATTAAATGCAGGCTTCACAGCCGAGCTCCATATATATATATATATATATATATATATATATATATATATATATATATATATATATATATATATATATATATATATATATATATATAGAAAGAAAGCAACTACAGGATCTGCGGGTGATAATACAACCACCACAGGGCTATACCATTTTTATTTTCCGCCTTTCAAATAAAATTTGAAGACAGAAAGAAAGATGCAGAAACCTGGTGTAGCTGACTATAAATACATATAGTACAAGAGGAAGAAGAATTGGACGCGAATGAGCAAATGAGACAAGAAACCGGAGTTTCTTGTTCCTCTCTCTTGCCATTAAAAAAACAAAAAACAACTCCGGTTTCTTGTCTCATTTGCTCATTCGCGTCCAATTCTTATTTTCTCTTATATATATATATATATATATATATATATATATATATATATATATATATATATATATATATATATATATATATATATATATATATAATATCTCTCAAAGTAGCGTGAGAGAATGGTGAAGATGAATGCAATAAACCACATTGAAAGAGAAAACGGAATATTTTTTTTTTCTTGCAGTAATATTTATGACCTTTATTCGAAAAGATCCGTGCGTAGCGTAGGGTACTAACAGCATACTATTAACTGTGATCAAAGCGGTGCTCGCTGCCTCAGTGTCCATGGTTCGAATCGCTTCCCTGCACGGATTTTTTCGAAATAAGGTAATAAATATTACTGTAAGAAAAATTTATTCCTTTTTTTCTTTCAATGTGGTTTATTGCATTCACACATATATATATATATATATATATATATATATATATATATATATATATATATATACTTTAGAGGCTTGGCCATAGGTTTTAAGACTATTATCTTTTTTTATTATAAGAAAATTAATAGAACTAATCAAACGTTGTATTTTGTTTGAGTATTTTTGTATCATAATTTGATAGTGAAATATAATAAAAATATTTAGAACCCAAACACATTTTTTATAATAAATACACTCAATATTTGCAATGATGTCCCTTTTGGCATGCTAGAGTTCAAATTTATGATGGTATCTTGCTGATTTTCGTCCATTTTTCTTCACTAAGAACCGGCAACTGCTTAGAATTGGATGGATTCCGTTTATCAACCACCAGTTTGATTATCCTCCACAAATTCTTTATTTATTTAAAATATTCGGATGAAGCACCTTTTGGTGCCATTTTGAGCTCATGGAAATGTCCTGGGACAAAATTGTTAGTACTCCAGTTCCCAGAGAATCCTCCTTTTTCCCATTCTTCAAAAGGACATTGTTTATATTTCCTACAAAAGTGGAGCCTATCCGTAAAGTTCTTCTTGGTGAGACGCTTCTTTGCAGACTTGCTCGACTTGAGACCTTTGTCGTAAAGTCTCCGCCTCACTGTTCACGTAGAAGCGTTCACACCTGCTTCTTTCCAATCGTGAACAAGTTTGAAACTCAGGCACCCAATCCTTGAGCTGGGTCATTACCAGGAGGCGATAAGGGCATTTATTTGGATCGCTTCGCCTCCCAGAAGACTTATTCACAGGAGTGTAACCTGTCTTTTTAAAGTCATTAATGATCTTAAAGATGGTGTTCCTTGATGCAAAACCCTTAGCAACTATATAATTGTATTTCAGGCCATTTTGGTCCACAGCAATAATGATTGCAAGCTTTTCTTTGGAAAGAACCATTTTGCGAATTGAAAAAGATTCAAACAATTATTTTTACAAAAAATATTACCCTTATTTGTCATCGTTTTACCCCTTTTGACCGAATAACAATTGTCCAAGGAATGAAACTTACCTCCTTCCGTAACAGGACCAGAGCGCGATTTTGGATTCAGTAAAGGAATGCAGTTTTTTTCTTACTACTTTTGAAATGATGACTTTTTAATAAATCTTCAATAATGTAAATATTTGAATAATTAATTATTCATATCACGTCAATTTTTAAAACGAATGAAATAAATACAAATATAGGGTCTTTCAATAAGTTTGCTCGATTTTTAAGTGTAAATAAAACAAGTTGTGTGTGATATATGCACTCAATTTATTTTAAATTTGAAAGTAAATTTTATGGCATTAAGTGTGGAATATGACGTCGTTCAAATGTCCGCCGCGGCTTCGCTTGGTGGAACGTATTCGGGAGGCCCAATTTTCGATGACTTTGTCGCATAAATCTGGCTGAATTTGCTGGATGGTGTTCGTTATGTTGACTTTGAGGACATCAACTGTTTGCGGGTTATTCTCATAGACTTGCGATTTAAGGTAGCCCCAAAGAAAGTAGTCTAATAGCGTTAAATCGCATGATCTTGGTGGCCAGTTGTCGTCGCCGCCGCGGGAGATGACCCTGTCCTGAAAGCGCTGGTGGAAAATGTCTATCGTGGCGTGCGCAGTGTGGTGCATAGCGCCGTCATGTTGGAACCACATGTCATCAGTATCCATATAATCTAGTTAAGGTCACAAGAAGTTGCTTATCATCGATCTGTAGGTCTCGCCGTTGACGGTTATGGCAATCCCATATTCGTTCTCAAAAGAAATTTGGACCGATGATTCCGTTAGACGAAAATCCCCACCAAACATTGACTTTGTTGGGATGCAATTGGTGCTGGTGTATTTCATGTGGATTGTTTTCGTCCAAAATCCGACAATTTTACTTGTTCACAAATCCATTCATCCAAAAATGAGCCTCGTCGCTGAAGATGATTTTTGGGGGGGAATTTGGGGCAACTTCCAACTGCTCTAGAGCCTAATTAGCGAACACACGGCATTGTCTATGGTCGTTTACCTTAAGTTCCTGGGTAAGTTGGATTTTTTACGGGTGCAGACCAAAGTCCCTACGCATAATTCGCCAAACTGAAGTCACAGAAAGGCCAAGTTCTTGTGAACGACGAGAAATTGACTGCCTCGGATTTTTCCGTACACTCTCATTTACGGCAGCGATGTTTTCAGCAGACCTTGCGTTCCGGCGACGTACGAGTGTTGGCTGATTGTTGATCGACCCATTTTGCCTCGAATTTGGCCACCAAGCGTCGAACAGTGGACTCGGCAGGACGATTGTTGCGAGGATAGAAATCACGCAATGCACGAAACGTTTGTCGAACGGAGCACTGATTTTGATAATAACATTTGATAACTTGCACACGCTGTTCAACGCTATAACCTTCCTTCGTAAATGGCCAAGTACTACTGAACAGTTCACAGTGAGGTTGTCAGATGTCGCCTTAACAACATGGCCACTATCGCCTGACAAAGCTCGAGCGTCCTTGTTGAAAGACCCTTTATATATTAGTCAAATAATTTTGACTATGTGTGTATATATTTGAATGATTAAGACTTCAAAAGTAGAGATTTAAATAGTAATAAAATTTATGAGATTAAAAAACATATTTAATAGAAAGTTAAAGGAAATGTTTTCAGCTGTCGATAAATCACCCGTATGGTAGGCGGATCACGTTCCGTGTTGTAAAAATGTTAAAAAGGATCCGAAAAAGTGAAAACATCCATAACCGACCTCGTTCTGGATGACCCAGGTCTCTGTTTCGCATAAGCCTTCGGGATCGTAAGAAAACCGCAGCCCAGCTGCAACATAAATGTCCAATTAATGCATCCGTCGTAACAGTCCTTTGCAGCCTGCTTGTACAATTCCTGAAGTCATGTGAAGCCCGCAAGAAGCTGCTGATCAACTTTCAGCAGAAGCGACGTCGACTGTCTTGGGCACGTGATCACCGCAACTGGACCATGCGTCAGTGAGGACATGTTTTATAGTTCCACGAGTCCACATTTCCGTTGTTCTCGACCCCAGGCAACGTTAGCATCCACGGGAGGTCAGGGGAACAGTAGAATCGAGAGTGCATAGTGCCAACAGTAAAGTATGGTGACTGCTCTGTAATGGTATGGGGTTGCATGTCAAATTCAGGGGCGGGTCGTCTCACCGTTTGTGATAGCGCTATGAATTGAGAGAATCACCGAGCTGTCGTGATAGATAACATGCTGCTCTCTGCCAGAGACCTTTCCATAAATGCACGGAATGTGATTTGCCACCCAGACAAGGCACCATGTCACAAGTCTGCGTCCACCATACAGTGGTTGCCAGACAAAAATATCACGGTGATGGACTGGCAGGACCTGAAAGAGGCCTTAAGAGGTCGTCATCCAACCTCCAATGAGCAATTGAAGAAGCTCATAAGCGAGGATTGAGCTATCATCACACCCACCAAGTGTCGTACCATCGGGAAGAGCGTGCCTAGAAGAATAAATGCTCTCATCACTGGCAAAGGACCCTTAAAACGATATTGAGCTTACTGTATCAATTCGGTGTTGCTGTAATATTCACAAAACTTCATTTGCTTCTGTAATATATTGCTGATGTTAAATGTTTTGGGCAAATTTTGTATTTTCTTATTTTTTGATGATTGTTTGGATCATATATAACTTATTTCTATTTATTCCTCTTTATTGAGCCCCCGACCAGAAATAAACGAGCCCAATTCGAGTTCTAGATGACTATATTTGTGCTTCCTATGTGTGTAGTCCTTGCCTCTGTAGGAATGATAGTTTGCTTGGTTTTATATAAATTTACTTGCCCTAGGTACCATCAGGGACTTCTTACAGGACTGTACGCTTGCTGAAGGTGGAAAACTGTCCTCATTAAGAGTAAATAATCCCATGTACTGACACTGTACTAACCAATAAATCGAAGTCCCCATAAATGATCACTCAGCTTAGAGCAGACAAACTTTTCCTTTTGAAACCTGAAATTTTTAGGTGATTCGAATGACCTTCCTTCCGAATTCTTTAATCAGTTTTGATCAAACAATTCAATTCCTAAAAACAGAAACACGAAGTTAGGTTAGGTTAGGAACGAAGTAATGTCCTCCAAGTTACCCAGTAGAATAATTATAAAACAGAGCAATAGTATGCGCTCTTATGTGTTTTATTTTTTTAATGATTTCTTATCATAAACTTGAAAAATTTAAACCTAGTATATTTGCGCGATGTATCAAGGCCCTAGTTTGACACTATTAACTCATTCTTCTTTGTTATTTAATTTATCCATTTTGCCTGTGACGATTCATTATCGTTTTGAATTTCATTATTCTTTATATTCTGTATTTATAAAATTAGAGGATTTGTGGAGTACATAGAGGGCCATTTATCAAACTACTTGGCCATTTCTTCCTTTGTTTCATCCTTTATCTATTTATACATAAATACATGCTATTAAGAGGTCATTTGTCCTTGTTTCTATATGTCCATGTTAATCCTTTGTTCTTCAGTCATTGTCAAATTTCAGTCGTCCAACGTTATTCGAAGGTCGACAGATTACAATTTCAAACTTTCATGTCCTGCATTATTCATTGTTGGTAATTTAAATGTAAAATGAAGTGTGTAATTCATTCTATCCTTTCTGTCATCTATACTCCCCTCATATCCAGCAATAACTCAACGCAAAATTATCACTTCCTTATTTTTGACAGCTTAAAAAGATTATATATATATATATATATATATATATATATATATATATATATATATATATATATATATATATATATATATATATATATATATATATATATATATATATATATATATATATATATATATATATATATATATATATATATATATATATATATATATATATATATATATATATATATATATATATATATATATATGTATATGTGTGTGTGTGTGTGAAACCACTGTATTGGAGCCAAAAGTTTAATTTACGGGACTAGTTTCACTATGTAATTTATCATACCCTCTTCAGTCGTATACTGAGTATGCGATTGTTACAAAAGTCTATAAATGGCGTACAGATTAGAAAGAAACACAAAGAAACACAAAAAGGGAGAAAAAGGTCTTTAATCAGTGGGTGTGAGTCTAAGATCGTTGATTAAGCTTTTTACGATGAGGTTACGAGAATGGAAGCTGCATTTTAATTGCCCATCCGACAAATTAAAATTGAAAATTTCTCCTATTAATATAGATTCTACTGTTTTTCTATTACGGAAATCTTTACAATTATATATGAATTGTGCCTTTGAATAGTCAATTTGGTGGTTGAAATTGCTAATATGATTAAAAATACTGGATGTGGTACTGTTTCGTCTGACATCACCTTTATGTTCATAAATTCGTTTTGTTAAGGTTCTTCCGGTCTCTTCTATGTAGAATGAGGAACAGTTTTTAGAGCCACACGGGATTAAATATACACCTGCTTCATTTGGGAGATCCACGGGCTTGGTCGAAGGAAAAGATTTAAGGATAGAAAAAGGGAATTTAAATGTGGTTAGGCCTGGAGAAATAATATTGTTCACTCCTTTGAGGAATGGGGAAAAAAAGGAGGGATTGACACTTCGTATTACTAAATTTGTTTTTATCCTTGGGAAGGTAATAAGTAGATTTTGCTCTAGATAAACTTTCATTGATCACGAGGAGGGTATAATTCAATTCAATGAAACTGCGGGTTATATATGTAATCTCGTCTTCTTGAAGGCAAGGGTCACATATCCTAAGTGCTCTCAAAAACATACCTGATGCAACGGCTCGCTTAATGTTAATATCATGATGAGAAAAGAAATGGATATACAAGTTAGGATGGGTTGGTTTTCAGTACACAGTGAAGCTAATTTTGTCAGACTAACAATTTTTACATCAAGAAAGGATAAATATACAATTATCCTTTTCCCACTCTACTTTAAAATTGATAGTGGGATGGAGGTCGTTAAGACTTTTAAGGAAATTGTCAAATAAGTTTAAACTATTAATAGGACAAATCGATATGACATTATCTGCATACTCGTACCTATACCATACAAAATTATGATGTAGAATCACAGAAGGGAGTAATGATACTTCGAAATGTTCCATAAAAAGGTTACATAATATGGGCGATAAAGGATTACCAATGCTAAGACCATATTTTTAACGGAAAAATCCATATCGCTGATAAATACATTGTCAGTAACACAAAGTTTAACAAGATTAATAATTTTATTTTTGCCCGGAGGGAGGTCTGGCTAATTTATGTTTATCTAATACCTCAGGTAGATAAAAATTTATGAGCTTCATTTACTGGGACATTAGTGAACAGGCTGTCTACATTAAAACTTACTAAGCGGCTTCCTTTTATGTTGATTTTCCTAAATTTTTCAAGGAAATCAGAGGAATGGATTATGTGTGAAGGAGAGGTCAATCAAACAGCGTCAACAAGAAGGGAGACTAACCACTTCGAGAGTTTGTAACCGAAATAGTTTTATAGTTACGTAAACTGTAGAAAGCCCATAAATAGTTTAATAAAACCTATCAGAATCAAAGATGGTGTTATGACAGACGACCCAAAATAGAATAGAATAGAATAAAAGAAAAGGTGTGAGAGAGTGTAAGAGGCTAGGGCGTCCAGAGCTATCCCGCCCCATCTCCCACTGTCGAGGCCAGAAGTGAGGAGAAGGGGCGAGAGAGCCCATACTCCTATTCCCCCTCTCCCCATTCCCTGTGCCTTGCGGCACCGGTGAGAGGGTAACAGGGCAAAGGGGAGGAGGACAGAGAAAGGAAGAGGAAAGGGAGTGATAGTATACCAAGAAACTAGTAGAAGATCAAACAGATGACCTAGGTGGTCTTGACCCTAGATCTAATACGCGGTGCTAATAACACGACAAATTGCTAAAATATCAATTGAGCACTTCGCAAGCGCTTTTGCTATGGAGGACGTGACACAATTAGCAACACTAAGCGAGGAAATGAATCTTGAAAGACAAAATATTCTATCCACCATAAGTATAAATGAAGAGATTATCACATCCATTAATAAAATGAAAAAATCGAAGTCACTCGGGCCCGATGGGGTGTGCCCAGCCAAACTTAAAGAACGTTCCATCAGCCTAACTTCTGTAATTGGGAGGCTCTTGGAGTCGATAATTAGAGATAGATTGGTGAGTCATCTTGAGGCCAATAATTTAATCATAGACACCCAGCATGGATTCAGACGAGGGCGCTCGTGCCCAACCAATTTACTTGAATTTTTTCATACCATGATTTGCATCTACGATGAAACTAAAACGGCGGATATAATTTACTTTGACTTTAAAAAGGCCTTTGATACAGTCCCACACAAAAGGCTATTGATGAAAATTAGAGCAATTGGAGTAATGGGTAACATACTTAAATGGATTAAAATCTGGCTATCAAATCGTTCACAGCGGGCGTGCTCAGAGTGGGCTCCAATCACCAGTGAGATTCCACAGGGGTCACTCCTGGGCCCATTATTAGTTATTGTTTACATTAACGACCTGGATAATGGAGTGATTAGTAGGATCTCTAGATTTCCTCATGACACGAAGCTACGAAGCCGAGCCCTTTCTAGATCGATGAAGAGCAAATGCAGAGAGACCGTGACAAAATTGTCGAATGGACGGACAAATGGCAGATGGGCTTCGACATAGGTAAATGCAAGGTAATGCATTTAGGATGCCATAACTTAAAGTTTGATACCATATGAAAGGCCAAATCCTTGACTCAGTTAACTTAGAAAAAGACCAGGGGATTTTAATCTTAGAGGACCTTAAAGTATCGAAACAATGTACAGAAGCTTGTAAGAAAGCAAACCGAATGCTAGGATATATCGCTCGAAATTTCACTTTCAAATCGAAAGATATAATCCTGCCACTATGCAAAGCGCTCGTGCGCCCACACCTCGAATATGCGGTTCAATTTTGGGCTCCCTACCTAAACAAGGATATAGTGCAGTTAGAAAGAGTGCAACGTAGGGCTACTAAACTAGTTCCTGGAATTCGAAACAAACCGTAGGAAGAGAGACTCTGTTCATTAAACCTACTATCCCTTGAAAGTAGACGATTGCGTGGACAGTTGATCGAGGTATTCAGAATCTTAAAAGGATTTACTATTATTAATTACAGAATATTGTTCGAGATGGGCGAAAGTGCCAACACAGGCCAAAATGGTTTCAAATTAGTGAATAAGCGCTTTAATTCTACTATAGCTCAAATTATTTCACTTTAAGGATCATGCAAACATGGAATATCCCTCCACACTGTATAGTAGAAAGCACGTCAGTAAATATGTTTAAAAACCGACTTGATGAGTACTTCAAGAGTGTAAATATAACATAGTAGAAGCACAGATGACAACGTCATACATAAAGATTTAAGTAATAAAATGAAATGACGAACAAAAAGATGCCAGTAACGTTCCTCTGCATGGCATAGAATGAATGGGAATTCCCTCTTTCCTTTTCTGTCTGCTCTATCCCCTCTCCCCCTTCCGTTCGGAGCAGCGTGTACGTGCATTTGAGGGATGACTGAACAGGTATGTCAAAGGGTAAACATGTAGATAAGTATGTACCGTAGAATTGAAATATTTAAAAAACAAACAAACAACAGGTTAAATAAAATAAAACAAAGGCATTATACACTAACATTAGATAGTGGTAGTCTAACACCGTCTGTGTAAGCGGACTGGCTTTGAGCGGACCTTTGGGTCTTTGCTGATCCTTGTTTATATAGCTCTGTAGTTCTGTAGTTCTCTCTCTCTCCTTAAGTATCTCAACATTTTTTTTATGTATATCTTTATTTTATGGCTCTACATCCAACAACATTTTGAAGTTTTTTAATATTTTAATGAATATTTCCACCAGTTTCTTCCACTTATAATCTTTTCAACACCATATTTAGAAAAACATTTGACGTATATACTTTTTAAAATGTATAGATTGCTCTGAATATTACTTTGGGCATCATGTAAATGGTTGCCAAAATATACATATATCTCAACACAAATATAATGTCCGATATGGTGAAGAGAGTTGTTGATTTTATATTCATACATCTCAACTTAACCATAACATCGATTGCAACAGCTAAATTATATGTCATGTTAGAGATGCTATCAAACGAAATATTATCGAATCAGCATTGATTAGTAAATTACCTAATTTAATTTAAGTCTTGGAGCGGATAAATTCGATGACTATATTTTAACTTGCATTAAGACAATAATGCCCAAACCTTTATTGTGTAATTAATTATATAATATTCTTTCATTTTTCTTCTTCTTTCCTACTTGTTTCATCGTTTGTTTGTTTCCTCTCTCTCTTTATATATATATATATATATATATATATATATATATATATATATATATATATATATATATATATATATATATATATATATATATATATATATATATATATACTAGCAGAGATACCCGTCATTGCTCGGGTAAAATTATGCGTTCGTAAATAAACTCTCATTCTCCTTCTAGGAACTGAACGTAATTTTGTTCAGCAACGCTACAGAACTACTTATATATATATATATATATATATATATATATATATATATATATATATATATATATATATATATATATATATATATATATATATATATATATATACATATATATATATATACACTAGCAGAGATACCCGTCGTTGCTCGGGTAAAATATGCGTTCGTAAATAAACTCTCATTCTCATTCTAGGAACTGAACGTAATTTTGTTCAGCAACGGTACAGAACTACTTGGTACACAATATTCTTAATTTTTTCTTTTGGAGTATATAGAAACATTACTTTTGATTTTAACTATAGAGAAATTAACATAGAGTTGCCCATAAAAAAACATGGTTCCTCTAATTGTAATTATGCCACTAATAGAGTCTCACCTTTAGATTTTATTTTTAATTCACATCGCAAAACTTACACGGATTGGAAAATGTAGTCTTCTGAATTTAAATAGCAATTCTGACCTTGATGGATTTAGTGATATTCTCTGAATGAAGACATCCTCTCCTTTTCCACTTCCAGTAAGAATGGTTGCCTCTATGACATGGGGCATCAAATTATTTACCACCAGACGAGTGAAATTAGAGAGTTTTGTTAGATCAAAATTGCGCAAAACCGTTATTTAGATTTACTAACTTCAGTTCAAGTTGGTGAGGAGTTATGTCAGGAGGTTCTAGAGAGTTTAGGAACTCTAGGGAATAATCGACAATTTGAGTATGATCCGAAATTGTATCAACTGACTTGTAAAATTGTGGACTGTCTGAGAGGACAAATACTAATCTTTATTGATTCTGCAGACAGTGTTTTTCTTCGAAGCCAATATAGCTCTTTCACAAAGCCAGTTGTAGTTTTGTAGTTTGACTGAAGATTAGGTAATAACTTTGCCTTGAGATTATCAATAATATTAATAACTATGCATATAAGAGATATTTCTATTCCACCATCAGCACCAAGAGGTAATTGCCATTTCCCATTGTCAGAATTTTTTCGGCAAATTATGCTGACAGATGATCACCAAAGAGCTTTGCTCTCATATTTGTGTTCTAATATTTATACACAAAGAGGATTTTAGCCAAGCCCGGACCTCATCCGTCCTGGTTAATTTAGGATTACTTGAAGTGTCTGGTTGAAATCACCTTACAGCAAAACAGTGACACCTCCTATAGGAGCCTCACAATCCCTCGTGTCTCGCATTGTCCTGCCTAGTTCTTATATGGCTCACTTATAAGCCACTGAATGAGGGACCCGGCGATGCCTGGGTAAAATAAAATCATAAGCAAGAACCGTTTCTTGTCTACGGGCTCAAGAACAATGGCTGTTCTAATGTTGTTCTCTTCTGAACAATAAGGGGGAAGGGTGGGAACCGCTTCTTGGCGAACGGGCTCAAAAGAACAATGGCTGTTTTACGTTGTTCTCTTCTGAACAACAGCGGAAGGGGTGAGAACCGTTTCTGGTCAACGGGCTCGAATGAACAATGGCTGTTCTAACGTTGTTCTCTTTCTGAACAACAAGGGGGAAGCCTTGTGGACTCGGCGTCACGAAGGCTCGAACCTTGGCACTCAAGGGATATTGTCCTCTTTCTGGACAAGTGATGGTGAATCTCGAGGTCGAGGTCCCTTGGCGCACAAAGTGAGAGAGGGTCGTGGTGATGTTTCGCGACGAAAATCTGGATCTCCAATCTGATCTTAGTGGTAAAGTTTCCATCTAAATAGTCGAGACACTCCCTTGGCGTGGGGGACAATGGAGTGGGAGCTTCGAGGGAATGCACAGCCGAGCCTGGAAACAATGCCTTATCTGCCCATAAGCCTAACTCAATCTGGTGAGGTCGGCATATGGGGGCGAACGGGGGAAGATAAACCTCCTTGTTTAAACATTGACTCAGGTGGCTGCGATAAGGCGCCAAGCTTCAAAGCGAAGATGCACGTGGGAGCATCGTGGTTTTAAATAACATGTGATAGGGGTTGAAATTAACGCGGCTTCAACCCGTTCTATCACACCCCTCCATTCCGGGGGAAGTTGGTTGTCACTTCGAAAAAAAAGAGAGAAGGGACAACGATAGAGCTCCGTTGTGGGACCCTCGTTTTCTTGTACCAACCGTACCTTTCTGCACCTAACTAGTATTACCTCAATACATATGATTGTTTTGATTTTTTGATTATAAGGGAAAATAACCTTCAATACAAACTTAATAAAAAAAAGGCATGGAACAATGAAATGATATAAAATTAGTACATATGGGTCAAAATAATTTATACGTAATTAATGGGTACAAATATATATACACGCAAAAAAAAATGACATTGAGCGTTACAAAATTCAGACATATACATTAACTAATTATAATATAAGAGAATCTAATTTAAGTCGTACAAGACGGTATATACCTACATGGAGATACTAATTCTATGAATACAATTACTCTACGCTATTCGGTAACGCATTCCTACTGAGTGCGTCAGCGACCTGGTTATCGGAACCTTTTATATAATTTATTTTAAATTGATACTCTTGCAAGAGTAAACTCCAGCGCATGATTCGGCCGTTGGAGTGTCGCACATTCCTAATATAGGCTAACGGACGGTGGTCGGTTCCTATCTGAAATTCTTTTCCTATCAAGTACATCTTGAATTTGTCTATGACCCAGATAATTGATAGAGCTTCCTTTTCTATAGTGGCATATCTCTTTTTGCGTGGTAATAATTGACGACTAGCATATGCAACTGGATGACTCGTTCCGTCATCCTCGTATTGAAGGAGTACACCTCCAATGCCCTCATTGGACGCGTCGGTCTTAATCCCAAAGGATTTTTTCGGGTTGGGCAACTTTAAAATGGGGGCAGAAATGAGCTTACTCTTGAGCTGATTAAAATGGGAAAAGCGACATCATTCCAACGTAGACGATCGGGTGAATTATTTTTTAAAAGGGAGCTGAGGGGCGCCGAAATTGCAACGAAATTCGGAACGAATCGCCGATAGTACGAAGCTGATCCTAGGAACGATCTTAATTGCTTCTTTGTAATCGGGAGGGGCATGTCGGCGATTACCTTAATCTTATGCTCTTGGGAACCCAACTGGCTTTGTCCTATTTTGAAACCCAAATATTTTATGGTTTCGTGGGCAAAATGGCTTTGAGGGGGCCAATGGTGAGGCCATTTTCGCGCAGTCGCTCGAAAAGAGCTAATAGGGTGGTTAAATGGTGACTCCATTCAAATAGTTCTTGTAGCTGACTCTTTTGATGTGGTGTCAGCTGCGCGTCAATATCCAGGTCAGAGGGTTCCAAAGACTCACCTGGTAGGGAAGGAGGAGGGTAATCGGCATCAGGTTGAATGCACACTGTCTTGATTACATTCAGGGACTCCGCGGGGCAATCCTCTTCAAGCGCCGATGTTTCGTCCAGTGCTACGAAGGTATCTCCATGTGCGCGTTGGGGGTTCTTTTTTTCTTGGGGTCCACGGACGGTCTCCGTGTCCTTGTCTTGGGCCTTATCGCTTAAGGGTGTTAATAATTCACACTCCTTTTGTGCCGTCCTAAAGTCCTGGTTAGTGGTCTCCGAGAAATCGGACGGTAACGGGGTTCTGATGGGGACGGGCTCCTGGGCTTCTTTCTTAGCTCGGCCTCGAGGAAGGGCGGCCTGAGGCACAGGGTCGAAACTTACTTGGAAGCTCTGTCCTATAAGTACGGAACAGAATTGTATGGGGGCTGAAATGACTTCAGCCCAGCCATCATAATATTGACACTGCAGGTAACATCTAACGACGGGGAATCGGTTCGCCCGCCCAAGGTAGTCATGTACCACCGCAAATTTTTCGTGGTTAGGGTCCACTGGGGGGAGGAGTTTGTCGGACACGATGAAACACGTACATCCTGTGTCCCTGACGAGAGTCGATACTCGGCAGCCGTTCACGCTGCCCTCCTCAAATTTCAAAGTTCCCGATGAACTTTTATCAAAAATAAAATTTACCTGGTGGCCTGACGGAGGGGGAGAAGTTTTTGCTTGGGTCTGCACCACCGGGGGAGCCGGGGTTGCATTAATCTGGTGAACTTGGTGGGCTGGTCTGCTTTTAAGCCTAGAATTTTGGGGGCAATTCCAGCTCATGTGGTTTTCTACACCACAGGTGAAGCATATGATTGGTCGCTTCAGGAAGAGAGATGGAGGAGAAATCTTAACGGGAGGTTTGGAGTCCCGTTGTTGGTTTTAGGGAAAGAAGTTTTGGGGTTTTACGGGGCTCGGAAACTTCGTCGGCTTTCCTGTGAAGGGGCGCGAATCCTTCCTTCTTTCCTTGTAGGGGGATTGGTGAGAAATCCGATTCTCCTTTGGGTATAAATTATGGCTTGCGACATAGACATCCGCTTCTTCGGTACATTCTTTAAAGGTCTGGCACCGACGATCCTTGATGAACGCGTGGATCTCCGTCGGGAGAGACGCCAAAAATTGATCTCGCAACACGAAGTCTGTTAAGGACTTGTAGTTCGGATCAACCTTTGAGGATTCTAACCAAAATTTAAAATTCCTCTGAAGAATGTATCCGAATTGACGGAACGTCTGTCCGGGTTTAATACGACCTCCATGAAATTCTTGGCGGTAGAAATCGGGAGTCATATTATGAGCGGCCAATAACTCAGTTTTTAAGGTGCTGTAGTTAATTGTACACTCAGATAGAAAGATATAAAAATTTCGCGCAATTTACAATTTAACAGGGGAAGTAATCTGGCTACACCTTCAGCCCCTAGATCCATGTTATTTATTTTGAGGATCTTTTCGAAGTGGGCTAAAAATGCTCCGAAATCCTCTCCATCCTTGAAATTGGGGAGCTTTAGTGAGAGATTGGGGGGGGCTTCAGAACGGGACCTGGCGGACTGTATCTCTGCTTCAACACGTGCTAATTCAATATGATGATGAAGCTCAGCTTGTCTTATCCGTTCCTCTCTTTCTCTTTCTTCTCGTTGGATTTCTCTTTCTCGTTCTTCTCGTTGTATTTTTCTTTCTTCCTCTTTTCTTTGCTCCTCTTGAACGTACTCAATTAGTTCTTTTCCGGAAAGTCCCAAGGATTCTCCTTGCGCTTTAAAGATTTCGAACTGAGTCATCTTTGCACTTGGGGGCGCACTAGTCAACCAACTAAAATTCCTTGCAACAAGAATTATGCCTTCTAGAGAAATTAGCCTACCTAAATATGGGCACTGACCTATTCGTACTTGGTTTCTCGATCTAAATAACCACTGACTAAAATCACCAAAAAAACACAAACAAATTATTATAACAGTTCCTTGAGCTACTCCAGCTTCTTAAGTTTTAAAAAAAGGGGATAGTAATCGTTAAAACCAAAGGGAACTACTATACTCTATTATTATAACGAATAACACTTTGCTTTACTCGACTACCACCAGTGTTTGCAAAGATATAGCGTTAAACCTTACACAACCGATACCAAATTTAAATAGTATATATATATATATATATATATATATATATATATATATATATATATATATATATATATATATATATATATATATATGTCGTAGAATGGACTCTCGACGATATACCATATATAACTATTCGTTGAGGGAACTTCTTTAATTATCTTTAGAGTGCGTGGATGTCTGGCGGGCCGATATTATGTATCTTCGATATGCTTAAGAAGTGAAACTGAGCTCAAGGATAATAATATTGATATCATTAATAAAATAGAGTTTTATTAATAATAACTATCAACAATACACAAAACGGAAAATATTGACATAAACAGAGAATGGAAAGGGTCGTGAAGGCTCGGATAATCCGAGGATTAAAAGATTTAAAAAGGTAAAACAAATATAAAGTTAAAGAGATGGGATGGTTCGCTAAACCATTTAAAGCACCGGATAGAATTGACAAAAGGGTTAAATACTCAAAGGTAACGTTCGGCTTACGTAATTTTATACTAGTTGTGCAGTGGAAGGCGACGTGAAGGAATTTTCGGTCCGCTGGCGAGTTCCAGCCGAAGGGTGGGGATAAAAGGATCCTGACGGGGCGTCTTGGGAATGAGAACCGTTTCTCGACGAACGGCTTGAAGAACAATGGCTGTTCTACGTTGTTCTCTTCTGAACAACAGGGGGGTGAGAACCGTCTCTTGTCTACGGGCTCAAGAACAATGGCTGTTCTAATGTTGTTCTCTTCTGAACAACAAGGGGGAAGGGTGAGAACCGTTTCTTGTCTACGGGCTCAAGAACAATGGCTGTTCTAATGTTTTTCTCTTCTGAACAATAAGGGGAAAGGGTGAGAACCGCTTCTTGGCGAACGGGCTCAAAAGAACAATGGCTGTTTTACGTTGTTCTCTTCTGAACAACAGCGGAAGGGGTGAGAACCGTTTCTGGTCAACGGGCTCGAATGAACAATGGCTGTTCTAACGTTGTTCTCTTTCTGAACAACAAGGGGGAAGCCTTGTGGACTCGGCGTCACGAAGGCTCGAACCTTGGCACTCAAGGGATATTGTCCTCCTTCTGGACAAGTGATGGTGAATCTCGAGTTTGAGGTCCCTTGGCGCACAAAGTGACAGAGGGTCGGGGTGATGTTTCGCGACGAAAATCTGGATCTCCAATCTGATCTTAGTGGTAAAGTTTCCATCTAAATAGTCGAGATACTCCCTTGGCGTGGGGGACAATAGAGTGGGAGCTTCGAGGGAATGCACAGCCAAGCCGGGGAACAATGCCTTATCTGCCCATAAGCCTAACTCAATCTGGTGAGGTCGGCATATGGGGGCGAACGGGGGAAGATAAACCTCCTTGTTTAAACATTGACTCAGGTGGCTGCGATAAGGCGCCAAGCTTCAAAGCAAAGATGCACGTGGGAGCATCGTGGTTTTAAATAACATGTGATAGGGGTTGAAATTAACGCGGCTTCAACCCGTTCTATCACAATTTCATTTGCCGTGTTAAAAAGTTCCCAATGGTTAGAACTGTTCAGAGCAATTCCTCCGATCACGGGGAGAAATTGCTGCAGACAAAATTATTAAAATCGCTTCAATATACTCTTATAGTGGTTATATATTTAGATTCTAGGGAGCCGAATTAGTAGGTCGTCGCCTTTCATTGTAATCTACTTTGTTTTCCGACTGCAGTGAGCTTCAATTTATAGCTAGAGGTTTACTCTCCCTTATGTTATGTATAAAAAATCATTATGGGCGAACACCTTTACAAGCATTGTTTTAATACTGCCCACCTAAAATCTAAAAAAATTGCACCAAGAGTGTGGAGAACGCATTGTTTCAAGCATGACCTGTGTTCTTTTTACCTAATTAGGACAATTAGAAGTGCTCCAGCTCACCGGTTGAAACGTGTATTTCTCAATTTTGGGATAAGTTATACAATCCAACTTTCACAATCACCGTCTCCAAAGACCTCCTTTATTGATTCCTCACTGACATCGGCCCCTTAACTTTGATTTACGTCGCAAGCTCAATTAACATCTTCAAAGATACTTCACCAATACTACCTTTAAGATAGTATTTATAAATAACTCTAAGACTAGCTGCTTGGTAGTATATATATTTACTTGCCCCCAGGAGGGGACATATCAGGAGCAGTATCCGCTCGTTAAAGGCACGAGTCTGCTTATATTTGCAAATAAGTCTACGTACCAGAAAAGATTATAGCTAATAGGCTACAAACTCAACTGAACGAGTAAGGAGCGCACAACCAGCAATAGCATGGGTTTCGTCCTAAAAGGGGTACAGAAACGGCCCTGGCGCTACTAACAGAAAAAATCGCGTATTGCTGAGCGAAGAGTTACTATGTAGACATCGTGCCGAGGGACGTGCAGAAGGCCCTCGACAAGGTTTAGTTGGAAGGATTCCAATAAAAGATCCTAGGTCTCCAGCTAAACCCGGTCCTGGAAAGAGTCCTCTGTGGCTTCGTCATGGAGAGAAGGGCGCGTCTCATGATCGAAGAGCACAGGGGGCTAGAATTCGAACTCACAGCGGGCGTTCCCCAGGGGAGCTGTCTGAGCCCTCTGCTCTACCTG
The DNA here is from genome assembly GCA_963969495.1 of Ceratothoa steindachneri. NCBI lineage: Eukaryota > Metazoa > Arthropoda > Malacostraca > Isopoda > Cymothoidae > Ceratothoa > Ceratothoa steindachneri. The sequence continues at coordinate 18,268,549 of OZ018324.1, read as the reverse complement.
TTCTTCACCATCGATCTCCTGACTCCGATACACAGGGACACGATGTATCTGCAATTCGCAGATGGCATCACGCAAATCGTCCCTTGTGCGGAGAGGAAAACAAGGGCACAGGTAACTCATACTAAGGCAGAAATCTCTAATATAAACCAAGACCAGACACGATGGAAGATCCGAGCAAACAGGGACAAGTTCAGGATCATCCCGCCGAGCCGCTGGTTGACGTGGCCCATCTTAATAGATGGAGAGATATATAGTTACTCCGCCGAAGGCACCATTCTAGGCTTTAAAATCTCCGACAATGGATACTCGAGACACTACAAGGAGAGGCAGAATCTGACGAAGAGAGAAATATCCAAGCTGTAGAGATTTAGAAACCTTAGCTCGGCCAACATTAGGAAAATATACTTGATGTTCATCCGCGCTAAGCTCATTTACCCTGCAGTAGTGACTCAAGCGGCCAGCAGGACATCTATGAGGAGGCTCCAGCGAGTGCAAAACTCTGCATCCCTATGCATTAACAAATATAGAAGGAACGAATATCTTTGGCAAAGGGACTTGCACCGCAGGCAACGTCTAGTAACACAAAAAATGGGCAAAAGGTCATGTCATCACTGACAAACGACATCATCCAGGAACTAAGAGCAGCAGGTGGCAATATCAGGATCCCTGCAAGATTGTGTGAGAAAGTAGGCCGAAATTGATATTTCCCAAGCACAAAACTTTGCGCTGAAGAGAACACAGCACCATTATTTATATAAGACACTCATATACACGGTATAATAATAGCACAACAAAGTGAGACAACATTTCTGATATACTTTAACGTAAGAAATGGAAGCAACACGAACACGAGGTGAACTGCTGATCTCGACCGCCTGCCTATAAAGGCTTGAAAGCTCAGAAGTCCAATCAGAATAAATAAACAAATCTAAAATGACAAACAAAATTAAGAAGAACACACGAATACAAAGAATACAAGTTGCCCGAAAACACTAAATACAAACAACAAAAGGAAAAATTAAAAAACAAATAAGTAAATGTTTTCGATGCCCTCTGAGCCGGGGCAAAACCCTCTCCCAACTTTAAACAACTATCTCTTACTACTATTCATACCTTCCACTATTGAGTACATCAAAATTAATTTCTATTCATTCCCTGAAGATGACCTAACACGGTCGAAAGCGGTCTAGAAATAAAGAATGTTATTCGCGGATGTTTTCTCGCCTCGAAAACCCCGTTAAAAAACTTGTAAGAAATATTAATAAAATACAAGTTAAAATTAATAACGCTGCCACAGCTGTAGACTTCAATAGTACATGCATAAAACAATGGCCTTTTGCCTAATTATAAGTATATATATATATATATATATATATATATATATATATATATATATATATATATATATGAAATGAATAACTCACAAAATAGCACGTGAGGTTCGCAATGAATGCAATGTCCCGCAGGAAAAATTAAAAGGTGTTTCCAAGTACTTTCGAACTTTATTCAGTTCATTCTCAATAGAAAATAATATAATAAGGGTATATATAAACTAGTAAAAGATAAAGGATCGCCTGTAATACAAGAAATCACCAATGAGGAAGTAGGAGAGGGACGGGGGTAAATTCACATTAAGATATAGCTATAACAGGTAGCAAGGTCAAACCGAGAGGCAAGAAAGAGTCAAGAACAGAGCCAAAAGGGTTAAAACGATTAACGGATACTGATAAAGCGATATTATAAATTAAAGAGGGAGAAGTAAATTGAAACGAAGGGGAGAGGGACAAGGAGAGAGGAAGAGAAATAATGTAAATACAAAATCAAAGCAATAATTAAATTGACACATTGGGTTCCCATAAAAATAAAAATTGCCAAAAAAATATTTAAAAAATTAGGAATATAAGTTAAAGCTAATTTCTTTAAGAATTATTTTTTCATAACAGCATCAATTTTAAAAAGGCAAAAGGGGAAATGTTAAAGTTATTAAATTGGCTTATACATGAGCATTCAACAAGGTTTCTTTTAATTGAGTCATTTGAGCTAAAAATAAATTTTGCTGAATTCCAATTAATTAAGTGGTTATTTTCGGACATATGCACAAAAAACGCATTATTATTTACAGCTCTTTTAACATTGTATTTATGCTAATTAATACGGACAGATAATTGCTTTCCTGTCTTTCCAAAATATTTACTCGGACAAACAGAACACTCGACCGAATAGACTTCCACATTATTATTACAATTATTGTGAAATAAAATGGTTTTTTTTATTTGACTCGTATTTCAGAGCAACTAAAATGTTTAAGTTTTTTAAAAGATGCGGAAGGTCAATGAAACAAACAGAGAAGGGTAAAACCAAAATGTTTTTAACATTAAAAGGGATTGCAGGAGCTGTATTATAGAACGTCTTTATTGCATTGATTTTGTATCTGCATCATTTTATTTCTCTTCCTCTCTCCTTGTCCCTTTGCCCTTCTATATACCCTTATTATATTATTTTCTCTTGTAGTTATCCTTGAGAATGAACTGAATAAAGTTCGAAAGTACTTGGAAGCACCTTTTTATTTTTCCTGCGGGACATTGCATTCATATATATATATATATATATATATATATATATATATATATATATATATATATATATATATATATATATATTATATTTATATATATATATGTGTGTGTGTGTGTGTGCGTATGTGTGTGTCGTGGAGGGTTGTTCCTATTGAGGCGGATCTTCAAGCAAGTTCAGGATGAAAGTAAATACCATTAAAACAGGATTCATATATTCCGACATTTCGGGTTATACACAACCATCTCTTGGTACTATAAAAGAAAAAAATGGATTTGTAAAGAGGAGATATAAAATAAAAGTTTAAAACTAAATTCAAGGTTATGAATTAAAAACACAAAAAAACACTAAACAAAAAGAAAATTATTAATGAACACTAATTAATTCGCGTGCACAAAAGCTCGCCATTCAGAATGAAGAGTCGAAGAAGTCTGAGAAGGTGAAGAGAATTAGTAACGAAATAATTGGTTTACGGTGCGGGGCAAATTATTGGTTGGTTTGGGATTACGTGATTGACAGTGGGAAGGAAGATAAGTTGCTATTGAGAGAAGGATTGTATGTTTTGATATATAGTGATTCTAAAATCCTGAGTGGCGTAGTGTCTTGAGTAGAACCCAATATTTAAAAATTATTAATAGATACTTGGGCTTTACAATTGATGTTGTGTTGGCAAATTGCCGAATTTTCTTTTTTTACAAAGGAGATTACCTGTTATATGACTAATCCCTAGGTGTGAACAGACTGGCCTTTAAGGAGCGCACGGTGCTTCCTATGTTCTGCTTTCTGCTTTTGGGCCAGAGCCTATCCTTACAATTAAAAAACATTCCTAATTTAAATTTATTAACAAAAACGACAGTAAATTCAGTATGTAAATAAAATTTTCTTTAATAATTTATAAAATTGGGTGCGAGCAGTTTTGTTTAATGGGTCAAGTTCAGGGAGCACAAAATATCGTTTATTTTGAGGTACATTAATGGATGGTAATTTCGAAAAAAGTTAATAAGTTTCTTATGAAACTTAAGGCAGGAAACCTAATAGATGAGCTTACATACAACAATCTCTTTTCCTCTGCTTTTAACCATGGCCTACTATACGGCCTACCGAAAATACACAAAGACTGTTCCGATGCGTCCTATTCTCGTCACTTATTATAAATTATCCAAATTTTTTAATTCCTATGCTTACCCCCCTTAGTTGTAATAAATTTAATATAACAAATAGTTATTCATTTTCTGAAGAGATCTCCAAACTTAGTATTGACTCTCCTAACTTTATTAAGAGCGTAGACGTAAGTCCCTATTTACTTCAATCCCCGTAAAAGAAACAATAGAGTTCGTAATGCGCAAGGCTTTTCCTCCATCCATATTCGATATATGCATATAAGGTTACATATAAAAGCAGGCCAAATTATTATGCTCGCCATCTGATTTTTGAATATAGAGATATTTTTAAACCTTAGCATGATAGATTTATCCCTAGGTATAAGTAATTATAAAATACTATATTTTTAATCTTTGCATCATGGATCTATATTTTTATCTAGTTTTCGAACGGCATTCGTTAATTGGGTGTTGGTTTTAACCATTTTTCATTAGGTTCGTTTTCATAGCTTTTTAATGAGATTAGAATTCGATGAATTACCTAGCACTGACAGCACTTTAATGATGTGGTTGCCACGAAGCCATTTGGAAAACACTCATTTATTCGAACAAATAACCGATTTTTATCTAAAATATCTTTAGACTAACCTTTTTTCAAAATTCCCATAACAGTTTATTGGCTATGGCGCTTTTTTTCTTTTCGCCAAGACTGTATATTACGGAGTGATTGTATTTACCGTTTCAACTACAAAATCTTCCCCAGATTCTGAATCTTTTTGGCTTCTAACATATTGTATTTTATTGCATTTCTGAGAATTGAATTCATTACTGAACAAATCTGAAGTCCAAACTCGCAGCATGATGCTTGTCACTGCATCTCCTTAAAAAAATACCAGTCCTGATTTATAAATATCAAAACAAACTGAATGCAATTTTTTTTTTCAAACTTCCTTAAAAAATTAAGAGACAATTCCAATTTTCCTTTCATTTACAGCAAATTTTTTTCGTTGGTTCTCATTTAAGCGTAACGATTTAGTGAAAAAGCAAGCTTATGTTTTTTTCCAGCGGTCTACTCATAAAAACTTATTCAATTCTCTTCCATATTTTACTGTTTTTAAATATATTTGTATTGCTGTCTTCACTTTCTCTTCCGTTTTGTGTCACAGGTGCGCATTATTTTAGTTCTAAATGAATATTTTCTAGCCCTGACGGTGTTTAATATGGAACCTATTTTTCACTGTAAATAAATGGTTTCAATAAATATGGCTCAAGTTTAAGCACTTTTACACGTAAAGGGCAACTTCCATTACTTATGAGACTGGCATTTTGCAACTCAAAGTTAAAGATACAGGCATATATGAATTAAATATAAGAAATCAAATAAAGCAATTTTAGGTTAATATTTCGAAAACTGTAATCACTTAAAGCAAATTTAATCATTCTTATTATGTCAAGCACATTCTTACAAATCCATAAATATAGAATAGATTGAGCGGTTGATGTTATTAATATAATTACAGTTTCAATTTTCATATTTTTCTCTGCCTTAATTATGCTGACGTCACATTGGAGACATATTTTCAACCAAGATTTTTTTCAACCTTTCTTCCATTTCTTTCTGTTTGGCGATTTGAAACATTTGCGTAATGACTTGTTTAGATGTGAGATATTATTTTCCGATCTCGTAAAAGAGGGTAATTACGACTCTAATCGTTTCTTAAATTTATTTAAGGGGGGGGTGCGTCTTATTCTAGTTTCAACCCAACCACTAATATAAAGCGCGTTTATATATATATATATATATATATATATATATATATATATATATATATATATATATATATATCTTCAATCTAGAAATATCGATTAAAATCACAAGAATTAACTTAACCTAAACTTTGGCGCATGCAGTCAATATTGGCTCACTGTTGTTTTGTGTTTGTTTACTCTCGCGAAACTTGGAATTATACAACAGAGCAGCACGAACCATTTAAATAAAATATCTATAAACTAATCCTGTTCAATCAAACCTCCTAACCTTCTGCCTCGTAGTTAAATCAACGTTTACATCAATGTGATTTTAATCGATATTTCTAGATTGAAGATATATAAAAACCCGCTTTATATTAGTGGTTGGGTTGAATCTAGAATAAGACGCCCCCCCAAAAAAAAATAAAATTAAGGAACGATTAGATTCGCAATTACCCTCTTTTACCAGATCGGAAAATAATATCTCACATCTAAACAAGTCATTACGCAAATGTTTCAAATCGCCAAACAGAAAGAAATGGAAGAAAGGTTGAAAAAGAATGTTTCCAAAGTTATGTTGCATAAGAAATATTGAATATTATGAGTGTTTACTGGAAACCTCAGTAATTCCTATGATCTTCAAGTGATGCCTGATCAGGACCGATCAGAAGTGCAATGAGGATTGATCAGAAATCAACCCAAGGTCGCAGAAAACTTACATAACACTACCAAGAAATAAATACACCCGTAAGGAAATACTTAAACAATTCATTGATGACTATGAAAATAAGGTGGCCAACCTCTGTATTTTTACCCTTATATAAGGAACAAGTTTATTGAAAATGCTTTGCTCTCTGTTGCTACCATAATCCTTTCATACACGTAAGATTTATTTCTATTTTTATACACACTTCTATTCTTAATATATTTTTTGCCAAGGATCACTCCACTCACAAGAATACATAAACACACATATATTTATAGGTGAGTTTGTATTCTCGTGAGTGGTGTGTGAGAGCGAGAGATAGATAGTCAAGGAAGATAATAATAGAAATTGAAATATACATCTAATAATATGGTGTAAAAAACTGATATAAGGCAATTATGAGCCAAATACTAGGTGGAAATGAAAGGGTGGACGGGTCTGAAGTGACAGAAATAATGATGGAGAAGATTTTCCCTTATCATTATCACCGTCCGCCGTCAGAGGGCGTTTCGAGCTGCCCTTTGACATAGGGCGTAGTAACATTCATTTGACGTGGTTATTGCAATGTCTCTTTCTCGCCAATAATATTGGGAGTTAGTAATGATAAATCTTTCCTTTTTATGTCTGTCGAGCTATTAAATGGACTGATGATTCCAGTACCCAGGCCGTGCATAATATATGATCTTTAACCTCATTCCTTCAGATCGTTCATGATTCCGGCTTGTTTGTTTTTATTTATCGCCTTCGCGTCTAAGAATTCTCCAAATCAGCGAGAAACAGTCATTTTACAAATTGACTCAGTAAACGCATTTGCCATTGATAATAATGATCATCCTAAGACAATTTGTTTCTCAGGAGGGAAAAAATCTAGAGATAGAAAGCTCTTGTTCCTTTCTTTAAATCATATAATAATAATTTGAATATTGTGGTCACTTTGGATGACACGGGAACAGAGATAGAGTCATTTCCCATTTATTCGAGAAACTTGAAGGGGGGGGGGGGTAGTTGAAGCAGGAAAGGCAATTGGTGTGAACAGGGAGGGTATTTTTAACCAGTGAGGAACGAACAATGGGGAATATGAACAACTATTATTATGAAAACATTTCCATATGAAAATAAATTTCATTTCAATGAGTAACGTTCTGAAATTCAATTAATCCATACTGTTTAGCATTACCGTAGACTAATAATAATAATAAACTACACAACAAGGAGGAGACCAAGAAAGACAATTGGATCCAGTAAAGGCCAGACGGGGAAGGAATATACACTACCGAGCAAAATAAGAGAATGATTTTCCTCTATTAAAATATGTTAAATTACAGCCTATTACACCGTCTTGTACATGTCTCTGTGTGCGTGCATGAACGCACAGGAGGATAGCTTGGATGGTTTCCTTCCTTAGTGGGGTTCCCCCCCCCCCACCTCTCTATGGCCTATTTTATTTCGATCGAATACTGACCATATGGTTTATGTCTATAGGCCGCGCGATCGGGTATGGATCCAAGTAGTTTATTGTGAGCACAGGGAGTTACGCGTTTCGGACCTCGCATGCCTGCCTTCCTCTTGTCCTCACCCCTAATTATCCCCCAACTTCCCCTTTCTAGGTTGCTTGAAATCCCTCTTGCAGGAGCGACAAACGGCCTCTATAGCCCAGAAGCTGGATCCCATCTGAAACTCCTCGCAAACTCTTGGACTCTGGGCGGGAGCTTTCTGAAGCTGGAAGAAAGAATCAAACTCAAAACTCTCTAAACTCCCCTCAAACTCTTGGACTCGGTTGGGCAGAACTTCGGAAGTGTGCGGCGCCGTGAACGACTCCAACTCGCAAGTATGTCCTCGCCCTCGTTCTCCGACCAAGGTAAGCTTTTATACCCTCTTTCTCACATTGGTTCTGCGAGTTCTCTCGAATTCCCATAAAACTCTCTCTCTCTCCCCCTTTTTTGCCCACTCTCTCGCCTAAATTAATTAAACCTTTGGTCCTTCAAACTCTTAACCTTCTCTCCATTTCGGAACCATCAAACATCTATCAAATTCTCGAACTACCCTTAAATTAAACTCTAACTAACGAGGGCATTTGGAACTAAACATCGTTTCGAATAAGTCCTCTGGAGAGACCACTATAACTTTCAAAATCAATTGGAGACTAACGTCTCTCACTTAAGCGCTACCACCTCTCTTAGCCCTGACTTGCTTTCGGGGTAATAATTCTAACAACATTGGAAAGTTGTATTATTATTTCTAACGAGGGTATCTCTTCCCAGAGATACCCTCGTCGGATTACCTTTTTGCTCAACCGAACTTCCCGTTTTCCATTCAAACTCAAAATGGCCGAAAATCCTCACATTTCCATTTTTGTTGAAATTGAATTCCACATCAAAGTCTTGGCAAGAAATAGTGTGTTGTTTAAACGTAAAATCGCCGTGATTTTTAATAAAATCAGCTCTGAGTTAGAAGAGGCCGAAGTCATTGCCCCCGATGTATTGCAAACTAAGATAGATACTGTCAAGTCCCACTTTGCTTCCATCAATGATTTAGATAGTAAGATTCTTGAGTTTTGTGAATCCATCTGCGCAGAGGGAGGGGACAAATCAATGGTAGACAGAGAGCTTCCTGCTCAGGTCCAATACGATTTTGATTTTAAATCCAAATTAAGTGAGTTTTCGATGAATAAGATATCTCCTCTCCCTCTGGACTTCTCAGAGTCGCTCAAAAAGATTTTGAGCGACTTGGGCAAGCCCGTAGTACGAGAACTCCACCCGCCTGTATTACCATACATCGCCTTTTACGGTACGACAGATAAACTTAATTATTGTTCATTTATATCACAATTTGAAAACCTTTTAGGTTCGAGGAGTAACCTTTCTCCTGCCGCCAAACTTGGGTATTTAAAGGGTTATCTTAAAGATTAGGCGTACTCCATAGTCAAGCATCTGGGAAGTACAGATGCCAATTATGCGGTTGCTTTAGAGTTACTCGAAGGGAAATTTCTCGACAAAAAACGCGGTTATCGTCGATTCGTATTTGTTTAAGATCTTAAACTCCGAGACTATCCCCGACTCGAGTCTTCACAAACTATCGGTGTGCCTCAATGAAATATGGGCCATCTTATACGAATTGAAAAGATTTAGGATTGATTTTTTCAAAGAAGACAGCACCGGAAATATCATGTAATTTATAGTAAATTACCCTCAAACATTAAAAATAGGCTAAGGTTAACTACCAAGAATGACTATCCTTTTTTGGCACAAATCTTAGACAAATATAGCAGTATAATCAGAGGCCTCGAAAAATTGAGGTGCTATTCGGTCCCCGGCAAGGAGAGTTACCTCCGAGGAAGTGCTAAACATAACTCTTCTTGACCTCCTGCTTTCAAAACTGTTTATAACTCTCAGTAACCCTTTCTCCAAGCCTCTACTATCTGTCAAAACTTTTAAAACTAATATTTCGACCCCTCTCGCGGAGAGGCGTCACCTTCAAAGATCAAGTTTAAACCTAGTCATAATTTCAAAAATCAAACTTAGAACTCACTCCTTTCTTCAAACTTAAACTCAAACTCCCTCTTTTCTAAGTGCAAGTTGTGCGCCGGAACTCATAACATGGTGAATTCTTAAGTATACGAAACCCCTGATAGTAGGATTCAACGTTGCTTATAATTAACCCTGTGCTCTCGTTGTTCTTCCACGCGACATCCCCCAGAATCGTGTCCCGCGCTCTAACGCTTCCTGTTCTACCCGTGTGAGTTCACCAAGAGAAAACGCACATATCTGCTCTTTTTCCCATCCCTGTCAAACGGATGTAAATTTGTGACTAAATCTGGGGCAGATTATGACTCTAGAGTCGGATGTGGAAATAGCCAAAGGTTCCCTTAATTCAAAACTCTGTTCAGATTTCCTTCTTCCTTCTTCTGACTCTTGGATTGGGGAGTACATTCTTGCCTGTGCGTTGCTTATTCGATCTAGCGAGCCAAAGGTCGTACATCTCTGAATCCGTTGCTTCCCAAATGGGTGCCAATATGGAGGAATTAGCCTCCTATTCTTGTACGATCAAAACATTCATCGGGTTAAAAATCACACACATAGGGTAATTGGAGGCGGTCTTTCGCTTCTGATCTCTCCAAATGTCGATAAAATTCTTGGTCGATTCCAATTTCAACTTGGATTTCATGGTAAAAGGAGTTGAAGGTGTAATTCTGGTCCTGATGGAAGAGGACATTCCACTGGCACTGGCAGACGAGGCTTTTTCCCAACCCTTTGTTCAAAGGGCTAGAATAACGGGAATAGGATGTCTGCTGGGGGTTGACTCCATACAAAATCTGAAGTTCGCAAATAGGCATGGCATGAGGGAGTCCTCTCTGGAGACGGAGAAAGGCCTGATACGAGTACCTTAAGGAAGTATCAACCAAATAAACATTACCCTAGTATTAGAGGGTCACTCGCGGTACTCCTTTCCCCAGGCCACCACGCTTCAGAAAACAGCCATTGATCCTCACTTGGTTGCAATTACCAATTTACGGATTTCCTGTCGCACAGTTCGCTCCTCTCTGTCCGTTTTCCATCATCCGATACCCAAATTCAGTACCTTCTACAGGAATTCCTGACCTTAGTATTCCTTCATCAAAAAACAGGCCTATTAAACACAGCGTTGTTCTCCGGTTGAATACAGAGCTGTAGGAGATTACATGCGACTTAATGCCTGTAATAGCCCCGATAGATATCCTCTTCCCTACCTGCCTGGCTTCAACTCTGCTCTCTTCGGTTTTTCAATCTCTTTTCGACTCGATCTGTTTCGTGTTTTCAACCAGATACCTATTCACCCAGATGACACCCCAAAGACAGCTATCACCACGCCATTTGGTTCCTTCGTCATGAATCGAATGCCTTATTGTCTTTGCAACAGTAGTCAGACTTTCCAACGTTTTATGGATCAGGTTCTGAGAGGTCTTTCTTTAGTATTTTGCTACATAGACGACCTCTTGATAGCATCTTCGTCTTCAGAGGAGCATCTCTCTCACCTTCGTCAGGTTTTCGATCGACTTGAAGAGTATGGTATCGTACTCAACACTTCTAAGTGCCTATTTGTTTTCACACAACTCTTCTTTCTTAGACATCATGTTTCTCCTGACGGATTCGTCCTTTCGACGATAAAGTTGCTGTTATTTGGGAGTTCCCTCGACCTTCTTCAATAAAGCAACTTCGTCGGTTCTGTGTGATGGTTAACTTTTACCATAGATTTATTTCCGACATTTCAAAAATAATGCAACCACTCTACACTTTCCTCTCAATCACCAAGAAGAACTCTCCACTGTTATGGTTTTCCGAGCGGGCAAATCTTTTTCTCGCACCAAAGAAAATATGGCCTCCGCTGTTTCACTGACCCATCCTTGCCCAGGGGCCCATATAAGCGTTACCTCGGATGCGTCAGCCACCCATGTAGTTGCAACCTTGCAACAAAAGGTTGGTGACTCATGGAAACCCCTCTCGTTCTTCTCAAAATCTTTGACTCCTTCTCAAAAGAGATCGAGCACTTTTTCACGAGAGCTGCTCGGGATATATTTTTCCCTCCGTCACTTCCGTCACTTCCGACAATACTTGGAAGGACGTTAATTTACTGTTTTCATGGACTACAAGCCATTGGTTGGTGCACTTTTCTCTCATATCATTTCTTAAGTGCCCTCTGTAGTCGATTCTCGTCATCTAGACTTCATATTGCAGCTTACAAGTGACCTTCGATACGTTCTTGGTTCTTCAAACGTCGTACCGGACACGATTTATCGCATTTCTTCAATTTCGGGCCCGCAATTCTCTCATGCGCCCATTGACTATGCGACAATAGCGTTGGCTCAGGAACAGGATGAATACACGTAAACACTGCGTAACTTTTCCTACCCCGTTGTTCGCGAGGTCGACTTACCAGGCAGTCCTTCCAGGCGTATCCTGGTTGATTATTCATTGCCTGACTGTTATCGTCCTCTTATTCCTCTCGCTTACCGTCGACACATATTTAACCAAACTCAGGGTCTTTCTCATCCTGGCATACAAGCTACTCGCAAGCTCACTGCACAACGTTTTGTGTGGCCAGGTATGAACGCCGACGTGGCCAAATGGACCCGCTCTTGTGTGCCTTGTCAGCGTGCTAAGGTTCAGCGCCACACCAAGACTCCTCTGATTCCTTTTGCACTGCCTTAGTCCCGCTTTAGCTTTAACGCCATTCACGTCGATCTTGTAGGCCCTCTACCTTACTCTCGTGGTTGCACCTATTTTCTCATCATGATCAATCATTTCACTCGTTGGCCAGAGGTTGTCGCCATTCCAGACATCCGAGCATACACCGTCACTCAAGCCTTTATCTCAGGCTGGGTTGCTCGTTTTGGTGTCCCTTCCACAATCATGACTGAATGTGGTAGTCAATTTGGGTTCCACCAATTGGATGTATTCATGGCAGTTATTGGTTTCTTTCGCCTTCGTACCACAAGTTACCACCCCCAAAGCAACTCGGCCGTCGAACGTTTGCATCTGATGCTCAAAACAAGTTTACGATCCACCGATCTAAATATCACTTGGGTGGACAAGCTACCTTTGATTCTTTTGGGCATTCGTTCGTCATTGAAAGAGAATTTGGCCTTCTCTGCAGCTAAACTAGTTTACGGTACCTAACTCCGTCTTCCTGGTCAATTCTTTTCTTCTACTGACCAAACTCTGCCTTCCTATCTCGATCCTGCTTCATACGTACACAATTCGGTACGTGTAATGGCCGAAGTTAGGCATATTACCCCAAGAGTGCCCGCTTCCCAGAAACCTTTCGTGCCAAAAGAGATGTCAACCTGTTCCCACGTGTTTGTTCGTCGCGATTCAACTTGCTCTTCCTTGAAGTCCGTTTATGATGGATCCTTTCTCGTCATCTCTAGGAAGCCGAAATTCTTTGTCCTACAGTTTGGCACAAAGCAGGATATTGTTTCTCTGGATCGCTTGAAACCCGCCTTTATTGAGGCTGTTCATTCCGAACAGCCATTGTTTTCTTCTACAAATATCTCTCAAAATGGTCTAGTGATTCCCCTAACTCGCCATAATTTAACCTCACCCACAATCACCTCTAACCCCCCCCCCCTCAATGAAACCTCATCGGCCGAGCTGCCAAGTCAGGAGTCCGTCTCTCCACCTCTGGTCACCCCGCAAGCAGCAGGCCAGACTCAAAACGTCGTAAGATCACCGGAAGCCAGCTCAGAGAGTACAACCAAGCGAATTACCATCGATCCGTCCACCTTCGCTTGGGAAAGTGCCTCACCGGCATTTGGTGGCATTTCCCTTAATCGTAGCCAGCCCAGTAGCGTCATAATACGGTCCGGTCGCGTTGTAAGGAGACCTCGGAGATATCCAAATTAACCCTTTTTTTGTAACGGGAGGGGTAACTCTTTTAGGGGAGAGTATTGTAGCAGCTAACATCCTTGCTAGCTCCTACAAAAGTATAATTCTGTCTGAGAGATTACTCATCTCGCTTCCTTAATTCATATTCATGTACGACAATTCCAATCATATATAACTCGTACGATTTCCAACAAAATTTACCCTACATATCATCCAATAATAATCATCCTATACGTTGTACGATATATATTTCAACCAATCCAATTCTTGTCTGACGTATTTTAAACCGACCACTCAGCATCAACCTTCCTCGCCCCCAATATTCTCTGACAAATATAGTCCACTCGCGTTCTCGGCATCGTCAGACAAAGTCCGCTTGAGATTATAATTCGAGCAATTATTCTGTGTCCAAAACTATTCCCAAGTCCATCCATCGATACATTAAATATATCATATATCCTGTAAATTATATCGACCAAATCTTATATTAAAGATATCCAATATATCATTCCATAATTTATAACTCAAATTTATATAAATATTTATTCGAATATATGTATAATTACTCTAAACCTGCATTTATATTCGATCAAATTCATTATTCTTATTCTGTGTATTTCCCATTTTCTCCTTGCTCTTTGTTTGACTTCTCTATTTTTCTCGTTAATTTATAAATAAATATAACACTCTTAGTTTTCCCTGAAATTGCCGGTTGCCTATTCGCATTTTTATTCTATTAGAATCCAACACGTGACTCCTCTATTCTCATTCCTCATTCTTATAAAGCATTGGTTGGTGAAGATCTAGGTTTAGCCTTCCTATCAAGCAGAGTGTGTATATATATATATATATATATATATATATATATATATATATATATATATATATATATATATATATATATATATATATATATATATATATATATATATATATATATACCGCTTTAAAATTTAAAAGATCAAATTAAAGAAGAACTCACTCGCAGATTCAAAACGCCCATTTCTTATAATTACGTTAACACTTTGGAAAACCCCGCTGGCTTAATAACGTGGGGCGTCTCCCTTAAGGAATTTAGCTCCAAATTAAACCTTTGGCTCCATGGACCAGCGTGGCTTACACTTCCCAAATGGCAGTCGCCCCAACCGGATTTAAAATTCTTGACGCAACAAAATAGAAATCTTATATCCACCCACGTTACCATTCGAGAGGAAATTGAGCCTCTCTTTGACATCAAAAGGTTTTCGGATTTGAATAAATAATTTGGAGTCGGCGTCTCGTGCTAAAATTCGTCTTCCTCCTTCGAAAAAAACCCAAAGTTGATCTTAATTTTGCATGTCCTTTGTATTGGCTTTCTCTCATGCAACTCGAAAGCTTTCCGGTAGAAAACGGCTCTTTAGAGGACGGTTTTAATCAAAGGAAAAAATATAATACCACCTCTTGTGAGAGATCTTGGTCTTTTCCTGGATCGACATCATTTTATCAGAAGCGAGGGTCGGATTTCGAAATCTACCTTTTACGACTAAGACATCGTTAACCCTGTAGTGTTGGGAAAGAATCATTCAAAACTTTCATTTAAAATGCAAGCATCTTGGGATTGACTCCACTCTCACACGCCTTAGGAGTGAAGGATTTGGGGTTCCCTTCCCCACCAAACGATTGCTTTATCTGCAAGAAGTTTAATTTCTTTGCTTTTAAGTACCCAAAGATAACCCTAAGATAACCCTTTCAAACACATCGGTGTCGACATTACTGGACATTTTTTTTGTAAAGAACTTTAGCTGTCTCAATGTCAAGGTATAACTTCTTATCTTTACCTGTCTGAACGTGAGAGCGGTGCACATAGAAGTTGTACCTGATATGACCACTCTCAGTTCATTAAAGCCTTTCAGCGGTTTTCAAATCTTAATGGGGTACCTGACTATATTTACAGCGATAATGCTAAGAGTTTCGTAAAAGGGGGTCATGTTCTCAACGAAACCTTGGTGTCTGATTAATTCCAAGCTCACTTACTTTCTAGTAACACCAAGCACCTTACTATCCTAGTTTATTCAGGGGGGGGGGGGGTTGGGAGTTGTTGGGAAAGATTAATTCGTGTGATCAAATCATTCCTTTACAAAACCATGGGTCGAGCTACTCTGGACTACTTTGACTTTCTCACCTTTATATCTTCGATTCAAAACGCCGTGAACGGGCACCCTCTTTTCTTCCGATCTTCAGAGATAAATTTTCTCCGTCTCACCCCCAACTCATTCCTTAAGTTGTATGATAATTCGAGTCTCACTTTTAAGCATTCAGACAAGGATGATCCAATTTGGACTCCGGACTCAAACACTCACGATCAACTCAACGCATATCTCAAAAGTTCGAAGCTTTCAGAGACAGGTGGTTTCATCCCTACCTTTTGACTTCGCGGGAACTCAGCAAAGATCTCTACCAAAGTTCCTGGGCGAATGGAGTGAAGGTAGGGGGTGTGGTTGTCGTTTAAAGCCTCTTAAAGACATCCTTAAACTTTTCCCAGGAGAAGATAATAAGGTCCGAATAGTTAAACAGCAGAGAGGCGATAGTCATATCCTGCAGCACCACATCTGTATCCACTCGAACTGTCTGGCACCCATTCCGGATCCTCGGACTCGAACCCCCGCTCAGTAACTGTATGTACCAAGCGGATACACGAACGATCCGACCTGACTCAAGGTGAACCTCTGGTGGCCTCAAATCAGCGCCAGAGAGCAGCAGCGAGTTTGGATAAGGAGAGAATTATAAAGCTTGCTGCTTAGTCGTTAGACTCACTGCCCATCATCTAACTCCCTTTTAAATATATGACAAAGTAAAATGCTTGATCTAATCTAACTTCTTCTCAAGAAATTAATTTCAAACACATTATCAAATCGAATCCTTGATCGCTTCAAAACTTCATCAAATTCAAGATCAAGTCGAACACTTGATTGCTTAAAACCTCTCAAACCTCCTTCAAATCAACAAAATTCAGGATCTAGTCCGACACTTGATCACCTCAAATTTCAAACTTATCAAGTATAATTTCAAAACCTCATCATTCATTATCAAGCCTGATACTTGATCACCTCAAAACTAATCAAACTTCATCAAACACATGATCAAGTCTAATACTTGATCGTTTCAAAACATCAAATTTATGATCAAGTCTAATACTTGATCGTCGCAAACTTCTCAAAATCATTGCAAAACATCATCAAGTTCATGATCCTCTAATACTTAATCGTGTCAAAATTATTTCAAATCCATAATCAAGTCAAATATTTTATCAATCCTATCTCTTTATTAAAATTCTTTAATTTGAATGTTTCAACATTCTAATAAATTCCTCTCAAATGTTCCCCCTTCAAAAAACTCCCTTTGAGTACTTATTCAAGTACCTCTTTCAAATGTCTCATCACATATACTCGGTTCGGTTATCTGAGTTTTACCCTAACCTAATTTCAGGAGTCCTTGCTTAAGCTTCACTACTTCATGAAGTTGTTAAGCTTCTCTGGCCGGGAGGTTGTTAAGATTACAGCCTATTGCACCGTCTTGCACATGCATCTGTGTGAGCCTGAATGAACGCATATAATTTAAGGAGGATAGCTTGGATGGTTTCCTCCCTTAGTGGGTTCTCCTCACCCCCCTCTTTATGGCTTATTTTTTGACGATCGAAGACTGACCATATGGTTTATAACTATAAGCCGCGTGATCTGGTATGAAACTAAGTGGTTTATTGTGGGCACAAGGAGTTACGCGTTTCGGACTTCACACGCCTGCCTTCCTCTTGTCCTCACCCCTAATTATCCCCCAACTTCCCATTTCTAGGTTCCTTACAACCACTTTTGTAGGAGAAACCAGCGGCCACCATAGCTTAGAAGCGATACGGATTTTACGAGAATTCGGTGCTCTCTCCCGATTTTTGCTCGTGAGGGAAATAAAAGGGAAAATTCTACCTGGAGTCAGGCAAAAGATCTTAGACCTACGTTGAGTGTTGAGAGCTAGTCCCACAAAAAAAACCAGTTCGCCCGTTGTAAGAAAGAAACTTCGGGGAATTTGTGCGTTGCCGTCACGCTACTTGTAGGTGCCAAACTTCTCGCAGACCCTTCCTCCCCTTCAGAGTCAGAGTATACACAGGACCTGCCTCTGCGGATTACCCTAGATGTAGATAGGTAATCGGTTTTGGCTACCCACTCCAGGAGCCACATAATCGGACAGTCACTTCGAGGAAGAAGTTCGATTTGAGCCACAGTTTGACTCGCCTTCGTGATCCAGCATATGATCATTATGCCACCAGTCTAGGATTACTTTCTTATTCGGTAACCTCGGACGGCCAGACTAAGTGCGATCATCGTGAGCCAAATAATCGGACATTCACTTCGAGGAAGAAGTCCGATTTGAGCCACAGTTTGGTTCGCCTTCGTGATCCGTCATAGGATCATTATGTCACCGGTCTAGGATTAATTTCTCATTCGGTAACCTCGGACGGCCAGACTAAGTGCGATTATCGTTACCGGAAGAAGATCTTTACCGTCATTCTCAAAAATACTTACGAACTCAAAGGTATCGTTAAAGTGAATTATCCACTCCCCTAACTTCACCAGTTTATTCATTAACTAGAATTCCCATCCCGAGCCTATAACCTCGAGTATTAGAAGTGATTAATTCAGTGCTTAATTGAATAATATCATTCCATTCATTCTGTCGGGTGCCATTAAGACGCAAGCATCCTAGCGAGTCATTTTCAAGTGTAATCCCCCCAACATTATGTAGACTTACTTATTCAGTCTAAATATTATTTCTATTTATACCTATATACGTTGTTTCATATTTCTAATTCATGTACATTAAAGATTATTTTTGTATCTGTGTGTTTAACTATTTGGACGATCCTTTGTCAATTAATAAGCAATCCACTCGGCTTAAATCTCAATATTACACAAGTCCACCCATGACTGGCTTTTACTGGGTGAGGACACACTCAGGGGATCATTATCTTAATTTTGATCATAAGGGAAGCACCGGGGTTATTCCTATTCACCCGAAGTGGCTACGGTAGGAGTATTGGATACAGTTCACCTCCGCTTCACCTTGGTGCAGTAATAAAATATATGTCCAGAAAGTGGGACTGGGATTACCCACTCACTAAGCCTCGACAATGTACTATGGAAATCTCACTACCTACTCATATTTTGTAAAATATTTGAATGAAAGAAAATCGTTCTCTTATTTTGATCGGTAGTATAGAGTAGATGGAAATCTCAAGCAAAAACAATTTATCGGATATATATAAACTAACTATATTAGTTTACTCGCAAATAAAGGGGTCATAATTACATGTTGTTAACTCTAATGCCGAGAACTGCTGGTACACACATATCTACATGTATACCCCCCCCAAAATGCTCTTTTTATCGATTTTTAGGCTCAGTTTAGGAATACAAATACGAACGTTTCTACGTGTAGGTATGATTTATAAACTCAAAGCTTATTGTACTCACTCAACTTCTAAATTCATATCACAGGAATAAATAGGATGGAACTTCTTCTTCCGGAAGGTCATTATTGCCTTCTATAAGATTCAATGCATACAGTGACATAAAAGTGAGAAGGAATAGGGAAAATCCATTTATGCAGATGCTTCTGAAAGGAAGTAATCTCTGGCATATGTTTGTTTCCATTTCTCACACTCCCATTTTTGGTCGTTCACCAAACGTTCTCGCCATTGCTTCCAATTAGGTAATATTAACATTTGAAAAATACTCATCAAAGACGATCAGTAAACACATTAAGAGACGAACTTTTCACTCCGCGATATGGTAGATTATTCCATGTTTGCATGATTCTATACCTGAAGTAATTTAGAGCTATGGATGTTTTAAAGCCATGTTTACCAATTTAAATCCGTTTTGGCGAGTATTTGTTCTACTGAATCCTTTTAGTTGAATTGCTCTGCGTTGCATCCGTTCTAACATCGCCTTCATTAGTTAGGAAGGGAAACCATAATTGCTCTGCGTATTACAGATAACGAATGAGAGGAATTTATATAGAGACAGAATGATATTTTCCGACTTAAATATGTAGTTACAGGGCAATGTACTCTAGCATCCTGTTTGCTGTATTGCAGGCTTCGTCACATTGCTTTGATACTAAGGTATTCAAAAAATCCTGAAATCATAGTATTTTAGGGCAAAAATCGATTCCGTTATGTTAATAGAAATTATGTACAAAACAATAATCGCTAAGAACACGTCTTCATTTTGCTATTAATCTTGTCTCTCACTGAAAGCAGACAATTCTTAGAATAAATCTCATATTATCACCAAGTAAGATTAGAAGTAGCCTATTAGGGATTAAGTACACTTATCGCTACTTACGAAAGGGCTACCAGTTAAGAGGTACACAGAAAACGGAAATGAGTCTATTAAATAAGTCGTTATAGAAACAAAGGGAATTAAGAAATTGTGGTCGTTAATCTGCGATGAATACTTATATAAACACTACTGATGTGTCCTAAGTATTATGGGTTTGATCTTGACTGCGTAAATGACCGTTGTTCGTCGCTCGAGTCTAAATCCTTCACTCACTTTGTATAAATCTCACCCTAATCACATTGATATCGGACCAGCAGTTTGTATTCTATGTCTATAGAGACATGGGCTACGTAAGGCATGACTGAGAGCAAGCATGCATTCTAGACCCTGAGCCGAGGAGAGGTTGTGGCCTCGAAAAAGTGAACCCAACCGAAAGAAACCAAGGCAAGGAATTTCAGCCCCCCCCCCCTCCTTCCCCTTGGACCAGATCGATTAATCCTCGCTTCCAGTTTTACATTTCCTGGCCGTTCGATGCCACTGACAGATACGAGGTTAATGACGGTGCGGACAATTTATTTTTCCGCTTCAACAGAACGCAACAAAATCAATATACTTGGGTGAGAGGAAACTTTTCTTCCGTTCATTGTGTGAGTTTGTGACTCTTAATTCACTCATGTACAGCACATATCGCAATAAAAGCTTCTTAAAAGTGGCCTCACGTCCGATCCATGTTAGTATTTATGAGGAAGTGGAGCTATGGAAAAGAAACGTTCACTATCCAATTTCTGGCGTGTAATTGGATTCGAGTGCTTCGTTTTGGCTAATTTTGCTCTTCTGTATGAACTTGTCGCTGGATGGTCAAAATCGCCCTTCCTACCCCGGCCCTCAAAATTTGGGGCACAGTGATAAATTGATAAATATTCAGACAATTCAATATTCGAACGAGTAACCTTTGTCCATTTTCTTCATTAACTTTTTTGGCCTACATAACAGATCCTATTATTTAGTTTTGAGTGCCTCTTCTCTAAGTAGGAACTTCTTTAAGGAGGTTGTAATCTCATCCCACAGTTCCACTATTCCCTATGACTTTTCCTTTTTATATTTTTTATCTCTTAACCCATTTCCGGGACACCTAAAAAAAAAGGCGTTAGTTCAGATGCCTTTATTTGAAAGGCAAAACCAACGAGTGACTTGACGAGTGGATGGAAGAGAATAAAAGATAAAGGAAAGGAAAGGTCAACCGAAGAGATTGAATAAAGGTCTTGAAAAGATATATTTTCTCCTTTCAGGGGGCGAAGTTCGTTCCGTCGCAAAGGAACGAAAGAGATTTGAATAGTTGAAATTGTTGAGCCAAGTCGTCTCTCCGTGGCAACGGAAGGTAAAAATACTCTTAAAGAATCAACAACATAAAATCTTAAATTTGAGAATTACGCAGCGCTCACGAACCAATTAAACTTAGAAGGGAAAACATATTAAAGGGATTTGGATGCATCTTGAGATGATGCTGAAGAAGATTCAAACAGACGGCGTCTCGTTAATTGAGTAGCATCACAGATCTGGTCTACATTTGCCATGTGCTTGAGGGTTTCTGGTTAAGTTGTGGCCCTCCGAATGAAGGTCGGCCTTTATGGGTTGAGGTGCAGGTGTTGGGCATTCCATCGACCTTAACAAGGAAAACGCGGGCTAGCGGTCAGTCGGGTATGAGAGAGGGACAACCACCATAGAAGGAGGAGGGGGAAGCCGGCCATGTGCTTCACATAGGAGGTAGCTCAATTTGAGGAGCGGCCGCAATGCACTTGGCCCATGGCCCAATAAATGGGAGGGAGACAAAGGGAAGCGAAACATGGATTTATTGCGAAGAAATGGAGCCAACCATAATAACCTACCATGGGGCAGAACCTTTCTACCAAATCTAACAAAAGGAATTTACTTCATATTTAGCATAAAAGTTAGCTTTCCAATTACAAAATGAAGGTTATTCGCAATATTCCAAGAAATCTTGGACTTGTCTCTGCAAACTTAGAATTCCGATTAACTTTGTAATCTAAAACCGAGTTATCTCGGGATAATCCGAAAAGTAGTTAACCTTCTCTATTCCTAACACTCATCGTTATCTTCTAGCTGTTGTTCCTCTCAGTCTTTTTCAAGGGAATGAAAATTCTACCGTTGGCTACAGATGTTTGCTGTAGTTTTCAACTTCGTGCTTCTCGGCCATGAGGGGATCCACGGTGGTTCTGTGTTATACTCGCCGCAGCGAGAAATGGACGATGGGGTGCGGCAAGCACCGTCACAGGTGTCCCCCCCCCCATTGTTGCCATATCTCCACAGATCAGCTGCCCGCTTTCCTTTCCAACCCCGTTTCCCCACCTTACTCTCTGTCTTTCGTTCTGATCTGTGGAGGGAGATATGGCAACAGTAGGAGGACACTTGTGACGGTGCTTGCCGCACCCTATCGTCCATTTCTCACTGCGGCGATTATAGAAGAAGATCTGCTGTTAAAGTCCCTGAAATTACTGTAGATGAGTCTCAAATTAATTGAGGGGTTCCCCAATCAAATTATCTTAGGGTATGGGGGGTAATTTTTTGAAGGTCAATTAAGTTTAGCGTGAAAAACTAACGAGGGCTTCTCTCGCAGACAGTTCGTAAGGAGAGATCTGTAAAGTGGTGAAGTTGGAGGAAGCGAAAATGCGTGGAAGATAAATAGCTGTAGGTCGATCATCCTACAGACATTGGGGTCAGAAGGGCAAATCGCAGGGGGTGGGTTGAGAGGACGCACTCTCCTCCAGATGTCAACTACAGGAAGGTTGCCCACGATACCCATGGCATCCTCTTGTGGGTACGAAAGAGGATAATGAAAAGAAAGATAGGAGGCGGGGGGCAGTAGAAAGCGAAATGACACATGTTAACACCTCACACCCGTTAGAGTGAGCTGAAACAACTTCCCCACTCTCGACTTTTATGACTGGTGAATGGACGAAAGCTGGTCGACGACTAGCCAGCATAATTAGCCGCTAGCCAAGAAAATAGGTAAGAGGTGTCTTTTAAAGAAAAGGCGCGCAGAAAGGTAAAGTGCATATGTCTATATGTCGATAATTACTAAAGCTCAGGTAGAGTCAATCTAGTTTGGGACTGTCGGTGGGCATTTGGAACAGGGGGAGGGGGGCTTGTCGCTCCTCCAAGGGCAGAAGAACTTGAAGGTACGAACTGAATCCCCTGTACGGGGACTCGAAAGGATAGTTTGGGTAGCTTTTGAAGAATAGTGGCCCTAATTCACCCTTATAAACGGTAAATCTATCCTGGTTGAATTTTCGACATCAAAACAATGAAATGGTGACACAATTTAAGACATGTAGAATTGGCGTCCGTCTCACCTTTGCGCCCAGTAATGACCCTTCTTTTTTTTCTCTCAGACACTGTTTATTACCACAACTTGAAGGTTCGTTCATCAAATCAGGTGACTTAATTAATTAACGCTGTAAAGACCTGTGGTAGGTTGTCAATAACGTGTGGCAGAGATTTGGACTGCATGAGAGTAGCCAATTTCGCTTTATTTTCGAGAGTTAAAAGTTAATTACAAGAGAGTGACGAAGCTATTCTCGTACAATCCTTCTTAGGTCATATGGAGTCGGAGATTAGCGTCCCCACGCCTCCCTAGATGGAGCGCGGATCTACTGATAATAATTACTCCCGAATAAACGGGAATTATCTCAAACACTTATCACGAAGTTAATTTAACTGGGTAATGAAAAACAGTAGCCAGATTTGCTACACACACGCAAGCACGCACACACGCAGAGGTAGAGAGAGAGAGAGAGAGAGAGAGAGAGAGAGAGAGAGGGGAGGAATGGAGAGAGAGAGAGAGGGGAGGAATGGAGAGAGAGAGGGGAGGAATGGAGAGAGAGAGAGGGGTAGTGAGGAAGACAGAGAGAAAGAGAGAGAGAGAGAGAGAGGGGTAGGGAGGAAGACAGAGAGAGACAGAAAGAGCGAGAATGGAGAGAGAGAGAGAGAGAGAGAGAGAGAGAGAGAGAGAGAAAGAGAGTGAAGATGACAGGGAGAGAGAGAGTAACAACAAGGAGTAACAACAAGGAAAGAATGTACCCTAGAAGACCTTACAATTCATTCAATGAGGGTACCTTTAGACTAGCAGTCGAGCGGGCACATCTCTGCTCAAATGCTTTACGTCCTTTCACGGCCATTTTTCAAGACCCTGTCTAGTCTTGACTTGAACGGTCAACAAATTCATTGTTGACAACTTCCACTGCAAGTGCGTTCCAACTACCGCAGATACTGTAGGTAAAAAATTTTCCACACAGATCGCGGTTGTCGCGCTTGCGTTCAAGTTTAAAGCCATGATTTCTTGTTCTGTTCTCAACAAGTGTGAAAATATCCCTGTAGTCAACATTGTCGAACCCTCGAAGTATTTTGAAAACTTCGATGAGCTGACCACGCAGTCTACGGGTTTCTAACGAGAAAAGATCTAATTCCCTTAATCTATCTTCATAACTTTTATGTCTGATAGAGGGAATCAGTTTGGTTGCCCTGGCTTGCACGAGTTCCAATCTCGCGATGTCCTTTCGAAATGAAGGACTCCAAAATTGTACGGCATACTCCAGGTGCGGTCGGACAAGTGAGTTGTACAAACACAGTACAATATCCTTGTTCCGATATCCAAACTGGCGCTTTATGTAGCCTAGCATCCTTTGGGCCTTTTTCTCCGCCTCAATGCACTGTTTCGAGAACTTGAGGTCGCTAGTGATTGTTACACCCAAGTCCTTCTCAGTGTCACTCGGTTCAAGAGCAGTGCCCTTAAGGATATACTGAGATTGGAGCTTTCGGTGGCCGATATACATCACTTTGCATTTGCTCACGTTAAAAGGTATTCGTCACGTGTCCGACCACTCCCCAATCTTCCGAAGATCTTCCTGCAGGCGAGCAGTATTTCCATCCTTTGCAACGTTCATACCAAGCTTGGTATCGTCGGCAAATTTGGAAATCTTGGCAACCATGTCACCGTCCATTTCGTTGACGTAGATGATGAATAGTAGTGGTCCCAGGACAGAACCTTAAAGCACCCCGCTAGTAAGGGGCACCAACTCAGAAGCCTGTCCATTCACCACCACCCGTTGCCGTCTGCCACTTAGCCAGTTCACGATCCAGCCGGCTGATTTTCCGTCTATGCCCAGCGCTCGCACTTTCCGGAGAAGGCGGCGGTGTGGTACCTTATCAAAGGCTTTCTGAAAGTCTAAGTAGACCACATCCACCACCTTGTCCCGATCGTGCTCACTGAACACGAAGTGGAAGAATTCCACAAGTTCGTCAGGTATGATCGTTGCCTTCGGAAGCTGCGCTGGGAACTCCTCAGTAGCAGCTTTGACTCTAAATACGAC
Source organism: Ceratothoa steindachneri (assembly GCA_963969495.1). Classification (NCBI taxonomy): domain Eukaryota; kingdom Metazoa; phylum Arthropoda; class Malacostraca; order Isopoda; family Cymothoidae; genus Ceratothoa; species Ceratothoa steindachneri. The sequence continues at coordinate 18,243,358 of OZ018324.1, read as the reverse complement.
GTCACTTTGTCCACCATGATGCTTTCCATGAGTTTACCGACTATCGAAGTCAGACTGATAGGTCGGTAGTTCGGCGGTTGGCTACGGTCTCCTTTCTTAAAGATAGGAGTCACCTCCGCTTCTCGCCAGTCTCTAGGAACGCATTCGATCCGGATTGACATGTTGAAGATTGCGCTCAGGTGTCGGGACACTTGATCGCGCACTTCTTTCAACACTTTAGGTAGAAACCCATCCGGGCTAGGTGACTTATTCGTCATTCGGTCAGTGATCTTCTTTTCTATTTCTCCTTCGGTGAAGTCCATATCCTCCAGCTTTTCTCCCGAGTAGGAATCCATTGGCTGGGGGATGGGACCACACTCTTTAGTAAACACTGAAGAGAAGTAGTCGTTAAAGAGGCTAGCATTTTCTGCATCTGAGGGCTTTAATGTCCCCTCCTCATTCCTCAAAAGGCCAATCGTTCGAAGAATTGGTTTACGGCTGTTTACATATCCAAAGAACTCCTTGGGATTCTCTTTACAGATTCTCACCACTCGGAGTTCCTCAGACTTCTTAGCCGCCCTTGTGCTGGACTTCACTCTCCTGGCTAGCCTCCGGTATTCGTCAAAGTCACCGGAGATCTTCGATTGCCGGTACACATTTCTCTTCTCCCTAAGCAGTTGGTCGACATCTCGATTAAACTACTTTGGTTGAACAGAAGACCAACGGGGGAATTTCAGAGGGATGAAACGCGATTGAAGACTCATGAATGTGGTTTTGAAACGGTTCTACGAGTCTTCAACAGCATCACAATTTTTTAGCCTCGCGTCAGTCAGTCCAGCACGAAAACCTGCAAAGTCTGCTCTTTTTAAATCAAGTTTCCTCGATTTACTAGTTGAAGGCCCTGCCTTGGGGACTTTGACTACAAATCTAATTAGTCGGTGGCCACTGCCACCGAGCTCTTCGCCAACAGAGAGGTCCTCAACGATGTCATCGTCAGTGGTCAAAACCAAGTCGAGGATATTGTCTCCTCTCGTTGGCTCTCTCACCCATTGAGTTAGGAACTCGTTGTTCGCGAACTCCAGGAGTAGTGCGTTCTCGCCACAGGGTTCTCTGGTTTCCCAGTCAACTTGTGTGTTGAAATCCCCCATAACGATACACACTCTGTCTTCGACAAGTTCTCCTAGTAGCTGGTACAGATCTCTGTCCTTTTCAACGAGCTTGGCAGGAGGTCTATAGAGGGAGTGAAGATGACATGGAGAGAGAGAGAGGAGAGAGAGAGAGAGAGAAGGGGAAAATGAAGAGAGAGAGAGGGAGAATGGAAAGAGAGAAAAAGGAGTGATAGAGAGAGAGGGAGAATGGAGAGAGTGGGGGAGATTGAGAAGATAAATGAATTAGACGCACAGAAAAAGACAAGCTCACTTAAGGCATTCGGTTCTGGGAAGACAGAAATATCGCTATGGAAAATGCTTTAGTTAGGTGTGATTTGGTATGCCTGATTGCCAAGATATTACAGCAACTGCCCGGTATTCGAGAGACCTGGGTTCGACTCCCGTTCTCTTTGTTTCTCAGTATGGAATCCCTTAATTGAACCTTCATTTGCGCTCCTTGTATTTTCCAGTGTCCTTTTCTTTTGCATTTATAACTCTGGTTTCTGTCTCATGTGCTCATTCACCTCAAATTTCTCTCTCATGTAATTTATTATATAGTTTGAATTTCACGGTTTTCGCATATTGATTTCTGAATTCAAAAAGGTTTTGAAAGCCGAAATTAAATATGATACAAGCTCTTTGGTAGTTGTTACCACCCGTGTACCATTTATTTATCCTTTCTCCTTAAATGTCATATCATAAATTTTTATTCCTTTTTAATTTCATAGTATGTCAATTCCTGAAGATGAGCGAGTAATCTCGAAACGTTGTAGAATAGTAAAGGAAAATTAATCCGTCGTTCGACTACACACACACACACACACACACACACACACACATATATATATATATATATATATATATATATATATATATATATATATATATATACATACACACATATGTGATATGATTAGTTGGCCTTTTGATTGTGGGCGGATTAGAGATGAGATTTGTCATAACAATCCCTTGCAAGTAGCTCCTAGCCGGAGAGATATTTGAGCTTGTTGAAGTGACCCTTAGGGTAGATTTAATTTGATGTGTCTAGTTGCTCAGTGGTTATAAAAACAAACTTACTAACAATCGGAAGAGCCTGACTCTACTCCTGGAGATTATATTTAACCTTTTCTCTGAGCGTTACTCGTCTTCTCAGTAAGTTTGCTTAAATTAATCTGTCTTTTGCTTCTCTTGATCTTTTTATCTTCTAATATCTATTTCTCTTGACTATAACACTCTTTTCTCTTGTTTTTGTGTTTATGCACGTTTCTCCCTTATACCATCTTAATAAATGGTTTCTGCATCTTTCCTTCTGCCCATCAAAAAAGTTTATATATATATATATATATATATATATATATATATATATATATATATATATATATATATATATATATATATATATATATATATATATATCCAGGCAATGGCTTCACCACTCCACCTTACAGAGGGGAGCTTGCGCTTCGCTACCAAAATTAAAATTTAAAATCTAAAAAAAAGCCCCCTATGGTTAAATTTTTATAAATTTTCTGAACTTCGCCAATTATAATAATTTTAAAAAGGAACTCTAAACTCAAAGTCCCCCCTTTCAAAATCTTATGCTGCTAAAATATAGTTATAGAAGAATAGAAGGAGATATATAAAAATATATTTTCTGAACTTCACCATTTGTAATTCTTTAGGTTTTAAATAATTCACAAAATTTAGATACTTATATTAATTTCTGAACTTCACCATTTTGTTTTTTGATATTATAAAATAATTATTAGAAATAACTTTGATAAAAAACATAAGTCATAACCAAACTAAGATGAAATTATTATTAAAATACTCAAAAAAATCCCCTTCTTAAATTATAGTTAGTGAAGTGATGATATATATATATATATATATATATATATATATATATATATATATATATATATATATATATATACTATAAACAAGGCAAGATTTGATAACGATAAAATTTGAAACACTTAATATGTTTTTTTCTATTACTGAGGAGCAACTACGACCACAGGACTCACCATTTTCTTGCAAATTTCTGGATTTATTTTGTTCCATTCTCGCTCAGCTTTCGTCCATAAAACCGTCACAGTTGAAGGCTTCTGGTCTCGAACTTGGTTCTCAATTTTGCTCAGGTCCGGACTCTGAGTGGGCCACTTCATTATTTGATATCTTCTTGTTAAAAATGGTATTTTACTCGCTTTGCAGTATGGCATGGCGCTTTGTCCTGCATAAATACCGCTGGCTCCTCGGAGTGAAGGTATAACATGTTGTACGAAGTTCAGGTACACATTCGTATTTAGCCTTTCAATTATTTGCAAGAGTGGACCAACTGTTCCAGACAAAAAATATCCCTATACCATGACACTACTTCCTCCATGTTTGGCAGACTTTTTAACACGTTTTTTGTTAAGTCTGTCACCTGCAGCGCGTCTTACAAGGCGGCTGCCATCAGATCCAACTAAATTAAATTTACTTTCGTTGCTGAAGTGAATTCTCTTCCAATCTTCATCTCTCCAAACAATATGAGCGTTAGCATAGTCGACTCTCATCTTCTGGTTCTTCTTAAGGTAATTGGTTTGGTTGCTGGAGAACGAGTATTTAAACCAGATGCTTTGAGGCGACGAACGGAGCACTATGAAACAGCTCACTTCTTTGCCACTATTGGTCTTACTTTTTCGGGCAATTCCTGCTGCAATTTCGAAAGGACCCTTCATAGAGAAGAGCCTAATAGCTTTGTCTTCTCAAATGGTAGTTATACGGGGTCAACCGCCTTTTGCAGGAGATTTAGATATGTTGTTTTTTGTAATAATTTTAGAACTCGCCAAATCACACATTTCAACCTTCCTACCTCTCTTGAAATCGCACAAAGAGTCCTCTCCGAAGACTTCAAGCCAATAATTCTCTGACGGAGCTCAAGTCACTTTTATGTGTGGTGGCATATCTGTAGACTGAGTGCGACAACAATGGCGGCTGTACATTACATACCTACTGTGCAAAATATTGACACATAATTTCAAGAAACTTTTAGAATGTTCCTGAAAAATCGTTCTCTTATTTGTGTTTATTTATTATAATTTCTGGAAAATATGATTATATCATATTAAATCTTCATAAAGTATATTAAATGCATGCCTTTATGTACCATGGAAATTTCATTTAACTCATAATATTTTCAATTTTGTTTTTAGAAAAGAAAACTCGTTCTCTTATTTTGCTCGGTAGTATACGTACAGGGCGCTTAAAAAGTAACAACTTATCCTATTTTAAAATACCTATAATTTAGTTATATATTGTAATATTTTTCTTTTTTTTGTGTGTATGTTCCTTGATGTATAGCAATAAAATCTATGTTGTTGTTTTCTTTTCAGATCGACTATGTTGTTTGAAATTTAGAAGCTCTACAAACATGGCTGGACATGTTACCCTACAGGAACGTGCCCAGCTTGCGGCAGGTTACGAAATTTGGAGATCCGTTGTTCAAGTGCAAAGATGGTGGAGGACCATTAAAGGAGGACATGCTAAAGATGACGCTAAGACGATTGAGAATTGTCATGAAAAACTCATGGCTACGGGATCTGTAAATGATACTGGAAGAAGCAGTCGCCCATCCAATTCCAGTGACCGGGAGGTAATGCAAATTATTCATGAATTGTTTACTCATAGACCGAAAAAGTCAATTCGACAATCAGAAAGGGAAAGTGGGTTCTCTTTTCCCTGTGTACAAACTGTGCTCAAAATGGAACTTAAATGGCCTGCTTGAAAGCTGCACTGCATTCAAGCCCTCTCTGTTGAATACTGCGACATTCATATGAAGTTTGGGAAGGTGATGCTGACTTGGTATGAGGATTGGTCTGATCTCTTTTAAAATACTCTCTGGAGTGATGAAGCGGTATTCTACATCCGTGAGCTTGTGAACTGTCACAACTGCCATTACTGGGTGGGAGAACATCCTCGTATTAACTCTAACAAAAAATGCAGAATCGGTCCACGGTAACGGTATGGTGTGGAATAACTTAGGATAGGATTGTGAGTCCCTTCATCCTTCGCGATACCATGAATGCCGAAAGGTACCTCACCATACCCCGAGATGAAATCTGTCCAGTTATAAGTACTTAGGAGAATATTGAATATTTTATTATCATAGAAGATGGTCGTCGTGGTCCGCATAAGTGACCAGCTAGAAGTACTAAATTATCACCCTGCAACTTTCTTCTATGGGGTTGTTTAAAGGAGCAAGTCTATATATATATATATATATATATATATATATATATATATATATATATATATATATATATATATATATATATATATATATATATATATATATCAGGAGTAAAGCGAGAGAGAAGACTGACAACTGGCAGTTTTTTATTACCCAAGACGTTTTTCAACTTTAATTCTCAAAGTAACAAATAGGGACAGATATGTTTTTGTTTTTGTGCTATTCTCTCGACTTCCTAAATTAATACTATTTTGAGTTCGTAGTGAATAGGAACCTTTAGTTCTGCACCCTCTACAACTAAGGCATGTTTAGTACTGACGCTGCATTGATAGGGTATTGGGCTGAGCAGCTTTTATCTTACTAATCCCCAAAATAACCTTTTTCTATATATGACGTTTGCTAGTCTAATCCGTGACTTGATGTGATGCTTTAGGCCAAATTCGGCAAACCTATAGCCAAGAATATGCATATTTAGAGATTGCTCCATGTCTGTGCCGTCTATTTCGAGTGGTGAGGCCTGATGTCGCCCAATCGAAACTGTGTTGAACTTTGTCAGGTAAGTTTAAATCATCCAGCGTTGTTTGTACCCAGAGGTCCTCACGCATAAGGTTCCTAGTCCTAAGACATGATTCCTTCAAAACTAGTCTATCGAATTACGACCTAGGTAACATCGCCGAGTACTGAAATTTCAGAGGCAGTAGGTTAATGGGTTTTGAAAGGCCCCTCGTGGACCCTGTGAACAAAATGTGAGTGAGATATTTTCCTTGTGGAACTCCGAGGAGAAGTAAAGAGACCCTCCCCCACCTCTTCTCTCTGAACTTCGACAGTTTGTATTTCAAGCTATAGATCCTGACTTTATCAAAGTAGTTCTTTACACTCATGCAGACTATATCTACCATGCATCCCGATGCACGCCCTGTTTTTGTGTGTTGGCATATGAGGGCAATGGTTGTCTCTGTCCCTCTTTGATTGAGAAATCCATGATGTTCTTCAGAAGGTCAGTGTGTAGTTTTGATTTTTTTCAAAACAACTGATAATGACAAAATTAGAAGCTATTTATACAAATATGGGTAAACAAAACACTATTATTTAGACCAATCAGACGATAGTAAATTACGGCATTTGAATTAAGTTATAATTAACAAAAGCCAAGGTTAATTTAGAAGCAAAGGGGCGAGAGTAGTGAAATCTGTAAAGGAGTCAAGGAGAATGTAAGGCGAGCTATGAGGCACTACGGTGAGATTAAGAGTGCGAGTGTTGGGTAAGGTTATTTCTGGTTGGAGTTGTATGGTTATTGTTGTTTTTACTTGTCATGTGCCGACGGTTTCATTCATGCGTACCGAAACAGGAGAAGAATGGTAGTGTTATTGTTCAGCATTTCTTGTGTGAGAGTCATCCAGTTTTACGTTTAATGGTTCGTTTGTAGATGTACTCTTAGTCTTAGCCACCATGACATGGTTATATAAATCGCCCCAATTTACGATGGATGAATTACGGTGTTTGCAGTCACCAACATTACATGTAAATTCCTAGAAAAAAGTTAGCTTTCTAGATGTGGCCAATCGAGGATATAGCTGTTCTTGAGGAAAGGAGGGCGATTCTTCTTGTCTCTGCAATATATTACTTATTTGATCTCATTGGTCGAGTCTTTAGGAGCAACGTTAAGATAAATAATAGCCTTGAAGATTTGCTCACCCTCCTTATGTATATCCAACGTTCATAATGTTTGGTAATAGAGGTATAGAGTGATTTTTTTCACATTTCTGCCTTATGTTGTAGCATGAGCCCATATTCTGTGGGTAGCTATTGCGGACAAGTGGCTGAGATACTTTATTAATTCAGCATCGACATCTATGTAAGTAGAAGTGTGTGAGAAAGCGCCGTTGTCTAAGGTGTTGATTACGAAGTTCGTTTAATATTCAGAACACTGGGAATCGCTCATGCTAAAACCCAAACTTGTGACTTGGTGTAAACTTCAGTCATGAAGCGAATCTGTTCAGTTTATTGATAATCAGGAAACAAATTTAGGCAGGAAATCAGGTTTTAAACCACCATTAAAAAGCCTCCCAACGATACTTAACAAATTTGGGATCAAGACACTAAAGTTATGAAATAAAGAACAAACAAAGGGTAAATTAAGAATGAAAGGAAAGTGAAGACGTAAATGAATCCGGGGTGTTCAGAGTTTTCACAACAACATATCTTAATCTTAAATATTTACAGCATATGATGTGACCCCATGTACCCTCAGGGGGAGAGAGGTAGCGACAAGCAAGAAACATTGGAAATTGTCACTGAATTTTCTCTCCAATCACGAGAAATACAAAAAAAGATTCACTGGAATTACGACGAGGGAAATAAGACACCGCAAACAAAAGGCGAAGAAACAGTCGCTGAATTATTTCAACCAAATAAAATTGAAACTTTTTTCCCTTAATTAAGATATTTCCCTGAATTTTGGAGGAAATTTTGTTTATTTAGTCGTATTTAGAAAGTTACTGGAAAAAATGAAGCTCCACCCAACCCTAATTCTAATTGCCTCTAAAGGGGGCCAAATCAAGGAAAGGTAAAGGTACTTCAAACTCATTCTAATTGTTGCAGTGAAGTGAAATAAGGAGGTGAATACTGTGGCTGCAGACTCGTGAGTTGAAGTGCTTGAATGGAGTTTTGTTTCGTAAACCAAAAGATCCCCTTTTATTAATACATGAATAAAAGAGCATTAAGAGCAAAAAAGAAATAATGAGGCATAGGTGGGAGACCGGTCTTATAAAAGCGTGCAATTGTGTGGAATGTAAAAGGGAATTTAAAATGGGTAACTTTTCTAAGTAATGATTCCATAGAATTAAACTAAAGTCATTGGAATAAGATAAATAAATGGTGACGAATGGACGATGGATAAGTTTTAGGTAAAAGAAAAGCTGCAAAGTTAGTAGAGCTACATATGTATATGCCAACAGATGTGGTGAAGAAAACATCGTGGCGTTGTACTGATATAATAGAATAGAAGAAAAAGTGTGAGAGAGTGTAAAAGGCTATTGCGTCCAGAGCTATCCCGTCCTATCTCCTCTCTTCTGGCCCACTGTCGGGACCAGAAGTGAGAAGGGGCGAGAAAGCCAGGACTTCTCCTATTCTCCCTTCATCCACTCCCTGTGCCTTGCAGCACCGGTGAGAGGATAGCAGGGAAAAGAGGAGGAGGACAGAGAGAGGAAGAGGAAAGGGAGCGATAGTATAGCAAGAAACTAGTAGAAAATCAAACAGATGACGTAGGTGGTCTTAACCTTACATCTAATACGCGGTGCTAATACCACGATGTGTATCACCCACCCACGTATATTTGTATAGCCCGTTAAGAAAGGCAGTAACTAAGAGTTAGTGAAAAATGGAAGGAATAAATTCAGTAAAATAATACTTGGACACAACCAAACAAATTAAAGGACGATTTTCCTTTATTAAAATATTTTCAAAAATATGTTGAGTAGGTACATAAAATTTCCATGGTATATAAAGGCATGTATTTAATATATTTTATGAAGATTTCATCAGATACAATTTTATATTCAAGAAAGTATACTAAACAAAGAAACAAAATAAAATATTGACACGTGCAAAATAATAGAATGATCATTCACAGAATTGATTAACAAGAAAATACGCTAGAAACAAAGCGAGATTTGACAACGAGGAAACTTAAAACAATATGAGGTGTTGAGGGTTTTTTTTCTATTAATTGGGCGCAACGACGACCATTGGACCGCGCCAGCTTCTGGCAAAATTCTGGTGTAATTTTGTTCCATTCTGGCCACTTCATTACTTCAATATCTTCTTTTCGAAGTTGTATTTTACTCGCTTTGGAGGATGTTTGGAACGTTCTCCTGCATAAATACTGCTGGCTAGTTCAGCAATGCTCGGAGTAAATGTATAAAATGTTGTACGAGGCTTAGAGACACATTCGCATTTACCTTTTCAATTAGTCGCACTAGCGGACAACTCCTTCAGACGAAAACATTAGCGATACCATCACACTACCTCCTCTATAGTCGGCAGAAATTTTAACACATTTAGGGTAAAGTCTGTCACCTGTAGCGCATCAAACATACTAAATTAAATTTACTTCCGTCGCTGTAATGAATTCTTTCCTAATCTTCATCCTTTCAAACAACATAAACTTCAGCAATTTTGATTCTAACCATTTGGTTCTTCTGACTGATGATTGGTTTGGTTGCTGGAGAATTATCTTTTAAACCTGGTTCATTGAGGCGACGGAACACTATGAATCGGCTCAATTCTTTGCCATTATTTGTCTCAAACTTCCGAGAAATTCCTGCTGCACTCTCGAAGGGATCCTTCATATACAAGTGCCTAATATCTTTATCTTCTCGGACGGTGGTTATTCGGGATCGACCGCCTTTTGAAGGAGATTTATAGTTTTTTTTTTGTTGCATAACTTCAGAACGCGCGAAATCACACTCTTGCACCTTCCTACGTATCTTTAAATCGTAGAAAAAGCCCTCCCCTAAGTCTGCAAGGGAACAATTCTCTGACCGAGCTCAAGAGGCACTTTCACGTGTGGTGGCATGTCTGCCCAGTGAGAACGACAACAATGGAAGTTTTACATTTCCCACCTACTTCGAAAATTGTTGCCAGATGATTTCAAGAAATCTCTAGAATGTTCCTGAAATTTTTATTTTTTATTTTGTACGTCTCAATATTTTATTTTGTTAGTTTATTTAGTATTATTTCTTGAATATACAATTGTATTATATGAAATCTTCATCATTTTTTAAATGCATGCCTCTATATACTATATAATTTTCATTTACCCACCCATCGTATTTTGGAAAATATTTTAAGAAAGTAAAATCGTTCTCTTATTTTGAAAATGACACCATTTGCATACTCCTGAGCGCCTGCGACGACCATTACTTCTATCCCAACCTCAACACTCCAATTTTTTAGCGTTATAGTCCTATCGTCGTTCAAAGGATACACATTTTATCCCGATTAGATAAACTTTCCCATCTGCAAAAGGGAAAATTCCCCCCAGTAACTCATTATACCAAACCAACGAACCGAGTTTTTTGTATAACTATCGATTATTGAATTCAATTACCAGCAAAGATAAGTACTCCCTTACCTAACTGACTAATTCACCGCCAATTTACAATAGTTAGAGGTTTTTCTAACGTAGACTTAATGTACGCATTTTTTCAAATACACATGGAAGCGAATTCTTTGGAGAAGACCACGATGATCACCCTCCCTCCCCTTAGTTTCTTTTAATGTTCATGATGCTACAATGCTTATACAACAGTTCAAAACCTTTCCAATCGTAGGTAAACCATGTTTTGAGGAACCGCGACTTCGTCTTTGCCTATATCGACGATTTGTTGATAACAGGCAAAGACGAAGAAAAATATGTTATATACTTACAACAAACTTTTGCACGATTCAAATTGCATGGATTTCAAATCAATTTTGCAATGTTCATCTTCACAGATGAATCAATCAATTTTGAGGGATATATAATCACTTCACGTGTTGTTTATTACCTCAGATGTTATAAAGTTTGCAAGATTACACAATTCTGACGGGACCAAACATTGCAAGAGTTACAACAATTCCTTGTGATAGTCAACTTACTCAGAAGTTTTCGGAGAAATGAGGCTATCACCATCAATCCGCTCACATTTTTTTATGCAAAGATACGTCGTCCAAATTCTCTCTTAATATGGGATGACTAAGCAGAAACTGCTTTCACTTACATTAAAAAGGATGTCGTTAGATCACTCTTCCGATACATCCGAAAACGGATTAACCCCTGCGTTTGATTACTAACGCAAGGCATGTAATGGCGCTTGCAATCATACACACGACTTCAACGGGGAAGGGAAGACGCTAGGGCCTTTCACCAGGCTTTTAAAGGGGCGCAGTTTCATGACTTTAGCGATTGTAAGGCGAAATTTAGATTATTCGGTTCTTACACCATTAGATATTCCCTATGAGAAGCTTGTGCTCTTTAATTCATTAGTCAATTACTAATGACCACATGCATATTTCTGACAGAAAATCTAAGCGATGCTCTGTCTCGAGCCGCCAACACTATGATAAACCCATAGCTCTCCTCTGATAAAGCGCTGACAGCCTTCTCGGATAAAAACAACTACTTAATCCTTTCTCGTGACCCATTAATTTCACTATGCTTTCATATTCAATAATTTACTACGAAGGATTGCCAAATTCTCAGGCGATAGGTTGAGGGATGATCTCGTTGCGAGCTGACCCTTCAACCTCTCTTAAATACAATATAACTTTATGCTCTTCTAACACCTCAATTGCTTGTAATCTATCAAAATGTCTCGTTCGTCCTTAACTTACTTCAGAATTTCGTAGACTTAAACGGCCGTATGCTAAAACAAATGTGAAATGCACATTTGAGCAAAAAACCTTTTTTTTATTTTACATTTTAGCCTTTTGCATGTAATAAATTTATAAATAATTGTGAAGCTACACTAAATCCGATAAAAGTGCATTTCACATTTGTTTTATCATACGCCGTAAAATTCGATCATTACGCCAATCTAGCCCATAAGGGGACAAATAACACATTAAAATCAATAACAATTTTGTGCGAGAATGGGTCATAGTTGTACGGCTTGCCAGAAGTCGAAAGTACAGAGCCATAACAAAATCTTTATACACATTAATCACTGAGTAGAAGTCAAGATTATTCCGGCAAAATGGTACATCCTGCAAGAATTGGCACTCAAGGAATATGTTCGTATATAAAAATACGCATTTTTGTATCAAGGATTACAAACAGATATAATTTGTTCTTGCTTACTTCCTACTCGAGTCTTGCCCGATTCCGTCACTGCTACTTCATCTAGTCAACCCACAAAGTTCTGATCAATTATTGCTCTTCAATATCTATTTGAGTTTTGTGTACCTTTCAGGTACAATCATTATCAAGTAAGCCTGAATTTTTAATTGCGAGCGGCTCTTGCTTCCCCAACGAATGTTCTATTTTTATAATAAAGGTCCACATTTTCTGAAGATGTATTTGTAGAATAACGAAATGTCAGTATGAATAATGAATTGAAAATCGAACCGAATTATTTATTCCTTTTTAAGAGTCATCTAAAAGAAAATAAACTGCAGAGCAAGAAAGACACATCAACCATAAAGGACGAGGTTGGAATGCTGTATTAGCGGCCTCCCCATAAGGACAAGCTTGGGTCACTTGGGAGAAGCGAGAGAAAAATTAGAAATAAGATTGACGGACGGAATATTAAGCCAAGAGAAATATACTGACTGTCGCTTCCCAGTGGACTTGAGAGAAGGTAACCTGCTAAATTGAGTCTACAGTACAATAGCCCATACAACCACACAGGCATGTTTTTGAGCTGTTCTCTTTTGACGGAAGGAAATAAATTGACAAAGAAATTAGAGAGGATGAGTTTGCGCAAGAATAAAAATGGAGTTTCAGCGTACCTTCCGTGACAGATACGTCTCCATTGTTGGAACGAGGAAGGGTAAGTCTGATAGTACTGGTACTTACGTGCTAGTTAGTGTTTTTTTCTGCTGATTTTGAATCTGCAATCCGTTTTCTCAATCAGCTCAGGTTATCCAACTTTGGTCTCATAAGTAAATACGTTTAATACAAATATCTGGCATTCCCAAACCTTATTCATAAATTGTTTCACTTGTTACTTGAATTGTCTATAGTTTATTTTTACGTTTCAGGCGTATTAATAAATTGTTTCATAATGAATAAAGCGTATAAAATGGATCCAACTCGTTTTATTTTATATCTTTGCGACGGTTTCTATGCCAAATAACCATTCCCAAATCAGAAAATTTGTGACAACAATGAATAGATTATACTCTGGAGTTAAGCTGGCGGACCAGAACAAGAAATTCGTCCCTTATATCTACTCTAAGACGTACATCGAAAATTTGAGATGCGCCATTTTTTAGCACCTTTCGGGTGATTGCTTACAAGAGCATAAGTCGCCGGAATCAATTACAAGCCAAATATAGGTTACATAAAAATATAAAAGAAATAATTCAGAAAAACGAAACTGAAAAACAAAGTTAAAGACAAACAAAAGCAAGAAACAAACAAAACAAGAAACAAAGAAAAAGCAAAAGAAGGAAGCACGTTCCCGTCTCGGAGGGAGGCGAGCCTCCCCCCAGCGCAGAGACATGCGATAAACAGCAAAGAGAGTCAAATAAAATGTAGGAGGCCAGTCTCCTTTAAAACGTTAGATAATCCACAAGTCCGTGCACATGAGCCCGTTCCGAGTACAAGGGACAAGCGATAGCCAACCCGCTCGTCCCCTTACCGGGACAAGTGACGTGTCCGAAGATCACTCAGACTAGGACATTCAAAAAGAATGAGCCGAGCAGTCTGGGGGACAACGCAGTCATCGCAGTAAGGTGCAGGTGAGCGCTCCAATAAATGGCAGTGCGTCCTGAGAGTGTGCCCAATCCGAAGACGACAGAAAGCAACCTGAAGCCGTAGCGGTATTAGAGGTATTAGAGCACTCGCGACGCCATTGCACGCTACTTTAAGTTCCCCTCGGCCATCTACTATCTTCTTTGCCAGGCAGCCCACATGGCTTTCCTGATACCTAATATGTAGTCAGTGTGTGGAAGAGCGAAACGCTGGTCTGGTTGCCCACTCCTTGCTGATTTATTGACGCCCTAATCGGCACACTCATTCGCCGCAATTCCAACATGTCCAAGAACCCAGCAGGAGATAATCTTGATATCCGCCGGGTTCGCGGATACTGTTGCATAACGGATACCGCGAATCAGGGGGTGAGGGGATTCTAATGCCTCGAGAGCACTCAGGGCGCTTGGTCAGTGACCAAAGATCAAAAAGTGTTATCTGCCGTAGCGAGCTGTATATTACAACCAGATCAGCCGTGAAGACAGACGCAGCGCATGGTAGAGCCCCGCAGAAGTCAAACAGATGGAATACGGCGTAGAAGCCGACTCTCTCCTAGGACTCAAAGACATTCGTGTACATTAATACGGATCCAGCCTGACATGATATGTGGTCTAAAAAGGTCGAATGCAATACGCCCAGTGGTGTGGAAGCTTTGGGGGCAGAGGAGGACCAACAAATAGTCAAATGTGGTACCCTCCAGGGTGGCGTCCTTGGCAGAACCAGAGGCGCCACTTGCTCGAGAGCTACACATAGCTCTTGAAGGAGTTTCCTATCCCTAAACCTGAATGGCTTAGGGTATGACTGGTTTCTCTCGTCGGCATAGGCACCGTCGAGATCGGCCGCGGATGCAGTAAGAGCCGTTGGGCACTGAGGGCGATACCGGGCTCGCGCGTACAGGTTCATAATGCGCTGTGTACATGAAGAGGGGAGAAAGTAGAACGAGATAGTTGTCTTTTGGAATTCCTTTGATATGGAGCGAATGAACTGATCACGGACCAGGTTTCTATTTCTGTGACAAACCTCCAAGGCGGCTTCTAAATTTATTTGTCTTTAATATTTTGAAATCTTGGTGCAAAATTTCATACCGTATCATCTGAAATAATTATTCCAGATGATATTATACATTATTAAGCATTTATTATAATAAATGCTTCAAAACTCTTTATTGCCATGTTTCACTATAAATGATCTATTTGATTTAAATTCAATTGTTGTTAAGATATGAAATAGGTTGATGAAGTCTATATTTTCTTTCCATTTCATTCAAAATGTTCCCATTGGACCCGATACAGTCCAATGCCTAGATTATTTAATCTGATAGAACAAATACTTTCTATTTTGGGGGGTTAAAAAAATTCAAATTGGGAATGCAAGGTGGACACACGAAGACCCATGTAAATGTGCTTCATTTACATATTAGTTAAACTTTATTAATGAAATAAAATGGTAGGGATTAGTGAAAGTGATAAATTAACATTCATAAATTAATAATAATACCAATGCCAATGTTGTATATATGTATAGGCATACATGGATAATAAAAAATAAAATTCTCAAATTAATGATACCAATGCTAATGTGTATATATGTATAAACATACATGTATAATCAAAAATTAATGTGTATATATGTATAGCCATACATGGAAAATATATTCGATTAGATGCTCAAATCAACAGAGAAGAGATTTTTTGCCCTTATCAACGACGGTGACCATTTAGCGAAATTCAATGCTTACGATAGCCAAACCGAAGCATCCCTCTCGACTCGTTATTATTTTAATAAATTTGCTTTGAAAAATGTTTTGGGACGACCAGCCCCAACTACCCCCACTTATTGCCCCCCTCCCCCCAGCGAACAAATCGGATCTTAAAATCATCGGGGCATAACCAATCCGAGTGGCTTAAGATCTGGATAATCTCACCCTCTATACCTAAAATGTTCCCTGGGTTGACTGGACTAAAACTTCAGTTTAATGCACTCCTAGTTCGAGAAAATTAGTATATAAGCTCCTAGTTTCTTTGTAAAAATTAACAACTGCTCGAAACATTCAGTTGCTGACACATTAATAATTTAAAACTCTCAAGATTGAACCTTAGCGAGTTTTAGTAATTTTTCTTAGAAGTTTGGTCAAGAACTTAATTCAAAGAATCCCCAATTCACTCCATTTGGATATTATTTCCACCCGGTGCTGAGAACACTAGTCAGAGCACTATCTTCTCCTGCCTGACGACAAATTGCGGATTCGACGCAGTGACGTTAAAGAATAGGACCGAATACCGGCACGCCCGCGCCAACAAGGATTTCCCCGTGAAGTAGGACTCCCATCAGTTGACTTCAAGAACATCCGTTGCGCCAACGAGTGGTGTACCCCCAACACTTTAAATAATTAATCCTTAACCTAAAGTTCCTTAAGGAAAGAGTCCACCAACCACGGGTGATCAAGCCCTGTTTTACATCTGGCTATCCAGAGAGAATTTTAAATCTGGCTAGCATAATGCTATTTTCGTACCCCTTGAACCACCGACAAAAATTTTGATCCCACCATTTCATATTAAGCTAAGCTTGATGAAATTTTACTCAAATCAATGAATAAGGAGGGTTCCGCATTCGGATATCTAGAGAGTAAAACTTCCTCACATATTTAATGCTAAACTAAATCCTTGGGTGTTTAGATAGTCCTCAAATTCGAACTTTAATAAAGAATAGCGAGTTTGAAAACACAGTCTCCAAATTAAAAGAATGTCTGGCAGCCATTCAAATCAGTTCTTGCTGATTTTCTTGACAACCGTTAAAGTGCAGAATACGAGTCCGTTGTCGACAAGTTCAAGGCAGCTTTCAAAGTTCTTAGGTCACCCATGTCCATAAAATGGCTCCAGTTGTGGTTCCACTTGGACTATTTTACTAAAAATTACAGTGATTAGAGTGATGAACGATTTCGTCAAGATATTAAAATAATAGAAGAGAGGTACCAGGGAAATTGAGATATCAATATGGTGCGGGAGTATTGCTGGTGTTTAAAGCTAGACGTGCCCGAAGAAAAACACATGGAAAGCAAAAAAAACTTCATTCATGCCTAATTAAACTTTATTTATAATCATTTTATAGATTAAATTATTTATTCAAATTTTAAAAAATATAGTGTTCTTCTAATATTACTCGTACGAGTATAAAGAGTTTAAACTAAAAAACAAATTAATACATATCGGCGTAAAATTGATCTTATAATAAATGCCCTATACAGAATCTGTACCTGATTATGGAGGACCAATGTCATTTTCTAATTCAGCATAGTGAAATTACATAATAACATTTGAAAAAACTCTTACAGCAAACAAAACATTCCATATGCATACTAATGTACTTATTGGCGTGATTGAGGACGAGTCAACTCGGAACACGGAAGGTTGGACCAAAATTTTGTTTCTTGCCTTTTGAATCACAAGTATACAATGAAAAATTCTTTTATACAATGACAAATTGCTTTCCTTATTTCAAATTATATTTAATCGTATATATTTGAAAGCTAAATTAAGAAAAGAAAGAAATATGTAACCTGTTACACTTGGCACTTGAAGGGGTTTTACGTCCTCCCCGCCCACGTACAAATTAGTGAAAACCCGTCACTAGGTTGTCTTGAACTCTCCATTGGGTCCTGGGAAAGTTGTTGGTGCGCTTTCCATTCGCCTACACTCAGCGCTACTTTTTTTCACTCTGCGACTCTCCCCTCAATCTTTTGTTTACCTGCACTTGGTACCAGGAGGAAATGTTCTCACCTGGACAGAGGCAAATTAATGACACCCCATCACTGGGTCTTCCTATATTGAGTTTATAAGGTATTTAGGTAAAAACTAGCACCAGACATAGCTTGGTGAATCCAGATAAAGTGTTGCTATTCCCAATTCATCTTAAATTCGGAATAATGAAGCAGTTTATCAAATCCACATCAAAATATGGAACCTGTCTTGTCTTAGAGAGCTGAAAATTTCCTTTATACAATGAATAATTGTTTTGATTATTTCGTTATATTTATATATTCGAGGGCTAAACTAAGTAAGGAAAAATCAATTTCTCCATCACATAGCATCTTTTCATTAAAAACGTTTTGGATTTTTAAAATATAGGTATCCACATAATTTCGCACTATAGATATAGATATTTTATCTCCAAGACAATAAGTTTAAATTTCGTAATTTCTAAAATTGAAATCCATGCTTAAGAGACAAGTTATTTTATTGAAAAATCTATAATATACTTATCTTTAACACAATATTACTCAGTCATATTAATAAAATGTTTAGCAAATGGGTATATATGGGCCTGCTATGCGTTGCCCTAAACTGATACGTTTTGGAAGGTATAGCAAACATTTCTCTTTAACCCCTAAAGAAGGAAACACGATCACCATTATTGAAGTTTGGGGCAAAAGTTTAAATGATACAAGGAAATCATCAAATCACAACAAAATTTTAATATACTCAATGATCAATTTTGTTATATTCGTGGAAAATTTGTAGTGCACAAAAAGACACAGAATAGTATGCATATTACGCTTACTTTGAAATAAAACTTGTAGACCAGGGCAAAAGGTAGGCCACTCACACTGCCTGCTCTTTTAGCATTGAGAAAGTTAAAAAAAATCAAAAACAAAATGTTAGTAAGAATTGTTGACCCTGAACTTCTATTAGCAATAAGACGTTTACCACATGGATCTGATCAACAAATTCCTATTTTACATATTTATTTTGATTATATAGAAATTCAGAGGAAGAAAATGGTGCAAATGATGATTAAGTATTTATCCTGTGTTTAAATAATAAAAATGAGCCACTTTCATATGATGGACTCAATGGTTTAGTAATATACTTTGGTTTCCTTAAAGACACCATAGCTCTCGTGCTCTAGATTAAAATATATGAAAAATATCACACCTTAAAACAACTTTCTCTGCCGAATTGGATAAAAAGTTTGCATTATACTTCAAGAAAGATGGTGTCAAAGAATAGGCCGAGGGGCGGTTGGAGTTTTCCCTGACTCTTATATATATATATATATATATATATATATATATATATATATCCTATTATCCCGAATGGGGAGGAGGAGTCGTACTACTCCTTATACTTCGTTCGGCCCGTGCCCTGAATGGGTTTATTGACTCAAAGTGCTTAGAGGTTGGCTACGGAGGGATTGAAATGAACTTTGCCAGCAAGCGACCCAAAGGAAGTTAGATACACAACAATATGAAAATAAAGTTTTAATGAACATTAAATAATAATATATATATATATATATATATATATATATATATATATATATATATATATATATATATATATATATATATATAAATATACAAATAAGGTGCTTTGTGAGATAAATTAATAAGTGAATCTCGGATATCTCACTTGGCTTGTAAATAACTATTCACTATGTAAATCCCTATACACTTGTAGTGTTAGTAAGCTTCGCGGTGAAGTTGGGGGAATGTGAAAAGGAAGGGTTACCTTGGAACCTGATGTTCGGGTGGCGCTGGTGAGTGAAGATGGTGAGATAAGGGGTGGAGACAATGAGATAGGTTCTCCAGAGACCCACCTGACCCCACAATTCCTTCACGATTCTGCTGGAAGAAGGCGGTGATGGGAGCTTCTTGTTAATGAGGGCCCAACGCTCGTGAACTCTAAATAATTTTGGGTGCCTCAGTGAGGGAAGGGGAGAGAAGTGACCTATCGACGCGCGTAGGGTCACGGAAAAAAGCCGAGATGTAGATTTTTCGCTTAGGGAACCAGAGTGAGGCTGTTTGTAGCTTTGGCTCTGGCACGTGAGTACGAGCTTGGGGACTGATCTCCTCTCTAAGACTTGATGCTTCGACGATTTACCACTACTCCGATAGATGGCAATTCCTGCCCGCCAGACGCTGTGCAAGCTCTATTGCTGAGAGTTAAAAGAATTCATCTTTTATACTCGAAACTCGGGAGAGGTTTACATGGCTCCGGAAGTAGATTTGATATCAAGCTCCTCCATTTCGTCCTTTGTAAACTTCCGGGAACCACTAGCAGCCAAGATGGACTCCCATCTATCGATAACCAGTCGAGGAAGGAACTCGGTGGTTAGTTGAAATGGTCGGCGGTTTCTTCCGGCTGGAGACCACCAGATATTGAGCCGGAAGGGGAATGGTTGATAAGCGGCCCGCCCGGAAGGGAGGTGGGGAAACGGGGGGAGCCATAGGCTATTCTCCTACAGATGGATTCTTGATTTATTGCACTGGCGTAAGTAGTTGGGTGCAGAAACTCGGTATAGATAATAAGGCAAAAGCAAGATGTTGCATAGACTCATGTATAAGGCCTGAAAGGAGTATTGTACTTCTTCATGATAGTAATATATATGCAGCAACACCTGTTATTCTATATAGTTAAAAGAAACCAGCCAGAATTTAGCAAATATTTTATGAAAAAATACACAATTACGATAAATAATATTAATTCATATGTGTGAATGTTAATTTTCTGTGTATCGTAATAAGTCAAGACAAAGCACAACATTTCAATGGTTTCCTGTGTGAGTAGGAGAGGAGAGCAGAACAATTGATCTATATTGTTAGTCCCAACGCCTAGCTTGAAAGGCGCGAAACCAACGTATTAGGGTTGTAAACAAAAGTGGAGTGTTTGAAGGCCAGAGAAAAGAGAAACCGATAAATGAGAGTAAGATTTTGAAAAGATAACGGTGGTCCTTTCAGGTGAGATTCTCTAAGCGATGTAAGCTCAGAGAACCATCGTTAGTTCACAATTTAAAAGAAATGGTGGAGAGATGAGGTTAAGTTTGAAAGACTTGTTCCGTCCACGCGGGAAATGAGAAATTGTATACTTACCTTGAGTAGATTCGGAATTGAAACCTTAACATCGAAAACCACTGGACCGTTATTAGAAGGGGAGAAACGGCACGAGTCGGGAATTTTGAGGAGGGAGATGTTTGAGAGGCAAGATCGAGCACAATTGTGGGTGGGACAATCTCTAAAGCAAGGGGCCCCAGGGTGCGGAGAAGGGAAATTCCATTCCCCCGCATCCTAGGGAGTCTTAGGGCAATACAGTTAGCACACGTGTGCGTGTGGTGCGTGGGGGATAGCCCGGCGAATGCATGGTCCATTTTTCGTACAATATTGAGTTTTTAAGGTATTAGTGCAAAGACCATCAGCAGACATAGCTTGGTGAATTCAGATAGTGTGTTATCCCTTCATATTAAATTTAAATTAATAAAGCAGTTTATCAAAGCCCTGTCAAAAAATGGAACCTGCTGTATGTATTTTTGCTAAACGTTTTCTGGTTTGACTGTGGATGATTGATTCGGAGCGACAGGCTACATAGAATGTCATTCAAACACTGATGGACACTCGCTAGTTTTTTGTTAGTCCGCAATTCGCAATTCCGCTACCTTTGTTGGGCATTCCGCTAATCGCTAATCCGCAAACTTTACGGTTTCGCCGGTCCGCTATCGCAAATCCGCTAATGCTAACGATAACAATTTTGTAGTCCACTAACCCTTTATTGGTAGTTAAAAACATAATTTCCAATAAAATTGCCTTGCAATTTATATATTTATTTATTTTATATTTTTTTATATATAACAGAACTTTTAAAACAGCAAAATACAGAATACTCATCACAGTCATTATTGTCCTACTCAGTCTGGCACAGCCATTTTCCCTTCAAAAGGTGCATATTTCCATTTACAAATACCAGCTTCTCAAAGTTATCATCAGTCAGGGATGACCTCGTGTGACTGAGGACTTCGGAGCCCAAGCTGGATTGGGGGCCGCCTCCTCCTCCTAGTTCATGGCGCTGCCAGACCGGCTTAAGCAATGCTAGCTGCGCAACAGTTCTAGAATATTCCCGCCTGCGTACTGCGCAGACCGGCTGCGCATCAAACAGATCTAGAAGTGAAATTCGGGATGTCTGGTCACTCTAATCTAGAAGTTTCTCCACACTTTTAAGAACATTCTTGAATTTCCTGGAAATTTCATTGTTAACGGTATTTAAAAGTTTACGTTAGTAGACTATAATTCTTAACATTCCTCTAACTGCAAATCCGCTATTTTTTAAATTTCCCGTTAACGCTATTTCGCTTTCTTTTTTTTTTTAGTCAGCTATTGGCGGATTAGCGATTGATGGACTTAAATTGTGGAATGCCCACCTTTGCACTCGAACAAGTAATTTCTTAAGTTCTTAAGCACCAATAAAGATCTAATTTTCAAAGAATCGGATAGAAATTTGTCAGTTACAAGTAAAACGATGGGATAATTTGTTACAATATCAGCGCTTCTGGTTCGTGTTAGTAAAATTCTTCTTATTGGTTCATATTTTTGTAATAATGTCCTAGAAGTAATATTTTTCCGGCGGTAAGGGATTATTCATCCCTATATGGTCAAAAGAGTCAATATTTCAACCCCCTTATGTAATATTAGAATACTTCAACTTCCCATTGTTTATAACGGGCTACTTTCTCTTTTTTATAAACTCAGCGTCTTTGTAAATATATGAATATCCTTCTATTTCATTTGACGTATTTTATCATTTAATCATGTACTAGTGTAATGTGCAAATTCATTAGTTACTTAAAGCCATGCAGATAAGTACAAAATAGTGAATCATTTCAAAAATACGAACGGGTGCCAGATGTGAATTTGAGAACATTGTGGTGGTAAAACTGTTGGAAGCGAACTGTACGAAGACGATCGCATTAAATTGGTAAGTGGGGGCGAATATACAGGGTCTTCAGAAAATAATAAATTAACTGCTGATTTTGATGAAAAACTACAAATTTAAAAAAATAGTGACAACATAATTTCGTTTATGTTTATAAAAACTATAAATGCAAAAAAAAAGGTTAATGATTGCCCTAATCGTGTGCTCCAGCCATGTCTCCGAAAACTTCCAATATATCAGGTAATCCCGGGCATGGAACAAACTAAGATCATCACCTGACAAAAGGTATGGAACAACCAAGGGTAATTTTTTATCAAGGGCACGGGATTACCAAGGATTGTTAGATAATCAAACACATAGGAAAACCCAGCGGGTTTGTCCCAAGCCCATGATCAATTGAAGAACCACGTTTGACCCATGCAATTCAACACCTGACAAAGCTGTTTTTCCCATGCCCTTGATTACCTGACGTACCCGGGGTATCCCATGCGCTTGATTACCTGGTGAGCGTGGTTTGTCCCATGTCCTTCGTCGCAAGATGGGCCTGGTTGCACTTGCCCTTGTCAGCTGAGGACCCTGATTGTTCAATGACCGGGATTAACTGATAGATTTGAAATTCGCAGAGAATTTTTACTCGTTAAGAGCAACTATTAAAATTTACCTAATAAATATATTATCATTATTTATTTAATTTGATTTTCTTTCGTCAAAATACGCACTTACTCTATATACACCAGATACTAAGGACACTTTCACAACTTAGACACAATTTTCTTTAAAATCAGACCAATGTACAATTAATAAGTCAAAGCTTTGTTTTATAAATAAAGCACCGCCCACAGCTAAGCGAGTATAAGCATCAAATATTAAATAATAAATATTCCAAAATCTAATATTTCAAATAACAAATAAATCCATGTCAAATAAATAGAAGGGATTTATATATTTGAATAGCACAAGGATTGATCGTTTTTAACCAAAAAAAAAAAGAATTCTGAGTAGAAATAATACTTAAAAATCCTAACTAACCTACTTAACCTAACATAACTGAACCTTACCTACCTACCCTAACATAATCCAAACTAACTTCTAACTAGACTAACTTGACTCAACCTAATATAACCCAACTGAAAATAGCTACGTAACCCAGCCTAGTCTAACATAAGTTAAGCTAACATAACCCATCCTAACTAACCTACCCGAACTGAACCTTACGGACCTGACCAAACCTAACCCTACATAACCCAAACTAACTAACCTAACCCAACCTATTAATATCTAAATCGATCTTAACTAAGCTAAACCAACCTAACATAACTCAAACTAACCTACCTAATCCAGCCTACCCTAACCTATCTAACACAACGTATTATATCTAAATCGATCTTAACTATGCTAAACCAACCTAACTTAACCCAACTTCGCCTAGCGCAACCTACCTAACCCAACTTTACTCAATTTAACTTAATTTAACCCGAATCAACCAAATATAAACTGTTCAAATTTGTATAATATTTGATGAACAGTTTCAGATGTTTATTTTCCCTGTGTTTAACATGATTAATTATTATATGCATAGTGCCACACAGAAGCCTCCAAATCCGACACATTTACTAAAATTGTAATGGTTTGGTAGGCCCTTTATCGTGGTTATTAAATGCCGCGAGATTGCTAATTATCTGGTTATTTTCCTCCACTGAATAAAAATAAAACTGCGTAAAATAAAGTTGAAGGGTATTTATTTATTTAAAAAGTATTCCATATATACGTCCTCATCCAGAAACCCTAGCCCCACTCCCCTAATTTGTAAGGCTGTACTAAAGGCGCGAAATTTAAGAAAAAAAAGAGAAAGTAGGCCATTGTAAACAATGGAATGTTCTCCATGTTAAAACATTCTATTATTGCAAATGAGGTTGAAATATTAACTTGTGGTGACTCTAGAGGGATAGATACATCCTCTCCGCTTTTAAAATGTTACTTCTAGGACACTATCAGGAAAATACGAACAACTAGGGCAAGTTTTAGTAACACAAATCCGAGAAGTTGATATTGTAACAAGGTAGCGAAGGTTAGTTACCCAAGTCACACAGTTCACATTTTGCATTCTCATTTTGAATTTTAACCGGAAAATCTTGTAGTTTTGTGGTAGGAACAGGTTGAAAGTTTCCATTTGGATATCAAAGACTTAGAGATAATTTACCAGGGAGGATGGGATTTTAATATATTGTCGAATTACTGCTGGGTGTTTAATTGGGGAGAAAGAAGAAGAAAATTTAGAAACGACTGATTGATAACAGAGGTTTTGGACTCCCCCCCATCCTGCCTGGCCCACTCAAAGTGAGACGTTACAACGATCTCTAGAAATTATGTGAAATGGAATATATACAAAATACAGGAGTTTTTTCTTCGCCATTATATTTTAAAAATTTTATCGACGAAATAATTTCATGTAAAAATAATTTGGAAATGAAATGTATTATTTGCTATATTGTCATTGAAATCCTCGTTTAATTTTGTAGCAAAAGGTCACCTGATGACGAGAAGAAACATATTTTTTAATGGTTGCCAAAAAGGGAAGAAATAAAATCACTCCGCAGAAATGAAACGATTTCTGATGAATTTAATTTTGCAACTTGGGTAATCTGAAGGATGAAGAAACCTGCTTCTGATCAAATGGGTTTCGAACTTGTCTACTGAGTTTCAACACACAAAATCTTTCAAACTATTTTTAGGGTCCTTTTTGAGGTACTGTCTTTTCATCGGGAAGATTGTCAGAGGGTGGTAGGTGTGGTCATCAGCACTTTTTTTTACGGGTGAAGAGTGAAACAGACAAGGAAGGTAAAAAAAAAAAAATGACAAATTTTATGAGCCTTAATTACCCTCAGGCCAAGAGACGCCATTTGAACCATTTTTGAACAAGTTCTCATAATTCACACAAAATTTCAAAAACACAAACGCAAGATCATAGCATGGCAATGCCTGATGTTGCCCTGGTTGCGAATCGCATTTATCCCAGTTGATCAATGAGCAACAGAAGTAGATCTCGACGGCTCCAGGAACAAGCATTCGCAACAGAACAAGGGAACCTAAACCTTACGTACCAAAAGCTCGCATTCTTGGCTTTTAGCTTACTTAAATCACTTTTTCCTCGTCTATTTCCTTCAAATACTCCATCCAGTAATTCAAGAGCCCGCGGTTTCCGATCGAAATTACTCCCGGATTCTTATACTTGGTTCTCTAGGGCACAAAATTGGGATTGACGATGATTGTCCCTGTAGTCTCACATGCTTAGCTGTTTTCACTATTTCTATTCCTGTCTTTTGCCTAAAAAATAAAAATGAAACATTAATAAATACATATGTATGTATATTGTATAATCAACAAAGTATACTGTAGTTATACATGGAACGGGGCAGTATTCGTTCGCATGATGACTTTCTCAGGAACAAATGAGTTTTCGGATTTTTTTTAGGTTTATTCATTAAATTAGGGTCAGTTTGTTTTTATAATATGTGCTATTGATCTTACTCGATAAACCAGCCTGTAGCCTTGATGATAGCATCTAGTTAACCTCGGAACCGGCCACAGGCCTTCGTCACTATCCCATTTTAGGCCCCTGAAGGCACTGGTAATCCTGGCCTTCAGTTCGTCCTTCGTCTTGCAGTTAGATTTGTTGGTCTCTTGTTCCACTACACTCTACACAAAGAAGTCGAGGGAGTTGCACTCATGCAAGTTGAGAGACCAAATGTCAGGTACTCTAAAATCAAAGAAATTCTCCGACAGCCAGGCCTGGGTCTTCTAGCTGATGTAGCAGGGCACAGAGTCTTGCTACCACACGTGAGACCTCCCTGCAGCTACCTAGTCGATCCAGAGCTTCACCACCTTGCTCATAACATTGATTTAGACTTCAATGTTCAACCTGAGGCCCTCAGGGAAGAAGTGGGGTGGCGTGATGTCGCCTTCACCGCTAACTACACCTAAGAACATGATTGTTGCTGGAAATTCCAATTGCATGACTCTGGGCACGATACTGAGCCATATGGTTTTCTAGGAATTTATCTTCTGGCCTTGGCAGAATATTTTCTTATCAGAGAGTAACTACAGCATTTCCGCCTACACCGACTAATATAACTTGTTTGTCAGCTTCTTGGCGTGCTTGAGACGCTTTTCCTGCATCGCTTTGGACAGAAATTGTTCCTTCCTTATCTTATATTAAAAGTAACGAATGTTCTTATGCACACCAGCCTGATGAACTTTTCATCCGCACCTTTCTCCCTTGAATTAGCACACATCAACTTTTTTATCATTGTTGATGATCTGGATTTCAGAGACGAATTCCGCTATTCTGATTGTGTCAGATCGTCAACCATGAGATTCCTCACTGTTGTGAGGAAACTCATCACCCATCACAAAAATACACCCGATTAAAGGGATTCCAGCAATTACCTCAATCCTACTATTGTATGCATAATTCATTTATTAATATATTAATGGGTTTAAATAGGGTGACTCTTTGAGTAAGCTTGAAGTGCAGTGCCTCGTAGATCATTGTTATACAAGGTGTCCCATAAAAAAGTTAACCTTAATTTGAATTAGTATAACTCAAAATCTATTAGAGATTTTTGAATCTTGCCAAACAAAACAAATTTACCAACTATTTATCTGTCGATTCTGGAAATTTCATTAAATTCCCTTTCACGATATTGATACACTAATTGATTTAGTGGAGGCTATCAAAATTATGTTTGCGCAAGGAAGTAAAATAATGAAACTTCGAAGTTTAAAATCAACAAATATATTTAAATCCAATTTTAACAAAAACACATCTTCATATGAGTAATACAAATTCATTTTTTAATTTCCTGAGCACCGTTTCCTTCCAAATGTCCCCCATTTCTTTCCAAGCACAGTTGCGTCTATGATCGCATTAATTGAACAACTTTTTTGATTAACTTGTGATTTTCCTTAAGTCTATTGACGTGTGATAATATCGTTTAACTGGTTGATGCTTTGTGGTGGAGTATAATACACTTTATTATTTAGATATCCCCATAAGAAATAATCGCACGGTGTTAAGTTAGGGGATCTTGGGGGCCATTCTATTGCATGATTTAGCGCGACAATGCAGTTGTCAAACGTTCCTCTTAGTTTTGTTCTTACATCAAGCTGTCTATGAGCTGGTGCGCCGTCCTGAATCCACCAAAGTCTATTGAATTGATTGCCGTAAATCTGGCGGAGTTCCGGGAAGATCCTTTCGTTGATCATGCTCAGGAAGGCAGCGCCATTCAAGTTATTCTCGTAAAACAATGGGCCGACAAGAAAACCATTCCCGCATATTCCGATCCACAGAAACACTTTCTGCTGACCAATACGTGTGTCAAAGTTGAATGCTGGTTCAGCGGCTCATATTGCCGAATGTTATGGCTATTTACCTTTCCATTCATGGAAAAGGCTGCCTCGTTACCAATCATAATGTTTTCCAAAAAACGAGCAGGTTTATGGAGAAGCCATTCGATAAATTGTCTAAGACGAGGAACATCAGTTTCAAGAAGCTGGTGTCTTGCATGCATCTTATGGGGATGCCATTTTAAGTCATGTTTAATAATACGGTTAAATGATGACTTTGGCAATTGTAACCCATTCTTTCTGACTGATACATGTGGATTTTGAAGAAGTGTTAGTTGAATATTTTCGATATTTTCTGTTGTTCTTATGGTTCTCATACGACCCGAGCGACCTTTATTTAGATTTAAGGATGTTCCTTCATGTTGGTATTTGCGAACATTTCTCCAAATTGTGGGCTTGCTTGGTGGGTGCCTACCTGGAAAACGTTGTTCAAATGAATCTTGTACTTGTTTAATACTGCCAGTCTTAATAAAGTTTGTGGCTACAAATAGGCGTTGATCTTTTGTTAACTGCATGATTAAAAAGGTTCTATGTAAGTAAACTTTTACCCAGAAACGCTTTGATTTGCTTAATAAGCAATAATGATGAGACCATACCACAGCGTGGCTCAAAAACCACTCAAAAATGGCCTAGGCTTTGCTTGAAGAATCGCACAGTGACCTAGGCTACCTAGGCTCCCTAGGTTCTCTTGAAAGTGCACGGTAGCCTAGGCTTCGTTTCAGTATTTTACTTGCTTGCGCAAATATATTTTTGATAGCCTCCACTAAACCGATTAGTGTATCAATATCATAAAAGGGAATTTAATTAAATTTCAGAATCGACAGATAAATAGTTGTTAAATAAAACATTTTTTACAGGACCCAAACATCTCGAATAGTTTTTGAGTTAGACGAATTAAAAATACGGTTAACTTTTTTCTGGGACACCCGGTATATCAGGTCATCTCATATGTAATGTAGCTTTTTTCCATGTTTATCATTATTTTATGGATAGAAATCAAAGAAATCTATGAATTTATTTTTATTTAAATCAGTATTTATATTTATTAATTTAATAACTACATAATATTATAATTTCCACGTTTTTATCACTAGTCTCCGTCTTTCTAACTTTTCAATAGCATGTTTGTAAAAGTCGTCGGACTTTGATTTTAAAAAGTTCTCTAAGGTGGTTTCGACCTCTCCTTTTCTTGGCATCTTTATTCTTTTCAGGTGATTCGCTAAACTCCTAAAAAAATAGTAATCTGATGGGTCTAAATTAGGTGTATATGGAGGTTGACTTATTAGTTTCTAATCAAATTCTTTAAGCTTTTGTATGGTATCTCTTGTGGTATGAGGTCGCATTTTATCTTCATGAAAGAACACTCGTTTTCTATTGAATAATGCTGGCCTTTATTCTTCAAGTGCTACCTGCAAACAGTCAATCTGAGCATAGTTAACATCTTTGGTCATAGTCTGATTTGGGTTAAGAAGTTCAAAATGGTTCATATTCCACCAAACACACAAAAAGAATCTTCCCTCGATGAGGGCCTGGTTTCCTGCTTGGTGACGGTGGCAGGCCTTCCTTGACGAGAGACATCTTACAGGCTTTCCTTGCATTGCTTTAAAACAGCAGCGCATTTCTTAACCATGCTCTAGAGAGGAACATTTTCTCTTAGTATAGCCATCATCTTTTCGTAAATTTCCTTATTTGATAAGCTCTTGATAAAGAGGTAGCAAATGACTACACAATGGATTTTGCACATTTTCTCAACAACACTGCCACTCTAGGATGGAATTTTCTGTAACGGGAAAAAAAAGAACATTTAAGACTTTAAATTACGTGTGTAACATTTGAATAATTGAACATTATTTGAATTAACCTGGAAGTGTGTAACTCATGTATTTCTTCCTTAGGCTACGATCCTATCAATTAAACCTTAGAATGTTGTACCAAAGACGGGTAGAGTTAACTCTAAAAATGGTGTGTAAAATATTTGGACCAACTATTAGAGTACTTTTTCCAGGAAACAGCTGAATTTGGGTAAAACTTGTGATTTTGGTGTACCTTAAATCCAGATTTCACGGATTAGTTCTTCCTTCTCCTTCCAAATAAATCCGGCTACTGAAATGGAAAACAACAAAACTATAGAAGCGTCATATGAGTTCAAAGGCTACGAGCGATTCCGTAGATTTACTCTTGATATTCACTTCAAACCTTCAACGCTACAAAAACTATACGCCCTTTCCACCCATTAGGATTAACATTAACTATTTGCATAATCTCCTGTAACTATGTTAACTGTAGCTAACATCATATTATATAGGGCCAATTACTATATTTTTCAAAGCGTGAAAGCTGGATATGGGCGAGCCTTTTAGAAGCCTATCGTGTTCTTGTCTTCATTATCTCTTTTGTACCCCACGGCAAGGTTTATGTTCTTACTATAATTCCTATGCTTTTTGAACAAAATTGTTCCTAGAAGGTTATAATATACCCTCCCGTCCAAAGTATTTATCCTTAACGAGGGGTTATTTTAACATCCATTTTCACAATCTTCGTTTATTCTTTTAACATCCTATTTGCTTCCTATATCTTCTTCTTCCTCTTTTCACTTACTGAAATTGACCTCGTTGGTTATTTCGTTTCCCAATTTAGCTACTTCGCTCTTCTACCCTCCTTGATTTTCCTTGGAGAGTGGAGAATGGGAGTACATCAATTTGCCCGGTTCTTTCTCTCTTCTGGTCACTCGACCTCGTTCTAGCAGGCATTTAGAGTCAGGGTGCTCATTAAGCAGAGCGATAAGGGCAGCAGACTAGGTAACACTCAGCGGCAACAGACGGTTTGAGGTAAATAGAAAATCTCACGCGTCCAATAAAGTAGGCAAACGCTCCACCCGTTAATTTACGACCCGTTTCTTCTCTCTCCTCTCTAATTTATGACCCAACCTTTGACCCTCGACCTCTCACTCGAGGAATTCGGGAACAGGTTTCCTCATTATCACTTAACGGGGGTCTTTTAGTCATTAGTTCGAGTCTAAAGAATAGGGTTCGCCGCTGTCTTAAATGATAAAATGCATGGGTTTGTTTTGGGGGCCTCAACCAAATCATTATAGCTTCGCCTTACTTAGAAATTCGATCTCTGTTTTTCTCTCCCGTTTCTCTCTCTGAGCTTGAAATTAGATGACTTATGACCTAACATATGGCTGACCTTTGGTGAACCCTGTAAAATTAAACTTGTCAGTGTCTCTTACCCCTAAGAAGTTCCTCATCTTCATTGTTTCTTCGGTTTCCATGAACATCAAACATTTAATTTTATTCAAGCAAACTTTACATACGATTAATCCTACTCAAAATATAACTTTAAAATAGTAAATAAATATTAACATAATTTTTCTATACATATTTTAAATAGTTATCGGATCTTAACATCTAAATAGGACCATTTATTTCAGCCATACATACTTTTTTTTTTAATTCAGATACGAACATCAGTGTTAAAACAAACATAACATCCTTACCCTTGTAACATCGTTCTTATTCACTCTTACTTTTCATATTTAATAAAATAGACAAGTTTTATTCAAAATATCAAGTATACATTTCATGTAAGCTAGCACATGCGCATTATATAGGTACATGTAACATCCAACTATTAATTTTATTTAAACTACTTAACATATCCACGCTCAGCATATGATTACTCGTACGCATGCAATTCGGATGTCAATCTAGCATGGACACAACACTTACACATTTCCAATTATAATGAAACTAATTGGATTAATTTCGACCCATTTTTTTATTATCTCTTATGGGTTGTGCGAAAGAATTTAAGTGACAGCTGAGACGTGAATTAAATGAAAGGTAATTAATTGTTACCTTCCAAAATTGGGTTCGAGATGTATTTGGAGGTTTTGTGTAATTATTCGGACATCTCTACAGTCGATAGAGGATTGAAAGGGACGCTTCACATCGAAATTATCTCACGATTTCTGATTATATACAGGGTGGCCCATAAGTCGCTCTACCAGAAGGAAATTCATAACAATTTCATTTTCTACCTAAAGATTTCTACCATAGCCTGCAATGGCATTAGCAAATTTAGTTGGCTTTTATTAATTTATTCCAAAGAGTGAGCGGACATTAGTAAACGATTTATTTATTTTTTCATGGTGTATGGAGTAATCTAACGGGGGTATATACAGACGAGTGATAAATAAATGAAGAAAGTAGCGAAGGAAAATAATATGGGAATGAAAGGGAATGAAAGGGAATTAAATGATAATTGATGACTCATGCTTCACAACGGGACTTGCCTTTGTAGCCAAATGGAGGTACAGTTGTCGTAACTAGTCATGTCACATTACGCTGAATTTCATTCAAAATGTCAATTAATGTATTATTTTTTGTTTAGAGATGTCCTATTTAGTTAAAAATATACTAAATAGGCCATTTACCAATAAAATAAATTAAATTTTATGAAATCTTTTAACTTATCGCACTATTTCATGCAGCGCTGGCGAAACAATTTGAAACGGTTTTGTTTCAAAACAGGAATGCCAAATTTCTCCCATCTTTCCTTTTTGCAACTTAAGTTTTTATATTTATTTAATTTTTAACCACCCATATCAGAAAAATAATCGTAATAACATTTTGCTATTTTCTTTTATTTTCATCCTTATAATTAATTATTACTTGGCACCACTGCGAAACATTTTGAAAAAAAATGACGTTTACAACGTGTGATATGAATGTTACTTTATCTCTATTGCTTCGAAATGACCAAGAACTATTTCTGGACACAATTGTTAAGGAAGATGAACAATGGGGTTTTTTTTACTGCAATATTCGTACTCAAAGACGTTGTCTCCAAACAGAAGGCTTTCCTTTGCATTTGGTGGGGGGATGTAAAAGAACTTATCCATTACGAGCTCCTTAATAATAAACAGACAGTTTTTACAGCCCTATGTGTTCAATAATTGTAACATTTAAAGGAGACTCTTGAACAAAAACGTCCTTCAATGGTCAACCGAAAGGGTGTCCTTTTGCTTCATGACAATGCACGAACGCACATGGCAATTTTGACCCAAGAAAAAATGAATGCGTGGTGTTAGAAAGTTCTTACTCATACCTTATATTCCCTGTAATTTGCTTTATATGATTACCATTGATTTGAGTCATTGCAACCTCACCTAAATGACCAAATTTATTCCGAGATGAAGGATGTGGAAAAGGATATCAAATTATATAATTCATTAAAATCGAAGGAATTCTTGATGAAAGGAATCCCCACCGGCTAGTTAAACAATGGTAGAACCTTGTCAATAATGCTGAAAAGTAGTTTGCTGAATAAACATATTTTTTTCTGTGCAGTATATTAAAATTTATCTAAACATTTAACTGTCAAAAGTCATGGGATAGCAGTATGTAAAGGTAATCGTGGGTAGCGCCGCCGTACTGACATGATGGAAATTCCAAGGCTTTTATCAATTGTGATCTGACATCTTGTGGTGGGTCAATTTAGACGCTAGGTATGCTGCTCATGACTAAACGATGTAAATTTCACTGTACAACAATGAAAAACAAAAACAAAACGGAAATGAGAATAAACTTCTCTAGGAGTATTTTTTGCGTAAATCACGAATATAACATCCGTCTCTTTCTGCAATCCATCCAGTTTCTCGTAAATTACCATCTTACGTTAAATACACTGATGGTTCCGTAGGGAGTGAATGCAAACAGGATTGGGCCAAAACTGAACTCTAAAAATTATAAACAGATTTTGATATAATTTTAATGGGGTGTTCCTAAGGTATTTATCAACCTAGCTTTGAAATTTATGAGAGTGTACTCAATATTTCTTTAGTTATATTGGTCTAAATGCGTGGTAACTCTTACGTAACGCCTGCTAATTTTGTAACTTACTCTAAATGCTTCCAACTTTACTTTTTTATTTAATATTTGTTGCTGTTACTATTTATATTTTTTGTCACATACTACAGCGTTTTTTCTTTAAAGGAGACAGAGCTACATAAAATGCCTAGAGAATGCAAAAATTCCCCAGACAGTTTCTGTTATTTATGTGGATCAGTTACATTAGGACAATACAAGAGACAGTTGACTAAGCATGTGAAGAAACATTATGAGCTGTAGTTTGGATGTAAAGTGTGTGACCAGGACAAACGCTGGGCACTTCACATATGTTGTGTCACGTGTACAAGTTGCCTTTCTGCTTGGGTGAAAGGCAAAGGTCCTGGCCTCATGTTTGTCGTACCAATGGTCTGAAGGGAGCCAAAGGACCATTCAACGGATTGCTACTTCTGCTTAACAGATATTAAGGGTGGGTATTCAATGAGTTTTCTTTCCTGATCTTTATATATTTTCAAGAGTTGTATCAATTAAAAAGATCAAAATACATACTATGTTGTACTTTCACTCTTTATGCAAGTGATCACAGCTAGTAATATCCATTTTTAGTCTGATTCTATTTTATTCCACTGCAGGTCGCAACAGAAAAGGCAAGAAATCTATCATGTATCCGATCAATCATTTTGCAACCACTGCATATAAAACTAGGCCTAATGGAGCAATTTACCAAAGCACTGCAACATAATAAGCCATAGTTCCAGTACCTCAAAGCGATCTTCCCTAAAATAAGTGATGCCCAGATTAAAGAAGGCATATTCGTAAGCCCTCAGATTTGTCAACTTATAGCTAATGAGGACTTCAAGGCGATAATGGATGAAAC
This sequence comes from Ceratothoa steindachneri, assembly GCA_963969495.1. NCBI lineage: Eukaryota > Metazoa > Arthropoda > Malacostraca > Isopoda > Cymothoidae > Ceratothoa > Ceratothoa steindachneri. Next base: position 18,208,705 of record OZ018324.1, on the reverse strand, counting down.
TGAGCTAGCGGCCTCTTATGGATTTAAAGATGTATGCAAAGGACTTCTGGGAAAGCACCGAGGGGCCCAGCAAGAGCGTATAGTGGAGAGCCTAATCAAGTGCTACCAAGATCTCGGATGCATTATGTTACTGAAGATACACTTTCTTCATTCTCATCTGTCCTTCTTCCCAGAGGATGCAGGAGATGTGATTGAAGAACATGGAAAGAGGTCCCATCAAAATATAGCGTCAATAGAAAACAGGTATAAGGAAAAATGGAGCCCTGCTATGTTGGCTGACTTCTGCTGGAACCTAAGCGTGACACACCTGAGACGTCTTACAAACGAAGAAGTAAATACTAAAATGTAGGTTAATACATTATATAATACTAACAAACATGCTGATTCACTATATATTCATGAAATAATTACAATGGACACATTTGATCTGAGTTTGGGAGTGAAATACATTTATGGTATCGTGGAAATTGCATAATTATTAAATCGACAATTTACAAGGAAATGTTACGTGATATGAATATTTTTATATCAAATTCGAATTCACCACACTCAACCTCATAATAAAATGCAAATGAGATCTATGTTTTTTCTTGACACTGAAATTTGTTGTATAGTGTTTTCAGAGTTTGAACGGGGTATGTTAGTGGGTGGTAGGCGAATGGGGCATTGCATTTCTGAAACTGTCTGGACATTTTAACTCACTGTGGATAGCTCCAATGCTGACCACAGCGCTTAATGATTGGGACCAGTGGTGTCGAGCTAAAATTGTCCATGGTAACATACAAACAACGTCTAGTTGCTACACTTCACTACACTAAGGACTTATCCTATGACATTTGGTATTTCGGTGTACTTTCCTTTAAAAAAATATACAGGGCGACCCCCCTCCCTAAAAAAGGGCCCCGCGCGCACTTTTTGGTGATATTTCTTACATTTATTCATTAATCACTCTTATTTTGCATGACATGGAGGAAGTAGCACCTGTGAGCACAACTAGACCCCAATGGAAGCTCGAGCAAAGAATATACTGCGTCAAACATTACTACAAGTCAGGCTTGTTCAAGAAAATGCAGGAGATTTTCATGCATCAGTTAGAGTGTGAGAAGGCCCACTCTAAAAGCAGAAGTTAAAACTGTGTTGACCAAGTTAAGCAGTATGAAACCGCGGAGAACCTCAAAGCAGTTAGTGAAAACCGCCCAAGCCACTCAGAAGGTCCCAGGTTGCGTACAGCCGAGCTTATCTAGAATGTGAGAGAGTCAGTTCAGCGGAGTCATGGACGCTCTGTGCGCAAGCGAAGTCAGTCGTCAGTCCCTCGATATATCCCCTAATATTTGCAGCAGAGTACTAGTAAACGATATAAGGTATTACCCATACAGAATACAGATAAAGCAGACCCTTGTAGCCTTAGACAAACAGCAGAGAAAGGCTGCCAAGTTGCTGGAAGATCCAGGAGACCCTAGATTTCCTTAACCTCATTTGTACCTCAAATGAAGCTCAATTCCATTTTGAAGGAAAGGTCAACAAATGTCTTCTGGGGAACCTTCAAACCCAATGAAGTAGCCATCAATCTTAGCCAGAGGAATCTGGCGTGACAGTTTCAGTCACCAAAGAAAGATATGTTAAGGCCCTCAGAACCTTCAGGAATGAGGTACAAACCGTCGCTTATGAGAAAATTCTGGTTCCAGCAAGATGCACTAAGCTCTCACACCTCAAGTCTGTCCCACAATTGAGAGAAACAGAACTTTGGAGGTGGTGTGATCAGTCTCAAAAATGATTTTAACTGGACACCTTATAGCTGAGACTTTACTTCCCCCTCCCATATTTATTCCTGTGAGGGTATCTCAAAGGCCGAATGTACGCAGGGAGACCCAGAACTATCATTGGACTCAAGAAAACTATCAGGAAGGGGATAAGAGCTATTCATCGGTTTGTTTGTATGAACGTCTTGGACAACTTTGTGCTGTACCTCAAGAAATGCACAAGCTAAATGGAGGTCATCTCAAACACATGCTCTAGAATGAAGAAGAAAAGCTCAAAGAGTATCAGGATTTGATTTGCTTTTTTAAACATAATGAATTAGTTATGACTGAAGTTTCATTTAATTCCAAAAAAAAATCAAGAAATGAAGCCAATCGAAGCTGGGGCCCATTTATTTATTTTTTTTGGGGGGGGAGGGTCACTCTGTATTAATTCCTTGACAAATAAATACATAATTTTAGATCCCCGCTATTTCTACTTTATACCGAAAATGTTTTCTCAATATATTAATGCACATAGTCAAAAAAGGTGACCAAATATGGACAGCATATGCATACACAAGCTGAGTTCGTGCAATTAATCCGAGAGTTTGGTTTGCCTCCTTTGCAACTAGAGACTAATGCTTAAAAAAAATTAAGTCTCTCAAAACTATTACACCTATATTGCGTTCCTCTGTCACGCATTCTAGAATGTGATATTCTTTTACACTTTTACACTTATTGATATTGAACGGTAGCTGCTGTGAGTTATTTCAGTTAAAGACTACATTGAAATGGTGCCGAATTATATCAGTTAAAGACGACATTGAAATGGTGCTGCTGAGTTATATCAGTTAAAGACTGCATTGAATTGGTGTTGAGTTATATCAGTTAAAGACTGCCTTGAAATGATGCCGAGTTATATCAGTTAAAGACTGCATTGAAATGGTGCCGACTTATATAAGTTAAAGACTGCATTGAAATAGCGCCGAATTATATCAGTTAAAGACTGCATTAAAATGGTGCTGAGTTATATCAGTTAAATACAGAATTGAATTGGTGTTGAGTTATATCAGTTAAAGACTGCATTAAAATGATGCTGAGTTATATCAGTCAAAGACAGTATTTAATTGGTGTTGAGTTATATCAGTTAAAGACTGCATTAAAATGGTGCCGAATTATATCAGTTAAAGACAGCATTGAATTGGTGTTGAGTTAAATCAGTTAAAGACTGCATTAAAATGGTGCCGAATTATATCAGTTAAAGAAGACATTGAAATGGTGCTGCTGAGTTATATCAGTTAAAGGCTGCATTGAAATGATTTTAAGTTATATCAGTTAAAGACTGCATTGAAATGATGCCGAGTTATATCAGTTAAAGATAGCATTGAAGTGGTGTTGAGTTATATCAGTTAATGACTGCATTAAAATGATGCTGAGTTATATCAGTTAAAGACTGCATTGGAATGGTACCGAGTTATATCAGTTAAAGACTGCATTAAAATGGTGCTGAGTTATATCAATCAAAGACAGTATTTAATTGGTGTTGAGTTATATCAGTTAAAGACTGCATTGAAATTGTGCTAAGTTATATCAGTTAAAGACTGCATTGAAATGGTGCTGAGTTATATCAGTTAAAGACTGCATTAAAATGATGCTGAGTTATATCAGTTAAAGACTGCATTGGAATGATGCCGAATTATATCAGTTAAAGACTGCATTGAAATGGTGCTGAGTTATATCAGTTAAAGACAATATTGAATTGGTGTTGAGGTATATCAGTTAAAGACTGCATTGAAATTGTGCTAAGGTTTATCAGTTGAAGACTGCATTGAAATGATGCCGAGTTATATCAGTTAAAGACTGCATTGAAATGATGCTGAGTTATATCAGTTAAAGACTGCATTGGAATGGTGCAGAATTATATCAGTTAAATACGGCATTGAAATGGTGCCGAGTTATATCAGTCAAAGACTGCATTGAAATAGTGCCGAATTATATCAGTTAAAGACTGCATTAAAATGGTGCCGAGTTATATCAGTTTAGGACAGCATTGAATTGGTGTTAAGTTATATCAGTTAAAGACTGCATTAAAATGGTGCCGAATTATATCAATTAAAGACGACATTGAAATGGTGCCGAGTTATATCAGTTAAAGAATACATTGAATTGGTGTTGAGTTATATCAGTTAAAGACTGCATTGAACTGATGCCGAGTTATATCAGTTAAAGACTGCATTAAAATGGTGCCGAGTTATATCAGTTAAAGACTGCATTAAATTGGTGTTGATTTATATCAGTTAAAGACTGCATTGAAATTGTGCTAAGTTATATCAGTTAAAGACTGCATTAAAATGGTCCTGAGTTATATTAGTTAAAGACAGCATTGAAGTGGTGTTGAGTTATATCAGTTAAAGACCGCATTGAAATTATGCTGAGTTATACTAGTTAATGACTACATTGAAATGGTGCCAGGTTATATCAGTTATAGACTAATAAAATGGGGCCCCGTTATATCAGTTAAAGACTGCATTGAAATGATTTTAAGTTATATCAGTTAAAGACTGCATTGAAATGATGCCGAGTTATATCAGTTAAAGATAGCATTGAAGTGGTGTTGAGTTATATCAGTTAATGACTGCATTAAAATGATGCTGAGTTATATCAGTTAGAGACTGCATTGGAATGGTGCCAAGTTATATCAGTTAAAGACTGCATTATAATGGTGCTGAGTTATATCAGTTAAAGATAGTATTTAATTGGTGTTGAGTTATATCAGTTAAAGACTGCATTGAAATTATCCTGAGTTATATCAGTTAAAGATTGCATTGGTATCGTGCTTTTTTATACCAATTAAAAACTTCAGTGAAATAGCGCTGTTTCTTTTATGTCGATTTTTCGTTCCGTTCTATGCCCTAGCTTGGTATCAACCGCAAAATTATCTATCCTACTCAACAAATCATAATAGTCGAGAACGCTTGTGAAAATTAAGAAAAGTACATAATCCCTCGACCGAACCATGCTGAGCCACCATTAGTTAGAGTCGCCCATTCGCCTCTAATTCCATGCACCTTTAAAGTTCTCCAGAAGTACTCTGCGGGGAACAGACTCCTAAACCTTTTTGAATTTGAAGTACTTACGTCAACAGCTTTGAAATTATCATAAATCGTTTTCATATCGTGAAAGAACTCGAAAAATATTTTTAAGCAAGAGTGGGGCCTACAAAAGACCGCAGTATAATATCTAATAAACCATGATATTATTGAGTTTCGCCAATTCTTCCCAATGATCACCGTTAACCTCGTTAATTACATTGTCCAACAATGATTTTGCTACAGAATGAGAAAGTAGTTTTATATTGTAGTTTTTGGCGTAGATTACGAAAATGACCTTTATTTTTCATGAAATGACTTCAGTTTTTTGTAATCTGCACATTTATTTTTTTTATCAATATTAGATTATTCAGTATATAGAGGTATGAAATATTTGTTATTTTTTTATACAGCAAAATAAATTAATAAGTCCTTTTAATACATTTCAGAGTGTGTTATTATAAAATATATTTAAAAAAATAATGAAGATTTAAGATTTTTCAAAATTGCTGAAATCTATATAATAGTCATATATTTTTAGAATATTTAGGCTTCTTTTTATGTAAAATATTTTGTCTGTCTCTGTAAAGGGTTCAACAGAAGTCAGCAAGCATTGCAGGACTCCACTTTCCTTTATAACGATTTTATATAATAGCAATATCTTTGTGGAATCTTTCACCATGCTCATCGCTGACGTCTGCTGGATTCTCTGGAAAGAAAGACAGATGTGAATGCAAAACATGCACCTTTAGTGACATACTACATCCCAACTCATTATAAGACCTAATCAAATTCTTAACAAGAATGTGATAATTTTCTGATTTGTGCCTTCCACGGAGACTATTACATACGCCTTTGCAACTATGCCAGGCCTCAAATTCTGGCTTGCTCAATTTTGCCTCAAACTCACTATCTACCATAAGTTGTCGAATCTGAGGCCCAACAAAGATTCCTTCTTTAATTTTAGCATCACTCATTTTAGGAAATTTTGTTTTTAAATATAATAAGGTTGGCTAGTCATGCTTTAAGGCTTTCACAAATTGTTTCATTAAACCTAATTTTATGTGAAGTGGTGGCAAAATTATGTTTTCCTTAGGAACCAATGGTTCACGTATGACATTATGAAAACCTACTTTTGTCTCTTTTCTTAAAGGCCATTCTAAGCGTATGTTATGTTCTCCCCGAGCTCTACTGTCCCACTGGCACAAAAAACATATGAATTTTGTTATAGCCAGGTTGCAATTCATTTAAAATGGCTACTACCTTAAGGTCAACACAAATCAACCATTTATGTTCATTGTATTTAATGCTTTTTAAAATGAAATCTAAATTCTCATAAGTTTCTTTCAAAACAACCAAATAAGCTACTGGTATCGATGGTAGTTTATTTCCATTATGCAGAAGCACGGCTTTACTACTATATAAAGAAGCGTCAATGGAAAGTCTCCATTGACTGGGTTCACAATGTATGTATATCCAATTGTTCAAAGAGACGTAGAATATTATTACAGTAGCATAAATTGTTGTCAAATGAAAATGTGTCTTGTAAATTGTTTGATCGAATGCGAAACTTAGTAATTCGAACATCTTCTGCTATTAAAGTTCTTTCTTTCAGTCTCGAGGCCAGTCATTCACTCTGTTGCTTTGTTAAGTTTAGATCTCTTAGAAGATCATCTAGATCAAGTTGTGAGAAAGGTTTTGGAGTGGTATCAACAGTTTCTGGAACATAAATTTCATTTTCTGGTTCACATGATTCCATAGTTGATTCATTAGAGTTAGACAAAACAATTTCTGCACGTGGTTCAGGTACTGGAATGTACTTTGACTGAGGTACGAGTATAGGCCGAATAGCATATCTAAGGTTGCGATATACCACAGCTGAAGCGCACTTCGTTGTTTTACCTTAAAGTATGGAAATTATATGCATAAATTTTAAGTTATATAAATATGTGTCATTACAATAAAGTGGTTCTAAACTTAATTAATTTTATATTTTAAAAAATAATACTACAGTATACTACTTCAAAATATAGGTACAGTGGACAATAAACAATTACTTACTTTGTATGTCTACCAAACAGAAATAGCAGTCAGTGGCATGAGCTTGGGGCTCTCGCCATACCATTGGAACACCGAATTGAAGGATTTTTATTTTTTCTTTAGACCATTTTGATAAATAATTAAAGCAACAGATATGTGGTGCTCATGGTTTATCTTGGTCGCCAATTTTACATCCAAAATACAAATTATATATATTTTTTTCACTAGAGAAGAAATTTTTCTTTGATTTTTTTTAAATGTTACTGAACAACACATATGTGGCAGAATTTATCTGGGCTATTTTTACACTGTTCTCTTGGCATTTTAATTAAAATTGTTGCTTTTATTTAAAATTTATTTAGTTAAATGACCTGAAAATAAGAAATAAAAGAATGAAATTCGTTAAAATCTTCAAAATTTGACAAAAATAGTAATTGGCAACTTACAAAAACCTGGAGTCATTTCGATAAAAATGACTTCCATTTTTTAAATCTATACATAAAACTAAATTAAATATTGTTATTCTAATCTTTGTAGTCAACAAAAAGTTAAAATTTCCCTTTCCTTTGTACTTACATTGTACTTTGTACTGATATTGTACTCTGTACTTACATTGTAATTACATTGTACTGCATTGTACTTACATTGTACTTTGTACTTACATTGTACATTGTACTTACATTGTTCCCAGGCCTAAGCCTCCGCTTCAAGATGTTCTATTGCCATAGTATTTATCATCAGATAAGAATAACAGTACCCATTTATAAAGGATACAAAATATATTATAGGAAAATTATTTATGAAAGTATATACAATGAAAAAAATATATTTTCCTGAAGAAATGAAAGTGATAGCAGCATAGCAGAAAAAATTAGTGACTGGGCATAGCCAGAGTAGAGACAACTCTCCCACATAGTTAGCTGATCTGCGTTTTGGATATTTTTGTTGCTAGTGTTTCTTTGTGGTTGTGGGTTTTTTTTCTGCTTCCTTTTTCACAAAGTACTAAGATTTTCACCGGCTGGTGCGATTTTTCATTTATATTTTGTGTTCACTGTTTCGATGCTTTAAGGCAGGAATATAATTGAATGAAAAAGGATTTATCGTATTGACAATTCACCCTGGTTTTCGATTTCAAATATACTCTCGGATGGGTATCGATTTAATTATAAACTTCACTAACCATTAACACTTTAATTCTGCCTACGTGAATACTGAGATTAATCCAGAGTGCTTGGAATGAAGTTTGTGACAAGGTGACAAATAAGCCTTAGGTTGTGATCCTCAATGTTGGTTGATAATAAGTCCATCTTGATGGTAAGGACCAAAGTCTAAGTCATCCGAATGTCACACTTGTGATGTGCCGCTAAGTGTTAACTATCTTTTAATTGCGTTTGTGAAACAAGAGTAAATAAAGTTGATTCACTGAGAAAAATGTCCTAAAGAGTTTAGTTTCATTCGCACATTACAATTACACGAAGAAGACCTGATTTTGTAGTTGCCAGATTTTTTTTCTTTAATTAAAGACAAATCTTAAAGTAGGATTTGGTGCTCTAAAATTAAGGATTCTGTTTTCAAATCTCAGAAAGAGGTAACACAAGTAATAGTGACTCAAGTAGCGACTAAATGACTCAGAGAGCCACTATGAACTACGTGATGAAGACCGAAACTTTTCCATCTGCCGTCTACAGGTATACTATGTCTCGCTCGATCTTTCGGTGTCCCGCGTGTCTCGCGCGCCATCTTTAGTCAGAACTCGTCTTGTCATGCGCTACCTCAGATCACAGACAAACTATTCTTTAGAACACCTTTAGCACTGGCCGCTCGTGTATAGACACTGCGGAACTGCAGCACCCTCTATTTCCACTCGGTATTATCGATAACATTCAATATGAGTCCTTTTTTCTTTATTTCTTTCTTTTTACTTGTACATTATATAATCCTAAGCTTAATGTCAGTAACCATCTCTTAGTTTATGAAAAAAAAATAATAAAAGTCCTTGTATAGAACTGTGTGATTCACAGTTCCAGTGACGTGATGTTTGGTTGTTGTGCACATGCTCATATGTCCGAGATAGGAAGCTGCACGCTAGGGATAGGGAGCACTGTGTCTCACGCAGTGCCGCCCCCCGTGTGCTGGTGAAAGGTAGTGTTTATTTTTTACTCCGCGTGTGTTGTGCTTAAAAACGTGTTTATATTCTAGAATGTAATAAAGTGTAGAATTTACTTCATATTATTTTAGGTTCTTTTATAGATTAATTAATTGAGCTGCTGAAATCTATCTTCGAAAATAATCTAGATGATGTTTTTAGTGAAATTACGAAACTGATAAAAATCCTGTTGACAATTCCCATGACTACATCAGAGGCAGAACGCTGCTTTTCAACAATGGAAAGAATAAAAACTTTTCTAAGGAGCACTATGAATTCTGAAGGATTAAATGCACTTGCAGTGCTTTCAATGGAGACAAAATTCCTCAGTAGTCATCCAGAGATCAAGGAGAAAATAATTCATCTTTTCGCGCAAATTAAAACAAGAAGAATGGATTTCGTTTTTAAATGAATGGGTCAAGCTTAAACCGTAACAAAAAAAATGTTTGATTTTGTTCTGTTTAGGATTTTATCAAGTTTATCTATAAATTTCCTTTTTATATTTTTATTTCCTTTTACACAATATTAAAACATTTCTAATTTTTTTTGATGCAGCATCCCCACTAATTCTAGATAAGAGCCGCCCTTGCCTTTAATATAAGCTGTAAGTAGTCGCATCGTGTCTTACTCTTCATAGGCACCTGACGCGAAAGATTTAAGTCGAATATTTCTTCTTTTTTAATTTTGGTCCTCAAAAACAAAACTCAACGCCCGTTTCTTATTCGTTTCCCCGTGGCAATGATGTGGGTAGGGGTAGCAACAATGCATGCCTTTCAGCTAACTCTGCTTATCTTCAGCAGCTATGATGTGGAAATCGGTGGACATCAACTGTCATCATAATAGGCCGCGAACATGAAGATACCTAGGGGGTCTCAAGTTCCACGCCAGCATTCTGGACTCCCAAGGGTAGTTATACTAGACCTATCACGGTTTCCCCTCACTGCCACCTTTTATTCATTGGTTCTGCTTCTTGTTCTATCGTTTGCCCTTCTTTTGCATTGGCTGACATTGTCCCTGTACACTACACTAGTATAGTGGTTAGCGCATTTGCACGGCAATCGTTGGGTCGGCAGTTCGAATTACAGTCTGGATTCTTTTCTTTTTTTAAAGCTGACAGTATTTACTAGGAAGGCTACCTCCGGACTGGGCATCACGGTAGAGCTCGTAGTCATGACAAACAGTCCACCTAAGAGGAGGATGACGGATTTCAAAACCTTACCAAGTCCACAAAGGCAGAACAGGCGGACGAAGTTTTCATCAAAAACTCAACGGCTGTGAAGTCGGAAGAAGGCTGCAACAAGTCTGTTAGCTCCGATCCTCTCGGTTTTACCCTGCCATTGGACCCAGCTGAAGGCTTGTGCAGTTTATGTGCGTACTGAAGGTGCAGCAGTAAGTACACTCTAAACGAACTCAAGCACAGGCGTCTTCATAAATGTGTCTCTTATGAAAATGAAGACTCTTATCCTTGACCTCGATGAAATGCCACGACGACAACGACACTGCTGGGTTCGCCCTCGTTATGTAGAACCTTGATCTGAGATTCTTTTTTAAAAAGCGACCATCGAGCGACTGGTACCAAGGACTATAATTAAAAATTCAGGCTCGTACTAGACCACTCGAAAATTTCGAAAAAAACGAACAGAATCAAAAACCAAAAAAAAATAACGTAAGAAACAAGAGACAAAACAAAAGTGAGAAAAAGGAAACACGCTCCGACGACGGGGGGAGCCCTTTGTTCTGAGATCTTCCTAAAAGGCTCTCAGGCATCTAGGCCCAAACATTTATGCTTGACGTAACAAAGAATTTATATTAGAATTTATTGACACTATTGGTTCTTGTGATCCTATTGTCCCTTTTTCTTTTTTTCCTCTTCTTTTATTAAATTTCGCCTCCTCTTCACATGATCATCATTTGCCTCGTTAATTATTGCCACTGTATTTCTTTTATTAGAGCGCCTCCGGTGAGATCTGGGGCTATAGATCTTTCGCACATTTGGTTTTCGCTTCCTAGCCTTAAGTAGCAAAAACAACCACCTTTCATTAAATCTTGACCAAAATTTCTTGCTGCTGTGATTGAAAATACCCTCGTTGGTTACGCTATTTTTTTCTTTCTTTTCCTGTCATCAGTATTCTTTATTATGGACGAGTTTTTATACACAACCTCACAAGAGGGCGCGAATCCCGAGCGCAGCCGCGTAGTTTTGATTCACTGCTGGTTAATTTTCGCTTAACTGAAATCAGATAAGAGACGGCGCAGCTGAGCGTCTTATTAACGGACTCAGCCCCAAAAGAGGCCAATTAAACAACGTCGGTCTAAAGGAGCCGAGACCCTGCTAACAGGCAAAGGTCGAACTCTGGGGTGTCTATGCGTTCTTATGAGTGCGTATGTTGGACGGGGCTTTTACGTGGTTTATTTTTAGTAGGGGTGGAGAAAGATAACTAATTGGTGCATAGGTAACCTTTTCTTGTTAAAAGAAAGGTAACTCATGCAACTAACGATGGCCTATTTAACCACCAAAGAAAGAATGAGCAGGTGAGAGACAAGATGAAAAAAATGATGGATAAATAAGAACGATAATAGAGAAAATGTTATGGGTGGTACACGAGTTTGTACATATAACACAGATGTGTTTAGAAGTAAGAATTTAAAACGCATTTGAGGAGGGAGAGAACGATTATAATCAGGCGGAAAAACAAGAGCAAAGGAAAACCGAACAAAGACGATAAGGAAAATTATATCCTATCGCTCTATGTTGAAATGCTGGAACTACTGCACTACTTTTGTTCTCCTTTGATGGCTCTTGCGCCTGAAAGCTCACAAACAAGTCCCTTCTGATGTCAAGCGGACAAAGTCATCCTCGAAAATTCATTCTCGAGAGAAAACTCATTTCCTTGATCAAGCGTGAGACCAACGTTCAATCACCTCTCAAGCAAACCCACAAACCGAAGTTTCAGAGATAAAACCTGCTACCAATCAATTCGGCAACCTGTCTACTACCACTGAGCCCCGGGTTACCATTTAAGGATTTGGTATGGCATTAACACCATCCTATTCTGCTGTTCCTAGAGCAACGTGTAAGGAAATAATACCAAATAACTGAGGGTATTCGCTTTCTTAGTGAATTAAGGTTTGCTCGAGAAAGTGTTGCTTTGGGCTTCTCGGGACAAAGAAATGAAGCATTTTTCGAAGAAAATCCGTGGCTAAGCGCCAAATCCATTGGCTTAGTACTTAAAATATGAATAATGCAGTGGATGCAAATACCGCGCGTAAAACTCATATAACTCGTAGCAATTTATCATCAAAAACCAGTTCTTTCACGCTTGGCTTGCAAATGTTGGGGGCGTGAAAGTATTCCAGGTAAATGCCGACCCTAAACTCTTCCTTGCAGTTCATTAGAACCTGGCCACCAACTTAATTGCGTGAGTTAGAACATATGGCTGGGTCTTCGTGAGTCTTCGAAATAAAACTAAAGACTGGAAATTGGGTATTAAATGCAGATCGATTAAGTTTATTAAGTAAAAACAAAAACAATAACAATGTAGAGATTGCAGGCATTATTGATAAAGAAAGATCAAATAATGAAATGAAACATTGATTCGACCAAATGAGAGAATGTGAATATGAATAAAAATAGGACTAAGAATGACAGAACGCAGGGAAGGTAGAAGTACCCACTTAATAAGAATAGATGAATGTAGAAAAGAAGAGAATAAAGAAGGAAAAGAGGAGAAAATCCAAATGGTAAAGGTTTTAACATTTATTGTTCAGAAAGTTAAAACCAACGAGGGAAATTCAGTCAGAAAACTTAATGTAAAAAAAAGGTTTGTAAAGAAAGTGGTGCAGAAAGGTGAAGTGGAACGGATTTGAATGTAGATAACTCAAATTTACTCTTAGAATTATGTACCCCCACCCTTATCTTAACCCTGAAGGGGAAGAATGTGCATTATTTTATTTTTATTGCGAAAAGAAGGGCAAATAGTATAACCAACAAGGGTATCTGATTTAAAGGAGAAAGAAAGGGAGGAAGGACAATAAGATTAAGGAAAAGGTGAAGAATGCCTTTGCCGGTAATAACAACTTTATTAGTCCGGGGTAAGAAGGGCACGTTAAGGATTGCCTGCAATCGGTTCATACGAAGAGCCCAAAATATTAACGCTTCCCTCCCCCCTTCAAATTTGTAGAGGAATGCTGAAGGGGAATTCCTGGGTGTGAATTTAAATATTTAGGCAAAATCACGTTTTGTTTCAATCTTTGAGATTCCAACGGATAAAAAAAGCTGAAAGGATTTTAGAGAATGAACCAGAATTCACGGTGGTCTTTCTCTTTCCTTCTCGAGTGCTTGGGAAACTACAGCTTTTCTACAGAGGCTTCGGTTTTTCCTGGAGTACCCACATCGTGACGAAAGTTAGGAACTGCCTTCAAAAACTTCCCGAAAATGCGAATTAACTAAACCAAGACTCAAATTTCAATTCTTACCCCAGCGAGATAAGCTCTTACATTATGGGGTGAAGTATGGGAATAGGAAGATAAGCTCTTACACTATGAGGTGAAGTATGGAGATAAAGAGATGAACTCTTACACTATGAGGTGAAGTATGGAGGTAGGGAGTAAACCTTACACTATAAGGTGAAGTATGGAGGTAGGGAGATAAACGCTTACACTATGAGGTGAAGTATGAAGGTAGATAGATGAACTCTTACACTATGTAGTGAAGTATGGAGGTAGGAAGATAAGCTAATACACTATGAGGTGAAGTATGCGGATAGAGAGATAAACTCTACAATATGAGGGGAAGTATGGAAGTAGGAAGATAAGCTCTTAAACTATGAGGTGAAGTATGGAGGTAGAGAGATGAACTCTTATACCATGAGGTGAAGTATGGAGGTAGAGAGATAAGCTCATACACTATGAGGTAAAGTATGGAGGTAGAGAGATAAGGTTTTACACTATGAGCTAAAGTATAGAGGTAGGTAGATGAGCTCTTACACTATAAGGTTAAGTATGGAAGTAGGAAGATAAACTCTTACAGTATGAGGTGAAGTATGGAAGTAAAGAGATAAACTCTTAGAATCTAAGGTGAAGTATGGACGTAGGCAGATAAGCTCTTACATTATCGGGTGAAATATGGAGATAGGAAGATAAGTTCTTACAATATAAGATAAGTATGGAGATTAAGAGATAAACTCTTACACTATGAGGTGAAATATAGAGGTAGAGAGATGAACTGTTACAATATGAGGCAATGTATAGAAGTAGGGAGATAAAAGCTTACACTATGAGATGAGGTATGGAGGTAGGGAGATAAGCTCTTACACTATGAGGTAAAGTATGGAGGTAGGGAGATAAGCTCCTACACTATAAGGTGAAGTATGGAGGAAGAGTGATAAACGCTTACACTATGAGGTGAAGTATGAAGGTAGAGAGTTAAACTCGTAGAGTATGAGGTGAAGTATAGAGGTAGGGAGATAAGCTCTTACACAATCGAGTTAAGAATGGAGGTAGGGCGAGAAGCTCTTATGCTATGTGATTAAGTATCGATGTAGAGATATAAGCTCTTACACTATTAGGTGAAGTATAGAGGTAGAGCGATAAACTCTTACACTATGAGGTGAAGTATGAAGGTAGGGAGATAAGGTCTTACACTATAAGATAAAATATGAAGGCAGAGAGGTAAACACTTACAAAATGAGGTGAAGTATGGAAGTAGGGAGATAAGCTCTTACACTATGAGGTGAATTATGGAAGAAGGGAGATAAGCTCTTACACTATGAGGTGAAATATGGAGGTAGGGAGATAAACGCTTACACTATGAGATCAAGAATGGAGGTAGGGAGATTAGCTCTTACACTATGACGTAAAGTATGGAGGTAGGGAAATAAGCTCTTACACTATAGGGTGAAGTATAGAGGTAGGGAGATAAACGCTTACACTATGAGGTGAAGTATGGAGGTAGAAAGATAAACGCTTACACTATGAGATGAAGTATGGAGGTAGGGAGATAAGCTCTTACACTATGAGGTAAAGTATGGAGGTGGGAGATAAGCTCTTACACTAAAAGGTGAAGTATAGGGGTAGGGTGATAAACGCTTACACTATGTGGTCAAGTAATGAAGTAGTGACATAAGCTCTAACATTATAGGGTGAAGGATAGACAGAGGAAGATAAGCTCTTACACTATGAGGTGAAATATGGAGGTGGATAGATAAGATCTTACACTATGAGGTGAAGGATGGAGATAGATAGATAAGCTCTTACACTATGGGGTGAAGTATGGAGGCAGAGAGATAAAGTCTTACAGTATGAGGTGAAGTATGGAGGTAGGGAGATAAGCTCTTACACAATCGGGTTAAGAATGGAGGTAGGAAGAGAAGCTCTTACACGATGAGGTGAAGTATCAAGGTAGAGAGATAAACTCTTACACTATGAGGTGAAGTATGGAGGTAGGGAGATAAGCTCTTACACTATGAGGTGAAGTCTGAAGGGGGCAGATAAGCTCTTACACTATGAAGTACGGTATGGAGGTAGGGAGATGAGCTCTTACAGTATAAGGTAAAGTATGGAGGTAGGGAGATAAGCTTTTACACTATGAGGTGAAGTATGAAGGTAGGGAGATAAGCTTTTACACTATGAGGCAAAGTATGAAGGTAGAGAGATAAACTCTTACACTAGGAGGTAAAGTAGGGAGGGAGGGAGATAAGCTGTTACACTATGAGGTGAGGTATGGAGTTAGAGCGACAAACTCTTACACTATGAGGTGAAGTATGAAGGTAGGGAGATGAGGTGTTACAAAATGAGGTGAAGTATGGAGGAAAAGAGATAAACTCTTACACTCTGTGTTTAATGATGAAGGTAGGGAGATAAGGTATTACACTATGACGTGAAGTATGGAGGTTCAGCGATAAACTCTAAACTATGATGTGAAGTATGGAATAAGGGAGATAAGCTCATACACTATGAGGTGAAGTATGGAGGTAGGGAGATAAGCTCTTACATTATGAGGTGAAGTATGGAGTTAGAGAGATAAACTCTTAGAATCTAAGGGTAAATATGGAGGTAGGGATATAGGCTCTTACATTATGGGGAGAAGTCTGGAAAACGGAAGATAATCTCTTACACTATGAGGTGAAGTATGGAGGTAGAGCAATAAACTCTTACACTATGAGGGTAAGTATGAAGGTATGGAGATAAGCTCTTACAATATGAGGTTAGGTATGGAGGTAAGCGATAAACTCTAACCCTATGAGGCGAAGTATGAAGGTAGGGAGATAAGCTTATAGACTAGGAGGTGAAGTATGGAGGTAGAGAGATAAATTCTTACACTATGAGGCGAGGTATGGAAGTAGGGAGATAAGCTCTTACCCTATGAGCTGAAGTATGGAGGTTGAGAGATAAACCCTTTGAATCTAAGGTGAAGTATGGAGGTAGGGAGATAAGCTCTTACATTATGGGGTGAAGTATGGACATAGGAAGATAAGCTATTCCCCCCTGAGGTGAAGTATGGAGGTAGAGCAATAAACTCTTACACTATGAGGTGAAGTATCGAGGTAGAGAGATGAACTCTTACACTATGAGGTGAAGTATGAAGGTGGAGAGATAAGCTCTTACACTATGAGGTGAAGTATGGAGGTACAGAGATAAGCTCTTACACTATCAGGTTGAGAATGGAGGTAGGGAGATAAGCTCTTACACTATGAAGTGAAGTATGGAGGTATAGAGATAGCCTCTTACACTATAAGGTTAAGTATGAAGGTAGAGAGATAAACTCTTACACTATGAGGTGAAGTATGGAGGTAGAGAGATAAACTCTTACACTATGAGGTGAAGTATTGAGGTAAGCAGATAGGCACTTACACTATGAGGTGAAGTATGGAGGTAGGGAGATAAGCTCTTACACTATGAGGTGAAGTCTGAAGGGGGCAGATAAGCTCTTACACTATAAAGTACCGTATAGAGGTAGGGAGATGAGCTCTTACAGTATAAGGTAAAGTATGGAGGTAGGGAGATAAGCTCTTACCTTATGAGGTGAAGTGTGGAGGTAGGGAGATAAGCTCCTAAATTATGATGTGAAGTATGGATCTAGAGAGATAAACTCTTACACTATGAGGCGAAGTCTTGAAGTATGGAGATGAGCTCTTACACTATGAGGGCAAGTATGGAGGTACAGAGATAAGCTCTTACACTATCAGGTTGAGAATGGAGGTAGGGAGATAAGCTCTTACACTATGAAGTGAAGTATGGAGGTAGAGAGATAACCTCTTACACTATAAGGGTAAGTATGAAGGTAGAGAGATAAACTCTTACACTATGAGGTGAAGTATGGAGATAGAGAGATGAACTCTTACACTATAAGTTGAAGTTTCGAGGTGCAGAGATAAGCTTTTACACTATGACGTGAAGTATGAATGTAGAGAGATAAACATCTTACACTATCGGGTTAAGAATGGAGGTAGGGAGATAAGCTCTTACACTATGAGGTGAAGTATGGTGGTGAAGAGATAAACTCTTACACTATGAGGTGAAGCATTGAGGTATATAGATAAACTCCTTCATATTAGGTGAAATATGTTGGTAGGACAATATGCTCGAAACTATGAGATAAAGTATGTACGTAGGCATATAAATTCCTACATTATGAGGTGAACTATGATGGTAAAGAGATAAATTCCAAACTATGAGCTGAATTATGTTGGTATGGATATAAACTCCTACCCTATGAGACCAAGTATGTTACTATGGAGATAAACCCCTACACTATGAGGTGAACTATGTTTTAGTGAGATAGCTTCAAAACTATGAGATCAAATATGTTAGGACGAGATACACTCCTACAATATGAGGTGAGTTATGTTGGTAAGGAGATAAATTCGAACCTACGAGATGAATTATGTAGGTAGGGAGATGAACTTTGACAAAGTATGTTCGTAGGGAGATAAACCCTAATTTATGAGATAAAGTATCTAGGTAAGGAGATAAATTACAATCAATGAGCTGAAGTATGTAGGCATGGAGTTAAACTCAAAACAATGAGGTGAAGTGTGTAGATAGTGAGAGACTCCTACTAAGTATGTTGAGAGTGAGATGAACTCCAAACTATGAGGTGAAGTATGTATGTACAGAGGTAAACCCTAAACTATTAGGCGAAGTATTTTGGTAAGGAGATAAACTTCAAACAATGAGGTGAAATATGTTGGTAGGGAGATAAACTCTAAACAATGATGTAAAGTATGTAGGTAGAGAGCTACACTCCAACAAATTATGTTGGTATGGAGATTAACTCCAAACTATGAGATGAACTATGTAGCTAGAGAGATAAACACCAAACTATGAGGTGAGGTATGTAGGTACAGAGATAAACTCCAAACTATGAGGTTAAGAATGTTGGTAGAGAGATAAATGTTAAATAATGAGGTGAAGTATGTTGGTAGAGAGATTAAGTCTAAACAATGAGATAATGTATGTAGGTACAGAGAAAAACCCCAAACTATGAGGTGAAGTATGAGGGTAGGGAGATAGACTCCATAAATTATGTTTGCAGGCAGATAAACTCCTAACAATGAGGTGAAGTATGTTGGTAGGGAGATAAACTCCAAATAAAGAGTTGAAGTATGTTAGTAGTGAGATAAACTCCAAACATTGAGGTTAAGTAGGTTGGTAGGGAGATAAACCCCAATCTATTTGGTAAATTATGTAGGTAGGGAGATAGGCTTCAACAAAGTATGTTGGTAGAGAGATAAACTCCAAACTCCGAGATTAAATATGTAGGTACAGAGACAAACCGCAAACTATGGGGTGAAGTATGTAGGTAAGGAGACAAACTCCAACCAATGAAGTGATGTATGTTTATAGGGAAATAAACTCCAAATAATGAGGTACTGTATGTTGGTAGGGAGATAAACTCCAAACAATGAGTTGAAGTATGCTGGTAACTAGATGAACTCCAAATTATGTGGTAAATATTATGGTAGGGAGATAAAATCCTACACTATGAGGTGAAGTATGTTGGTAGGTAGATAAACTCCAAGCAATGATGTGAAGTATGTTGGTAGGGAGATAAACTCTAAACACTTAGGTAAAGTATGAAGGTGGGGAGATAAACTCCTACACTATGAGGTGAAGCATGTTTGTATGGAAATAAACTCCAAATTATGAGGTGAAGTATGTTTGTATTGAGATAAACTCCAAAATATCAGGTGAAGTATGTTTATATGGAGATACAACTCCAAACAATGAGGTGAAGTGTGTTTGTATGGAGATAAACTCCAAACTATGAGGTGCAGTATATTTGTATGGAGATCAACTCCAAACTATGAGGTGCAGTATGTTTCTATGGAGATAAACTCCAAACAAATGAGGTGAAGTATGTTTCTATGGAGATAAACTCCAAACTACGAGGTGCAGTATATTTGTATGGAGATAAACTCCAAACTATGAGGTGTAGTATGTTTGTATGGAGATTATCTCCAAACAATAAGGTGAAGTATGGAGGTGGTTTGTTTTCATTTATATCACATATGGGGCCGAGATAGTACGCAACCCCAGGCGTTAGAACTGGGAGTGTACGCAATCTCTAGATGTCAGCTGCAACATGTATACCCGGCCTACATCCGACATACCCCTCGCTTGCTGGTCTATGAAGACAATGGAGGACAATTTAATGGAGGACAAAAAAAAAAGAAATTATTAAAAAAAATATCGATGTGATCGACATAACCTCTGATGGAATAGAAAGAAGAAAAACAACAACATGGGTGTTGTGGCGGAATCAAGTATGCTCTAAGGAATGTTTGGAAGAACTCCAACCAGATCATTGATCCCACTCTTCTTTCATCGTACCTCCACGTAGCCTCTCGTTAGCCTATTGGATACAGCGTAATATTTATAGCGTTTAGGCACGGGTTCGAACCCAGCTAGCGTAGACACTTAACTTCCAGAGTGGCTGCCCATTAGCTGCGGGGATATGTAGTTCCCCACGCATCATCATGCAAATAGCCAATCACACCTTCTCTGTCATTACCTTCTCGTCTTTGCAGCACAACATACCTACCGTCTCCTCTGAGTATTAGTATCTTCTATGGGGTCAATCACATCCACATAACCTGCCGTGGAGTACTTGTACCCCATATGGAGAGTACTCATCTTCAAAAGCCTCTGACGCAGAACTACAGACGGTTCTAAGATTGCGGGTCGGTGTCAAAACCCCATAGTACCCACCCACACACACCCCCTCAACCAGAACCGGCTTAGGTGTCTTTTGGGCTCACCAGCGATTGTTATTCTGATCTTTATGTACACTTTATTATCTTATCGGGGGATCAGGTCCACGATGAAAGAGACAGTTGGCGCAATGTACACATCACAACTCCACCAAGAATTCAAAATTCGTTCTTGCTTCCATTACAAAATTCCCCTTTAATGCCTATTACAAAATTCGCCATTGCTTCAATGACGAAATTCTTCTTTGCTTCTATTAAAAAAATCCTCTTTGCTTCCATTACAAAATTCTTCACTCCTTCCATCACAAAATTCGCCCTTGCTCCCATCACAAAATTATTCCCTGCTTCTCTCACAAAATTTGTCGTTGCTTCAATCACGAAATTCTTCCTTGCTTACATTACGAAATTCTTCTTTACTTCCATCACAAAATTCTTCCTCCTTCCATCACAAAATTCACCCTTGCTTCCATCACAAAATTATTCCCTGCTTTTCTTACAAAATTCCTCGTTGCTTCCATCACAGAATAAGTCCTGGAACAAGAAATTTAAATTTGAGGCTTAACTTTTACTTAATTTGGAATTTCCGGAAACTTTTTGACATTTCTGGAATTTCTCTCTGTTTTCGCGAGCTGCCATCATTAGGGGAGTGTCGAGTCTGACACTTGCACGCAAGCAGTTCCATATACATCATCACACATATCCATACACAACCACTATATCTATCGAATATGTTTTTTCTTCGCGCACACAACACATCACTCTTCCATCTACGAAATCCGACGAATGAGTTTCATATATCCACACTCTCTTGACGCCAAACGAGTGTTCTCCATTGGGCCAAGAAGAATTTTCTTCCTGATGGTTGTTGACAAAACATAGTCCTACTGTGCCACCACCAGGACCAATCAGTACCGGCGTCGGTGCCCTAAGGATTTCTAGCGATTTCCATACTGATCTTTATGTTAAATTCATTATATGATTGGGGGAACTTTGTTCATAATCGAAATGATGGGGTAGCGCAATTAATTAATGAATTCATCAATTTCGGTCTTTCATGATTTGGCGCTAGGTGCCCTCGGAGATGGGTAAACATTTATATAAATGTATTTGCTGTCGGTTTTCCTTCAGTAATGTGGTAATAATGGTTTACTTGTTTTTTGTTTTTTTAATGGGAGAGGGAAGGATTACCCCCTTTTCGCCCATTGCTAGAATTCTATCTTTAACATCTTCGTTCACACTCTGCCTTCTTCGACATGAACTAGCGTGTGCGGACACACGCACGCACATATACACAAACCTTTCTACTCCCCATTGACTTAATTGCCGGGTTTCGCCGACTTTTAGACAAAAGAATTGCAGATTTTCCTTCCTGGTGTTATTTGGATTGGCACTGGGTGGCCTAGGGGGGTGGGGGTGAACAAACTGATGGTCCTCTACGAGGAATTTAAATGGGGAATTTTAGGAGGCAAAAAAGGCAATAAACAGAATGGTAAAGAAAAAAAATACGAGAAATTTACGCGTAGGATTAAAGACGAGACGACTACATAGGGGATAACCACACTCACTCACATTAGCCTCTTAACAAGGAAAATGAAAAGACGATTCCTAGCGGTTTCCTCTTTATTACCAAATACATTCATTCCTTGAAGTTCGTTCAGAATCAAAGCGAAAGTAGTCGGAATCTTCATTTCCTTTTTCCTTATCGGTGGCAAGGAACTCTAGTCTCGCGTGCTAATTTATGGGTGGCATGAGCAACCATGCTGCAGGTGACATCTGGAGGATTGCGTCCCCTTTAGATAATCCCAATGCCTAAAGGAAGAACTTCCACATATTTCATCGTTGGTTTTCGGTTTTTAGTTCTAAGTAACAGCAAATAATCGAAACCCAGTGACTGATTGCAACCGAACCGAATTTTACACCCATATGCAGGAAGAAAGACGAGAAGATAAAACATTACACGAATCTTTGCACATGCAACGAGTACACACATTTGTAAACGTACATGTGCATACAAAGTGTCTTCATTGTTCACCAACGTACCAGTTGATCAAACCATAAACATTAGCTTAGATTCTGATTTTCATAATTGCAATATATTTCACGATTTTTCAAGGTACAAATTTAAGCAACTGATACAAATAGTTTTAAAAGAAGGTAAATTTGTTTGGATGGGAAAATTTACAAACAAATAGATGGTGTAGTTATGGGTTCTCCAAAAGCCCCATTGCCCATTGCCACCCTATTCCAAGTTTTACCTTCATTCAAACCACTATTATACCGGATTTGTAGACGACAGCTGTGCAGTGTTTAATAACCAGGACCAGGCTTACCAGTTTTTTAATTACCCGAATTCCATTCATCCAATTATTAAGTTTACAATGGAAACCAAAAAAGAAAATTGTCTCCCCTTTTTAGATATTTTAATTAAAAAGACCAATCAAGACTTAACAACTTCCATTTACAGAAAAATGACTTTCAATGGAGTGAGTAGAATTTATTTTTATTTTTTGTGATTTGTCTTACAAACTGAGCTCTCCATCAAGACTCTCCTCTATCGTGGTTTCCACCTGTCTTCTTCATTCTCACTTATGCACGAAGAATTTGAATTCCTACGAACCTTTTTCAGAATATCTCCTATCCCCTCTCAATAGTAAATGCATTCATTCATAAATTTTTTAATTCTCAATCTTCCCTACGATGTTCCTAACGACTGTAAATATTTTACTTTTCCTTAAATGTGTTCCCCTAAAAGAGAGTTCCTAAGAAATTTCTCCAAAGTATAAAAGCGCTATTTTATTTATGCAAAATTCAAATTAGTATTTGTAAATAAATTTAATATTGGCATCTGTTTTAGCCAGTAAGATAAAACTCCTCTAGAGATGCGCAGTCATGATGTACACGAATTTACTTGTCTTTGGTGTCTCCAGATACAATTCATAGGCAGCACGATTCGCTCCCTGAGAGCAAAGTTTTTCTCAAACATGGGCATCAGCGTTCGTATTGGACACCCACTTAACCTAAAGAGGCATCCCCTATTAGAATACATGCAATTAAATGAAACACTGAGATAATTATCAATAGTTTTTAAATAATTGTTCAAGATAACGTTGAACAAAGCTTGAGAATTCTAGAATCCTTTTATATTAAAACCCGTGCCACTACTCTTAATTGCGAATCTTCTGCTGTTCCCTTGCTCATGACAACAATTAACGCGATCTTACTTCTACCTACTTCACTCCCTCCTGTGCACTTCTCCCTGGAGTAAGATCAACATACTTGAGTGTTCTCTTTTGTATCCCTTTAGGATTTTTTAATATTTCAATTGATTGTAAATTATGTATTCTCTTATGCTCTTGTATTATAGAACCCGAAAATGAGCGGGCAGCTCGAAGCGTTGTTCATGCGCAATAAATGATAACGAATTTCTCTGCATTTATATTCTCTGTTTTGTGATGAAATTAAAGATTAGTCTGGCTAATAGCAGCCCCTTCATATATATATATATATATATATATATATATATATATATATATATATATATATATATATATATATATATATATATATATATATATATATTAAGGGAAACGATATGCACGACTGAACTTTGAGGGTTTATTTCTGAGCTTTCAGACTCAAATTAGGGACCTTCTTCAAAGAAGTATTGACCGGAGTGGAATCCAAACTATGAATGGTTTAGGTTGGGAAAGAACACATTTATTTATAGCCGGAAAGCGGCTGGTGATGTAGCTTTTAGGTTGGGAAAACACATTAAATGGGAAAGAACACATGATTAATCGTCGGGGTTCTGCCGGTGAGGTGGTTTTGAATATTACATATGTTCTTTTAATCTCTCTTAGCCCATAAAGTCAGGCTTATCCTTATTTTATCCCAAGGCTTAACCAACGCTACTTCACCAGCAGAATCCCGACGATTAATCATGTGTTCTTTCCCATTTAATGTGCTTTCCCAACCTAAAAGCTACTTCACCATCCGCTTTCCGGCTATAAATAAATGTGTCCTTTCCCATCCTCCAGCTGGGTTTGAGCGCAAAACTTGAAAAAATACTCTGTGATTATGTTATATAGAGGTCGGACTACATCAGTATAGGGCGCACGGACGGTCCCACCTTTAATCTACAGGCAGGATTGCCTCAAGGCGGGTGCCTCAGTTCAACCTTATACTCAATATATACAGCCGGCATCCCAGAGCCAAGCCACCCCAGTAGCCGATGACATAGTTAGTTGATATAGAAAGGTGCCTAGGCAAGGTCGAATGACTGTCGAGGAAATTAGAAAAGTCAACGTATATGAATCAAAATGGAAATTCCGAACTAATGGCGACAAATTCAAGAGCGTCCCATTAGGAAGAAGAAAAACAGTAGATGTGAGAGTAGGGGATACGCGTTATCCCTACACGAACGAGTGCAATGTACTCGGGATGAAGGTCACTTCTAACGGGTACAGGAGGCACGTCACAGAACGAATCCAATAAGCATCTTTGGCAGTCAGAACCCTCTATAGCTTCAGAAACTTCAGCCAAAAGAATAAAAAGAAACTGTATCTGACGCTAGTCAGACCCACCCTCATCTATCCCTCAGCATCTCTGTTCGGCGTCTCAAAAGAAAAGAAGAAATGCAGAGGATACAAAATAAGTGTATGTATAACATCACCAATACACAGAGGAGGGATAGGAGGAAGCAAGTGGATCTGCACAGAGCGTTGGACATCAAACCGCTCAATACGATCTTCAAGGAAAGAGCGTCAGATATGAAAGAGAAAATTACAATGTATAACAACAAGGAAATTAGAGCACTCATCGCAGAAAATCGACAAGGTCCCAGTCGCGCAAGATTCCCAAGCAGCGTCAGCAAGCTTGGAGACGCAATTGTCCCATTTTTTGCATAGGAATAAACTATCGACCTAAACCGACGATGAAAAGCAACCGATAATGACGAACCAAACCTATTTTACCTCAAAACCAAAAAAGACCCCAACTACCTAGTGATGACAATGAAGAATAAAAATGAAGAAAATAGGTAAGTACGAATCACAGAACACACAAAACACGAATACTAACAACCAAAGATGAATATAGCAAAAACATTTACAAAAATCAAATAAGACACCCATAATAATTGATGTAGAAACAAAAAAACACATAAAAGGAACCTAAACAACCAAACTACACGTCAAGTTAACATTAAAAGCTAAATTAGTACACGAATCCAAAGGTTTGAACGACTTATAGTAATATATAGTAATATATATATATATATATATATATATATATATATATATATATATATATATATATATATATATATATATATACAACATTAATAAAACAACCAAAACAAACAATGAAAGAGATTAGCCTGATCTCTAGGCACCTTTGCAAATCTCGCAACCCTAAGACATCCTTATTTTCACCACTATTCCCAAACTCCACTATTCTAATACACCACTATCTCTCGCACTCACACACTCACCATTTCCCCATACTTGTAATTGTAACCTAAACCATTCCTAGTTTGGATTCCACTCCGCTCAATACTTCTCTGAAGAAGGTCCCTATTGGGGTCTGAAAGCTCAGAAATAAACCCTCAAAGCTCAGTCGTGCATATAGTTTCCCTTAACATGTTTCCTGAGCTACAAGTTTTTCGTGATATATATATATATATATATATATATATATATATATATATATATATATATATATATATAAATATATATATATATATATATATATATATATATATATATATGCACATAAATTACGTGCCCTCGTAAGCACGCAACTCTTCCGTTCTCAGCTTCGACATGCTGGCCCATGATCAATGATTGGAATCGATACATAAAAATAGTCTGAAGCGATACCGATACAATGTATCTGGATACATTTATGTATGATTTTATGATTGAAGAGGAAAGCTCATTTCCGCTGTATGTTAATTTTGAGTTTAATTAGAAATTCAATCAAGTGACTTTATGAAACACACATTGTCATAACGTTGCTGACGGAATTTGTCAAGGAATCTTGAAGTGATTTACATCGTACGCAATTACAACAACCTCATACTTAGAATTTCGTTTATCCATTGCATAAATTACGCTATGCGGTTCATGCCACATAAAAGCTTATTATATATATATATATATATATATATATATATATATATATATATATATATATATATATATATATATATATATATATATATATATATATTTATATAGTTAACAAGCATCTCGTGTACGCTTTTTTTTCATAGCAGTTGTGTTGAGTTGATTTTTTTATTGTCATCCATTAACAAACATTTATCAATTATAAATGATATATTCTCGATAAATTTAAGATGTTACATATTCAGACATTTCCTTTTAGAAATATTAAGTTACAGAACATTTTATCTGAAATGTGGTTTCGCTTTGCAGAATAAAGATGTCTAGCTATGCTAAAGTGCCTCGCCATTGTAGCTAACGAATGATGTGTGTTTTATTTAATAAAAACTTTCATAATTCCCGGAAACTGACGTTGCAGCAGCCCTCCCCCCCAAATACTTCAATACTTCCATTTCTGTAGCATCTTCACTTTTAAATGTTATATTGCTGTTATCACTCAGTTCATAGTAAAAAAGCCATCAGTACTCTCCTCTGCAGCAGCAGCATCCCTTAACGGACGTTCATTGTTATCCTGAAGTTTTAATTGAGTTGACGAGCATTTCTAGTACTCTTTTTTTTTCTCATAGCAGTTGTGTTAAGTTAGCTTTTTATTGTCATCCATTTCATTTTGGATTAGATACTGATGGCGAAATTGCTAATGTTGTTTCATGGGATATTTCTATGTTAAGAAGTGAAGAGAATTGGGAGGAAAATCATTAATTTCAATTTATCCTATATATACTTAGTTTATCATATTGTAAGGGAAAGGGACGCCAAGAAGAATACCCCCATTCATTTGTTTCATGAATTCCTTTCCTCTCTCTGTCTCCTAAGTATAACTCCACGTGGAGTAATCTCTGAATCCAAAGAGAAAAATAAAAGAAGAAAGAATCTGAACATCCGGCAGCCGCCTCACAGGTGCAGTTAATTAAGTTGGGCGCTAAAAGCTTTTACCTCTCTGATGAAGCGCTAATCTCCGTAGTCGAGAAACTGCTAGCCGAAAGTTTCCCACCCACATCGTAAATGCCACTAAGACTTGGGCCAGGCGACAGATGCTAATCCATCTGGCCACCGGAAGGGGTCAGCCAGTCGTCTGTGCCTGACAACGGGGAGAAACCAAAAAAAATGGCCGTCATATAAATACCCTACGTTTCGAATATCGGCAGATTGAGTTGGAGAACCCGTCGCCTTCGGTTTAGATCGTGAGTCTGTTTCCCCAAGTCCTAGGCATTCGCTTATACCATCGAGGTTGGATCTCACCTGGCTTCTGCATCTCTTTTGTGAAGGCTTACTTTGTTCAGAGCAAGCCTCGAATCGTTTCAGCCCCGAAGGATTGGCCGGGATTCCTCTCGTCTCCTCTGGAATCTCCCTCAAGGATCTCCAGTTTCCCGCGTGAGACTTCGCGTCAAATCACGTCAGAGTCTCGATTTTTGGAGGTTTCACTTTTCTGGAGCAGAGGATTGGCTGGGATTCCTCTCGTCTCCTCTGGAATCCCCCTCAAGGATCTCCAGTTTCCCGTGTGAGACCTCGCGTCAAACCACGTCAGAGTCTCGATTTTTGGAGGTTTCACTTTTCTGGAGCAGAGGTGCAATCGTCCGTCTTCAAGGAGGATCATGAACTCGTCTTCTGGTCCCCTTTCCCCTTCATCCTCGTCACCATCAGGATATTCTGCCAAAAATCACGTCTATTTTCCTTTTCCATTTCCCCACGCCGACTCGCTAAAGGATTCTTCTTCCTCGAGTTGACCCCATTAACGTAAAATGACCCTTGCTTGTATCTCCCGTTAATCGACCCACTTTCCGACATATAAATATTTTCTCTGTATAACTGATTTATAGTATCCCATTTAAAAGTTGATTAACGAGTAATTAACGTTACTCGATTGCCAATTATCAATATTCTTTCAGTATTGTCCTTATTTACATTTCCTATATTTCCCATATATATATATATATATATATATATATATATATATATATATATATATATGAATATGTACCAGAAATGAAACTGAATAAAAGACGGATTGGAGTTAGTACTTTCGTCTATTCAACATTTTCAAACTCACAATGGTAAAAAAAAATAAGACACAGTATTTATACTAAGCACGTTTCCCTATGAGGCCAACTTTTTTAATGCTATCAGATAAGTCGGATTTTAGAAAAAGTGATAAAATTGGATCTAGCGAAAACAGCCCTGGGCTAATGTTGAGATTACTCTCCTTTGTGTGGGAGATTAAAAATGATTCCAGGATATTTCTCTTTATAAAATCTTTACTATGGACTATTGTATCAGTTTTTGACAAGTTAATTCCGTGTCCCATATTGGAATTGTGGACAGCTAAGGCATTATTCAAAAATCCCTTAATTACTGCATTTTTTTGTTGTTAGTTCCTTATGGAAACATTTTTGGAAGTTTGGCCTACATAGAATAAATTACAATCTATACATGGAATTCGGTATATTACATTATTATCCTTATTGGGGCTATACTTTATTAAGAGATTTTTTAATGTATGATTGTATTTAAAGGCTACCTAAATATTAAGTAGTTTTAGAATGGGCACTACAGACATAAAATTATCATGATAGGGTAAAATTAATAGGTTTTTACGAGGTTCTATTGTCTCTAATTTACAATTATAAAATGTTTTTTTTTGCTCTATTCATACATTTTTCTAGAAAGTACTTTGGGTAGCATAAATTGGAATCAATATCTTCAATTTTGGTGTATTCTTTATCTATATAGTCGGGACTACATATTCGAAGAGCTCTAAGATACATGGAAGAAAAAACAGCAGATTTTATATTTTTGGCATGACTTGAATAAAAATGGACATAAGATAAATTATTTGTCGGTTTCCTATAAACAGTAACTAACTCCAATCCATCTTTTTTTCAGTTTCCTTCCGTGGTACATATTCATATTTATAGTTATCACGCGCTAACTTTCGTGATATTTCCATCATATATATATATATATATATATATATATATATATATATATATATATATATATATATATATATATATATATATATATATATATATATATATATGTTAACTAGTGACTTATTAAAATTATATTTTTAGTTTTCACTCTTTAAATATATCCTTGAACTGCAACTTGGTAAACTCATTAAACGCTATCGGCCGCTGTATTAAAATCGCACTCTTATACCTCGTAATCAACGGATTACTTTTACGAAGTGAAGGACGCGTACGTACATTAGAGGATATATGTGTATATAACTGTACATATACATATTCTCGAGGCTTTTATCTCTTTCCTCCCAACCAATAGATACATATATGCATATATAGATGTATTGTCTGGGAAGGTCTCCTATTCCTCGACACATATATAGGATAAATTGAAATGTAGCGAGTATCGAATATCGTTTTTTTTCCGATACATTTAGGAAAAAAGATATCCTAAGCGATTACGATATCCGTTACATCATAAGGCCGCTAACGCGATATCGATAGTTAATCGATACAAATGTATCGATTGATACCTATCGCTGTTAAAGGTATTTAGATACTGTCCATCAATCAATATGAAGGGCATGCTATTTATTCCTCCAGGTTTGATTCGATTTAACCCGCAATTCCGGGTTAAATTGAATCAAAGGATTGAAAATATTTGGAAGAGGAATTTTTTTCCCCCATGTTTTAGCTCAAACTATTGAGATTTGGTTTGATTATTATCATTAGTAGTAGTAGTATCGAAGAAAAGGAATATCAGTTTTTCTTTTTATGCTTTCTTTGCTTATATCTCCAATTTAGGCAATTGTTATTAGCTTTCAAGTTAAATCCTTCAAGATGGGTGTTGACAGTAATATACAGTATGTTTTTACTCTGATTTTAGTACTAATTATGTGCACGTTTTCTTTATTTTACTGATCACGAATTATTATTATTATCACCAATATGCAACAGATGAAACTAATACACTGATAATATCAAACACCTTCTGCTTGACTGCCCGAACATTCAGACATGCACACAACGCCCACAATATCTTCGACCTCGTGCTGAGATATTCAGTTAAAGTATGTTATGTACTATGTTTAGATTCATAGATATAATAAGCTTTTATGTGGCATGAACCGCATAGCGTAATTTATGCAATAGATAAATGAAATTCTAAGTACGAGGTTGTTGTAACTGGCCTACGATTTATCACTTGGAGATTCCTACACAAATGCCGTCAGCAACGTTATTTATGACAATAGGAGACCTTGAGTCCATAGACTTTCTTGTTCGAGTCCGTCATATCTTCAGCTACTTTTATATTGTTTAATATCTGAGATAAGGAGACTTTTGAACTACCTTAAGAGGTAGATAAGAGTGCGTGTTGGTATTTATCGCAAAATCTCTTAAACTGCGATCATTCTACGATTAGGAGTGATAAATTAACTCGCTACGTCTTTGCCAGCCTAGAATAGTTTACCTCCAAACTATATTTGTAGAAAATCGCGGTTTAATGAGTGGCTTTTATAAACAAAAGATAATTCGATACAAACTCATGGAAATTAATAGAGAATAAGGAAAAAAGTAAAATATTGATATAATAAATATTATTATACATAAACTAAAAATAAAGATATGTACAGTTTTAAAATATATAGGGGTTGCTTGGTACAAAAAATATGAAATATTAACACAAAATTAAGAGCCTTTAGCAAATTCCAGAGGAGGGCTGTTGACAACCCCAATTGTATAAATTTAACACCATTATCG
Organism: Ceratothoa steindachneri; assembly: GCA_963969495.1. Classification (NCBI taxonomy): domain Eukaryota; kingdom Metazoa; phylum Arthropoda; class Malacostraca; order Isopoda; family Cymothoidae; genus Ceratothoa; species Ceratothoa steindachneri. The sequence goes on along the minus strand of OZ018324.1, from coordinate 18,177,569 downwards.
AGCTTAAGCCTATAATATAAATGAAAGTGAATTATATCAAATGCTCCTTGTGGTATTTTAGTGTTTTACTGGTTTTCTTGCAGGCGAAGTCTATGAAACCATTTTGCTTTTATTTTACTCGCTAGAGGGTAGTTGCCCGACTTCTTGGAACATACCATAAACATATGTAGTCCTATAGGTGTCGTTGCCCTATTGTGAGTGGTTTGTGTACTACTCCTGGTCAGCCAGATAGGTTTATTATTTTGGATTGGTGGCTACCAGATCGATTCTTCTGGTATTGCGTTTTCCGTGAGGCACTGACTCCAAAGGGTAGAGTTGTAGGGGTGCGAAGATGTATAAAAGAAAAACTTCCTTCCAAAAGCGAGATTATGAATAAACCATTAAATTACCAAGTCAACACGGACTACGCAGTGTGGTAACGGTAGAGTGCTTGCCTCAGGATGCAAAGACCCAAGATCGACCCCATACAGTCCACAAATTTTTACGAAGAAAATTCTCGAAGAAAACGGTGAATGCTTCAAGGACTAACTATTCCAGAAGGACCAAGAAATTGACTCAAGAGAAAACCGCGCTCAAAGAAAACGAAATTCAAGGAAATACGACTTTCAAGGGCTATCTCGTCTCAACTCATCTCATCCAATCAAAATCGTCAAGAAGCATCAAGAAGTCATCATGTCATCAGAATTGTAAGGAATCATCACATCGTCGTTAAAAAGGAAGATACATCAAGAAAAAGAAGATCAAGAATTAACCCAGCCAACTTAAAGAAGAAACTATCTCAGCCTACAAGAATACAAGAGTCAGATAAATGGAAGATAAAGTTTCAAGGGGCAACTTCAGTCTAGAAATAATACATAGATACGAATACAAGGAAAATCAACAAGATGAATGATATAGATAAATAAATATAAGAGGCCCCCTCCCCCCCATAGAGTTATCTTCTTTCTTGATTGAAGACTGTTGAAAAGGTGATCAGGGATTTTTCATTAAGGATAAAGAAACCCTCGGGGCTGGATTAAGCATTCTTTATTGGGCGGGAACTTGGAAAGTCTCCAGGTGTATTTCTGTTCAGTAGTTTATCTCTTCCTCCTGAGGCACTTTCCAATTCCATTACCAACGAAATTATTTTTGTAAACTTGATATGAATTTAAAATAGGATCAAATTTGTACATTCTAGTTACATTAATTTATTTTAAAATGTTTTACATTATTAATGAGTTGATATTTAGGGCATTTAATACATTCATATAGAAGTTTTTAAAGTTTAGTTCTATTGTATAGTGTTATATGTTGCACTTATTCATTTATATTTGTTCATATATATTCATGTTACAAATATTTTATTTTGTTTATTTTCTAGATGTATTATGAATTATTATTATTAATATTTATATTATTATCTAACGGACTACAAACCCTTGCTGGTAGAGCGGAATGCTATAAACCTTAAGGCACCAGCACAGAAGACAGTCCCATAAGAAAAACTAGTGGAGAAAGAGACATAAAACTTAACGCCTCAGCAGGAAGGAATGAGAACTAGTTTTAAAGTTCTTGAGATACAACGACACGATTAGGCAGCTAATTTCATTACCTGGTAGTTGATGGAATGAAGCATCTAGAGTACTAAGATGTGTTGCATCTCCCAATCGTGAAAGTTTAGCTATTTGTATTAGTGGCATTTCTAGTTAGCCAAGCTGGACGAAAAAGAAAGGATGGTGATGATTATGATGTATCTTATACAGCATACACAGTGAACTCACAGAGCGGCGGTGCCATAAGTCAACTTCACGATCAGGAATTAAAAATTTGCAAGCTCTCAGCTTCCTGTCAAGTAGCTTAAGATGAGAACCTGCAACAAATGACCAGACAGGAGAAAAATACTCCAGACAAGGAAGTATGAACGAGTTGAAACACTTCCTCATAACAGGAATGTCTTCAAAAATTCTATAAGATTTCCTAAGTAAACCAATCTTTTGGGCAACAAAAGAAGAAATAGAGCTCACATGTTGTTCAGAAGTAAACTTTTAAAAGATACACAAGTGTTCAATACAACATTGTCTATTATAAGATCAGGATAATTGGGGTACAGAGTTCTAGATCTACTAACAATCATACTTTAGGTTTTGTTTGCATTCAGCTTCATACCCCATAAATTGTACCAATCATTTATCTTTTGTTAGGTCTCTATTCAGTGATTCAGAAATCAAATGCCTTTAAACATGAGAAGGTATGACTGCAATCAATGTAACATCATCAGCATAAGCAACTAGTTGGTTTTCCAGTCCAACCTACATATCATGTGTATATAGAATGAATAAGAGTGGGCCCAGAACACTACCTTACGGAACACCAGAAATTACCCTTCTCCACTCACTAAATTGCCCATCAACAACTACACGTTGTCTATGGTAAGTCAAGAACTTAGTTAAGATATTGAGAAAATAGCTACCAATACCAGCTATTTAATTTTGTAAATGAGTGCTTTGTGATTAACACCATAAAATGCTACACTAAAATCAAGTCCAACCATACGAGCTTCAAAACCAGAATCCAAATCCTTTTGAATCCTGTCCGAAATAGTTAGGACAGCATCAGACTTGGAAAGAGATTATTACTGTGAGCAAATGCATTTAAACGTTTAGCCAACAAACGCTCAAAAAGCTTAGACAGAATATGAGTGATGGAAATTGGACGGTAGTCTGGAGACAGTAGCCAGTAGAGACAGGCTTAGAAGTAGGAGTAATATTAACAGTTCTCCAACACAAGCTGAACTTTCCTTCTCTAGATAACTTGCGAAATATAACAGCAATCTTGGGGCCTATAAAATGAGCAGTCTTAATAAAGAATAAAGGAAATATACCATCAGGACCAGAACCACTATAAGGATCTAGGTTTAGCATCAGCTGCTTAATTTCACGTGATCTAAAACCAATTGTTAACTTAGCTTCAGGGTGACATGACTGAGGAAGATTTAACTCTACACTACTTTACTTTTCCTCAAAGACATTAGCAAATAGTGTTGCCTTACCTTTTGGGCACTGAGTAAGAGACCCATCTGATTTAAAAAGAGGTGGGATCCCATCATTATTACCAAATAGAGCAGACTTCATAGTAGACAACCACTTATCAGACGGAGTAGCACCTAAGAGCATTTCTTTACTGCCACTATTATATTCTCTCTCAGCTAAAGCATAAACCTCTTGCGCCAGAGATCTGAGCCTAACATAGTTATTCCAAGTCATATCAGATCTATTCCTATTCCAGAAATTGTAAGTTTCTTGTTTATCCAGATATGCATGCTTACAGTCATTATTAAAGCATGCTTTGTCCTTGTTGCGGAAAGTTGCCTCTCAATTATATCAGCAAGAACATTATTAAGGGATTTAACAGGATCAACTTGGCGGTAGAAATGGGGCCAATTAAAAAGAGAGAGGTTCTTTATGGCTCCATTCCAGTTAGCTTGTGACTTCAAGTAAGTCCTACGAGATAATTATATTTCAGGGACAGATTGCTCAGGTCTTATATGGGCAGAGATATAGTGTGGTTAGATGTTCCAATAGGCCTCCTTACATTGGTATTAACAACAGCAGAAACATCTGTAAGTATTAAATCTAGAAGATTACCGGATCTGTGTGTTGGCCTTTGAATTAATTGATCACAACCAGATTCAGTAGAGAAGTCACTTGCTCTTAAACCATGACGATCAGTAGGTGATACAGAGTTCAACCACTCTCTATGATGGGCATTAAAATCACCCACAAACAAGAATGCAGCTTTCCTATCATTTTCACGTATAGATGCTATGCTATTCAGTAAACAGTTAAATATGTCATCATTGGCATCAGGGTTTCGATAGATTGAAAATAAGTAAAAATTACTATGCCTACCACATACTTTCACAAGTAAAACCTCATAGCAATTACATTCATAATTGGGCTTCCGAGAGGCAGGAAAACCATTTATAATGTAAAGTGCCATTCCCGGACCTTTCTCACGATCATTACGCTTCAATAGATGAGGCTGTTTAAAACCTGGAATTAAGAGCTCTTTAGAGGATCTCAAGTTTGATACCAAAGTCTCAGAACAAAGTAAGATGTCAAATTGTCTGGAAGTTACAATCAAATCACTTAAATTGGCATGAAGCCATACGAATATTACTATACAGCATGCGGTACTGCCGCCGCCTACAGGTGGTGGGTCCAGGGCTTATATCCACATCACCAGCCAGCAAAATTATTAATATTACCAAAACCTGACAAAATACTTGAAGACCATCATGATGCATGAAACAATAAATTGTAGCCATATACTGAGTAATAAAGGAAATGTCTGCATAGAAGAAGATACTGCAGTAGCCTGATGCAGTACTCAGGCTATAAAGGAAAACGTCCCTGCAGGGTCAGAAAATTACTGGAGTATGACCATTTACTTATAGAGAGCTTCGGTACTGAGTAGAAACTTTCTCAACCCGGAGATTTGTCCTTAGAGTTTTGTTCCATGAAAAATGGAGCCGACGTAGTTACACTCTACAAGAACGAGAAAAGAAAGGAAGGGAACCAGTTAACCATGGATAATCCACTCAAGCAGATCCACTGAACACGAACCTTTCGAGCCCTGGCTAATGGTACTTGTTACCAGGTAGACTCCACTAACTCAATCAACTACCAGTGCCCTAGTAAGCTAAACAAAGTTTACCAAACTTATCGCAAAAAATAGAAGAGACAGAGAGAGGATAGAAGGAGAAATAAGGTGGACAATAAAGAAGATTAGAGGTAGATGAATCCGCTGAAAACAAGGGAGGGTCTTCATCTACCAATATCCAGCCTAAATGAAAGAAAAATACGAGAGGTAGAGCCAAGTAATAGGATAATATGCTTGAGTGTACACCCCCAAACAAGCGAACTCAATCTAGACTCTGGAATACCCTTGTACAAGGTTGTGGCACAGTCTTAAATGGAATGAGAACATTGGTTATTTATTCTGAGAACCATCTCCTAGAAGCCCTTCCAACCAAAGCTAAGAGCGTTTTCTACTCAAATGGTTTGATTTTGGAGTACCTTCTCCAGAAGAGTTGCCACATGGCTATTGGGTCTCCACAACCCAGATGGTTCGATTAGGGAGTGTCTATCTCCTAGAAGAGCTACCAACCAAGGCTAAGAGCCTCTTCTACCCTAGGCAGTTTTATGTCAAGCCCATGGCAAAATATATGTACATGCAATTGTGAGTACATCAAGTCTAAATACTTAGGGATACACATCAATACTAAATACATAGGGGCCCATCAATAAAAAAATGATTGGGGGCCCACATAAACAATATATAAATGCATTGTGATTATCTCAAGGCTAAATGATCAGGGCCTAACATCAATACCGAATACATAGGAGCCCACATCAACACAAAAAGGATTGGGGGCTACATAAAACTATATAAATGCATTGTAATTACCACAAAGCTAAATGATCAGGACCTCACATCAGTACTAAATACATAAGGCCCACAACATCACCAAAATGATTGGGGGGGGGGGGGCACGCATAAATACTATATTTATGCATTGTGATATAAGGCTAAATCCACAGGGCCTCACATCAAACTGAAAACAGGGACCTACATCAACACAAATGATTGGGGGCCCAACATAAACACTTATAAATACATTGTGATTATCTCAAGGCTTAAGGATCAGGGCCTCACATCAATACTAAATACATAGGGGCCCACATCAAAACAAAAATGATTGGAGACCCATAAACACTATGTAATGCATTATGAGTACCACAAGGCTCAATGAACAGGGCCTCACAGCAGTACTCAATTCCTAGAGGCCACATCAAACTTAAATGATAACAAGTTATGTAACGCTACAAAATAATGAATACAAAACAGCAGAATAATATCAAGCATTAGTCTTTATAGAAATCAGCTACAATAAGAACTTAGACATATTAAATAAAAAATGCTAAGAAATTAGCTAAATGAAGACTTTCAAACTTAAAGAAAATCTTAAGACATTAACCCCATGAAGATCTTAAAAAGACAAAGAAAAAGACATTATCTTAATCAAGACATTAAAACAAAAGAAAATGGAAAGTACATTAGAAGACCTTAAAACTATAAAGAAATAATGGAGGAACATTAGCTCCATGAAGAACGTAAAACAGTAAAAAATTGTTGCTTATATTTGATTAAACCCTTTAAAAAGGGATAGTTTGAACATCCCTTACTACTCATTACAATTTAATCAGCTATTATGAATAAAGTCATATGGCTTGAAAAGTTGGATGTACCTACTTCGGATCCTCATGCTAGCAAATTATAGAAGCTTTGGTATAGAAATTTCTGCTGCTTCCTTTCTTTAATATCTGATCATTCTCCAGACAAGTTAGAAGTGCTCTACCTTTACATCGGTCCTCATGTCACGGATGTAATAGAGAGCTGTGCTGATTATTCGAAGGCTATCAAATTGTTGCAAGCTGCCTATATTAATGCTCCCAGTGAAATTCATGCCAGACATTTGCTTTCTGCTCGAATTCAACTTCTAGAAGAATCGATTGACCAGTACATTCACGCTCTCAATTGTCTTGTCTTGGATTGCAACTTTCAGGATGTTATTGCTGCAGTCTACCGTGATGAGAGTATCAGGGATTCCTTCATACGACGGTTAAAATCTTCAAATATTCGTGCACCACTCATTGAGAATCAAAAGCTTACATTAACTGATGCTACTCAACAAGCTTGAGCATTAGAGCAAGCATTACTGAGATCTGAATCATACTTAGTTACTCCCGGTCATGTACATGCTAGTGTGACGGCTGTTCCTGGCACCTTTGTAACCTCTAGTAAAGAAGAAGAATGTGAAGAAGTTGGCCTTCCACTTACAACAGCTGTTTAAAATAATATTTAAAAAATGAAGCAAACATGCTACCATTGTGGTGGTCGTCGTCATCCTGAGGATGACCGAACACTTTGTCTAGTTGGTGATGTAATTTGTCGTAAATGTGGGAAACTTGGGCATTTAGCAAAAGTTTGTAAGTCAAAATCTAAACGTTGTTTCACTATCTTCTGCCACGTTTGCTTCCACCTGCTCTACCAGTGGCTTGCTGTTGCCTACTGTTCCTGTTCAATTGAACGTAGGTACTCAGTTACTCCAAGGTCTGATTGACAGTGGAAGTTCAGATAATTTTATATATGGGGTTGTAGTACAAGCTATGCATCCTAGGCTTCATGAACGATCGTCTGTTGTTTCGATGGCGTCTTCTTCTTTCTCAAGAAATCTTAAAGGTTACTGTATTGTTAACGTTTCAATGAATGGTCGCTCTTATGAGAATGTCGAAGCTACTCTACTTACAAATGCTTGCACAGATATAATTCTTGGCTTACCATTTGTAAGAGTGCATAAAAGCGTTAGCTTAAATTATGGGGGCATAGAACCATCCTTAACTGTGAGTAACTGACTAAACTAAAGATTCTCTCAGTAAAACTGTTTAGAAACTTATCCTTGGATTGCATTCCAATTGCTACCAAGTATCGCCATTTCAGCTCCAAAGATGCTGATTTCGTCGGAAATGTGGTTATACTTCTACTCTATGAGGGGATTATTAAAAATAATAATTCTCCTTGGAGCGCATAAGTGGTAGTGACATCAAGCGCAAATAAGAAAAAACGAAGAGTGGTAGACTTTTATAGAACGATAAATAAGTACACACTACACACATTTGGACGCTTATCCGCCACACAGGTTGAAGATATAGTTACAAATATCGCTAGGAATCACCATTTCAGCATTTTCGATCTATCCAACGCATATCATCAGATAGATATATGCTCAGAGGACCAACCTTAAACTGCTTTTCAGGCCGGTAACCATCTCTATCAATTCAGGGGCAAACCTTTGGGTGTCACGAATGGGGTTTCCGCTTTTCAAACCTTTATGAATAAGTTTATAACTGATAACAAACTATGTAATACTTATGCCTATCTCGACGATATAACAGTCTGCGGAAAAAACGAAAGAAAAAAATTGATAGAAATCTAAAGCGTTTCATGGAAGCTGCTTCTAAATACATTCTCTCCCTGAATTCTGAGAAATCTAAGTTTTCTTTAACCTGCATTGAGATTCTCGGTTACCAAATTCCTGAGGCAATCTTAAACCCGACCCTAAACGAATGAGACTTTTTCTAGAATTACCCATACCATTTAGCAAAAATTCTTTGAAGCGTTGTTTGGGGTTATTCGCATACTACGCTAAGTGGGTTCGCAACTATTCAGAGAAAGTACGCTTCTTGTAGATTGCTGCAGATTTCCTTTATCTCTTCAGGATATTCAAGCATTTGAAACTTTAAAGAATGACATTGCCAAATCTTCAGTGAAAGTTATTGATGAAGACGCCCCCTCTTCCTTAGAAACGGATACATATGATAATGCATTCGGTGCCACCTTATAACAGTGCGGACGACCAGTGGCGTTCTTCTTACGCTATTGAACCGATCAGAGAAGAGCCATCACATCATTGAAAAAGAAGCATATGCGGTGATAGGGAGAATGCGTAAATGGAAACCTTTTTTTAGCTGGGAGACATTTTAACGTAGCAAATGATCAAAGGTAAAATAAAGAATGATAAGAACATGCGCTGGCGTATGGAATTACTTCCATTTTCCTTCCATATTCATTATCGCCCGGGTCACGAAAACAATGTTGCTGATACAATATCACGGTCGAGTTGTAACATCACTTCGGATGTTACAAGTCTAAAATCGCTTTACGAGAGTCTCATTCATCCTCCGTGGAAATAGCCGATGTGAGCGCTATAATGGAAGTATTTGGAATATGTGAAGTTGGCTATTGAATCTCGAGGTTTGCTATTAAGTGTATGGCAAGATGTGTTATCTGATGCCTTGCATGCTATACGTTCACTACTTTGTACCTCTACAAATACCACGCCGCATGCGCGAATTTTCGTTCATGAGAGACGTTCAGTTAGTGGTTCAGCCCTACCTTCTTGGCTAATTGAACCTGTAGAGGTCCTCCTCAAACGGTTTGGGAATCGCAGTAAAAACGAGCCAGCTATGGAGGTCGTTCATCTAATTGATGCTAACCCCACACATACTCCTGTGAAATTCCCTGATGGGAGAGAGAGCGCTGTTGCTCTGCGTAATTTAGTTCCATGTCCTAGGAATATTCCATCTAATGATTCGGAATTACGAAATCCACGTGTCCTATCCGATCCACTTTCCATTCGGGTATCCATCTACAACTACTAACTCTCATCAAGCCAACGAGAAGATATTGGGAAATAGGCAAGAAAAACTTATACAGATACAAGAAGATCATGTTCATGATGATGATAACAGTGTGAATAGTTAATACAATCTGACAATACAGTTGCCTGGCCCTAAAAGATTTTACGGGCTCATAAACCTGTACGTTGTTTATATTTGTAATCTTTTCGATTTCTGATTCATTTTGATGCCTTACTGTAACTTTCGTTATTTAGTGTATTTCTTATATATTTTGTAATTTTGAATATGAATGAATTCTTTTGGGTGGGAGTTACTGTTATATGCTGCACTTATTCATTTATATTTGTTCATATGTATTCATGTTACTAATATTCTGTTCTGTTTCTTTTCTAGATGTATTATGAATATAGTTGATTAAACCCTATAAAAAGGGACAGTTTGAATATACCTTACTGCTCGTTACATATAGTTTTTTTTAATAAAAGATATATTAATTTTTACAAAAATAAAACTAAGCTATTATATTGTTTTTATAGGATTAGAGTCATTTAAGGGCTAAGTTTTGATATTTAATTAGCGGACATGGTGCCGTCTGTGAATCATCCCTTCAATAGTTACCAAATACCATCATATTTAATTTTTGTGCTCAAATCACAAATTTTATTTTAAATCATCGATTAATTTGATTTAAATTAAATATATAGAAGCTATTGAATGGTAATTATTAACCACAGTCTTTTACACAATTTTTATATTTATTTAACCAAAAATATTATATTCCTGTCTTTTGTTTCTTTTTAAAATAGTAGTAAAGTTCGTCGAGTAAACCAAAAGAAAATAATTTGTTTTAGGCATATAAATAAGAAACTACTTATGATAATGAGAGTAATTTGGAAAAATATGATTGCGCTGTTTATTCTTTTTTTACGTTAAGAGATATATAAATTATAATGTTGGCGGTATTTACTGTTATAAAATTTATTAATTTCTTTTCAGGCAGAACCTTCAATTTCAGTAGAGCTGCGATTTTAGTCGTGTTTCAAACCTCCTAAAATTCAGCACGAGCTCTCATCATTCCTTTACAAGGTCTGACAGTATCTTTAAAATATTTCATAAGAGAATTCAAAGTGCCCATTTTTTAGGTTGTTTTTAGTTATTTATTCCATATAACAATGTGGTCCCTACATTGCTTTATTTTAACTATCTATCCCATGGTCCTTCTTCGCATTTTCTGTATCCATAACTTAATCAATTTACTACCAAATCTCGGTTTCAAAACTCTATATCGAAGATATCCTTGATGTTTTTTTTTGTTTTGAAATAAATTAAAAAAAGATATAATTTTATTTTTCACAGAGAGGGTTTCATGCGCTCTCACTAATATTACCTTAAATTAATAAGCCCGATTAAATTTATTTATAGATCGAAAGAGAGAAACACCTAACATAGATCTTATTAGCCTCTTCAGGATTATAATATTTAAGTGGTAGTAACTTAATATTGACAATGTATTTGCTTTTATTCTTGAACAAATATTACTATAAAGTTGCAGGATTAAAACTACTTTGATCAGATAGGGCTAAAACTGGTTCTTTGTTTACAAATGTTTTTTAAGGGAACCGAAAGACCAGACGGGTTGCTTTGTAGACAGGCATTACATGCTCATATATCTATTGATCATGTCAGTTGAACAGTGTAAGCATGACTTTGTGGCTTAATTAGAAATAACACGCTTTGTTAATGAAAACTGCTCGGTCTAAAACTTTGCCTATCCATTACATCCTTTCGGCAGTCTGCTGACAACAGAGAGCCTTTTGTGGAACGTTTACCTATGCCCACTTTGGAAAAAGTCAGACAAATTGACATGGGTGAATATATGTTTTCGCCGAATGCTTGTTGTCTGTCTCGTCCGAGTCTATGGAGATAAGCAGTGTATAGCCTCGTTCCAAGGACACCCTTCGTTAATGATTCAGTCAGGTTTGGGCCTAAAGCTTATATTCATTTCGGCCACGTTTATTTCTGAATTATTTAAATGCATTTACTTAATTCGACCGCAAAAATAGAAAGGTTAGCCCTCTTTCGAGTATCAGAATCTTATTCTTAACTTTTGTTTACTTTTACAAGTATTATTTATTTGTTGTTCTCCACACTTCATATCTTATTTCCTTTATTATTGATATTTTCCCAACATTATTAAGCAGGTGTATTGGAGTTCCGATAAAACAAAGCTACAAAATGTAACTATTTTTTTTATCGAATAAAGAAATTTCAATGAAAGGAATAAAATCAAAAAAAGAAAAAGAGAAAAATTACTAGGAAGAAAAAGGAAGAAAATTACTCTTAATTCTACAATTTGGAACAGTTTTCACATGAGACAACTTTAATACCTGAAGGGCCGGCTAGGAAAGTAAAACCATGAAGTCATTTTAATAGATTCATTTCAAAATAATAATTGAACATATTTGTCCCCATTTTAAAACAAAATTAACATTTTTCCCCATGTTACATCCATGTAACATATAACCTGTAATATGTCACCTAACTTAGGTTACATTAATTTAAAACTTCTAACAATATTCTTCGTTAGTAGATGAACAATTTAAAATATTTATTCTAATCTGAAATCACTTTAACTTATTCCTTCCAACTAGAACTGAAAGCAATAAGTTAAAGTGCCCCCAAACAAGGGTAGAAGCTCAAAAGTTCCTTCTGACAACGAAATTTAAACAAGTCCTCCTTTCTAGTCAGGAGCTATTGCCCGAAGATATTATTTTGTAGGTTCTGACCAATGGATATTTGAACTTTTAAAAGAAATGACTTATCTTGATGATACCTTTGCTCAAAAAGAAACGGATCAAATTTGTTCTCTTTAAGGTATCTCTTGCCCCCTACTTCTCTATTTACGCAACATTTATTCTCATCATTTCTCTCTTTTTACTTGAGTACCCAGACTCGTTTTATAGTTTTAATTTCGTTAATAAGAAATGAATACAATGGAACTTGAGTTTTCCTCACTAATTGGTTCTTGTGGGTAGGTCGAAAGTCGAAAATGACTAAAACCGATGCAGTATTTTCTGATGAAATACAAGTAATTACAATTAATTAGTTCTTGCGTCCTAAGTGTTACTACAACACATATTTTTTACTAAAGATATAAACATAAAGATATAAGAAGGAATAAGTTAATCGCTGAAAAGAGCAAATTACTAAAAAAATGTGAAACCATGAGCTTTACCTTAACTGGGTAGAGTGTATTGGCACAAATTGAAGTAGCAGAGGAGGAAGGAAGGGTTAAAGGAGAGTGGGCATTGTTTGGAAGGCCAGTTACCTTTCGTTAAAAAAATTAGAACTTTAAATTATGGTTTAAATTATACTTATTTTTAGTAAAGAACCTTTCCAATGTTGTCTGTTTCTCCCTATTTTCCATATTTTTTCCCGAAATAGGAAATCACTTTTTGATTAAAAGAATTTATATTCTCAGTTACCACAACAATACCAGGGAGCAACTTTTTTAACGAATCTTTTAACAACTCATACCAAATGGAAACCATTCTTTGGAGTCAAGCAGAGGAAATTTGGGCTTTGCAAACTTCCCCCTCATTCTCATCTGTGAAAGAAATTTCTATTACCAATTCCTCTATCTTCTTCCTGTGAAGGTCTTTGAGTTTATCAATCGTCATTTCTCTCCAATAGTCATTTACCAACATCATATTACCATTGCCAGCTTTACCTCCCCCTCTTTCCCATTGCCTAATGAATTCGCCCTGGGAGACAATTTTCTCTACAACTATAATTCAGATTCAAAGACTTCTATGTCTATACTCGTTACACAGCCAGGACATAGATTCTTTCAAGCAAAGTTCATTGTCTTTGCCGAACTGTCTTCAAAGATCCTCACTAACATTCCAACGCAATGGAGAATGTTGACGGACCTCTTCCCAAAAGCTTGAGAAACTATGATTAATGTAAAAAAAACTTCAAATCACTTAGTAAACGCCAAAGGTGGGCATTCCGCAATTTAAGTCCGCCAATTGGACTTTACTAGTGGACTAAACAAATTTATTACGAGTACCTTTAGCATTAGCTGATTTGCGATGGCGGGCCGGTAAAGACGAAAACTTTTCGGATTAGCGATTAGCAGAATACTCAACAAAGTTAGCGGAATTGCAAATTACGGACTAATAAAAAAATAGCGGGTGCCCACCACTGGTAAACGCATATGTTTTGGACTACAGGTTTGACAGTCGAATATGGAATAGCGGGACAAAAACCTAAGATTTTCTTTTCACTGAAAAAGTATAAGAAAAAGAAAGCCAACAAAAATCAAGATTCCAGTGGAATTAAAAATCATAGATCATTTGAAATTATCCCTTCCAATGTACAGCTGGTAAGAATATGAAAACTTATTCGTTTTGGAATTGTCAGACCCGAACCTAACTAGAGTAGGATACATGTTCAAGTTTATGTTACATTGAAAAAAAATAGAAAATAATATGTACATATTTAAAAAAAGTAAAGCATTATATTCATTTTTTTGATTTGGAAAACAATAAATTACTTAATTAGTGTTGTATAGATTAAGTGACAATGATTGTTATCCACCTAATTGATTAGCCTAAATGCGATTCTGGGAGAGCGCCTTTCCAACATTGTTCAATGTCAAGATTTCAAGTTTATATACATATTTGTGTACGAATTTATCCACATATAAATACATACATACTAATTACAGTAAAATGGGCAAGAAACCATAATATGTAACGAATGAACAAGATAAAGTCCCAAAGTTATTATAAACTTAACTTTCCTCCAATCAGCGTATTATGTTTATGACTTGGAATGACAATAATAATAAAAAAAAAACACAACTCCATTTTCAAGATTATCATTTATGGAATAAAATTACTAATCAGGTGAAATTCCTTCGCTGCTCGAGATTAGTTAATTAGTGTAATGAACTTGTCTTTATTTATGAGGCGACTCATATGATTCATGTGCCCTCTAACTTCATAGGGCACATCAAAGCTCTGCACTGGACGTAGTGAATACACGCTTGGCGATCATTCATCTGCCCGTTGACAAGTCACTCTAACACTCACATTCTGTCACACACTTTCTCAAACTATCTATCTCACACCCACCCATACAAACCTTTTCTCTCACACATACTTTCGCACAGGATCACTCTCTCACACACATCAACTCTCTCTCATAAATTCTATCGTTCTCTCTCGCATACAGTCATTTTTTTCTCATGTGCACACTCACTCTAACACTCTGTCAGAATTTCTACCTTACTCTCTCTAATCTCACATACTCTCTTGCACATTTTCACACACAGTCTCACTATTTCCCTCACTCTCTCACACATTCATTCTATTTCAGTATCTTTCATACATTCCCTCTCTTTCTTAAACAGTCTCACTCTCTTATACACTTACACAAACACAAGAACTTTCACTCTCTTATACACTTTCATTTACACTCTCACTTCCTCATACGCTACCGTTCTCTCGTATACCCTCGCTATTTCTCATACACTTTCACTCTCATCTTATCTCTCTTTTTGTCTCTCCCATTCTCTCTCTCATACACTCTCTTTCTTCCCCTCTCTCTCTCTCTATCCCTCACGCACTCTCTTTCTCCCCTTCTCACTCTTTCCCTCATTCACGCTCTCCCCTAATCTCTCTCTTTCTTCCTCATACACACTATTTATTCCCTGCTCTCTCTCTTTCTCTCAAAGTATAATTTAAATGGGCAAAGATACTTTTTAAGCAAATTGAAAAACAACGACGATCCTCTCCGCTAAAAGGTTTTTTGAAAAAGAATTTTCGTAAAAAAACTGTCGAAGCAAATGAAGACTCTGGTTTAGGTTCTTTGGAAGGGGAATGTGTGTAACTTTCGTCCTCTGTTGAATTCATGTACGAATTATTTTTTTATAATTATTTGTTCTTTTTCTTTTAAGTCATCACTACTGCTTATTTTACCGCTAAAATATTCAAAACATCCAAAATTTAACTTATAATGAGCATAATAATAATTTTATCTCCCTTTGCAATTCTCTCTATAATTGAAAATATCATTTGTCATATACTTGCCATTTTAAATTCCTAAAATAAATATCTGATTATATATATATATATATATATATATATACGAGGGGCGGTCAATAAGTTTTGCGAATCGGTAGGGCAAAACAGAGGAAGGGGGATGGTTGTTTGTGGGGGTGTTAGGACAAGTTATAACAAGTCAGGACCTGCAGCCGCACGCTCCTGCCTCGTCTATTTAAGAAGCAGTAGCTGATCGCAGATCGTCAGTCACAAATTTTTCGACAATGGAGAAGGTTGAGCACCGCCCAGTGATCATATTTTTGACCAAGGAAGGCAAGAATGCAAAAGAGATCCATGAACGCATGGTTGCAGTGTATACCGACACCGCCCCTTCCTATGCAACCATTGCTGGCTGAAATATGGAGTTCAACCATGGTCGGGAATTCCTTGAAGATAACCCCCGTCCAGGACGCCCGTCAGACGTGACCAACGAGGACAATGTGGCCCGTGTGGAGAGAATGATCATCGAAAATCGAGGGGTGAAGGTCGAAGAAATCAAGTGACAACTTGGAATATCACATGGAAGTGTTATCAACATCATCCACGACAATTTGGCCATGACCAAGGTCTCTGCCTGTTGGGTCCATAAAAACCTCACGCCCCATGATCGACTTCAACGTCGTCAAAGTTGACAAGGCCAGAGTTGCGCAAGGTGATCTGCGCGAGTGCGGATTCGAGGAGCTCAAACATCCACCCTACAGTCCAGATCCCCCGTAAGGGGCGCTGCGATTTGCCACTCTGGCCGCCGTGCTGACGGGATCCAGCGCTCCGTCCGGCCCCAGCTTAGCCTCTCTTCCTTCCTTCAAAACACTTGTTTCCTCTCTTTTCACACAACCTCTCCCACAACTTTCTCTGGTCAGCCTCTAATTTCACAGGGTAGATGCTGACCTTCCTTTCAGCCAACCGTCCCGCATCGGGGCTGAGGGGGTGGGGGACAATGTTCCCTAACCCCTGAGCTCCGGTCTGGGGTGGCTGGTTTTTAACTACCTGCTTCATCCCCACCCATACCTTCCTCACATCCCTTTTCCTCTCCTCTTCACAATCTATTAATTTTTACGCCGTGTCCAAGGTGGAGCCGCCATGCCGATGGACTGCCAGACCACCAGGCGGGAGGGGTGGTCCCAAATGGCGGCGCCTGGCTCTGCCGGGCTTGCAAGCACCTCTCGCAGTGCGGGCTACTGCGAGAGGTGTGCGCGATTGCATCCCGTGTTTAAAAAAGGGTCACCATGCCCAATGATGATAAAAAAAAACAAACCCAACCCTCAACTTCCCCTGTTCCATCGACGGAGCCGCCCTCGGGCAGCTCCAGCAAAAAAATGGAGGTTCCGCCCCCTGTGCTTGCACAGGGGACCCTCCATATTTCTCTAACCGGAGAGGAGGCTTACTCCTCTCCTTCGCCTACGGGTGCAGGGGACTCCCCCTCACCCCCTTCTCTGGAGGTGCTTTCGGGCACCTCCCTTTTCCCAGCGGCAGTCCCCTCTTTTCTTTCTAAGGGGACTGCCAAGAAAGCCAGCAGGCAGCCCTTAGCCAGCCGCTCCCCATCAAAGCGGCTCGGTAGGGCAAACCCCCTTAGGGGGGAGAGGGAAGCCAGGCCCCTTCGGTCGCTTCCCTCAAAAGACCTGCTGGCAAGAATTTTAAACCTTGCTGGGGTCAAGGCCTGTGCCTCCCCACACAAGACTGGCGACACTGCCAAGGGGACCTGCGATGTCCTGGGAGGGGATGGCCAACTGGAGGCCCCTCCTGTGATAAACATGGTCCTTGAGGAGACCCAGCCTCAGACTGTAGGGCCTTCCATGGGAAGGAATTCGGGCTCGGCGCCAAGCACCGAACCCGAATCCGCCCCTATGCAAGGTCCTCCTCAAATGGCTGAGGGCTCCGAGGCAGTAAAAGGAGGGGAGGGATCTCCTCCGACAGGTGCCCCTACGACAACCAGGACCTTCTCCATTTCGGAAAGGGACCTGGCTGAGGCCGGTCCATCTGGCCTGGGGGCTTCTGCCGGTGGAGGTGAAAAGCGGGTTCATTCCCCGCCCTCCTCTCCAAAAAAGAAAAAGACAAAGAAGACTAAAAAGACGAAAAAGACTCGGGGCTCCTCTCCATCCGCGGGGGCTGCGGGGACGGATGGGTCTGCTACCACTTTGGTAGGCGACCAAGCCAAGATCGGCACATCCGGCCCCTCTACCCCCTCGTGTGCGAAGCCCCTGACCAAGACTAACACCAAGAGTGCACAGGGCGGAGCCTCGATGACATCGGGGCCCCTCATTCAGAGGTTACCTGGCGTTTTCGAGCCCGCTGGCTTCAAACGCTTCCTCGTTATTCGCTCCACTGATGGCACCATGTTGTCCAAGGGCAACATGATCCATCAGAGGAGAGGATTAGCTAGTGCAATTGGTAGAGAGCCGAAGGTGACCCGTTTCTCGGACGGGAGCCTTCTGGCAAATGCGGCGAATCCCGCCAAGGCGGCCAAGATAAGTGCTCTTCGGACACTTCATGGCACCCCGGTGAGTGTGACGCCGCACTCTACCATGAACTTTGTGAAAGGAGTAGTTTATGCGAGGGAACTCGTTGACTACTCCATTGAGGACATCACCCTAGAGCTGGCCGACCATGGGGCGGTCAAGGTCGAACGTGTGATGAGAAAACAGGGAGGGGCTTCGAGACCCACCCTTACACTCTTCGTCACGTTCGACTGTGACAAGCTCCCTGAGTCGGTGCGTGCCGGTTGGTACCGCTACCGCGTGAAGGCATTCGTGCCACTGCCGCGGCGGTGCTATTACTGTCACCGAAGCGGTGACAGTAATAGCATCGCTCATGTAGACGTGCAAAGTCGGGGTCACCCGAAGTCTCTGTAAATTGCTCCAAGGTCGCACACGATAAGTCCAAATCGTGTGTGGCCAAGTGTGTCAATTGCGGAGAGCCGCACCCTGCTTCTTCGAAGCAATGTGGTGCATATCTCCTGGAGAAAGAAATCCTGGCCGTTCAGGCCCAGGATAGACTCTCATTCCGCGAGGCTAAGGACTTGGTCCTGGCGCGCCCAGCTCTGCCTGGGACGTCATATGCCTCAGTAGTTCGAAAGGCACCCTCTGCTCCTGGCCCATCCAGGCCAACGAGCATGGTTGTTTCCGCGCCCATTCGGAGCCCTTCTGCGGGCTCTACCCAACCCGGGCGCTCCCCTGGTAAAGCTGGCGGCAAAAAGGGTTCATACCCAGCCCCGGCTAAAACCAGGGCTCCCCCCTCTTACCCCAGCGTGACCGTTTCCCGCAAGGCGAAACGGCCACGCGCCTCCACCGAGTCGTTAGACTCACAGGAGGCAACACCCCTGAAGATGGTCGCTAGGCCATCTTCAGGGGTTCCTAAAGCTGTCCCCCGAAAGCAGGACAGCAACAAAGGAGCTTCGGCTCCTTCGCCCACGCCCCGAGGTGGAGCGAGTGGCTCGGAGACGGTGGTTCCTCGAAAAGAGGCCCCCCCGCCTCCGAAGCCGCAACGCCCGCCTAAGGTTTCGAGGCGGAGGGAGGAAAAGACTCGCATGGCGAGCCCAACCTCCCCCAATAAGTCCTCGAAGGCGACAGCGCCTCCAGCGCTTTGTCCGGCCAACAGCGCCCGGGGTTCTGCCCCCGGGAAGCGTACGGCTATTCCCGTGAGGATCTTCAATTCGAGGAGGGCCCCCGCGTGTCCTCCGAGCTAGGCCTGGAGGGCATATTCCTTCAATGGAATTGCCGTGGACTCCGGGCCAACTGGGAGGAGCTGCGGAGGCTCGCCTCGTCCCGTTCCCCGTTAGCTATTTTTTTTGCAGGAGACCATGCTAGGCGCGTGCCCCCTGCCTGCCCTCCCGGGGTATAAGGGTCTTGCGACCCCACCACCGCGGGATGGCCGGGCTGGGGGATGCGCGGTTTACACCCGGCATGATGTCTCCGTTCTTCCTTTCTCTTTAGATACCTCCTTTCAGGCAGTGGCTGTGCAGCTGCACCTGGATAGGAGGTATACTATCATTTCTGCGTACATTCCACCGTCAGCTGACTTCGACGCGGGGGACTTTCGCCGCGTCGTGGCACAGTTGCCGAGGCCCTATCTCTTGCTTGGAGATCTGAACGGCAGGCATCCTCTCTGGGGAGATTACACCATAAATCCCAGGGGACAAGTCCTTGCCGATCTGATCGAAGAGCTTGAGATGGGTGTCCTAAACGTGGATGAGTTTACGCATCACTGTCCGAGAACCGCTTCATTTTCTTGCCTTGACCTATCTTTGTGCTTTTCGGATGCACAGCCTGATTTTGATTGGGGGGTGGTCGATGACCTCCATGGTAGTGATCACTTTCCCATTCAAATATCATTTTCAGGGCAACTGCCGCCTGAGAGACCACCTCAGGGGTGCTTGGCGCGGGCGCGGTGGCCTGCATTTCAGGAAATGACTGAATTCTCTATCTCAGTCGAGGAGTTTAGGTCGGTAGATGAGGCCGTTGAGTTCTTCTCCGGCAACCTCATCGCCGTGGGCCTGACTACTATTCCTAGGACGTCTGGCCGTTTTGCACGCCGACCACTCCCATGGTAGTCGGCCGAGTGTGAGACGGCCCTCAAACAGAAGCGTTATGCCTACATGCGCTATAAGCGCCGCCCGAACGATTTCACTGTCGCTGAATTTCGTCAGGCTAGGGCTAGGTTCCGGTATATTTCGAAGCACGCCCGCCGCTCTTCTTGGCGGGCATACGTGTCTTCACTTAACGGGAAGACCCCTTTAGCTGAGGTGTGGAAGCGAGTCAAAAGGATTCGGGGTAAGTTCTCGCAGGACCCCCCTCCCGTTCTCCAGGAGAATGGGACCGCAATCTCGGACCCCGCGTCCGTGGCGGAATCCTTAGCGACCGCTTTTTCCGCATTCTCTAGCCGTGATGCTGCTCCGCCAGCATTCAATGCACGTCGTGATGTCGCGGAAGGCCGCCGGCTGGACTTTACCTCCAGAGGCGGAGAACCCTTCAACGACAAGTTTACTGTGAGTGAGTTGCGTTCCGCTCTCGCTTCGTGCGCGGACACCGCCCATGGTCCGGACGATGTCCCGTACGCCATGCTTTGACACCTGGGTGAGCGAGGCATGGCCTTTCTGTTAGATTTGTTCAACAGGATCTGGGTGGAAGGTCTTCTCCCAGACTCCTGGCGAATCGCTACTGTGCTCGCCTTTCGCAAGCCGGGGAGAGATCACTCTACTCCGACTGGTTTCCGCCCAATCTCTCTAACCTCTTGCGTGTGCAAGTTGATGGAGAAATTGGTAAATGTTAGATTAGCCTATTTTCTGGACAGCGGAGGCCATCTGTCTTCTGCACAGTGCGGCTTCCGTAAGTTCCACTCCACGTCGGATGCTCTGCTCCGACTGGAAAATGCCGTCTGCGAGGCTTTCCTTCGTAGACAGCACTACGCCACGGTGTTTTTCGATCTAGAGAAGGCCTATGATACCGCATGGCGATACGGTATCATGGAGACTCTCCACACGATAGGGGCGAGGGGACGCCTCCCAATGTTTATATCTGAATTTTTGTGAGATCGTCGATTCCGCGTACGGGTGGGGGGAGCTCTCTCCGGCCCAAAGGAGCAGGAAGAGGGTGTCCCGCAGGGAAGTGTCCTCAGTGTCACACTCTTTGCCCTGAGCATCAACGGCATCACCTCGGTGCTGCCGGAAGATGTTCTCGCTACGCTCTACGTGGACGACCTTTCGATCTCTTTTGGCGCGGCCCAGATGCCAACTCTGGAGCGTCGACTCCAACAGGCATTGAACCGCGTCTCTCGCTATGCCGAAGCGCACAGGTTTCGGTTTTCTTTGGCCAAGACTAAGGTGGTGCACTTCTGCCGCCATCCACGGCTTCACCCCGACCCAGATTTGTTTCTTAATGGGGTGCGCCTGGATGTGGTTGAGTCGCACCGTTTCCTTGGTCTTGTATTCGACCGACGCCTCACCTGGGAGGCTCATATTCGCAGCCTTAGGGTCTCTTGTACCCGCGCCATGGACATTCTCCGTTCCGTGACGTTCAGCGCTTGGGGCGCTGATAGGGCTACCGCCTTACTTTTTTATCGATCTTTTGTTCGCTCGAAGCTCGACTACGGATGCGAGTTTTATGCATCCGCAGCCGAGCGTTTATTGCGGAAGGTGGATTCGATCCACCACACCGGCCTTCGCCTTGCGACCGGTGCCTTCCGCACTTCCCCCATTGAGAGCCTGTTGGTCGATGCTGGGGATATGCCACTCGCTCTGCGCCGCGTGCAGTACATCACTCGCCTGTACGCGCGAGCCCGGCGCCTCCCTCAGTCGCCAACAGCTCTCACTGCATCCGCAGCTGATCTCGATGGTGCCTATGCCGCCGAGAGACACCAGTCATACCCTAAGCCCTTTCGGTTTAGGGCCAGGAAACTCCTTCGAGAGGTAGATATAGCTCTCGGGACGGTGGCGCCCCTGGTTCTGCCCAGGACGCCACCCTGGAGGGTATTACATTTGGCTATTTGTCGCCACGCCTCTGCTCCCAAAGCTTGTACTGCGCTGGGAGTATTGCGTTCGACCTTTTTGGAGCACACATCGTGTCACGCTGGTACCGTGCCAGTGTATACGGATGGCTCCAAGTCCCAAGAGGGGGTCGGCTTCCACGCCGTATCCCCTCTGTTTGAAGTCAGCGGGGCTCTACCAGGCGCTGCGTCTGTCTTCACGGCCGAGCTGGTGGCAATACACCACTCGGTACGGGAGATTACGCGACGTGCCCGCTTCGGAGACCGGATTGTGATCTATAGCGACTCACAAAGCGCCCTGAGTGCTCTCGGGGCATTGGAATCTCCGCATCCCCTGGTTCGCGATATCCGTGACGCCACGGTTTTGGCGTCACGGACTAATGCCCAAGTAGGCAGTCGCCAGATGAGCTCTTAAAAAAAAAAAAAAAAAAAATACAGTCCAGATCTGGCCCCTAGCGACTACTTTTTATTCTGCCAGCTCAAGGCTGCACTGCGTGGACGCCAGGTGGGGACGATGAAGATGTCCAGCTCGCCGTCCAGGAGTGGATTGAACAGCAGTCGGGAGATTTTTGGTTGTCAGGAATTCGAAGCCTCAGAGACAAGTGGCGCAAGTGCATTGAAGTCGAGGGTAGTTATATTTTGAAAAATAATAAAACACTTTTCCTCATATCTCGTTTCCTTATATCCGAATTTCAAAATATATTGACCGCCCCTCGTATATACCAAAGAGAAGAAAGAAGAAATATTTGCGCGAATCAAACTGATTGGAGAGACCTCCTGTATTCTGATTCACGGGGAATCACCCCAAAGCGGTGATCTTAAATTTTCCTATCTCATACTATACCTTTTTATATCTGAAACTCTCCTACTTTATTTCAATCTAGCACAGTGTAACCTGACCACCAGCAAAGTCTCAGAAGCAGTCAGTAGTAGGGTGTAGTGAACTCCCGAAGGAGACCCCGTTAGGGGGTCAGAGAAGGAGCCGGGTTATCGGTAACGATCCGAATCTGACTGTAGGACCGCTTATAGGGCTAGGCCTAATTAGGTAGGGTGGTCAGGGAGTGTGCGCTCCAGGCAGGCGAGATAGTATTAGGAACAGATAGGGGGCTTCTCCCACTAGTGGAGTGGGGGTAAATAATCTACTACCTTATTTTTCCAGAGAACCACCCCTCATTGGCGGAGGACGGGGCATGAAAAATTGAACATGGACCCACGGGACAAAACCAAAAGGCTCCCACTTCGGCTAATTCAGAACGGGATAAAACGGAGACCACAAAATGTAGCACAAAGGATTTACAAATCGCCCTGATCAAATGCATAGAAACACCTAATGGATTTGTTGTCATATGTGCGGAAAACAACGATGTCAAATTGCTACTTTCATTAGCAGGAACCATCACTTTAAGGAAAATAGACTTAGAAGATAAAGTACCATCCCAGGTTATTGCCAACCGTAGCATCGTATGCCGTAAAGTATGTAGAATCATGGGTGGGAGAACACTCCCCAGATGAATAAGACATGAAATAATGTAACAACAACCCTGGATGAAGATACACGACATAATAAAATTTAAGGAACACACACATGTGTTCAAAATAGTGTGCGATTCAACCGAGATTGCAACAAAAGCACTACAGAAGGGATTCCTCGCATACGGTATGAGAATCCCAGCTTGTAACATTCAAAGGGACCAGTATCACAATATACAAATCTGTTTTAGATGCTACAAAATGGAAGACCACATCACCGCAAACTGTCCAAGAAAGGAAGGAGAAATATGTTCAGAATGCAGTGGCCCACATTCTTGGAGGAGCTGCACAAACTGCACGAAAAAGTGGCAATGACAAGTCCGAAACGAAAAGAAATAATAAAGAGAAAAGAAACTGAAACAAAATAAAGAAAAGAACGAACAAGAAACACCTCATATGCAGCAGCAGCAGCAACGAAAAACAATGGAACAACCACTCAAGTGACGCTTGACGGAACTCTGAACGTAAAAATACTGAAATGCATTCTGCACTCACACGTCTTATACATTGCCCAACCAGGAACATATGCCACCATGTTGAACTCCATGCTCAAGGAAAATGGGCTGGAGCCAATGAAATTCCCGCAAAATATTGATTCATCGGCTATATTTAACATAAAAATTTCAGAAGATACAAAAAAGAAACTCCTGGAAGAAACACAAAGAAAGGAAAGTGAATCTGAACAAGAGGAAGACACAGAAAGCGAGGAAACAGAATCTGAGAGCAGCACCGACGAGAATAATAAGAAAAACGTAAAAAGAAACACGCTAAAACAAAAAAACAAAAAAGAAAATCGACTAGGGACACCTCGCTATGTGATCAAAGACCGGAAATACCAACCACGAAATGTGAAACGGATAAGAGTCAGACATCAGCAAGGACAGACATGAAAGGCAGAAATACCAGGAAAAGATACAAATAAATTTGCATAATACCTCCACTCTGCCAAAGAGAAGAACTACTTAAAAACATACAAGCAAGATGAATAATAAAAAATTAAGAATTCTACAGATAAATACGAATGGCTGGAAGGATAAAGATAACACATACGGAAATATTTTTAGAGAAATAGATCCCGACATCATTCTAATTTCAGATCACGGGATTAACCTTGAGACTCACAAACTAAAACTATGGAACTACGACGTAATAGCGACTACCCACAAAAACGAAGCACACGACGAAGCATCAATAGCCATAAAAAGAGGAGTAGAGTACAAGACAAAACAAGTACTAACCGAATCTTACCTCGCAATCGAGGTTAAAATGGAACTAATTAATACTCGTATAATAATTGCTACATGCTACCAACCACCGTGACACCTGGGTCTCCCAATAAATAACCGGCTACAAAAGGAGGAACCAAACAGGAAAGGATCTACAAACCCTAATAGAAAGAAGAATATTGAGAAGACTGTGACCACACTTACCAACATACATCGTAAACACAACGGCAACTACTTCAGATATCTGCCTTGCAAACTACAATTTACCTTTTAACTACCATATGGAACCTGTTGATGTTCTCGGCAGCGACCATATAGCAACGCTATTAACTATAAGCCAACAACCAATACCAATACCCGCTAAACAGTGGAGGGTGTATAATAGAGCTGACTGGGGAAAATACAGGCAAGAATTGAATGACTACGAACCGAATAGATTAAATGAAGCCACTTAGAAGAAATCGACGATGAGTTAGAGAAAATACGGACGCAGATACAAACAGCCGACGAAATCGTTATACAAAGAAACACCTACAAAACTATTAAATACTTTATATGTTCAGACGAAATAAAGACTAAGAATGCAGAAATTAAAACCATAAATGAGGACATCATAACAAATGGAATATCAAGAGAAAAATCCTATAATCTGAGAACGAAGAAGAGGGAACTACTTAGCGCAATATCGGACAAACAAAGCAAATATTTGGACATAGCCGTTCAAAATACTGACAACAAGCTATTGCCCCGAGAATTTTGGAAAAAGATAAAAAGAATGGAAATACTAAAGGAAAAGAGAAAATAAAGATTAAGGACAGAAACGGGAAATTAATCGAAGATGAACGCGAGATTGAAAGACTTTTCAGGGAACACTGCAAAGGAGTGTTCAACATAAGCGAAGAGGAAAACGAAAACTATGACATAGACTTCAAAAACTAGATAATTGAAGAACTAAATGAACGGATTGAGAGGACTTTTCCGCATCACTACGTAGAAGAGGAACGGTATGCGAACGAAGGATTTAACACCGATATCACAATCGAGGAATTAAAGAACACTATCTCTAATTTTAAACAAAAGGCCCCTGGAAAATCGGGACTCACCAGAAAAAAATTATATAGAAGCACCGGATAATATACTCGAGGGGATAAGGAACGTGTTTAACGCCCTGTATAAACACGGGATACTTTCCCGATGGGTTAAAGATAGCCAAAATGATATTTCTACTGAAGCCGGGAAAACCACCTTCGGAGGTCAAAAACTTCCGACCTATATTCCTTCTCGACTTCATCGGGAAGGTGTTTGAAAAAAATCCTGTACAAAAGATTAAATGAATATCTCACAGAAAACAATCTCTAGAACAATCAACAATTCGGCTTTAGAAAGAAGAAAGAATAAGAATACGGAGATGGCCCTCAGCGTGATTTCAGAAAAAATAAGCAAAGTGAAAGGAGAGAAATGCAGTATGGACATTGTATGCCGGGACGTATCGAAAGCATTCGATAAATTCTGGCAAAGAGGCATACAACATAAAATTCTAAATCTGGAAATGAACAACTATCTGGAAAGAATTTTATGCGATTACGTCATGGAAAGATATGCATACATAGACACGGGTAATTACCAAGGTGAAAGATTCAAGCTTAATGCGGGCCTCGCTCAGGGAGAGTGTTTAAGTCCTTCACTATACTCTCCGCATTCCTTCACCCAGGAGCGAGAGCTGTGTGAACATACAATACGCAGATGATTATACTCAATTAATTCCCTGTGTTTATCGGAACCCACAGATGCAGGCCAGAGTAACGGCAACAGAAATAGAAAATCTAAACGAGTATGAACGCAAATGGAAAATTAAAAAGAATAAAGATAAATTCAAAATCATACCTATGTATCGCAAAAAACTATCCGACGTTTACGTATATGGAGAGCGAGGCAGGTATAACGGTGAATGCAAGATTTTAGGCCTAACAATTACCAAAAATAGTTACAAGAAACACGTGATCGAAAGAATAAACAAAGCACGAGGCATGCTAACTTTACTCTACAGATTAAGAAATCTAAACATGAAAAATAAGAAAAAGATCTACCAGGCCATGATACAGCCTAGATTGATATATCAAACAATTGCCATGTATACGGTTTCAAGAAACAATCTAATAAGAATGCAACGTATACAGAATAAGGCAGTATACATAATTTCGAACACGCGACGATTAGAGAGGAAAAAACAAAGAGACTTACACAACGAAGTGAAAGTAAACCATTAAAGAAAATAATTGAAAAAAGAGCCAAAAATGTCATAGAAAAACACAAGAAGAAATAGGAGAGGAAAAAATAATCAAATAGCACGAGAGGCAGGATTGAGACAACATATGCTGTTTCCTAGTATTAAAAACAAAGCGGACCAAAGGGAAGAGGAGAAGATTTATGTGTAAACCAAATAAGGAAACCCGATTGTGACAAAAAAAAAAATCGTGAATAATGACTTGATACCCGCAAGGAATGACAAAACTAACCAAAAAGTGCAAATGAACGAAAAAGGAAAAACAACGTGAATAAAGAAGATAAAAATAAACAAATAAATAACCAAAGAACATGAGCCCAAACAACAGATACAGATACGAGAATTATGCTACAAAAATCATAGAAACTCGAGTTATTAACATAGCAGGAAAACAAATAACGCTAACAACGGTTTGAACGCCTATATCATACACACATAACATATAACAAAACAACTACACAAATTAAAAAACAGACACACTTTCATTCTAACTTATTTCGAACTTAACTTTAAAATTAGTTTATAGTACAGAGATTAGCGTCACCTCCACGTAACTTGCACTTCTCTGCAAACCTCCAACTTCCTTCCACTTCAATCATCTTCCTCCTTTACCGCTATCCAAAGATGGGTCAAACACTAACACCAGAGACAGATACAGCAAATAGTAACAATTAAAAGCTATGGAAACATAAAAACACTGTGGTCCGGAGCCCACGTTAAGCAGGTCCACAGGCCAACTTGGTCAACTTTCAAGCCTTTGACTTTATTTCAGTCTGTCCTATCCTTACTTCTTTCTTCTTCCCCTCCCTCTCTTCCCCTCTCCGAAGCTATTTTCCATCGGTGCCTTCAGGCCTCGAGGGAGGAGGGCGCCGGGGAACCTCGGGGGAACCGGGCCTCCTCCTGCTTCCCCGACCGGGTCCCTCCTCTGGGAGGGACTGGTCGGGAGGTGGGGGAGGGGCACGGGGATCTAAAACTTTTACTCTCACTTTCCCTTTCATTTCATTTCCATACACAACGTCGTATCTCAAATCGTCGTTGATCGTTGTCATCACAAATGGTTGGAGTACAGGTAAAGGTGGCAAAGTCAAGGGTAAATGTGATGCAACGGGCGTCTGATCGTCGACGCGCTGCATGGGTGCCTGCGTTGTGAGGGCAGCGAGATGTCTGGAAGGAGCTGGATGTTGATCGGCGGTTTCTCTTGGTAAATTAATACTGCCTCAGCCATCCTCAGACGTGGAAGTTGGGATGGGGGGGGGGGGATCACGGTAAATGATTTTTGGTGTTATCGTCCAAAGTTGCTCTGGTCAAAGACAAAGAGTTCTCTTCTATTGAGTGGCGTCTTATTGCCCCATTCTGCAGATGTGCTGACAGTCTTTTGGACAGGTTAGTGGAGATCATTCCTATGTCCCCAAAGTTGGGGTGCGTGCAGTCACCGACAGGACATGGATATTGGTAAACAGCGTTGACCTCTTGTTGTTTGGTTGTTTTGGAGAGGCAGCTGTTTACCCAGCGTTGCCCAGGCAAAAAAATGCGTTCTGAAATAAAGTAAGACAGATTTTCTCTTTTTCTTATTTTATTCTTCACAAACAATATTCTTATTCTATGAACTAAACTTAATGTTCTTCCGCAGCGCTACAGAACTTCTTGCTAAACAATATTCTATTATTTTCTTGTGGAGTATAAACAAACCCATTACTTTTGCTTCCAACTCTAGAGCATAAACATAAAGTTGACCATAAGAAAAACATGGTTCCTCTAATTGAAACCCTGCCACTGATAGATTCTGATTCCGATATATAGACGATATTATTTGTTTTGTGGCCTACTTCTAAGGATGTCAATGTTTTTCTTACTGAACTAAATTCTCTGGTTCCCTCTATTAAATTTACCCTTGAACTCGAATAAAATGGTGTCCTCCCGTTCCTAGATCTATTTATTCATAGGACTCCATCTGGATTTAAATTTTCCGTCTATCGGAAGCCTACCAACGCCCGTTCTTATATTCATTTTTACTCAGGTCATAATAATAAAGTCAAACGGTCGGTATATATTTCAATGCTTCAAGTATGTGTCTACCTTGTACAAAATGTTGATTCATAATAATAACAATAGTATAGGGGGAAGGTATTCTGTCGATTGTGCCGTTTACCCTAAGCAATACTTTGAGCGAACCGGCAAATCATTAAGTGTACGATTGAACCAACATAAGTACAATTTTAGAAGAAGCGAAAGTAATAGTGCTTTCTTTGTCCATTTATCTGAAAATAGTCACCCTATCAATTGGAATTCGGCTAAATTTATTTACAAATCTGATGACTATGTTAAAAAAAATATTGTCGAATGCTCATTCATTAATTCCTCGCCTAATTTTAATATATCACCCGGTCTCTTTAAACTGGACCCTGTAATTAAAAGGCTTATTTGTAACGAAATTGTCCATTTTAAATCTTAGCCCTTTGATTTACTAAATTAGTTATGTTTCTTTTGTTTATTTCAATGCATTTATAATTGCATGTGTATGTATATACTTATAGCTTTGTGACCTAAATGTCTACATTCTTTTCTCACAGTTGGAACTTCCGGAAGTAGACCTTATCTATATGCTTTTACTCTTCATATCCGGTAGTTAATCCCATCTTTGATAATATTTCTCTATTCTGCGTCTTTCCGCTGTACATGGGCGGGGCACCACTCTGTTGTCTCTTATATATACCACCTCTGTTAAGCAATTCGTTATTCCTTGAGAATGAGCTGAACAAGTTCGAAAGTACTTGTAATCTTCCTTTCATTTTCCTGTGGTATTTTTTGCATATATATATATATATATATATATATATATATATATATATATATATATATATATGGCTTTGAAGAAACTTTTTCGTCAACAACGACCACCCACAAAAGTCAATTGACAATGACAAAGCAAAAGATGCACTCATACCACAAGCCAAGACATAAAAATGAAAAAAACAAATACAGTAGACCTTTATTACCAAGTATTCATGAACATAGGATAAAGGAAGACGAAAAAGTTCTCTAAGCCTTTATTCACCGTAACGTCATCCCCACCGATCCAATAAACCAAATTAAATTAATAATTATATGCCAAGAAAACTCGCGCTCTCGTCATAAAGAATAGCTGCCTTTCCGAGAAAGGCTAATTACAAGAGTGTCACCTTTTGTACGAATATACAGGCAACGTCTGACTGTGAGCATCGCATATCCTCCTACATTGGGAGGACATCAACAACCTTGTCTCGGTGGCTAATCGCACACCTCCAAGTCGGAGCTACCAAGAGCCACACTGTGAAGCATCGGACGACCCTCACTCGAGAAATGCTAATTAACAAAACAACCACCATTCTCCGGGAGAGTGATCGACGACGACACCGCATGGGTGAAGCCGTGACAATATGCAAACGAAGACCCAAATAAACAACCAGAAACCAGCTTGTCCAACACTCGCACTCTTAATAGCAACCTCATTGCATCATAATCTTCCTCCGTTTACTTTGCCTCCTTTACTGATCTGTCAAGTCAAATGTGTATAAAAAGTACGGAGAGAGGTCACTGTGGAAAACCACATAAGATCATGTGTCGTAGAGGAAAGGGTTTGGAAAACCTAAGAGGGGAGAGGGAGAGTTAACAGGTCAGTGACTTTACGCCGACGCGAGGTGGGTTTTTGTGTATGTTGTTAATTCGACTGAGATGGCGGGAGGAAAAGGGAGAAGCAGATAGACGCGCAATCCTTCGAGACGTCGTTCGTGTTGCTGTTATTTTATGTATGTGGGTTTGTGGTTACAGGTGTACATGAAGTGTGTGTGTGTATAGCGGGAAGGTGTTGTTAGATATATCCCCGAGTATTACATTTGAATCTAAGTGTAGGTCATTTGGACTGGGTGGTCGGGTCTAATGTGTGTATTAATTGTCAACTCTGGTGCACTACGCCATCCTAAGGCCTGAAACGGAGTGCTTATACGGACGTTTTGGACTTCACAATCTTTCGTTCCTTGATCTCCTGGCGATGCTTTATCCTTCAGTTGTGTATGATGAGGACTCTAGTATGGTGTATGTGCGGTAAGCTTTGTTAGTTTTTTTTGGGGGGGTGGTAGTGCGAATGGTGTTGTAGTGGGTTGGGATGAGCAGACCAAGGCGTGGGTGATGGGGACGATAGAAGGAAGGATAGGGACTGTGGAAGGAGAGGGTGCAGCCAATGCGAACAGAAGTAGGGGCAGTAGGAGCAGAGTTATCGGCAGTGGAAACAGGTGAGAAATACGGAAGGTAGGGTGGGGGTATTGGAAGGAAGGGTGAGCACGGAAGGAAGGGTAGGGATTACGGGAGAAAGGGTAGGCTTTACAGGAGGACGGGTAGAGACTCCTGAAGAAGGGAGAAGGACTACGGGAGGAAGGCTGGGGACTTTGGGAAGCGGGATGGGGACGATGGGAAGGGGAACTCGGATATTTAGAGGAAGGATAGGGGTAAATGAGCGGTATGGCTGGATCAAGGGGTGGGGACAGCAGAAGAGACAGGAGTGGGAGGAACAGGATTAAGAAGAGAGTGTGGGAATTCTGGCGTAGGGAGGAGCGCTGGTCGTGCGTTTTTATGTTCTTATATTAGAGCAGACACAGTCTCGGGAAAGACGATTTGCCCTAATTCGTTCGCTGCAAAAAAGCAGCTTGATTCTTTCGGCGTATAATTGGGAGTCGGCTCCGGACATGTTTTTTAACAACGCAGAGAGCTCAGTGGTCAGTTGTGTCTTGGGGTTACTGTGAGGTACTTGGTGGTGTTTGGGTGCGTGGATCGATGTGGTGGGTTGGGTGGCCCCGGGAGCGCCGGCAGCAGCGGCGTATGTTCTTGTGAGAGCGATGGGGGCGGGATGAATGGGGTTTGGGGTAGTAGAGGTGTATGAGTGAGTTGTGGTGTATTGAGGCTTCCGTAGCTCTGAGATGGCATTCACGTGCTTCTCCATGAGGTATGGACACCTCATGCCCACCTTTATACTGTATGCATAAACACTACGCTACGCAGTTCAAACAGCAGAGCGTAGTGTTTATGCATACAGTATAAAGGTGGCCTTTTCACCTCATTTTGAACAGACAAGTTCGACTTTACATGAGGTTATCTGGTAACCAGCCCTATAGCAAGGTAAGCACTGATCTGGGAATAGGTTATGTGCAGGTACTAATGACCTAATGCTCTATTCTAGCGACGTAGTTGTCCTTGTAGTCCGATGTTCTTGTAACTGCCAGTATTTTTGTGCAGTTGTAGTAGAGGTCTTGGATTGCGTCCTCACCGTAATCATATTTTTGTTCGTTCAGTATCTCTTGTGTGGTGAATTCCAGCCAGAGAGAGTTGGTGTGTCTTACTCGTATGAGTATTTGGTGTCATTTTTTATTGAATCAAGCAGTGTCATGTGGGGCTCTTTGTTGCGTGTGTGGAAAGTCTGGGCATCTTTTAAAGAACTGAAAATAAGTGTCTGCCCAATGAGTGTGTTAATGATGTTTGTGATGGAGGTGTCGACTGTACATGAGAGTCAATGTTTCGGCGCGTGGTGGAGTACATTTTCTTTCCGTGTTGTAGTTTTTTTGCGTGAGTCTGTGGTTCGGGAGTGGTTAGAGAAATTCCCCACCCCACCGCTAACCACACCCTGCGAAATGTGACTCAGATGAAGGGTGAAAGTATGCGTATGGACATGGATAGGATCCTCAAGAGGGTGTAAAAACATGGCGGACTTAATGATAGATGAGGGCCAATTCACCGACCCCCATTCGAGGGTGGAACTCCCTACAACGGATTTTAGTTATTTGGAGTTACCCCCAGCTATAAAGAGACGAGTTTAAGATCCTTCTGTGTTCCTGACCGGACCCACGCAGGTTGTAACTCCGTCCCAATCTAGGATGCCTCTTGACTTCGGGTTCCGCAGTGGGCTAGACCACAAACCTCCTTTCCCCGAAGCCTGAAACTATGCCCTTCCAAGAGAAAGGCATAGTTGCAACGAGGTTAAGTGTCGAGTCTTCAAGAGGCAAGAGGCAGCTAGTAGCAGGGCCACATACTCCTCGGCGTCGTCCGCTCTCTATACGATTTTGTTAAGATAATAATGCATAAATAGCACCCATTTTCTTTAATTTTTCTCCATGATTTACTCAGTCTTAACGCTTGAGTGCTCACTGCGAACTGGCAAAAGCTATCTCAGGTAAAGGTGGAAAGAATTTTAGAAGAGGCAACAAAACGACTTTCTCAGAAAAACTGATTAGAGATTCCTCCTCTTTCTCTTGAGTGAGGTAGTGCCCTACCTAAAGGGGCTGCTCTTTCTTATTTTAATTCTCGGCTCTTTTTTCACTGCTTTTTATCTCTAACTCATTTCTCACTAACACTACATAACTTTTTCACCGGCAAGATCTGAGTTGCAGTTGGTAGTAATGTATAGTGAACCCCTGGAAAAAACCGCGTAAGGGGGGCCAATTTTTGGTCATCTTCCGAAAAATAGAGACTTGGATAGTAAAACATTCATACCTGGAATTAAAAAAACTACAGAAGAGGCAGCAATGGCTAAAAATATCTGAGGCGGTCAAATTTAAAGATCTCACTCACGTATTAAAAATCATTTACGAATCTACTGAAATGGCTTCGAAGATCATTGAAAAAGAATTTTTCGCATTCAACATGAGAATCCCACCCGCCCACATACAAAAATACGCCTTCTCAAACATAAAGATATGCTTCAGATGTTATGTCAACAAACATAGTCGGAAAACAACTTATACTCATCAACAGACTGATACTGCAAACACTGGGACCAAACTTCCCTCTATATCTGCGAGGAGAATTTACAACAAAACCGGACATCTGCCTGGCTAAGTTCAATCTGCCCTTTATTTTATGGAACCAGTTGAAGTCCCTTACAGTGAAAATAATGAAACTCTAATGCATATAAACAAGCAATCTATACAAATTCCATCGAGGAAATGGAAGGCATACCTCAGAACGGATTTGGATAATATAAAGAATTACTTTAGACGTAAGGGAAAGCCACTTTAGAGGAAATCGACGAGAAGTTGGATAGGATTAAAGAAGAAATTTGAGGGACAGAGAAGAGGGCTATCTTCATTAACTCGTTCCAAACCATCCAACAATTCAGATGGACTCTACAAATGGTGGCATTGAGCGAGGAGATCAGCCGAAAAGCAGAATATAAAGAAAAGTTTGGTTTATCAAGGGACTCATACAACGCACTCATGAGACAGAAAAGAGAATTAATAGTACTAATTTACGAAAGACAGAAAAAGAAATAGGATCAATACATCGAGAAAATAGAGATAGAAGAATCCCCAAGGGAATTTTGGAAAAATATTAACAGATAAAAGCAATGAACAGTTAGGTATAAAATAAAAATTAAGGACGCAGAGAACAACGATTTAGAAGAGGAGGCAGAAATAGAGACATTGTTCAGAGAGCACTGGAAAATGTATCAAAATCAGTGAAGTAGAGAACGAGAACTATGACAATGAATTCGTACATCAAATCATGGAAGAATTAAATGTAGAAATCGAGAGAACATACCCCTTCCACTTTGTCGAGAAAGGAAGAAACAACAATGATTGAGCAGATGCGGTCATTACATCAGAGGAAATAAAATATAACATAAAGCGCTTCCGACAAAGAGCCCCAGGCAGATCGGGGCTCATCAAGTTCAATTACCTTGAAGCTCCCCCGAACATATTGGAGGGAGTAAGAAACATCTTCAATGCGTGCTTGAACAAGAGATACTTTCCCGATAAAATGAAGGTAGCAAGAATGATATGCATCTCCAAGGTGAAAAACCCACCAGATAAAGTAGGTAACTACTAGATTTTATATGTAAAGTATTCGAAAAAATAATCAACAACACTGTTGAAATACCTCGTGATAATGGTTTAAGGAACAGCTGCTAATTTGGCTTCAGAAAAAAACATAACACAGAGATGGCCCTAGGAGTCATCCTAGAGAAGATTGCGAAAGCATAGAGAGCTGAAATGAGCGTGGACATCGTCTGTCTAGGCTTGTCCGAGGCATTCGACAAAGTTTAGAAGAGGGGTATGCAATTCAAGATACTTAGACTGGGAATGAACAACAAGATCGAAAGGATATTATGAGATCATGTAATGGAGTCGGGCTTATGTGAAAATAGGATGGCATCAGGAAAACGAATTAGGGTTCTGGTTTGTCCCAGGGCGGATGTTTGAGCCCGTCTCTCTATTCAATCTCTCCGCAGATATACTGCCACCCAGAAATGAGAAGCGCATGAACATTCAATTAGCCGATGATATCAGCCAGCTGATACTTGCCCTTATGCTAGGATGGCAGGAGAGGAGATAAGAATTCTCAAAAGATAAGAACAAAAATTGAAAATTAAAACAAAATAGAGATAGATTAAGATGGTACCCGTGAACCGGAGGAGCCTCTCAGACGTAGAACGTTACAGATACGACAAAAAGTGTAAGGTGCTTGGGCTAATTATTACGACCTTAGGTTACAAAAAAAAACACGATACTGAGATGGTAGGGGAAACCGGATTAGTATTATAGTATAAGTTAAGAAACCTCAACATGAAGAACAAGAGGAATATTTATCAAGCTATAATATTGTCCACAAATATTTATCTAACCATAGCGTTGTACACGACCTCGAGGAGTAACCTACTAAGACTTTAAAGTGTACATAACAAAGCTATGTACATAATACAAACACCGGAAAAATAGAACCAAGAAGACAACGATACCTTCACAAGGAGGGAAAGATAAAGCCAGTCAACAGAATAATTGCAAATGGAGCCAGGAGAGTTATATAAAAGACACAAAAAGAAATAGGAATTCATTTAACCAACCAAATTGCCCAAGTTTCCCAAGGATTGATGAAAGAGAAGAAGAGAAGGAAGAAGAAATCTACATCTAGATAAGGAGAATTCTACTCGACTACGAATAAAATTAATTCAATACCTTAAGTATCACCAGTGAATAGCTTATTGAAAATTATAACCAAAATTGGAATAGAAAAGAATGCCTAGAGCAATAGAATCCTACACTAGTTTTAGTGAGAATAATTACGAATAACGGTTTGAACGCCCTATATAAACA
This sequence comes from Ceratothoa steindachneri, assembly GCA_963969495.1. Classification (NCBI taxonomy): domain Eukaryota; kingdom Metazoa; phylum Arthropoda; class Malacostraca; order Isopoda; family Cymothoidae; genus Ceratothoa; species Ceratothoa steindachneri. The sequence continues at coordinate 18,141,584 of OZ018324.1, read as the reverse complement.
AACATTACACTAACAAAAAGATACAAAAAGAACATACAACCTTGGCCAAAAGTACGAGGCCACCGTTTATTTTTCTCTTTAAACTACGAATTGAGCTTTGATATCACTATGGGTGCATGCTACTATCATATTTAGCATAAACACCATATACCATAATATTCAAACATTATTTTTATTTTTAGCATTTTCTGACATTTAACCGGTTATAAATGTGCATAATCCATATATTGCAAAAATTTATATATATTTTTATTTTTCACCGTTTGTGCCATAATATGTAGTAATTATAGTTAAGAATCACTAAGATGATCAAAAATTTTGAGTTGACTGAAGTTAAGCGAAGACAAATTGTAAATCACCATCAAAATGGGATGTCGCAAAGACAAATAGTTTAGAAGATGGAATGTTCTCGGTGGGCAGTCCAAATGACTCTCAGCTGCTTCAGGGAGACTAAAGATATGAAATCAAAACCAAGAACTGGCAGGATAAGGATCACATCTCCTCGTGTTTAAAACACATGGCATTATTTCCGTCAGTCTCTTAAAAATAAGAAAAACATCTTCAGTGCTCTGTGCCGACTTCAATGAGACAAATACCTCGCAAAAGTCGACCAGAACTGTAAGAAGGAGGCTTATAGATTATGGCCTCAAGGACCGTCTTCAATGGGCAAAAGATAATTCCAAATGGAATACTGAACAGTGGTCAAAAGTCGTGTGGTCTGATGAAAGTAATTATCAGGTAAGATAGTATAAGGTTGGAATTAACATATTAGCTTATAATATTTGGGTTAAAGCTGAAAATTATAAGACGTATACATAATAATGCATTTGATTATATTTAATGTAATTTGGCTCAGCTTTTCGGCACACCTGCGGTGACTTTCGTCCGTCCAAGAGTTGGCGAAGCTTTTCAGCCTGAATGTGTAGTCCCAGCAATAAAACATGGAGTCGGTTCCGTCATGGTATAGGCTTGCATGTCTGCCACAGGGCCCAAAGAGATGTTTTTATGCCAAGGCAGAATGAATTCGGCTACATATGTTTACATGTTATCAAATGTTTTAGAGCCAGCAATTGCTAAATTACATCCAGGCGTATCAAAAGCTAATGTTATCTTTCAACAGGATAATGCTCCGTGCCATAGAGCCAAAAATACTTTCAAATGGTTTAAAACACATGGCATTATTTCTATGGACTGGCCGGATCATATCCGGACTTAAACCCGCTTGAACACCAATGGGGAGTCTTTGTTAAATCTATGAGGAGCACGACAGTTAAAAATAAAGACGATTTGTACCAGAACTGCCTGAAGAATGGGCTAAAATTACATCTGAAGTTTGCAAAAAATTGGTTGACTCGATTCCTAGACGTATTGCAGCAGTAATTATAGCTAAGGGGTGGTCAACTAGACATTAGATCAAGTGTATATTCTGAAATATACCATACAACAACCATATGCACGCGTTTTATTTACATTCTGAGAGTTAACTATAACTGCCTACAATGGCCTGATCTCCAGGTAAACTAGCATCTCTTTGCAAACCTCTTACTTCCTTCCAGGCACGGATCTAGAGGTGGGCTAAGGGGGCTGAAGCCCCTCCCGCCCCAAATTTGTCTTTTCATTAGCCCATAGTGACAATCGAAGTACCTTCATTAAGCCTACCCACAATGACACTATTCAGTCAGGCGTGGATCCATAGGGGTGGGGGGTTGAAGCCCCCTTCAAATTTGTTCTTTCATTAGCCCATAATGAAAAATGAAGTGACTTCATTAAGTGTCCCTCACAATAACACGATTTCTTCATTGTTTTCATCAAATTCCTGCTGTTCATTGCCATCTTCCTCGCGCGATGGCAGAACTCCTACTAATCACAATCTGATAGCCGCCATTTCTGATTGGCATCGTCGTCGTTAGTCGGTTCTAAGTCACAACGTGAAGCTGAGCCCTGCATTTGTCTTTTACAGTCAACCTCGTCTCAGCATAGGCTAAGATCTGTGAAGTGGAGACGTATCTCAACAAGAGCCAAAAAGGTGCACAGATCAGCTTCCACGACGTCTTAAAGAAGGCAGAGGATATCCTCCAAGAGAGTGTCCCTCTTCATGACATCATTGCTGTGGCTCGAGGTTGTATGCGGCAAACGCAACGAGCAAACGTACCCTACCAAAGAGCGGAAAAATATTACCGCCGATCTGTATATATCCTGTTCATTAACTAATTGTTTACTGAGCTACAAAGGCGGTTCTTGGACGACACCATTTTGGTCGTCTTCAACATCAAACATCTGTCCTGTGTGGCGTCCACGGAGATGTGGCTGTTTTACTGGAGGTGGCAAAATTCTACAAGGCTAACATCGAGGCCTTGAGTCTTCTCAAGGAGCAAGCAGAACGCTTATTTTCGTCAACAATCAATTTTGACTCCGTTGGAGATGCTATTGCCTATGCTCAGATCTGAATGTATCCAAACTTGGCCAGGCTCCTCCAAGTTCTAAACCCTCCTCCAGGCTCGAACGCAGAGGCCAATCGTTCATTTTCGAGCCTAAACGACTAAAAACGTACTTAACGAATAGCATGGGTTAAGAACGCCTCAACGACCTGGTGCTGATAGATGTCCACAACGAAAGTGATGTTACAAAAGACAGCTTAATGAATGTACTTGCCCAAAGGAACAGGGGTTTGATGTTCCTGTGAAATACCGTGAACAATGCCATTATTAATGTGTTAGATGCTGTTATTAACCCTATTCAGACCCGTTTATGTTTATATTTCTTTTTTAAGCCCCAATTGTATTATGTTGTTCAGAAATTTATTTAATAATATATAATATATATAAAAACCGGTTTTTTAACCGTTGCGATCAATTTTACCTTATATGATACATGTCTAAAAGTGTAGTTAAATCTCAAAAGTAATTATTATATTCAGTATTATATCTTAGATGACGTCCCAAATCTACAATAAAGTACAATTCGTAATTTTCTGATCTGTGGGAAAAAAATCGGATCTGAGATAGTTAGTGGTCACTCCTGTGTAAGATAAACATTATTAATAATCAATGCCTTTTTCTCAGACCACTCAGAGGGAATTCAAGTTAGTCTCCCCCAAATTTTTATCCTGGATCCACCACCGCTTCCTTCAGTTTTCAGTAAATATTCTTCATTAACTATCACATTCACACACAGGACTCATAAAAGATACGTAGGATATGGTTCACGATAAACAGCAACGATCAAGAATAGATTGTTAAGCTGCAGGTCCCATGACTAACTAAGTCCACTTTGTTGTCCCCAACTATAGTTTCTCGCTGTCCTATCCTTAAACTTTCTCTTTTTTTTCTCCCTCTCACTCCTACCCACCGTACCCACCGAAGCCTACTTACACTCTGAACCGTGTGGCTGCGGGAGGACTACAAAGGAGTACCAGGCCTCGCTTTACTGCATCCTTGGCGATTTTTTTGAGGGCAAATGGAGAGAGTGGGGGTTGGGTGGGCTGTTATTTGACTCGAACTTATCTTTTCATTTCATTTGATTTCATTTTCATCCTTTAACTGCTCAGACTTTGGGGAAGAACATTACTGGCAAGTTACCTTCCGATACCTAATAAAGTAGGCATTGAAATCGGAACGTTATCCAAACAACATCAACTGTGTTTCCCTTTGTAGAAACCAGCTGTTAAAAAAGAAAGATATACTTAATGCTGTACCATCCACCATTCACTCATCTAATCCTCATCTTTCTTTTTAGCGTCTCGCTTATTCAGATGACTGCTTAAGCACCCGGCTGACCACCCCGCGTGAGCTGCCTTCCGATGTGAGAGAAGATTGCCATTCATGTTTCCTCCCAACTATGCCGTACATTTGCTACGACATAATTGGGGGCATTTGAGGCAGCTGGTTTGAGGAATAGCTCACACCCTATAACAATGTCAGAAACTTTTGGACAAGGAACGAACTGACTGCAATGTCTGCTGCTCATTTCAGCGGAGGCCCAACCAGGACCACATAGGGACATACAACCGTCTCTGTGTATGGTGGAATCAGTCACGATTAAAATATCTTTGGAGGGACGGCTTTGTCAATATGTCCATCAGGATTCACCCCTTGAGAGCATCTCCCCCGGATTCATCTCATCCAACTATTATCATTTCATAATCAGGCAATTTCCCTATCTTTCGAGATGGCGGAGAAACGGGGCAGGGGCCATCCATTGGACATTGGACATAATAAGAGATGAAATTAGATAGAATTAGAGAGAAAATAGTAAGAGAGTAAAGTGGTTAAGAAGTGAGCTTAAAGAATAGTTGATGTGTGGAAGACAGAATAAAAAGATCCCTGGTGAAAGGGTAGCTCTGTTTATTTTATTTTGGATATATCTTTTAGTTATAAACTATAGGATTTATAGTTCATTTAATCAAATCAGCATTGCTAATTTGATTATGGGATTTCATCTTGATGATGATTGTTTATTTTTGGGCATTCAAGCCTTTATTAGAGACGGGGTTTTTACATCCCGCTTTGGGTTTTTGAAAAAAAATTATTTTCCTAAAAAATTTTTAGGTTGATTTTGATAATTTTTAGCTTTAATTATTAATAATTAAGTGGATTTGATTTTAGTGATTTGAATTTTAATTAAAAACTTCCACATTACACTGGTTGGTTGAGTCTCGTCTATTGACGAACACGTAGTGTATATTGGGGAGTCACGTCACTGTCAGACTGTAATTTACTGCTTTTAAATGGTCTTATCTGTCTGTCGGCCTCAATGTCTAGGTGTGTACGAGAGAACTTAGGGGTCAAGCGTGCACCAATGGCTTGCCATATCCTCTTAGCTCTCTCGTGGAGCGCCACGTTGATCGGAGATAATCCAACCGAGGCGTGGAGCTCCCTCTGTTTTTTGTGTTCTCTTCTTCGGGTATTTGTAATGAGTAAAACCGCCTTGTTCTGGATGGTTTGTAGTTTCGCAATGTGGGTCCAGGCGCACGCATTCAACGGCACCGGGGGGTACAAGAGTCTCGAGCGAATGCACGCATTGAATATCTTGAGTTTATTTGAGCGAGTTAGGTCAATGAACCTATAAAACTCCCTCAAATCTCTCTTGCTATTCGCGACTGTCCGCCCGATATGACACTTGTATCCCCCTGTGGTGATTTTGAGCCCCAGGACCGTCCCTTCCGAGCAGTAGGGGATTCTCTCCCCCTCTACCCGTATATCATTGAAGGTCTTGCGAAACATGGGAATTATTTTGAATTTTTGGACATTGGTCGAAATCTTACATTTCCTCTCGAAAGAGTTGATGTTGGAAATCTCCCTGGCCGTATTTATCGCCATAAATTCCCTGTGAACGTAGGTGGCTGTACAAATTTGCGATATATCGTCAGCGAACTGAACGTATATCGTACCTTCGGAAAGAGGTTGTGGTAGGTCACGTGTATATATGTTGTATAAAAGGGGACTGAGACACCCCCCTTGTGGGACCCCAGATTCGAGCTCGAACTCGGGGCCTTTGTGTTCTTTGATCTGTATATACGCTCTCCTCTCCATTATATAATCGCATAGAATCCTTTCAAGGATGGGGTCGAGGCCTATTTGTAGGATCTTAAATTGCAAGCCTCTCTTCCAAACCTTGTCAAATGCTTTTCTAACATCGCGGAGCACCAGGTCGGCATGCCTTTTACTTGCCTTGATGTTCGCAAGTTTTTCCGTAATAACGGCTAGTGCCGTGTCAGTCCCTCTTTTCTTTCTGAAGCCGTGCTGCTGCTCGTTATGCAGGTTGGCTTCGTCGAGAAAAGAGTTGACCTTATTTGCCAATATCTTCTCGAAGACTTTGCCAGCAAATTCTAAGAGAGATATCGGTCGGAAGTTTGCAGGGCAGTCCGGGGGCTTTCCCGATTTGGGAAGGAAGATCATTTTGGCCACTTTCCACTGGTCGGGAAAATAGCCTGTGTTCAGAGCGGCATTCATGATGTTAAGAAGCCCACTCAGAACATTAGGCGGGGCCTTAATGAAATTCTCCCTGGTCAGCCCCGTGGTACCCGGTGCTCTTTGACGAAAGGATTTTAGTGCGATGGAGAGCTCTTGGGCAGTTATTTTACTCCCATAGCCCTCCATCGCTCTTTCCTGCGACACACAATGATGAGGGGAGGTTTTATGTATTTGTGTGTTTAACTGTTGGATGATGTCATTTTCGAATTCGATGTCATAATTGTCATTTTCTTCGGGGGTAATTTTAAAGATTGAGGACCAGAAAATCCTAAAAATTTCCTCAATCTCTATAGTCTCGTCAATTTCTTTTTCGTCATGCTTGAGTACAATTTTCTTCTGAGGGGGTTGTCCTTTTAAACGTCTGTACGTCTGCCAAAAAGTCCGTGAGTCTCTCTCTATGTCAAGTCCTTCAATTAGTCTGTCCCATACCTGTATTTGTTGGTCTGTAATGAGTGTCTGGAGTTCGTCTTTTATCTGTCTCATTCGTCTGTGGGTATTGTGGTTGGGGCCTATCAGCGCTATTACATTGGACAGGTCTTTATACTCTTGGGCCAGGGCTTTCATGGGAGGGGTCCAAATAGGAGCTGGAAGGGTTTTATACTTAATGCGGGGAATGCTAATTTTATCTGCTTTTATAAGGAGGTCAGTGATTTTATCCAGCTCTTCATCTATTTCTTCTAAATTTGCGTCAATTAAAGGGTCTGAGATATAATTTAGAAGGTAGTTTCTATATCTTTCCCAGTCCGCCTGCTTATAGCTTTTGCGTTCTGGGATTTCTAGTTGAATGGGGTTTACACCAATTGTGATTTTAACTGCCTGGTGATCGCTTGGAATAATGGGGCCTGGTTCAATGTAATAGTTGTATGGAAACCTGATACTGGTTAAAACAATATCAGGCTTCGTTGCTGCATTACCTGTAATAAATGTCGGGAATTCGGGTTCGATTCTTGTCGCATAGCGTCTGTCTAGTATTACCTCGATGTTTCTACCCGCATTGTTGCAGGAGGTATACCCTGATGCTGCACATCTTGCATTCAGATCTCCAGCAAAGATTACGTTTCTCTTATGGCTGAGGATCTGTAGAAGGTTGTGCAAGGGTACATAGCCGCGTCTTGGGGGTTGGTACCCCGTGGCCATGACTAGACCCCCCAGGGTAGTGCCTACCTCAATGTCAAGGTAAGATTCATCTAAGCCGGGTAGTCTTTTGTATTTTAAACCTTTTTTGACGGCTATTGCGCAGCCGTCATACCATTCCTGGCTGTGATTTTTGCTGATTTAGTCGTATTGAAAAATTTTTATCTCTTTATGAGAGGTCATTCCGTGTTCATTAATGAGTATTATGTCAGGGTCATTTTGTCGCAAGATGTTGCCGTAGATGGAACCTTTTCCGTCCCACCCATCGACATTCATCTGTATTATTGTTAGTCTGTCAGTCATTTTGTGTAGCGTGTGTTTTTTTTATATGTATGGGATTAAAGTGGGCGCTTATTCGCGGTCCACTTTAGCCCCATGTGGTGTACTGAGCGGGGTGCGCTCCCTGCCGTTTCGTTTTTTTCTAAATTCTGTATCTGTAATTGTATGAAAGCAGTCGGTGGTCAGTTTTACCATGTTCCTCGAGAGAGCGTCCTCAACTTGTCGTTCCGGTACCGAATCGGAGCATTCCCACTTGTATCTTCCGGTTTTAAGACCTTCAGACACTTCGTGAGACTCGATTTCGGAGGGGAAAGGGGCCGATTCGGGGGCATATAGTTTCAAATTGAAACCTCTCGAGTGGTATTTCAACTGGGTCTCTCTGCCTCGAGATGAGGAGGTTGACCTGGGGCCACGTAATTTTGAGATTTTTCTCGACCTCGGAGACCTGGTCTCTTTCGGTCGCACTGCTTCCTTTGTTGGTGATTTTTCGTGTGTTTTGGGTGTAGTTGTGTCAGTCTTTTTGGGTGTAAGTGGTGCTTGTTTCTCTGTCTGTGGAGTATGTTTGTTTTTGTTGAGTCGTGGGTCGCGTGTGATGGCTGTGTTCTGTGGGGTGGGTACCTTCTGGCACGGTTCTGGGCACTGAGGGGCTACACTTATGCGCATAACCTCCTCTGACGGCGGGTTGTCGGGGAACCACATCTCCTGTAAGCCGTTCTTTACAAGCATACGGTTGACCTCGGTTGCGAATGTTCCTGGGCGTGTTATGTTTGCTATGTGTGCATAGTAAATGCAGCACATAATTTTTGTGGAGTGCTCGTTTTCGATGTGCAGATAGGTTCTTTGGTTATTCGTTTCGGCAATAGCGGCTTTTGCGACTTTGGCGTATGTTGAATTCACCTTTTTCTCCTCTTTTTCATGTCGTAACTTTGTTTCCTTGAGGATTTCCGATTTCCTGACCGGGCATGCCATGGACATAGTCCGGTGGGGGCCTTCGCAGTTTAAGCATTTTGGTGATGTGCTCTTGCAGTCGCGCCAAAAATGGTTGCGACCTGCACATATGGAACAAAGGGTTAGGTCTTTTTTCTCAGGACAGCTTGAGGTGGAATGCTTGCCGTATTTATAGCACCTGAAGCACCACTTCAAGGAAAATTATATAAAAACTGCCATAAACCCACAAACAAAACTACATTAAACGTCCAAAAGTCTCTGAAATAACTGAATAACTTTTCGACGACTAGGAGGCACAATTGCATCCGGCACCAGAGGGGTTGCAATCTGATAATCATGGCTTCCCACCTCGCCACAGGCCCACAAGAGTCCACCTGAAGACCTTCGGTGGCCAACAGAAGCCGAAGAGGGATAAAGTTTTTGAAACTTTATTCTGAAAGCTGAATTTGGCTATTTTGAGGCTACGCGAAACAACGGCAGGCCACGTTTCCATTATGCGAACGGGAGAGAGATTTAGAGACAATAACTAAAGAGGCGGGACAGCGTGCGGTAAAGGAGGTAAAACCTACTAACCAGCACCCCTTCCCCACCAAAGATTTAAGCTCACAGGACAGAAACTCAATTCCTACAGGAACATGACCAGAGTTCGATTTTGGATTCAGCGAAGGAATGCACTCTCTTTTCGTATTATTTTTGAAAGGCTTTTTTTTTATTAAACCTGCAATAATTTAAAAATTACAATAATTATTCTCATGGCGTAAATTTAAAAAGAAAAAATATATATATTAGTCTCAAAACTTTATTCCGAGAACTGTATATATATATATATATATATATATATATATATATATATATATATATATATATATATATATATATGAGGAATAAGAATTGGACGCGAATGAGCAAATGAGACAAAAAGCCGGAGTTTTTTTTAAAGGCAAGAGAGGGACATTAGAAGAATCCAGAATCAAAGGGAGCAGAGGGCGGCACAGTGAAGGCGATCCTTTACCGAGAAGACAGAAATAACGCCCGGGGAAAAGGTTTTTGAAAATTCCTGGCCGGGACTCGAATCCGGGTCTGCTGATTGCCGGTCAGACAGAAAATAAAAATGGCATAGCCCTGTGGTGGTTGTATAATCACCCGCAGATCCTGTAGTTGCTCTTTCTTTGTATATATATATATATATATATATATATATATATATATATATATATATATATATATATATATATATATATATATATATATATATATATATATAGCCCTGTGGTGGTTGTTATCACCCGCAGAATTTGCATTTGCTCCTTCTTCTTTGTATGTGACTTGGGGATGAGCCTTTAAATTGTGAGCGGGTAAGAAGATGTGGTATAAAAATTCCTTGGAGGTTCCTAGCTTAGAGAGATACTGGGTTTGATGGGGTAAGGCTTTGGGCGAAGTAGAGTCACTGTGCCTGGTAATGGAGCGGTAGAGCATCTGGCCGGCAATCAGCAGACCCGGGTTCGAGTCCCGGCCAGGAATTTCAAACTTTTTTTCCCTGGCGTTATCTCTGTCTTCCAGGTAAAGGATTGCCTTCATTGTGCCGCCCTCTGCTCTCTTTGATTCTAGTCGTCTTCCAATGTCCCTTTGTCTTACCTCTAAAAAACTCCTGCTTCTTGTTTCATTGCTCATTTGCGTCCAATTTCCCTTTCTTGTATATATATATATATATATATATATATATATATATATATATATATATATATATATATATATATATATATATATCAACACAGGTCCCTTAGATTCCCCACAAGTGAGTTCTAAATATGTCCTTTGATGAGATTTGTTCTTTTATTCTTAAAATTATTTTCCTCCTCTATTTTTCTCATTATATCTTGTAATTTATTTATACTACCTCCCCCCCTCCCCTTCTTTTGTTTCTATATTGCTGAGTGAACTTGCTTTTCATGGTTTACACTTGATTCCTTATATCTTTCAAGTTACTATGTGCACCCACACCCGAATAGGAGGTATAGTGTTATTTCTGGGTAGAGCCACGCTTCCCGATTCCCTTTCTCCTACTAGAAGATTTGAACGATAGACAGTCCCTCTGGGAGTACTTCACAAGCAAGCTTGATTCCCTTTCTTTCTCTAGTTAACGTTAAATTACACCACCCAAATTCTTTAGAATTTAAAGGAAAAATCATTGCCCTGAACCAGCAGAGAATTGCAAATGGCTCCCATTCCCAAAGATGGTAAAGAGAATGTCTAAATACAAAATGCCTAAGGACAAATTGCCTAATTCACAAAATGCCTAATTGACAAAATCCCTAAAACAACTCACCTGTCTTAAATAGTTATAGTCTTAAATAATTTTAATTTTTCTAACATTTTGCTATTTGTTTCGATAATTTTAATTTAAAATACCCACCCACCCCCGCTACAACTCTCGTTTCCCTTCTGCGTTTTTCAATTTCCCATGCGCATTTGTCTTAAGTATTTATATTCTTAAATAATTTAAATTTGTTGAGTCAATCGTCAGTTAGCCGTTCACCAGTTCGCCTGTAACCTTGTTCAGTGTTTGTGCATTTTTGTAAGGAAGCCCTTTAGCCCCAAATGGAATTCATTACTAGCAGAAAGGGGAAAGAATCATAGATGAACAAGCTAACACCGAAGTGGTTCTCGAACAGTTGACTTTGGGCGCAGATATTGCAATAACTAATAGAAATACAGTCGAGCTAATACAAAATTTTAAAGAATTAATGCCCCTTACAATAAGGGTGAAGGCATATCTTACCTAAGGTCAATTGGGCAAAATCTTAAATAAAAAATAACACTTTTGTGCGTCCCTTTAAAATTTCTAATCTGATTTTGAACAATATTAAAATTTTACTTTTTAATCTTAATACAAATTTCATACATTAAACTAATTTCTCTCTCTTAATATTTTTTTTAGTTTAACTTATTTTTATATACCTTCCTATACTAAATAATAGAAAACTTTTTATTGGCCATTTTGCCTGTTATACGGTTTGTCCATTAGGTATTTTGTTGGTAGGCATTTTGTCCGAAAGGTTGGGTGGAAATCAAATAAACCACGCAAGATGATGTGTTTGTGCTTTGTCCAGTGAGAAGAAAACATATTCGTTAGTGCTAAATTCTTGGGCAAATACCAGATGAGTTTTCAAATCTAGCTTCGACCATTATCCATCCCTCTAACTACCAGGCTTTCAAATTTCGAAAATGTTGTTTCAGACATGGAGTGACAAACTAAAAGAGGAATAAGTCAGGAATATATAGGAATTATATTACCACCGCCTATAAAATCATAAATTTTGATGAAACATACGACACCTCAGCGGGATGCTTTACCTGGTTACAACAGAAATAGGCCTCGCACCTCTCTTAATGTTACAAGGCCTCGTAGTTACACATCTCCAGGAAACGCATGATTGAGTATCTTCTTCATGGCTAGTTTTCTTTCGCGTGTGTGAGGTGCTGAACGCACCGAACCTTCCAAAATTACATTTTGGCACAGCGAGTGCTAATAAGAAAGAAAGAATTAACAAAGAACAGACAAATAGTCTTGGACACAGGTCCAATGAGTGGTCTGGTGTGGTTATGTAATGATCATTACTTCCCACCCAAACATGAAAAACTTGTTCTGTACATTAGCCAGCGAGACGACATTTCCAAAGAGGATGCAAAAAATATGAAATACATTGAATGCGAACAGCTGAATCCTCTACCCCCAACACCTTTTCCCCTCTTCCAAGTGTTCAGGTATCTATAAAAGTAAGAAAGATGAAAAATATTGAACTCGATAGAATTACTGAAAATTTTCGCTCTCTTTGCACGTATCAATGACACGTCTCAATTTACACTTGAAAACTTAAATGTAAAAAATAGACAAGTATGAGTTAAATCTCTCTCTCTCTCTCTCTCTCTCTCTCTCTCTCTCTATATATATATATATATATATATATATATATATATATATATATATATATATATATATATATATGAATATATGATAGTGAAACCACTGTATAGGAGCAATCGCATTCTCAGTGTACGACTGAAAAGGGTATGTATAATAAACTACATACCGAAACTTGTCTCGTATATTAAACTTTTGGCTCCTATACAGTGGTTTCACTATCATATACTATAACTCACCATTGAGTTCTTTTACTTATATATATATATATATATATATATATATATATATATATATATATATATATATATATATATATATATATATATATATATATATATATAAAGAAGAAGGAGCAAATGCAAGTTCTGCGGGTGATAACAACCACCACAGGGCTTTCGCCATATTCATTTTCTGCCTTTCAAAACAATTTTGAAGACAGAAATAAAGGTGCAGAAACCTTGCATTGCAGACTATATCAAATTTCTCTTTCCTGTACTATATATATATATATATATATATATATATATATGTGTGTGTGTGTGTGTGTGTGAGTGTGTGTATGTACGAATTTCTTACATTTTGATGGCTTGTAAAGTTGTCCTTGAGATGCCTTAAACTATCCTTGAGTTTAATAAAGGCCTTGAAATTAAAGGTCAACCCTTCCTTCATAAATTCTTTTGAGCTATTTTACCTACCTGCATTTTTAAGGGGGCAGGTATCTTTCACAGTTTAGATACTTGGGTGTATTTTTTGTTTCTGTTACCTAAGATCAGAGTTTATTTATTCCTTATATTAGCTTATTTTTTCTTTTTTTTTTGTCAACTGCAATTTGAATTTTCGCGGTTTTTTATCTTTACCTAAAACTTCAGGAAAAGATTCAAGTCATTTTTCCAAATGTGTTTATTTTTTCTTTCCTTATTCTAAATTACGATTATTGGCCATATGAATAAACACTATAACAGTAAGCTAAATTATGTTTAATTATAAAATAATCTTGTTTAGTTAACGAAAAGGAAACTAAATAATATCCTTATAATAATATACTTTCTAAGAAAACTTGATGTAAATAAAAGTGGTGGATTGGATGGAATTCAAGCTGAACATATTAAATTTAGTAGTGCAAAAATTATTCCATTATTAGCTATGTGGCTCACTGGATGTCTCGTACATAGAGTCTTACCTGAAAGCATGTTGTCTGTTGTGTTAATACCTATTTTTAAAAACAAAAGTCAAAGTATAAATATAAAATCCAATTATAGGCCAATTGCGTTAGCTAGTATCTGTAGTAAAATTTTAGGAAGAATCATACTTAGTAGAATAGAATCATTTACCTTAACAAGGGACAACCAATTTGGATTTAAGAAAAATCATGGTACAGATTTGTGTATTTACTCAATAAAAGAAATGATATTGAAATATAATAGTCTTAATAGCAATATATATTCCTGTTTTTTTGGATGCGTCAAAGGCTTTTTTTGACAGAGTATATCACAAAGTTTTAATAGATAAATTAAGTAAATTTAAGGTTCCACCATATATTATAAGAATAATTAGTTACTGGTATGCTACTCAAAAATGTGTGTAAGATGGTCAAATACCATATCTGATTTCTTTACCGTAAGTAATGATGTTCGACAGGGAGGAATTCTTTCTCCTTACCTCTTCTGTATGTATATATAAATGATTTATCCATAGAACTAGGCAAAATTAAAGTAGGTTATAGGTAATGCAAAAACGAATCATTTTATTTATGCAGATGACATTGCACTAATTGCACCACCTGCAAGTGGTCTAAATAAATTAATTAACGTTTGTAATGATTTGGGGATAAAAAATGATATAAAATTTAATAGTTCTAAAAGTACTGTGTTAATTTTTAAGTCTAAATTTCTTAAATGTTGTAAATATGATAGTTTTAAGCTAGGTAATGATACAATTCCAATATTGAGCAACATAAAGTATTTAGGGCATATAATTGTTGATGATTTAAAAGATACATTAGATATAGGACGCCAGCGTAACAAGCTGTATAGACAAAGTAACATGATTAAAAGACATTTCGGACATTGTACTGAAAATGTAAAAATCAAACTGTTTAGGTCTTATTGTGAGTCAGTTTACACAGCTCATCTATGGTGGAATTATGCAAACGTTACCCATAGTAGATTTATAGTTGCTTATAACAATAGTCTCAGACTTCTTTGTGGTGAACCTAAGTATTGCAGAGCTAGTCCTACGTATGCACTCGTATGTAAAAATATACCTTTGCCTAAAGAAGTAATCAGAAAACTTGTAATTGTTTTTTTAAATAGTTAGAAAGCAGCTCAAATAAAAGTGTGTCTGGTATTTTTCACTCAGACTGTAGGTATCTTTCTGAAATTATTACTCACATGATAAATATTACCCATTGCATTAATCCGGCAATATTAAATATTAGTAGATTAACAGTTCATTTAAATCGGTGAATAAGTATTAGCAGTAAGATAGCGGTAATTTTAGTTGTTAAGGTAAATATAATCTTTTGGTGCCTTTTGGATAAGTAATATCGAAATTTTATATCTCAAAATTGTAATGTATTTTTTTTTTATGGATCACCGAAATTCGCAATAAAGTTGATTCTTTCTTTTTAATCTGTCTTCCTGAGTAGTTTTTTAGAAAAAAATCGTTATACAAAGGTCAACATTAAAAAATAAATTAGACACTCATGAAACATTTTCTAAAGTGAATGTTCTGCAAAGAAAACGGCAAACTCGGACTAGCTAATTTAAGTGAGTGATTGGCCTGTGACCAAAACAGGTGTAAAAGTTAAAGCATTTATTTAGAACACAAAGACATAAGAGTTAATAGGAACAAAATGACAACCATAACCTATCTATTTCGTACGAGAGATACATACATTAAAAAATATGAAATATCTGCCCTTGTTTTGCTGATGGTAGTTTAAGGGTGCCTACTTATGGTGTATCGCGGCATGATTGCAAGCCAGAGCTTATTTGCTCTTCTTGACCATGTCTTTTAGAGGTACTCACGATCGCCGTGCGTACACTGGTCCAAGCGACGCCCCTAGTGTTTGTAACTCGCTGTTCGCACCGTTTGCTTTTTATTTTTTTCTCGTCCTTCTTCCTACGCACCTCTATCACCAATGACGCCCGGAGACCGGTTCGGATGCAGCGTTGCGCCTTATAAAAGGTTTTCAAGCGGTGTTGACTTGATTTCAATACACTCCGCTTCAATGAAATAGGCTATGTAGCGACGTGAGATTACAAGTGGGTGGCTTATAAGCTTTTGTTTTATTGAATCTATATGATGACTTAGAATGGCCGAATCGACTAGGCCGTGGGTACACTGGTCCCAGCAAGGCGGGGTATAGGTGGTAAGCACTGTGATGTGATTATCAAGGGTGATTTGTCACCGAGTGTTGGTACTACTCTTGGAGCAGTTAAATGGGTTTCTTGGTTCGGCTTAGCGGCTACCGCTTTGCTTCTACTGTGAATGCTTCGTATTGACGATGCACTGGCTCCAAAGGGGTAGAAAGCTATCTTCTTGTTTGATTTTAGGCTGAGTAAAGGAAATCTTGGAGCTGGATTCAATATTCTTTATTCGGCGGGAACTTGGAAGCCTTCGGATGTCACTTCTTGATTTGAGTATTCCATCCTAAGATGTGGTTCTTACACTATAAACACTTCCCTTCGAGGAAAACGAAGGGTTTATTTAGAAATAAACCTTTCGTGCACACATATTTACGGTACTCAGAGGTTTATTGAGGCGTTCGGACGGAGGAACTACAACTCTTCAATGCAATAAAAAAAATTTTTGCATGTGTGTGCGCACGACAACTTTATTATTTTTCCTTTTATTTTGCCTTCTTTCAATTTTTATTATTTGCTGCAAAAAAAATCAATGTTTAATCGTTCAACATTTAATTAAGCGTTCGCAAGTAGGAGTTGCAGTTCCTCATCGCCAGCAAAACTTCTTTTTTTTTCTTTACTCTGTGTGTATGCACCACACGACTTTTCTTTAACTAACCAAAAATTAGGAAACGGAATTTGATTAAATTTAATGATAAGAATGATTTTATGTACTAATTTGGTTTACACGAATAAATATTTAGAAATAACGGTATAGCGTGTCTCGCAAATGTAACCCGTCGACTGGAATTAGTATAAATGTTCACTTTTCTCCCATTCTTTTGGATATCTGGAACGGATTGTACGCTACTATAATCATTGCCCTCACTTTCTGTTAATCCTCCTTCATTCTGTTCTGGAGTCTCTAAAATTATTAGTTTATTCTCATTTGTTTTTCGAACGTGATCAACTCGGACCCACACATGCATGGCCTCTCGTAATTCCTTGGGTACGAACGATTTCGGTACTGAGTAGTGATGTTCTTCAGAGATTTGTATGAAATCAATTTATGACATGGCTTTAGCTAATTCATTGATGAATTTAAATTAGCTTTCGGCAAAGAGGATGGAACAAAGATTTGCACAAAGAAGGCTTGTCTTTGTAACTGCAGTAAATGGCGAAAACCCCGAATCATTAGGCAGGGATCAGATGCCCAAAAGAACAATTGGTAGATCCATTAACCATCCTTGTTGAGTTATAATAGAGCTTTTCAGAGTTTTGTCTGATCTTTTGACTATTCCGTTTGTGATTGGTCACCACGCCGTGTCTGACAGGCGATGAAAACCAACGAGAGTTGATAACTCCTTGAAAAGTTCGGATTCAAATTGGGCTCCTCTGTCAGTTATCACATACAATGGACGAAGGCTAAAACGACCGTTGCAGCACTGATGTCTGGATCGGTAACGCTTCAATCCATCTTGTAGCTCTGCCTATGCATGATAGTAGGTAACCGTTATGAGATGGGTAGGATTGTCCAGGCATTGTTCACGGCGGTAGTGGACCAACAATGTCGATGTGTACCGTTTCGAATCTTGATGTGGGAATACCTAATGGGCAAGATTTGTGACTTGGTGTAGTGATTAACATTAGCTGCTTGACATGGGAGCCATTCTTCCGTCCAGGAACGTATGCCCCTACCCATAATAGTCCATAAATACCTTGTTTTAACAATCGAAGTGACACTTCAATCCATGGATGGGATATATTGTGTAGCTGCTTGAAAATGGGCATTCTGCAGGCTAAGGGAAAAAACGGTCGTGGATATTTAGATGTTTATTTGCACTAAAGTTGAATATTCCCGGGAAAATGAAACAATTTTAATTCTGATTGAAACGATTTGACTTCTTCATCCTGCTCCTGCGCCGTTACCAAAGAACGGAGGTTAAGCGAGTCTATTTGGACTGAGTTGACATTCCGAGATAAGCAGTCAGCACTAACATTATCTTCACCAGGTACGTACGGTATGTCATTGAAATATTCTAAAATTGCCGTCCCGTTACGTTGTTTGGCCGTCTTTGCACGTAACTGTGAGTAAAAGACAGACACTAATGGTTTGTGGTCCGTACGATCATGTGCCTGAAATAGATCACACCAAGATACGCAGACAGGAGTTTCCTATCAAGGGTGGGTATGCTTGTTGTGTTCTGCTCAACTTGCTGGAGAAAAATGCCACTAGTTATGGGGACCCATTAACCATTTGATGAAGTGCAGCATCAACTACGAATTTAGAACTGTCCGTCACTAATTGGTACGGTGTCATTAGGTAACGAACGGATGACTCAACTACGAACATCCATTTAAATGACCGACGCAAACTCGGTATAACTATAACTATTTGCATTTCACCGTGTACTATTATTTTTCTTCTATTACAGTCCCGATATTTACAATTGGATGACGCATCCCACAAAATTACACAGGATTGAACAGAGTTATGGATACGCTCGCACTTGTATCGATCAAAAATTCACTTTTCTTATTATTTAGTTTGGCAGTGACAGTGAGTAGATTTGGCCCTCCAATTGTCGCATTTACTACTGCCTGCCCTTTTAGTTTTCCAAGGGGGCTGGAGAAGATGGTCTGGATGATGGTTACACTTTTACGTTTTCACCTCACTTTGGCCCCCACGGTTTACAACATTTGACATTCTATCTAAAGTGCAAATGTGAACGGCACATAACAGGCTTTTGATTACTACGCAAAGGTCGTAGCCCTAATGGTACACATTTTGTAGTATCACCGTTATATTTATATAGCACAAAATTTGATCGATTACCATCAGGGTACGCACCGATGGGCACTGAACGCGCGAATTTTGTATATTGCACATTATTAATCTGACTTTTACACCTCTCATTAACACTGAGAACACTTAAATTGGGAAAAGATGTGCCTCCACTTCCATCTTCATCACTGTTATTCACAGTAAAACACTGTGCCCTATAAAATGGCATCAGTTTGTCTGCAATTTGCCTAATTAGGCGAGAGTTAAATTTCTTTGCGTGGCGATGATGCGCGCAATGTTCGGAGTAAGGACGAGTAAGGACTGGATAAACTTGTGCCTCACATGGCTCTCACCAACTCCAACTTGCATTGCTGTCTTTCGTAGCTCTTCGAGATTGACCGATAGTCATCCAGTAAGTGGGGAAGATGCTATTAATTTCTCGAAAAGTTCTGGCTATGTCCTCTCGAAAGGTCCAATCACTTCTGTCTCTAGGAGAGAGAGTAGTTCTTCGATGAAAAGACCGCAGCAGGAAGATGATTGACTCACTCGGGAGGTAAAGCAGCGTAGATATAATAAAATTTTGTGCCTTCCCGAGTTATCCTTGAAATGTGGAATTGTGCTTCCATTATTTTAAACCATCCCGTTACAGCTGCTTAATTGAAGCCAGAAGGCTTTATGGTGATCGAATTGCTAAGTTCTACTTCTTGGTATGTAAATTGAACATCTCGTTGCTTAGTTCGTAAATCCACTTCTGTTTGATCACTCTTATTGCTCGACGTAAGAGGGCCACCAGTTATAGGTTGTAAGCAGTGTAAGCTCCTTGGGAGTGGAGTGATTACCAAGGGTGATTTGTCACCGAGATTTGGTATCACTTTGGGGGTAGTCAAATGGGTTTCTTGATTCTGCTTGGCGGCTACCGGTTTGCTTCTACTGTGAGTGACTGGTGTTTGCGAGGCATTAGCCGCAAAAGGGTAGAAAACTTTCTTCTTGTTTAATTTTAGGCTGGGTAAAGCTGATCATAAATTCCTCAGAGGTAAAGGAAATCTTGGAGCTGAATTCAAAATTCTTTATTCAGCGGAAACTTGGAAGGTCTTCAGATGTCTCCTTGATTTGAGTTTTCGATCCTACGATGTGGTTCTTACACTACAGGGGAATGTGTTTGCAACTCGCTGCACGCCCCGTTTGTCTTTATTTTTTTTCATCGCCCTTCTTCATATACCTCTATATCTATAATCGGTAATGAAAGCCCAGTTAAGGGAAGTTAATGAAAGAATATGAACAGCTTATTAGCAACAAAGAGAATCAAGAATGGCGAAGATTACTAACAAAAATTTCATCGACGTTCACCGCTTGCTTGATAAGTGAACAAACATTCATATTTATATGTAAAAGTAAGTTTAGCTTGTCCATAAATTCTAAAATGACATTTTATATACACATGCACACGTTTGTTGCAAACTCACATTAGGTTATTATAATTTTTTCTCTTAATTTTTAACTTTTGTAATAATTTAGTGAATAAAAAGAGCAATTCACTAATTATATAATAGATTACGCCCCATGCACATAAAGCACAAATTTAAAAACTCTTTGTTTGAGCTCAGTGAGAGGACCGAGGTCGAGAGCTTATTTTCTTTGTCTCTTTGTTCAATTAATATGTCTTTGGTACTCTCCGAAATATTTAATCCCTGCCATAAGGAAATTAACTAATAATAATAATAGGTTCGTGTCACACAGGCCTCGGTTCAATATATATTTTAATTATCCATCCACCTTATTCCTAGCATCATGCATTCATCCATACAACCCCAAAATGTCTTATCATTTAGCCCTAAGCCTTAACAGAAATTTCACTTGTTTTCCATTCATCCCGATTATCCTAATTGTACTCTCATCCAACAGCTCTAATAGCCCTTAAAGCTCAGATTGCTTGGAATTTAATCACTAAATTTAATTCCTGAATTTAATTAGATAATTTAATAAATATTTGTCCAATATTTATATCAGTTCAATTGATCATTTTCGTTGTCTTGTTCATTCACCCATTTTATTCAACTGTCGTTTGTTGTATTAATATACGTTGAATTTTTTACTTTTGTTAATTTTCATCAAGTGATTTAAGTAAATTACAAACATTTACTTAAAATATAAAATTTATTATATTTTTAAGTTCCGTTCCGGGTGAAATTCAAATAAATTCTCATAGGATCGAACAATGGCTAACCAGGATAAAAATTGATGGGGGGGTGAAGCTAGCTTGAATTCCTCCCTCTGAGTAGTCTGATAAAAGAACATTGATTATTAATAATGCTTATCTTACACAACATCGCTAACACTGGATAACCAAAAAAATCTTTTGTTTGGCGCCTGGAATATTTCAACGAATTCTTAAGTGATTTTTCCTCCTAAATTCGAAAATAGCTTCAGATTTCCTCCATCAGGTCTAGTTTTCTGTCTCTCCTCATCTCCATTTTGACTCTATTAGATGCTAAAATTGCGCATGAAACTATTTCCAAAGGTGTACATGAGTTGATGATATTAGTGATTTTTAATGCAATTAAACAAGACTGTTTCTTTATTTAAACTATTTTAATTCTACAAGAGGCAATTAATATGAAACAATTAAGAGAGCATAACACATAAACAAACAAAGCAAAATTAAAAATTGAAAATTCACGTTGGCAAAGATTTTTGGCAGAAAATTCAGGGATAAATTTACGCTTATTTGCGCACCGTTGATGTTGAGCAAGAGGAGTATCTCATTTTAAAAACCAGCACTAGTCTGCTACCATCACAGCGTCCCAAGGTCGTTGGTAACGAGTTTCGATCTCTTTGAGGTCCTGATGGAATCGTTCGCCTTGTTTGTCGCTAACGTTAATCTCCGAGATTTTCAGGGAAACGATCAAGATGACTAAAAAGAAAATGCATTTTGATGCTCACATTCGCGCCAATATGAGTTGATATCAAGTTGGTAACGAGGTCTTTATAGTTTTCACTTTTGTGTTTCCATAACACATTTGAAGAATTAACGCTACACTTTTTTGAAGAGGATAAAGTAAATAATCCAGTGTAGTGGACGTACACACATACATAGTGACTAATTTATAACATATACACACTTATGACATTAACTCCCACATATACTCATATACATATGGACATTGACTCAGACACAGACTTATTAACATATGGACTTTGACTCAAACCTAATATAGGTATTATAAAAGGATGTTCAGTAACTTAAAAACTAGACCTGATATATCAAAATGAAGGTAATTTTTAGATTCAGGAGACCGATTTCTTACAGGAATGATGCCCATTTCCTAAACACCAAAAACCTTGTAGATCAGTGTAATAAATAACAGTCACTCACATGGGAGTGAACACTAATTCTATCAGATCCGAATATTTTTCCACACATCAGAAAATTAGGAATTATAGTTTTGGACGTCAGCTAATGTATAATACTGAATTTATTAATTATTTTTTAGATTTACCTGAATTTTAGACATGTATCATATAAGGTACATTTGATCGCAACGGTTTCAAAACTTTATATATATATATACATTATTGCAAAACTCTTTTTTTTAATAACAGACACAGATATGGCTAAAAAAAAATAGAATACATAAACGAGTTTGAAATTTTGAGGGTTGGTTTCAGCCCCCTTCCCCTTCACATGTATCCGTACCTGGTAACGAATACTTTGCTCTTTCTCCTTTCTTAACCGATTTTCGTTTATGGACCTGATTTTCACATTAATTTATCAATAAATTAATACATTTTTTTGTATTCGCAATTTTATGATTTCCGGTTTTAACATTATATTTATAGTGGGGTACAGCTTCTAGAGATAAAAATTTTGCATCTATTCGGGTCTATCCACTGCAGTTGACCTCGTTTTGGATTCAACACTGTTTCATTTGTAATTTGACTGTGGAAATTTTTTGCCTTGTTAAAAATACGAGAACAAAATACACAATTCTTCATTTTTTGAAAATATTTATTTAATTTCCATGAAACTTGCACGGATTTTTCTTTGAAATTTCAGTACCACTTCACTCCATTTACAGATAGATCCTTATCACCATCAGCCAAAAATCTCTGATAGAGGAGGGATAGAAAAAAAAGGAGCGATGAAAAAAATAAAGAACGAAAGTAGTATGTGGCAAGTTGCGAACTGCTTCCTCCGTCACCGGACCACCATTGGTGAGCGGTGTATTGACTACGCCATCTTGAGTCTCAAAAGTCTCATTCAAGCTAAGCTTTTAAACCGTTCGCTTTCACTTCTCTTTACGCTACACAACCCACTGCTAGAAGCAGAGCCTAATTTGAAGCATTACTCCGCAGAAAATAACGAATGGCTGTTTCCTGCTATCCAACTGCGATAGGATGGCGGATTACTCCAGAGGGTGCTTAATGGTTAATGGTCCTTAATAATGAACCTTCCCCGTAGTGAAGATATTAAATGAACATTTTTTTAATATCTCTTTCAAATATTGATATAATCGAAAATGAAATTAGCTTTTATATTAGGGAAATGAAACTTTCCAAAGTGCCGTGTCTCGATATAATCTAGCCGCTACCCCTTAAAGAAATTAAGAACTTCAAGCACCTTTGTACAATTTCGAAGAGACGATTAGCGATGGAATAGTTCATGAGTTCAAAGAGACAAATGTAACACCAATTTTTGAAATGCCATAAATACTAATCCTCGAATTTATCGTCCCATCTCCCTTACTTCGGTCGTTGGTGAACTTTTGAAGTCCATTGGTAGAGATAGAATCTTGGAGCATCTGGAGGTAAATAACTTAATTAAGGACACACAACGCGGCTTTCGACGCGTACGCTCATGCGTAACTAATTTGCTTGAATTTTTCTTGAAATTATCACAACGTTCGACCGAGATACATCTGTAGGTGTAGTTTATCATTTAATAAAGCTAAAATGACACGGAATAGGGGACAGCTTACTAAAGGAGACTTAAGACTAACTAAAAATCATTAGGACAGAATAGTTTTCAATGAAAATAGTTAATCATGGGGAGCAGTCTCAAGCGGCGTTCCTCAAGAATCTACCCTTGGCTCCTTGATTATTTAAAATATATATATAAACGATTTTGACATGAATTTATTGTGTAAAATTTCACACTATCATAGTGACTGAAAATATGAAAAGAGAATTGGATATAGTAAATGGTAGATGCAATTCAACTTTAAGAAGTGTAAGATAATTAACATAGGTAATAATAATCTCAGAAGAGATTAGAATATTGGTGGTCAACGTGGAAAAGGATTTAAATGCCTTAATCCCGAATAATCTAACATTTTCAAAACACACTACATTGTTCGTCACTTATATAAGGCGCGTGTGTGAGCTCATTTGAAGTATACGATACAGTTCTATCGCTATGTATGCGGAATACATTGTAATATTGAATCTCGTTCAGCGACGAGCAAAGAATTTAATTCATGAACTTAGAAATAGATCGTACGAAGACAAACTGAGGCAACTCAATTTACTTTCATTGAAATATCGGCATCTGCGTAACCAAGCTATTGAAGTTTTTAAAATACTAAACGGGTTTACCACTATAAATTATGACTCAATAGTTGAGCTAGATAACCAAGTGACAACTAGAAATAACAGTTTAAACTAGTAAACAAAAGATTCTATAATGAAATAACATAAAATTTATTTTATTATAAAATAAGTGTTAGGATGGTTTGCCTATGGATGACGTCGAAAGCCCTGCAGTAAATATGTGCAAGAAGAGAACCGATGAATATTACTTTAAATTGTGACCTGACTGAACCAAGAGTTAATAAAGTAATTCTTTATCCACAACCACTCTTCTTTACTTATCCTTCACCTATGACTTGCATCCTTTCCTTCCATTTTTTGAGCTAACCTCTAGTGGAATTTAGGGTAATTGCTAGTTCGTAATTCTGTAAAAAACGACTCGAAGAATGCCAATCACAAATCTGATTTTCATTAAATTGTTTGCTAAAATATCACTAGTAATTATTTACCGACTGAAAGAGATATTCTATAGACCAAACTTCCCAATAACACTTCCTTAATTTACACCAACTCAGGGAACGTCAGTATAAACACCGTTCTTTATTTCCAGTCTGTCAGCCTACTTTACACTAACCTAATTCATATCACGCCTCTCCATGATCAATCTCCTCCAGTAATTAACTTAATGATAAAATTTGGAATCATTAAAAGCTATAATAATGAACTACTCGCGACAAGGACGCGATTATAGCTGCATTAAGAGATAAAAACAAGATTCAAAGAGACAGTTTGGAATGCAAGCAAGCATTGCATTGAATCGTGTTAACGGCTGATTTAGTTGACACTCTAATGGCACCACAAAGGACAAAGACAAAGATACAAAGAAGATTAAAGATATCCGGGATAATATAATTCCGAAGAGTTAGGAAGGCGCAAAGATGGGGTTACAGCTTGGGTGATCTCAGCGGTGAGTCGTGATAAATATTTTGAGTATAATGACAGAAAAACACATTAAGGGTAGTATCAGGAATTACGAAAAACAAGTCTGGGACTAGAACAGTTTTCATAAATCCATCTTTCCTCCGTTTTTATTCTTAAATCTTTCAAACTCACGGTTCATAATTGTATACATTTGATTATAGGTACATTAAAAAGTATATAAATACCAAGGATAACAAGAGCTCCTTTACAAAGCTTGAGCATCCTGGGTCGACCAAATTCCACAGTCCATTCCCAGAAATTGATCTGCCTTAATCACTATAGCCATATATAGTAACTATACTTGTTATATCTATAAGTGTGTATGGTTATACGTAGTTCAGAGTGAGTGTATGTGCATTCAAGCGTATACTAGACATGTCTATGTGCTAGGTACAATTATATGCTGGCGTGTCCAGTCTCTTTGTACCCGGATGTGTGTGAACGTGTCCATGTGAGGGCTGTCTTTATATACACATTTGTGTAGGTTTGTATTTAGGTACGTACGGTGTGTACATTTAAACTGTATACATTAATGAAAATAAATTATGCAATTGGGAATAAAATAAATGTTACGTTAAAAATCTATTCACATATGCAACTGTTAATCTTTTCACGCTGCAGCTGTATCCGAAATGTTCATTATTGCATAACAAACGCATTTAACCATCGATCAGGGATTATAAAATTCACGTGTATATTTATAAGTAGTAAATAAAAGTGAAACAAAATAAGAGTAAAAGATAATTATCTACAAAACGCAAATGTTTGTGTTGAAAATCTTATCGCCTTGTAGTATGCCTCAATATTGTATACGTTTCAACGGAGATTTCTATTATTCTGTTGTTAAACAATTGATAGCAAAGAACTTCTCCCGACGCTAGGAATACTACGAAATCGTTTTTTGGAAAAACCAATCTGCTTGAGTTAAGGTAGTTAAGCTGGGGTACTTTTAGTCTGGCAGTGTCACCCATGCCAGTAAGGTAGCTTTAGTAGGATCCAGACTAAGCGTTGTCAAACTTCTCTACCACTTCTTTGATGCGTCTCCTAGAATCCCCCTACTAACCTCTTCGATTCTGTTAGTACTAAGTTTCACCAACTCTCTTCAACTGTCAAAAAAATAACCTCAACAACAAAAACAAACATTCATCTATATCACACATAAGTTATTTAGTCATAAGGGCCTCACCAGCTACCTTATGCCGTGTGAGAAGAAAGGCTTTGGAAGCTCTTTAAATAACGCATTGGAGCACTTATAGGTTGCAAAAGACTGAGATTGAGGAGATTTAGGCGTTTGAGGTACGATTAATGGAGAAATGCTAGGTACCACTTAGAAGCTTTCTCACCACCTACCTGTGACCGCTACTCAGTGAACAAAGCCTCAACTGCTCTTTAGTGAGAGAGCTTTTGTGCCTTGCTAGTTGCTAGATCAGCTAAAGGATCTCAGATGAAGTCGTGGGTACTTAGCTTCACTATATGCTTTAAGTCTAGCCGTTTTAAGTTGATTAGTAGGGCTTAGTAGGAAGACAGTTACACCTCAAGCACACCTGTCGAAAAATCAGAGATCCAGTTTACTGGGGCGCTCGTGCTGCTCAGTTGGGAGCTGCGGCACGATTGGAGACGTCCAACCCAGGGGAGACTTTAGGGTTGGCGTGCTTGGTCAAAAGGGTTTCTGTTGGCCGAACGACCGAAAACCTCCTGGAAATAGGCGAATGTGATTAGTGCGAGAGAAAATCACACATAAAAACCTTTTTTAATGCGTATGGTCCCAGTGTTTCTAAAATGGCAAAGAAGAATGGTCCTTCGTTCCGCAAGTTAACCTGCAAAATCTGCAAAGTTTATAGATGAAGTGAAGACTTTGATGGCAGGAGCTGCAAGGAGCTCACAGATGCCGCTAGTGTCTGTGACTTCTGTGGACTGTAGAAGCGCCTGGGCGAGAGCATCGCTCAACTGAGAGAGGAGAACTCCCTCCTCAAAAGGGAATTTCACCTATTAAAATCAAAGAGGTGCAGATGCTCAGGCGAGTGAGAAGGAGAGAAGGCCTCCGACGTCCAAGAGCAGGAGTATTCTGCTGCATGACGGCTCAACGAGCCAAAGAGAAGAAAAAAAAGAGGAAGAAGGGAAAGAAGAAAGAAGAGAAATTAGAAAGAGAAAAAAAGAAAGTGGTAACAGAAGACGAGAAAGTAGAAACAGAAGAAGAGAAACGTGAAACAGAAAAAGAGAAGACAAAGGAAGACAAGAAAAAGAAGGAAAAAAAATGTAGAGAAAGAAGAGGAAACCGGCAAGTCGCTTCCGAAAGGGAAAGACTCAGTAGCCTGCAGACAAATGGGCAAGGGTCACCCTTATTGGTGATTCTCAAGCAGATTTCTGAGAGATCAGTCGTTTCTCTGATGGTAGGTGGCAACGACTTCTACCTAAAAGGAGGTAGGGTAAGCCCTACGGATAAAATCCTCCACACAGTCATGGAAGCCGTGGACGACTGTGGGCTGAAAACCCGCATGCATGTTGTGGTCGGGATGCTCCCGAGGAGAGGTCCAACACGGACTGCTCACTCGAGGAACGTCTTTTTATACAGGCGCCTGGCAGATTTGTGTACGGCAGAGGGGGTCTTTTTTTGTGGACCTGTACCGCACCTTTTATGGTAGGAATGATCTCTACCAAAGGGATGGGATACATCTTTCCTGTAAAGGAAAGGCCCTTCTGTCGAACTTAATCCAGGATGTCGTAGAGAGGACCTAAAGGAGTTTCCGGCCCAGAGTGAAGGCGGATGTGCGCCAGTACGCCCGCGTCACTCCTGGTACGACCTTTTTGGAGGTCGCTAAGAGGAGCGCTACCGAGCCAACAAACAAGCAGGGAAACGGAAGAGGGTAGGGAGTCTTACATTCGGGGACTCCCTGAAAGTTCTTCTGTTCAATGCAAGGTCAATCAAGAACAGGTTTCCTGAACTTTGTAGCCTTGTAGCGATAGAATAACCTGAGATGGTGGACATAACAGAGTCGTGCGTAAAAACCTCAAACCAAGATTTTGCCGGCAAATTCATCATTTCCGGTTACCAACTCTTCCTAAAAGATAGACTAGACAGAGAGGGTGACGGTGTGATGTTGTATGTTAGGGATACATTCAAAACCACAAACTGCAAATTTATATCCGACCACGAGCTTCTAGGTGTAGACCTAGAGATAGGTCCTGCCAGATATAGGACCCTGCTGCTTTATAGACCCCCTGCTCAACTCGTTGAAAAAGACAGGGAGCTATACCGGCTACTAGGTGAACTTGTTGAAGACAGAGTGCGTATCGTCATGGGAGACTTTAGCATCCAAATTGACTTGGAAACCAGAGAACCCTGTGGCAAGAACGCACTGCTTCTGGAGTTTGCGAACAACGAGTTCCTGACTCAATAGGTGAAAGAGCCGACGAGGGGCGAAAATACTCTCGACTTTGTTTTCACCTCTGAGGACAACATTGTTGATGATCTCTCTGTAGGTGAGGAGCTCGGTGGCAGTGACCACCGACTAGTTAGATTTATTGTCAAAGTGGCCAAGGTAGAGTCTGCGACTCGTGCATCAAGGAAACTTGATTTGAGAAGGTCTCCGTGCAGGATTGGCTGATGTGAGGTTGGGAGGGTATGATAATGTTGAAGCCCTGTGGAATAGTTTCAAATCTACCCTCATGTTTCTTCAATCACAATTTATCCCTTTGAAAAGCCTGCGTCGGTCTTCCGTTCAACCAAAGTGATTTAATCGAGAAATTGTTCAATTGCTGAGGGAAAAAAGATATGTGTACCGGCAGTCAAAGATTCTGGGGGCCTTTGAGAAGTACAGGGGGCTAGCTAGGAGAGTGAAGTCCAGCATAAGGGCGGCAAAGCGTGCCGAGGAACTCCGAGTAGCGAAACTTTGCAAAGGAAATCCCAAGGAGTTCTTTGGATATGTAAACAGCCGTAAACCAATCCGTTGAACGATTTTCCCTTCGAGGAATGAGGAGGGGGCATTAAAGCACTCAGATGCAGAAAATGCTAACCTTCTCAACGACTACTTATCTTCAGTGTTCACTGAAGAGTGTGGTGCCATCCCCCAGCACACAGACTGTTACTTGGGTAAGATGCTGGAGGAAACGAACTTCACGCAATTCGAAGTAGAGGAGAAAAAAATCAACGACCTAAAGACGAATAAGTCCCCTGGACCGGACGTGTTTTTACCCGAAGTGTTGAAAGAAGTACGCGATGAATTGTCACAACATCTGGACACAATCTTCATCATGTCAATCCGGTCCGGATGCGTTCCTGGAGACTGGCGTGAGGCGGAGGTGACTCCCATCTTCAAGAAATGAGACTCTAGCCGACCATCGAACTACCGACCTATTAGTTTAACTTCGATAGTTGGTGAACTCATGGAAAGCATGATGGTGGACAAAATAACGTCATATTTAGAGTCGAACCTGCTACTGAAGAGTTCCTACCACGGTTTCCGAAGGCGCCAGGCATGCCTAACGAACCTTGTAGAATTCTTCCACTTCGGTTTCACTGAGCACGATCGAGATAAAGCGGTGGATGTTGTGCATCTTGACTTTCAAAAAGCCTTTGATAAGGTAGCACATCGCCGCCTTCTCTGCAAAGTGCGTGCACTGGGTATAGACGGAAAGGTAGCAGGTTGGATAGAGAACTGGCTAAGCGGCAGACGGCAACGGGTGGTGCTGAATGGACAGGCTTCTGAGTGGGTGCCCGTTACCAGCGGTGTACCTCAAGGTTCTGTCCTGGGACCACTACTTTTCATCATCTATGTTAATGACATGTATGGTGACATGGTTGTGAAGATTTCTAAATTTTCTGACGATACTAAGCTTGGTATGAACGTTGCAAAAGAAGGAAACAGTGCCCGCCTACAAGAAGATCTCCGGAAGATTTGGGAGTGGTTGAACACGTGGCAAGTGCTTTTTAACGTGAACAAATGCGAAGTAATGCATATCGGCTACAAAAACCCCCAATCACGTTATATACTTAAGGGCATTGCTCCTGAACGCATTGATACCGAAAAGACTTGGGTGTAACTATCACTAATGATCTCAAGTTCTCGAGGCAGTGTATTGAGGCGGAGAAGAAAGCCCAAAGGATATTAGGTTATATAAAGCGACAGTTTGGATATCCGAACAAGGAGATAGTACTGTGTTTGTATAACTCCCTTGTCTGGCCGCACCTAGAGTATGCCGTACAATTTTGAAGTCCTTCGTTTCGAAAGGATATCGCAAGATTAGAACGTGTGCAATCCAGAGCAACCAAACTGATTCCCTCTATCAGACACAAGAGTTACGAAGATAGATTACAGGAATTAGACTTGTTCTTGCTGGAGACTCGGTTACTACGTGGTCAGCTTATCAAAGTGTTTAAAATACTTCGAGGCTTCGATAATGTATATTACACTGATTTTTTCCAACTTAATGAGGGCAGAACTAGAAATTATGGCTACCAACTTGAACTGAAGCGTTACCACAGTGATATGTGTGGGAAGCTTTTCACATACAGCATCTGTGGTAGCTGGAATGCACTTCCAGTGGAAGTTATCAACAGAAATTCTGTTGATCAGTTCAACTCAAGACTGTACAAAGTCTTAAAAAGTGGCCGTTTGGGCACGTAAGCCACTGAGCAGAACTGTGCCTGCTCGACTGCTAGTCCAAAGGTACCCTCTCTGAATGGACCGTGAGGTCTTCTAGCGTACTTCTTATCCTTGTAGCTCTTTCTCTCTTTCTCCCTCTTTCTCTCTCTCTCTCTCTTTCTCTCTCTCTCTCTCTAACTCTCTCTCTCTATTTTTTTTACTTATTGCATTCGTACCAGATTAAGGAACTTTATTGGTGTTCATTATTTTCAGTTATTATCACATCAAAAAGCGAAAATGGCAAAAGCAAGACAAATTGAACCCGGGGCAAGAAACTACACCTGCAGCAAGTGTGGGGTGCTGAGATGAACCGAGCAGTTTGTTGGCTTGAGTGTCAGTAAACTGACCCTGTCGAGTGTCTGCGATCTTTGCACGTTAGAGGATGGTTTTGCAAAGTGCCTGGAGGAGCTCAAACCCACCTTCCAAAACCTGGCCTCAGAACTCGAAAGGAAATATGAAGCCAGGTTAAGTCAATTGGAGCACGAGTTGGAGAGTCTCCGTGAGGGAAACGGGCAATCTATTTCTCTAAGTCAAATTCATGATAAAGGGCAGAAATCTGAAACAAAGAAAAAGAAGAAGAAAAGTAAGAAGAAAAAGGAAAATATCATTGCTGGGGAAAAAGTTGAAGAAACCAAAAACGAGGAGAAGGACCCCGAGACGAATCTAGAGCTATCTGCTGCGGGACTGGTTAAACGAGCCAAAAAGAAGGGAAAGAAGAAATAAGAAGAGAAGCCAAAGAAAAATAGGAAAAAGGAAGAAAAAAGGAGATAAATAGGGAGAAAAAAGAGAAACAGACAAGTCACTTCTGAAAGGGAAGACTGTCCTTTGCAGCCAAATGTGATAGGGTAAACCTTATTGGTAATTCTCAAGCAAGGGATCTGCAACCCCTTCTAGCGGCCTGCCTTCGCATCAGTGTGAAGGTAAGTTACCTGCCAGGACGGGGGAAACCACCAAATTAGAGTAGAGGCGGAGAAATATCAGATTTATGAGAGTTCAGTTGTTGCCCTGATGGTAAATGGCAATGACCTCTACCTCAGAGGAGGTAGGGTAGGCCCTACAGGTAAGATTCTCTACACGACCATGAGAGCTGTGGACGACTGTGGGTTAAAACCCGTAGTCGTGTCGTGGTCAGGATGCTCCAGAGAAGAGGTCCAACCCAGACCGCTTACTCAAGGAACGTCTCTTTGAACCGACGCCTGGCAGATTTGTGTATGGCGGAAGGGGTCTTTTTTGTGGACCCTTAGCGCACCTTTTATGGTAGGAACGATCTCTACCAACGAGATGGAGTACTTCTTTCCTTTAAAGGAAAGGCTGTAATCTGTATCATGATCCAGGATGTCGTGGAGTGGACCCAAATAAGTGTCAGGCCCAGAGTGAAGGCGGAGGTGCGCATGTACGGCCGTGTCACTCCTGGAAAAGGGTGCCACCACGCCACCAAGAGGAAATAGAGATACGAATAAGAACGGGGAAACATAAAAGCGTAGGGAGTTGTATTTTCGGAGACTCCCTGAAAGTTCTTTTCTTTAATGCGAGGCCAATCAGAAACAAGTTTCTTGAACTTCGTGGCCTCGTAGCGACGGAAGAACCTGATGATGGCCATAACAGAGTTGTGGGTAAAAACCTCAAACCGATATTTTGAGGGTGAATTCACGATTTCCGGTTACCAACTCTTCCTAAAAGATAGGCTAGACAGAGAGGGTGGCCGTGTGATGTTGTATGTTAAGGATACATTCGAAACGACTAAAGTTCTGCAATATTGTATCCGACCATGAACTACTAGGTGTAGACCTAGATAGATCCTACTGCTTTATAGACTCCCTGCTCAACTCGTTGAGGACAGGAATCTGTACCGGCTGCTGGGCGAAATTGTTGAGGACAGAGTGTATATTGTCATGGAAGACTTCAACACACAAGTTGACTGGGAAACCAGAGAACCCTGTGGCGAAAACGCTCATGGAGTTCGCGAACAACAAGTTCCTGCCTCAATGGGTGAGAGAGCCGACGAGAGGCAATAATATTCTCAACTTCGTTTTCACCTCTGAGAATGATATCGTTTAGGGTCTCTCTGTAGGCGAGGAGCTCGGTGGCAGGGACCACCGACTAGTTAGATTTGTAGTCAAGGTCTCTAAGGTAGAGTCTGCGACTCGTGAATCGAGGAAACATGATTTGAGAAGTTTGAGAAGAACAGACTTTGCAGCTTTTCGTGCTGGATTGTCTGTTGTGATCCTGGAAGGGTGTGAGAATGTTGAAGATTTGTAGAATAGTTTCAGAACTACGTTCATGAGTCTTCAATCACGATTTATCTCTGTGAAAAGCTTGCGTCAATCTTCTGTTAAACCAAGGTGGTTTGATCGAGAAATTGGTCAACTGCTGGGAGAGAAGAGAATTGTGTACCGGCACTTAAAGATTTCTGGTGACTTCGATGAGTATCGTAGGCTAGCTAGGAGAGGGAATTCAAGCATAAGGGCAGCAAAGCGTGCCGAGGAGCTCCGAGTGGCGAGACTTTGCAAAGAGAATCCCAAGGAGTTCTTTGGTTATGTAAACAACCGTAAACCAATCCGCCGCAAGATTAGCCTTTTGATGAATGAGGAGAGGGCACTAAAGCACTCAGATGCATAAAATGCAAACCTCCTGAGAGACTACTTCTCTCCAGTGTTCACTGAAGAGTATCGTCCCATCCCTCAACCCATGGACTCTACCTCGGGTTAGAGGCTGGAGAAAATGGACTTTATCCAAAGCAAAGTAGAAAAAAAATCAATGACCTAAAGACGAATAAGTCCCCTGGCCCGGACGGGTTTCTACCAAAAGTGTTGAAAGAAGTGCGTGATGATGTGTCATGACATCTGGGCACAATCTTCAACAATTTAATCCGGACTGGATACGTTCCTAGAGACTGACGTGAGGCGGAGATGACTCACATTAGTTTAACTTCGATAATTGGTAAAGTCAATGGAAGTATCATGATGGACAAAATAATGTCATATTTCGAGTCAAACTTGTTATTGAGGAGTTCCCAGCACGGGTTCCGAAGGCAACGGTCATGTCTGACAAATCTTGTGGAATTCTTCCATTTCGTTTACAGTAGTAACGGCCGTGATAAGATGGTGGATGTTATCTACTTAGACTTTCAGAAAGCCTTTGATAAGGTACCACATTACCGCTTCTCCGGAAAGTGCGTGCGCTGGGCATAGACGGAAAAGTAGCAAGCTGGATAGAGAACTGGCTAAGCGGCCAAAGGCAACGGGTGGTGTTGAATGGACAGGCTTCTGGGTGGGTGCCCACTATTAGCGGTGTTCCTTAAGGTTCTGTCCTGGCACCACTACTGTTCATCATATATGTTAACGACATGGATGGTGACATGGTTGCGAAAATTTCTAAATTTGCCGATGACACCAAGATTCGTATGAACGTTGCTAAGAAAGGAAATACTGCCGGCCTACAAGAAGATCTTCGGAAGATTGGGGAGTTGTCGAACACGTGGCAAATTCCTTTTAACGTGAACAAATGCAAAGTGATGCATATCGGCCACCGAAACCCCCAATCACGTTATATCCTTAAGGGCACTGCTCTTGAATGCACTGATACTGAGAAGAACTTGGGTGTAACTATTACTAATGACCTCATGTTTTCGGAGCAGTTTATTGAGGCAGATAAGCCCTAAGGGTGTTAGGTTACATAAAGCGACAGTTTGGATATCCGAACAAGGAAATTGTACTATGTTTGTACAACTCCCTTGTCCGGCTGCACCCTGGGTATGCCGTACAATTTTAGATTCCTTCGTTTCGAAAGGACATTACGAGATTGGTACGTGTGCAAGCCAGGGCAACCAAACTGATTCCCTCTATCAGATAGAAAAGTCATGTAGATAGATTACGGGAATTAGATTTGTTCTCGTTGGAGACCCAGAGGCGAAGTGTTTAAAATGCTTCGAGGCTTCGACAATTTAGACTACAGGGTTATATTCCAGCTTAGCAAGAACAGAACTAGAAACTATTGTAGAGGAACTATAACATAACGCTACCCAGAGGGCCAAGCGGACATATATATTAAAGTCCCTCTTCGGAGAGATCGAGAGTAACGTACCAGAAGATGAAGGGCGTAAGAACGTCAGTCGTCTAACTAACAGTCAAACTGCCGAAGGGCTCTGATCTCTCCGCCGTGTATGTAGTCGAGTCGGGCTGCAGGACCAAGGTAGCAGCAAAAGGCTATTAAGCAGCTCTCAAAAGATCCGATTACCTACGAGGTAAGGAGGCCCGCGTTTAAAGCACCCAAAGAGCGGTGCCAGATCAAAAAGACCACCGAGGAGAAATAATGTGATGGTTATCACGCCCCTCATCTTCTGGTACGTTACTCTCGATGGTTGTCGGTTCCTCTCATTAAGAAGCAGACCTGGGCTCCGCGGTGGCACCTTCCCCTCCCCCCTGGCACTCCCCTCAGTGGCATTACCCCATCCCCCTTAGGTGGGGCGGTCGCTGGTCTATAAATAAGCCCCCTGAGGAAGGAAAAGTGATTATTATTCTGTTAGAGATGATAGAGGATTAGATCATTGTGATCAGTCCCTCGCCCAGTTCCGAACTCGACTTCCAAGACTTAGAAGTTCGACTCGTTTTTTGTTCGATACC
Source organism: Ceratothoa steindachneri (assembly GCA_963969495.1). Classification (NCBI taxonomy): domain Eukaryota; kingdom Metazoa; phylum Arthropoda; class Malacostraca; order Isopoda; family Cymothoidae; genus Ceratothoa; species Ceratothoa steindachneri. The sequence continues at coordinate 18,106,423 of OZ018324.1, read as the reverse complement.
ATACAGATTTATCTTTTGCAGACTTAGCAAGACGTCTGGCTGGATCACAATTCCTAATTGCCAAACAGGAATTTCGGGAGCAAGACAAAAGAAGATCCACTCACCCTTGAGGGACTCTCAAATCGCAATCTCAGTAATTTGAGAAAATAAGAATTAATCCCTAAGTAAGTTCCATTTAATTACTTTCTGGATCTCCTCGTATACCAAACCCAGTTGAGTAACCCTGCGAAAAAGACGAGGATACTAGAAGAACTCAAGAGCTACCAAGAATAGTACTCCTTGAGACAGAGAACACAACTCCTCTCTCCGTCTTTTAGACTTATAACCGGATATATAAAGTTATAAGAAGAATTAGACATCGTTTTCTACCGTCTCCGGGACAACTACCCTCCGCCCTTTGCAACTCGAAGACTCGTGAAAAATCCAACATAGCGACATCCGTCAACCCCTGTCCTTGTAAGTCCGAGTGACTATATATATATATATATATATATATATATATATATATATATATATATATATATATATATATATATATATATATATGTTTTGATTAAGTAGTATTTTAATGTTGTACCCAAGCTAACTGAAGTAGAGATAATATTTAGTGACTCCTGTCATATTTTTAGTTAGATTAGTGGAACGTTGCGTCTAGACAAAGTCTTGAAAAGTAGCTGTTTGGGCACATAACTGTTATGCGAGTGTTGTTCGAGGGCGACAATTGCCACTTTCGAAGAATGCGACTGCTCAACTGTTACTCAAACGGTACCCTCTTTGAATGGACCGTAAGGTCTACTAGGGTACTTCTTTTCCTTGTATCTCCAAGGGGGGATGACGCCTCCTTGTCGCGGGAAGAGAGCTTGTGCGTACCTTTGACTTTTCGAGCTATATCGGCTGGGGTAACTCTCTTCTGCGTACCCCTGGTAGGGCTTCCCTTGTCGATTTGGTCGGAAACAAGGTTCCAGACTAAGTGCGTCCTTCTTTTTTCTACTCTATCCTTCTCTTTTTTCACTTTTAAACTATCTCTTCCACTTACTTTACAAAAAAACCCCTACTATCATGTCACTCTTACCCTTCTTTCCAGCTTTCTACATATAAGGACCTGGCAGCTACTCCACGCGTCAGAAGAGAGGCTTTGGAACCACTATAAACAACGCCAATCGACGCTCACTGGTTGCGAGAGACTAGAACTAGAGGTGTCCTCGCCGTTGGGGCACGATGAATGGGATGAGGGTAGTTCCCCGTTAACCCCTTCCCTGGCGCGTAATTATTGACCATTCCCAGTGACCGTTGACGAGTACCTCTGGTAGCATCGGTCCGAAGTGACGGCCCTTTGTTCTCAGTTGGTTGCCAGGCCAATAAAAAGCCTTGGGTAGAGTCTCTTGGTGTGGCGGGATATCTATTGAAAGCTACTCCGAGATCCTGGCCGTCGTGAAGGGAACTAGTAGGAGTTTAGTACGGGGCGTGCTCCGTTGTTCACCTGGTGAGAAATCGATGGCCCCTTCGGGGATCGTCAGTGCTGCTTGGTTGGGAGCCACGGCACGCCGAGGTTTGACGACTCGGTCGGACGAACAGCAGCACATGGAGCGTGTCTTCTGAAAGATCCGAAAACTCTCCGATCGATAGGCGGGAGCGACTCACGCGAAGAGAACTCACCAACCCCCTTTCTTATCATTAATTGGTCACGAGTTTTCAGAGAGAGAGAAAGCACTCAAAATGACAAGCAAAAAAGGATCCGTTCGTGTTAAATACATCTGTGCAACATGCCAGTTAGAAAAGTGGTGCGTTGACTTTCCGGAGGGCTGCAACTCAAAGTGCAGCCCGGAAAGTATTTACACTACCTGTATACTGACGCGAGAGGTGGAGAAACTAAAAGACCTCTATAGAGCCACATAGGAAAGAGCTAAAATACTTGAAAGAAAGTTGGAGAAACTCGAAGCCCTTCACGCAGCTCAGATTCGATGCCTAGAAGAGGCACCGCCCACGACGTGTCGGAATCCCCTGGTACCCAAGCGGAGATTCCGGCATCATCTGTGGCTACGCTAGCTGAGGCGAGAGAAAAGAGAAAAAGAGAAAAAGAAGAAAAGAAAAAAGAAAAAAAGAAAGAAAAAGAATGAAGTTGAAACAAAAGAAGAAGAACCAAAAATAAAAGAAAAACAGATAAACAAGAAGAAAAAGGGGGATAAGAAAAAGAAGGATAAGAATGTGGAGAGGAAAGAGGAAGAGGGGAGGCCTCTTCCAAAAGGGAACACCCCGTCTTCAGAGACGAAGTGTCCGAAGGTCACCCTCATTGGTGACTCGCAAACACGGAATCTGCAGCCACTGCTAGCGGCCCGCCTTCGCACTAGCGTGAAGGTAAGCTGCCTGTCAGGACGGGGTAACCACAACATCAGAGTAGAGGCAGAGAAAGCTCAGAATTCTGAGAATTCAGTTGTTGCTCTGATAGTGAGTGGAAACGATCTCTACCTCAGAATGGGGTAAGGTTGGCCTCAGTGGTAAGACCATCCAAACGGTGATGTGAGCCGTGGATGACATAGGGCTTAAAACCCGCAAACGTGTGGTGGTTGGGATGCTTCCGAGAAGAGGTCCATCCGGAACCGCTCACGAGAGAAACTTCGCAGTGAACAGAAGGTTAGCGAATCTCTGCACGGCAGAAGGGGTCTTCTTCGTGGACCCCTATCGTACCTTTATCGGTAGAGACGACCTCTACCAAAGGGACAGGGTACATCTCTCCTTTAAAGGCAAGGCCTTTCTCGCTAACTTAATTCAAGATGTCGTGGAACGAACCCAAAGGAGCGTTCGAAACAGAGCGAAAGCGACGTGCGCCAGGACGCCCGTGTCACTCCTGGAACGAGATTCTCGGAGGTCGTCAAAAAGGGTGTGACCATAAAAACAGAGAAGCCAGGAAACGGAAGAGCGTAGGGATTCTTACACTAGGAGACTCCCTGAAAGTTCTTCTGTTCAATGCGAGGTCAATCAGGAACAATTGTCTTGAACTCCGTGGCCTCGTAGCAACAGAAGAACCTGAGATGGTGGCCATAACGGAGTCGTGGTTAGAAACCTCAAGCCGAGATTTTGAAGGTGAATTTACGATTCCCGGTTACCAGCTATTCCTGAAAGATAGGCCAGACAGAGAGGGTGGCGGTGTGATGTTGTATGTCAAGGATACTATCAACTCAACGGATTGCAACATCTTATCCGACCATAAACTACTAGGTGTTGACATAGAGATAGGTCCTGCCAAATACAGGATGCTTTATAAACCTCTTGCCCAACTCGTTGAAAAGGACAGATATCTGTACCAGCTACTAGGAGAACTTGTCGTAGACAGAGTGTGTATCGTCATATGAGATTTCAACACACAAGTTGACTGGGAAACCAGAGAACCCTGTAGCGAGAACGCACTACTCCTGGAGTTCGCGAACAACGGGTTCCTGACTCAATGGGTGAGAGAGCGAACGAGAGGAGACAATATCCTCGACTTGGTTTTCACCTCTGAATAAGACATCGTTTAGGACCTCTCTGTTGGCGAAGAGCTCGGTGGCAGTGACCACCGACTAATTAGATTTGTAGTCAAAGTCCTGAAGGCATGGCCTGCAACTAGTAAATCGAGTAAACTTGATTTAAGAAGAGCAGACTTTGCATGTTTTTGTGCTGGACTGACTGAAACTCGGCTAGAAGTGTGCGAGGCTGTTTAAGACTCGTGGAATAGTTTCAAAACCACATTCATGAGTCTTCAATGGCGTTTCATCCCTCTGAAATGCCCCCTTCGGTCTACTGCTCAACCAAAGTGTTTTAATCGAGATATCAGCGAACTGCTTAGGGAGAAGACAAATGTGTACCGGTAATCGAAGATCTCGGGTGACTTTGACGAATACCGGAGGCTATCCAGGAGAGTGAAGTCCAGTATAAGGGCGGCTAAGTGGTCTGAGGAACTAAGAGTGGCGAGACTCTGTAAAGAGAATCCCAAGGAGTTTTTTGGATATGTAAACTGCCTTAAACCAATCCGTCGAACGATTGGCCCTTTGAGGAATGAGGAGATGACATTAAAGCACTCAGATGCAGAAAATGCTAACCTCCTCAACGACTACTTCTCTTCAGTGTTTACTGAAGAGTGTGGTCCCATCCCCCAGCCAACGAGTTCCTACTCGGGGGAAAAGCTGGAGGATATGGACTTCACCGAAGGGGAAATAGAAAAGAAGATCAGTGACCTAATGACAAATAAGTCATCTGGACCGAATAGATTTCTACCTAAAGTGTTGAAAGAAGTGCGTGATCAAGTATCACGACACCTGAGCGCAATCTTCAACATGTCAATCTGGACCGAATGCGTTCCTAGATTCTGGCGTGAAGCGGAGGTGACTCCTATCTTTAAGAAAAGAGACGGTAGCCAAACTACGAACTACTTACCTATCAGTCTGACTTCGATAATCGGTAAAATCATGGAAAGCATGATGGTGGACAAAATGACTTCGCATTTAAAGTCAAAGCTGCTACTGAGAAGTTACCAGCACGGCTTCCGAAGGCAACGGTCATGCCTGACGAACCTTGTGGAATTCTTCCACTTCGTCTTCAGTGAGCACGATCAGGACAAGGCGGTGGATGTGGTCTACTTAGACTTTCAGAAAGCCTTTGCTAAGGTACCACACCACCGCCTTCTCCGGAAAGTGCGAGCGCTGGGCATAGACGGAAAAGTAGCCGGCTGGATTGAGAACTGGCTAAGTGGCAGACGGCAACGGGTGGTGGTGAATGGACAGTCTTCTGAGTGGGTGCCCGTTACAAGAAATCACGGCTTTAAACTTGAACTGAAGCGTTACAACCGCGATCTGTGTGGAAAGTTTTTCACGTACAGTATCTGCGGTAGTTGTAACACACTTCCAGTGGAAGTTGTCAACAATGAATCTGTTGGCCAGTTCAAGTCAAGACTAGACAGGGTCTTGAAAAATGGCCTTGAAAGGACGTAAAGTATTTGAACAGAGATGTGCCCGCTCGAAATGGACCGTAAGGTCTTCTAGGGTACCTTCTTTCCTTGTTACTCCTTGTTACTCTCTCTTTCTCTCTCTCTCTCTCTCTCTCTCTCTCTATATATATATATATATATATATATATATATATATATATATATATATATATATATATATATTTTTATATCTGAGAGAGGGGCTTCCAGTCGACCTCTCTTTTCCCAAAGGGTCGAAATGGAACGAGGTGGGGAAGCATCGACGGGAGCCGATGAAGGTGGAGAACAGTAGGAGGGAGAATAAAAGATTTCAAATGAGAGAAGAAAGTAAGAGTTGCAAAGTTGATTTATTTTTACCTTCTTCTTATAGTAGATAGAAATATAGAATGGGACAACTCTATTTTGAGGACCTACTGATTTTATCATGGATTCCGAACCACGCATCACTCTATTAACCAGTTTCTTCCATCGCGTTTAACTCTTTTATTCCACTTTTACACGTTCAACTTTATACAGATAGCGGGAGAACCGCTTAATCTCTGTTTACATTTGCACTTTCAGCCATTTGTTTATTGTGACATTCATGCCGTTGTGTTTTCTAAGCTGTATGGATTTATGTATTTTATTTGTTTTGATTATGTTGTTTATGTTTAGGTGTTTTAGTTCTTAATATTTATTTATCATTTAATTTTCTACTTTTTATTTGTTATTTCATCTTTAATTTCAATATTTCACTTTTTATTCACTTAGCTTCGGTTATGTCACTTCACTTGATCAGCGGCAAAGTCCTTCAGTTGGAATTAGGGTATAGTGAATCCCTGCAGATGGCCCCATTAAGGGGCCAGAAAGGGAGGCCAATTATCGGCTACGAGCCCTAACCCAAACTGGGAACTGCTGATAGGATTTAGGAAGGGTGACCGAGGAAAGTGCAAACCTCGGGAGGTAAGGGATTTAGAATTAAGATATCCAGGAGGGCTCGGCCCCTTGTGGAGCAGAGTAATCTTTTAACTTACAAATGTTATCAACTAGGAGCCCCGCACGAAGTGGGGCGCACTTGTACACTGTCCAAAGAAATATAGATCTCCAGATGTATTAAAAACCCTGCCCGCGTTTAATAACAGATTTCTCGAACCAAGAAATAACTTTGATTATGTGGATAGAAACACTCACTGGATTTACGGTCATCTGGCCGATGGAAAGGACGTAGAACAACTGTTATCAACGGCTGGTAGTATAACCCTAAGGTAACTAGACCTTGAGGCAAAAACTCCATCAAGATTACGTCAAACAGGAGTTTTGTGTGCAGAAAAGTAGAGGCATGGGTAGGCGCACACATATGCGAGGAAATAAATCAGGAATTAATGGAGCACAAAAAAGGATTCAAAGTATAAGAGATGACCAAATTCAAAGATCACACTCATGTTATTAAAGTAGTATGCGAAAACACTGAAATGGCCTGTAAAGCACTTGGAAAAGGATTGTTAACATTTTGCATGTTGTGCTCCGCCCTCGAACATTCAGAAAGACGTTTTCGTTAACATTCAAATGTGCTGCTTCCTTTTCCATACATTGGATGACCACACCACAATAAACTGCCTAAAGAAAGGACTTATATGTTCCGAATGTTTCATTGAAAGGCACATAATTCAAAATTGCATGGCTATGTTAAGCCTTAAAATAAAAGAAGCATTTATAAGAAAGGAAAGGAGAAAAAAATAATTAGAGGAAACACCACTTATGCGGGTGAACTCAGAAAAGATGGAACAAACCACGTCACACCACCGAACAAGACAGGAGCAATGTACGCCAAAATATATAGACGCGGAATACACACACACACGCACGCACACATAATTCAGCCAGGCTCAGAAACCATCAACATTCCGTAAGAAGTCGACTCATCGGCAATTTTAAATATGCAAATTTAGGAAAACAACACTACAGATGATAAACCAGAAGAACCGCAAGGAACAGAATCAGAAGAAAGTCATACCGAAGAGAGCTCGGATTTCTCGGAACCAGGGGCGGATCCAGGGGGGCTAGAGGGTTGAATCCCCTCTAAATAAAATTCCGACCTGTTTATGATTATATTTTTTTTTTAAGCCATACTTATATTCTGCTTTTCAGAAATATTTACGTAATAATATAGAATATATATAAAACAGCTTTTTAAACCGTTACGATCGAATGTATAATATATAATACATGTCTAAATTAAAGGAAAATCTTAAAAATAATTATTAAATTCAGTATTCTACCTTAGCTGACGTCCAAAAACTACAATTCCTAATTTTCTGTGTGGAAAAATTTCGGATCTGATATAATTAGTGATCACTCTCGTGTGATATACTGTTATTAATTATTAATACTGTAAGATAACTATTATTAATCATCAATGCTCTTTTATCAGACTGCTCAGAGGGAGTAATTAAGGTTAGCCCCTCCCCCTCCAAGGTTTTTAGCCGGCATCTGCCACTGCTCGGAACAGGAACAGAAGTGAGTTAACCGAAAGATACAGAAAATGAAGAAATCAGTCAGGAATGAGCCTCATCTCGAGGACGAAACCCCCTGCCCCGCTCTAACATTACTGACCAGAGGTGGTAAAGAAACCAAAGCAACCGTAAAGAAGAATCAGGCAAGAAGATGGAAACAACATTGAAACACATCGCAAAGAAAAAGAATAGGAGTAAAATTACCGACATTTGATAAAGGACTACCCAAACACCATTGATAGGATGAAATTGAATATCTTACAACTAAACACGAAACGATGGAGAGAAGAAAATTCACGAAACACTTTTCGAATAATGGACCTGAACATCATTTTGATCTCAGACCACAAAGTTAATGTGAGCAACGGTGAGGTAACAAGGAGTAACAAGGAAAAGAAGTACCCTAGGAGACCTTACGGTCCATTCAAGGAGGGTACCTTTGGACTAGCAATCGAGTGGGCACATGGCTGCTCAATTGTTTTGCGTCCCTAAACGGCCACTTTTCAAGACTTTGTCTAGTCTTGACTTGAACTGGTCAACAGATTCACTGTTGACAACTTCCACAATAAGTGCGTTCCACATACCGCAGATACTGTAAGTCAAAAAATTTCCACACAGATTGCGGTTGTAACGCTTCAGTTCAAGTTTAAAGCCGTGATTGCGCGTTCTGTTCTCACTCAGTGTGGAAATATCCCGGTAGTCAACATTGTCAAACCCTCGAAGTATTTTGAAAACTTCGATGAGCTGACCACGCAGTCTACAGATTTCCAGCGAGAACAGATTTAATTCCCTTAGTCTATCCTCATAACTTTTATGTCGGACAGAGGGAATCAGTTTGGTTAACCTAGCTTGTACGCGTTTCAACCTTGCGATGTCCTTTCGAAACGAAGGACCCCAAAATTGTACGGCATACTCCAGGTGCGGCCGAACGAGGAAGTTGTACAGACAAAGTACTATCTCCTTGTTACGGTATTCAAACTGGCGCTTTATGTAGCCTAACATCCTTTGGGCTTCCTTCTCTGCCTCGATGCACTGTTTCGAGAACGTGAGGTTGCTAGTGATAGTAACACCCAAGTCGTTCTCAGTGTCACTCGATTCAAGAGCAGTGCCCTTAAGGATTTACGGTGATTTGGGGTTTCGGTGGCCGATATGCATCACTTTGCACTTGTTCACGTTAAAAGACATTTGCCACGTGTCCGACCACTCCACACTCTTCCGGAGGACTTCTTGTAGGCGGGCAGTATTTCCATCCCTTGCAACGTTCATACGAAGCTTGGTATCGTCGGCAAATTTGGAAATCTTGGCAACCATGTCACCATCCATGTCATTGACGTAGATGATGAATAGTAGTGGTCCCAGGACAGAACCTCGAGGCACCCCGCTAGTAACGGACACCCACTCAGAAGCCTGTCCATTCACCACCACCCGTTGCCGTCTGCCACTTAGCCAGTTCTCGATCCAGCCGGCTTCTTTTCCGTCGATGCCCAGCGCTCGCACTTTCCGGAGAAGGCGGCGGTGTGGTACCTTATCAAAGGCTTTCTGAAAGTCTAAGTAAACTTACATCCACCGCCTTGTCCCGATCGTGCTCACTGAAGACGAAGTGGAAGAATTCCACAAGGTTCGTTAGGCATGACCCTTGCCTTCGGAAGCCGTGCTGGGAACTCCTCAGTTATTTTGTCCACAATCATACTTTCCATGAGTTTACCGACTATCGAAGTCAGACTGATAGGTCGGTAGTTTGACGGATGGCTACGGTCTCCTTTCTTGAAGATCGGAGTCACCTCCGCCTCACGCCAGTCTCTAGGAACGCATCCGGTCCGGATTGACATGTTAAAGATAGCGCACAGATGTCGTGATACTTCATCGCACACTTCCTTCAACACCTTGAGTAGAAACTCGTCCGGTCCAGGGGACTTATTCGTCTTTAGGTCACCGATCTTTTTCTTTATTTCTCCTTCGGTTAAGTCCAAATCTCCCAGCTTTTTCCCTGAGTAGAAATCCGTGGGCTGAGGGATGGGACCACACTCTTTAGAAAACACTGAGGAGAAGTAGTTATTGAGAAGGTTAGCATTTTCTGCATCTGAGTGCTTTAATGTCCTCTCCTCATTCTCCATAGGGCCAATCGTTCGACGGATTGGTTTACGGCTGTTTACATATCCAAAAAACTCCTTGGGATTCTCTTTACAGAGTCTCGCCACTCTGAGTTCCTCAGACTGCTTAGCCGCCCTTATGCTGGACTTCACTCTCCTGGCTAGCCTCCGGTACTCGCCAAAAGCACCCGAGATCTTCGATCGCCGGTACGCATTTCTCTTCTCCCTAAGTAGTTGGCCGATTTCTCGATTAAACCACTTTGGTTGAACAGAAGACCGACGAAGGCATTTCAGAGGGATGCAACTTGATTGAAGACTCATGAATTTATTTTTGAAATTGTTCCACGAATCCTCAACCTCTTCGCATACCGCTAGCCTTACATCATTCAGCCCAGCCCGAAGGCTTGCAAAGTCTGCTCTTCTCAAGTCAAGTTTCCTTGATTGACTGGCAACAGACCTTACCTTCGGGATCTTGACGCTAAATCTAACTAGCTGGTGATCACTGCCACCGAGCTCTTCACCTACAGAGGTATTCTTAACGATATCATCCTCAGAGGTGAAAACCAAGTCGAGGATATTGTCTCCTCTCGTCGGTTCTCTGACCCATTGAGTGAGGAACTCGTTGTTGGCGAACTCCAGGAGTAGCGCGCTCTCGCCACAGGCTGCTCTGGTTTCCCAGTCAACTTGTCTGTTGAAGTCGCCCATAACGATGCACACTCTGCCTTGAACAAGCTCACTCAGCAGCTGGTACAGTTCCCTGTCATTCTTAACGGGTTGGAAAGGATGTCTGTAAAGCACCAGGGTCCTGTATCTGACAGGACCTATCTCTAGGTCAATGCCTAGGAGCTCGTGATCGGATATAATGTTGGAGTTCTTAGATTTGATTGTATCCTTGACATACAACATTACACCGCCACCCTCTCTGTCTGGCATATCTTTCTGGAAGAGTTGGTAGCTAGGAACCGTGAATTCGCCTTCAAAGTCTCGGTTTGAGGTTTTTATCCACGATTCTGTTATGGCTACTATTTCGGGTTCTTCCGTCGCTACGAGGCCACGGAGCTCAGGAAACTTGTTCCTGATTGACCTCGCATTAAACAGAAGAACTTTCAGGGAGTCCCCCGACTGTAGGACTCCCTACGCTCTTCCGTTTCCCGGCTTGTTTGTTAGCGAGGCACCCCTTTTTGCGACTTCTGAGAAGGTCGTTCCTGGAGTGACACGGGCGTACTCGCGTACGTCCGCCCTCACTCTTGGCCGGATACTCCTTTCGGTCCTCTCTACGACATCCTGGATCATGTTCGACAGAAAGGCCTTTCCTTTAAAAGAAAGATATACCCCATCCCTTTGGTAAAGATCATTTCTACCATAAAAGGTGCTGTACGGGTCCACAAAAAAGACCTCCTCTGCCGTACACAAATCTGCCAGGCGCCGGTTTAAAGACACATTCATCGAGTGAGCGGTCCGTGTTGGACCTCTCCTCGGGAGCATCCCGACTGCCACACGCTTGCGGGTTTTCAGCCTACAGTCGTCCACGGCACCCATGACCGTGTGGAGGATTTTATCTGTAGGGCCTACCCTACCTCCTCTCAGGTAGAGGTGGTTTCCACTGACCATCAGAGCAACGACTGAGCTCTCAGAAATCTGTGATTTTTCAGCCTCTACTTTGATGTGGTGGTTACCGCATCCTGGCAGGCAGCTTATCTTCACACTAGTGCGAAGGCGGGCCGCTAGCAGGGACTGCAGGCCCCGCGCTTGAGAATCACCAATAAGGTTGACTCTTGCACATTTGTCAGCAGGCGACTTATTCTTTCCCCTCGGAAGCGACTTGCCGCTTTCCTCTTGTATCTCTACATTTTTCTTTTTTTTTCTTCTTCATCTTATTTTTCTTGTCTTCATTTGTTTTCTCTTCTTCCGTTTCTCTTTTCTCTTCTTCTCTTTCCACTTTCCCTTGCGCACCAGTAACGCTCGAATCCTCTACACTGGGGTGAGCAGCATTAAGGTCCTTTTTCTTCTTTTTCTTTTTCTTCTTCTGATTGGCTCCGCATGGCAGAAGTGGGGCTGCCAATGCAGTTTCACCTCCTTGGGCTGGAGTCACATCGGCGGAACCACCCAAGTCAGTGGGACTTTAGTCTCGAGCTTGAGCTGAGTGGGCCTCTAGTTTAGAGGCTAGCTCTAGGATTTTTTCCTCGAGACGCCGAATCTGAAGCGCGTGCTGCGTTTCTAGGGTCTGTACTTTACTTTCCAGCGCCCTAGATTTTTATTCAGAGGTTGTGAAGAGATCCTTGAGTTCATTGCAGTATGCCACTGCCTCTTGGACCTCTCCTTTAAGGATGCAGTCGGTGCATATACTTCCCGGGTGGCATTTTGAAAAACATCCTTCCGGGAAGTCCACGCACCACTTATCCTTCTGGCATATCGCACATGTATATTTGAGTGCAGCTGGACCTTTTTTCCCTGTCATTTTGAACACTTTCTCTTTTTCAAAACTTTGTGACCAATCAATAGAAAAAAGGGGGTTGGTGAGTTCTACTCGCGTGAGTCGCTCCCGCCTATCGATCGGAGAGTTTTCGGATCTTTCAGAAGGTACGCTCCATGTGCTGCTGTTCGTCCGACCGAGTCGTCAAGCCTCGGCGTGCCGTGGCTCCCAACCAAGCAGCACAGACGGTCCCCGAAGGGGCCAGCGATTTGTCACCAGGTGAACAACAACGAAGCACACCCCTTACTAAACTCCTACTAGTTCCCTTCACAACGGCCAGGATCTCGGAGCAGCGTTCAATGGATATCCCGCCCCACCAAGAGACTCGCCTGAAGGCTTTTTATTGGCTTGGCAACCAACCTGGGAAATAAGGGCCGTCACCTCGGACCGATGCTACCAGAGGCACCCGTCAACGGGCACTGGGAACGGTCAATAATTACGCGCCAGGGAAGGGGTTAACGGGGAACTACCCTCATCCCATTCATTGTGCCCCAACGCCTAGGACACCTCTAGTCCTAGTCTCTCGCAACCAGTGAACGTCGATTGGCGTTGTTTATAGAGGTTCCAAAGCCTATCTTCTGACGCGTGAAGTAGCTGCCAGGTCCTTATATGTAGATAGAGGAAAAAAAGGGAAAGAGTGACATGATAGGAGTAGGCTTTTTTTGTTTTTTTGTTTTTTGTATAAGTGGGAGAGATAGGATAAAAGTTAAAAAGGGGAATGATAGAGTAGAAAAAGGAATGAATGACGCACTTAGTCTGGAACCTGGTTTCCGACCAATTCGACAAGGGAAGCCCTACCAGGGTTATCCAGAAGAGGTACCCCCGCCGACATAGCTCAAAAAGTCAAAGGTACACACAAGCTCTCTTCCCGTGACAAGGGGACCATCTGGAAAGTCTACTCGCAAGAGGAAGCTGCCAACAACTAGGACATGATTACCCGACCTACGTAACAAGGAGCACAGTCTCAAAACTGGACGTCTGCCTCGGCAATAATTATCTCCCATTCCATTCAAATGCAGCCGTATTAGAAACTGTGCACCGACCACACAGTGACACTACTCACGATAAACCAGCAGCCGATACAGATCCCATCGAAGACAAGAAAAGCATACCACAGGGGTGATTGTGAGAAATACAGATAAAGACTAGACACGCATATACTACAACATTAAAAGAAGCAACATAACAAGAAATAGATGAAGAAAGAGATAAAATACGGACTTTGCTGCAAGCGGCGGATGAAGAAGCAATCTCCAAAACCAACTATAAAACGGTCAAGACCTATAACTGGACGCCCAAAATGGTTCAAAAGAACAGAAAAATGTGAGAAATATCCTAAAGGATAAGAAGAAATGGGATAACGAAGGAGAAATGCATCGAACCGAGGAGGAAAAAAGGAGAATTTACTTCTGAAATAACAGAAAAACAAAGTGAGAATTGGAATGAAAAAATCCAAGGGATTGGCAATTTTCGAGAAAAGTCAACCAGAAACTGGAAAAGTGTAAGTAAAAGCTTCGCAAAGAAACAATATAAAAGTCGAGGCCAATATAGAATGGATATTCAGAGAGCACCGGAAGATTTTCGACATAACCGCAGAAGAAAATGGAGAGTTTGACATCGATTTCGAGCATCAAATCATTTACTCGCAAAACGAACAAATCGAGGGACTCGGGAAGATCTGCACTCACCAAAAAGAACTATGAGGAAGCGCTCGCCAACATTTTTGAGGGAATCACAAATATCTTCAATGCGTGCCTAAACGCAGTCTACTTCCCAGATTAGCTAAAGCTAAAGATCGCTAAAACATTCTTTATTCCTAAAACAAGAAAGCCACCAACCCAAGTGGAGAGCTAAAGGCCAATCCCTCTACTTGATCTCATAGGGAAGGTACATGAGAAAATTATAAACCAACGACTGAGTGAGCACCTAGAGATAAATTAACTTTTAAACAAGAAGCTCAGTAATCACTGAGAAAATTACAAACGCAAAGATGGGAAAATGCAGCGTTAATAACATTTGTAGGGGCGTATCGAAAGTTTTTGTCAAAGTTTGGATAAGGGGAATGAAGCACAAAATTCTACAACTCGGAATGAATAACAAAAACGAAAGAATACTCTGCGACTACGTGATGGAAAGATACCCATTCATCGAGATTGGAAGACATCGAGGAGTGCAATTCAAACTCAATACTCAGTGTACACCTTACTACCCTACAATGAAGCTTGCTTCCATTATATGTGGTGGCTGAGCAGTTTAAGCTCCTTGGGAGTAGCTTGATTACCAACGGTGATTTATCACCGAGTTTTGGTACCACTCTTGGTGCAGCGAAATGGGTTTCTTGATTCGATTCGGCGGCTGCCGGTTTGCTTCTGCTCGGAGTGCCTGGTATTCACGAGCACTGACTCCAATAGGATAGAAAGCTTTCTTCTTGCTTGATCGTAGGCTGCGTAAAGGTGATCAGAAATTTCCTCAATGGTAAATTAATTGAGAGGCTGGATTCAATATTCTTTATTCAGCGAGAACTTGGAAGCCTTTAGATGTTTTTTCTTGATTCGAGTATGCATCCTTAAGCGCCTTCCAGCTCCCTTTTTACATAAACGGCCTGCATACATACGGTATTTTGACATTTCACAATAGGGAATTAATTCTTATACATTCGACATGACCTTCTAGTTACATTAACTTATTTTACAAATTCTTACACTTACAAAGTCTTACAATTCCTATTCAATAATATACAAGGACTAAATAAGATATTTTTCTTTTAATATTTCTACGAAAGATTGAGACTTTTGAGGGACCTCAATGAACAAACGTTTAATATAAATTAAAAATAATAATACATCCTCATTTTACTAAATTTAATTAATTTACAATGTTTTACATATTTATTGAATCTTACAAATGTCGTATTATTATTTAATAAGATTTAATAATTTCGCGTTAATATATTTCTTCGATAGAAGTGGGTTAAATATAAAGCATTTTAAAATATTAAAATAGAAGTTTAGGGAGATTAATTTATAGAAAATTGTTTTTATTTTATTTACAGATATCTTAATCTTATAGAAGCTAAAGTTATACCTTGGATGGTTGCCAAATGTCATCATTTCTCTTATTTTAGCGCTCTAAAACAAGTACCCCTTTTGTCTTTAATTAAACCTGATTTATATTAAATATATAGTAAAAAAATGAGATTTTAATTATTACCTATAGAATTTTATACAAATTTTATATTTAATAAACGAAATTATTATATTCTAGTCTTTAGTTTTTTTTAAGGTCGTTTAAAGTTTTTTCAAATAACGGAAAGAAAAAGGATTTAGTTACTTGTACAAATGAAAATTTATTAAGGAAAATGAGGGACATTTGAAGTAGTTTAACTGAGCTGTTTAAAACCTGTAACGTTAGGAGATATTTAGATTTTACGTTGACGCTATTTATTCTTTTTTTTATTAATAAAATTCTTGGCCAGTCGTTGAAATTTAGGAAGCGAAAATTTTAGGCCCCGTTAAAATTGTGCACGAACTATCCTCATGTCTTCAAGCGATATGAGCTGTAGGTTTTAAGTGCTTGTTTTAGATTTGTAGTTTTGTACAACTAACTAGCATGTTTGCTTGCTTGCCCAAATCCCACCAGTTTAGGGAGCAAAAAATAAATCCGATCTTTTGACCAACGTCCTTTCGGACTTTCAAAAGGAGAGGTAATAATACCTTAAGGGGGCAGTGCTCTTCTCCGAGTACTCAATCAGATTCCCTTCCGTTAAATGTTTTTTTTCGGTTCAAAGTGTGTACCCATTATAAGATTTCATAAAACTTCAAAGTGCTAATTTTTTAACTATCTTTGACTGTCATATTCCATTCTACGATGAGAACTTCACCCAAATCGCCTTATGTCCTTACAGGAACGGCAAGATTCTTAGCAAGATGGAAATGGAAAATTGATACAAATAGGAATAAATTTAATATTCTATCAATGTTTAGATATATGCGTTGAAGAATAACGATACAGGCACACGGACGAGAACACAGTGCTAGGATTGACAATCACCAAAAAAGGATATAGCAAGCACGTAACGGAAAGAGACAACAGAGGAAAATGAGTGAGACTACAAGCTCAGCTCGTTCAACCGAAAGAACAAAAAGATCTACAAAGCAATTATACAAACAGTGAATGTATACCAAGTATTCCCAACGTACACTGTGGAAGAATCAGGAGAGAAAGAAAGAATCCCTTCCCCCTGACTTCCCCAGTTCGCCGTTGACCGCTCTAAATTCGTCTACTCTATATACTGCGAAAATTAGCCCATGGGAAGACCATTAAGAGGGCATCGCAACTTCTCGCTATGGTCCCTTATTGCGACCCAAGGCAATTAAGGAAGTCTGTTGGCGATGAATCTCTCTCCCCGTCTAGATAATTTCGGAGTATATATTCGAGACTTCGAAGTTCACATGCAGATTGTGATGAGGCCGCCGTTGAGTACGTTAGCCGTAACGTCTTCGTTAGTGGAGAGGGAATCGACTACATTCTCGTCCAGAGAAGAATTGAGTGATTGTCGAAGAGCCAAGGAAGAACAAGTCATCACTCAGTGTTGTTTGTGGAAATAGTTAGGCGCGCCTCAACCCTTCTCACCACGTCTTCGAATTTTAAGTATCGGAAAAGCGCCCCGTGAGACGCCCAAAAGTTCACAGTCGAACTTACCTACCTGGTCCTACTCACCGCACATCAAGGTGAAAGAGATTTAATCCCCGCTTCGTCACGCTCCTCCCAGCTTTACTGCGTCGAACCTCAAGGATCCCCTTAGCTCTAAAACCTGCTTAATTGTAAAATCATTACTTAATTAATTATCCCTCGGTTCAAACTTAATTGATAGTGTTAATCATCTTAGCAGTGAACTGTCAATATTTAATTGCATTGCCATTTAACTTTAGTCCTATTAAAGTATATTTTTGTAGCCGTGTTTGAATATTCCTTGGCCTAGCAACTGTGTATTTAAAGCACTCTTAGAACCATCCCCAAGTGGAGCCTTAATTTCGGTCGGCCAGTAGGCCCGTGTGCGTATAACCGCGTACACCTGGTCATACCATAATATACACAATCTCAAAATTCAACATTAAAAAATGCAAAGATGCTGAAAAAGCGACGCTGCTTATCACCAACGCAAGAAGAGGATATATGCAGAGAACGTGACATTCACAGTGAAGTTGAATTAAAACCGCTAAACAAAATTATAAAGAAAAGAGAGAAGTAATAATAAAAACTCAAGAGGAGATGGGAGAAGAAATCACGACAGAGCATGGATACATAGATGAGGGGAAATCACACTCACTCTTCCCAACCTACTGTATACAACAAAGATTTATCAGGAAGGTGCAAGACCTCCATGCAACCCTACATTCAATTTTATACCTCCTACTGCTTTTCACTTCTCCCTAAACTTTTTATACTATCCTTCGCACAATACTGGCTGAACACTTTACCTTACCGCAATGGATCTGGGGGTGGCGGAGGAAAGGATGGAATGGGCCGGATCTCCCACGCCTCTTACCCCATGCGACAACCCTAAGATAGTTGGAAGGGGGGGAGAGAATTCTGTCTCTCACCTACCACCTTTTCTTTCATGCATTCATTCAAACTTATCATTCTGGCGGACTTAGTTTGATCGTTTTCACGCGTATTGCGCTCTGGTAAAGTTCAGCACAAGTAAAGGAGGCAAATTCAGCAAGAAGCAAATGCGGCAATTTGGGCAAGTGAAGGGAAAAAAGAAGAAATATATGCGCACATTGGGTTTATTTTGATTGGAAATTTCTGTTGTTCCATTTGAGCGAGGTAGCTCCCTTAAGTGATGATACTTATTCCTTTATCCATCTCTTCTTTTTTATTACTATTAATCTCTAACTTCTCTAACATTTGCACTCAATAAGTTGGTCACCAGCAAAGTCTTAGAATCGCTGGTAGTAAAAGAAAGTAAAACCCTGCAGGAGACACCGTTAAGGGGCTAGAAAACGGGTGCGGTCAGGGACTACCAACCCCAACTCACTTGCAAGACTGTTGGCACAGCTATGCCTCTTACGAGTAGGTAGGGCTAGAAATTAGAGTGTACAGTCGTGTAGGCAGGCGATTTAGAGATAGGATCAATAAAAATGGGTATCTATTTTAGAAACAGCCCCCCCTCCTACCCTGGAAGTATGTCGACGTATATAAATATGGGCCCTCTCGACATTATCAAACGACTCCCCTTAAGACTTGGGCCCAACGGAAGGAATAGGAGACATTAGGAGGTAGCACAAACCCTTTTCATTGCTATCCGTGGAGCAATAACAGTCCTTAGCAGCAAGCATCACCCTCAAAAACTAGACTTGGAAGCAAATACACGACGCCAGATCACCGCCAATAGGAGTGTGGCATGCAGTAAAATCAAGTCCCTGGGTCGGTGCCGACATATCCCTATGGAATTAAGCAAAGACAATCATGACTAAAAATATAAGAAATTATGGGGTTCAAGGAATACACACACGCTTTTAAAATCGTGTGTGGAACTACAGAAAGGGAGACAAAAAATTTAGAAAAAGGATCTTTGTTTTGTATGAGGATCCTTCATGACAACATACCGAGTGACGCTTTCATTAACATTCAAATTTTCTTCCGTTGCTATGGAATGGAAGAAGACACAACCACGAACCATCACCAGAAGAAAAAAAAATCGTTTTTTGCTCGGAATGTGGCTTAGAAGGGCACACTTTCAGGAATTGCCAGAACACAACAGAAAAAAATGTATTAACTTCAGAGGACCTCATCGGAATATGGTCATGTTCCGCCCAAAAAGGACGGACAAAATCAAGAAAAAGTAAGAGAATCAAGAAAGAGTAAATATACAAAAACATGATACACGAGGGCATAAAATCGACCACACCACAAAGAACAGAAACCTTTATCAACTTAGATGGAGAACTAAATGTGAAAAAATAAACGTTCATTTTACATGCACATAAAATGACTATCATAAACCCGAGGTGATACGCCCTATCACTGAATGATATGCTCAAGGAAAATGAGTTAGAACCAAAGAAGTTGCCTGAGAGGTAACCTCATTGGCTATCTTCAAAATTAATATAAGAGGAAACACCACTAATGAACTAATGAAAGAAACAAAATGATGAGATGGGAACCGAAGAGTTTGACTGAAATAAGAACAGAGGAATCCGCACAGGAAGCGAGAGTGACCCGAGAGAAAAACACAGAAATGATAAAAATCTTAAAAACTTTCGCTCAGAGAGGCAATACTGGTCCTATCTGCTTTAACCACCGTAAAGAAAGAGCGGAACAGATGGAAGGATAAAGAAACTATTTACGGAATAATTTTTTTAGAAAAATAGATTCTGATATAATTCTGATCTTAGGACACGGAATGGACCTAGAAGAAAAGAGTAGGAAAATAGGGATCTATAATATTATAGCCATAAATTCTTCAAGAGAGAGATTCGATGGAGTGGTCATTTCAATCACAAACGAGCTGGATTATAAGACGCAACAGGGACTAGTGAAAGCTTTCATTGCAATAGAAGTAAAACCTAAAATAATCAGTCTTATAATAGCAACAGTATATCAACCTTCGAGAAGAGATGGACTTAGAATTGCTAATTTCACGAAGTTATTTAACCATATGTAACCTGGCAGTTTTATTGGTGACTTAAATGCGCACTGCAGAAAAAATGGGTACTCAAATACGAACACAGCATGTTGGCACCTACAGACGATACTAAATCGGGAAATGATGCAAAGGCTAGTTCCAGAACTCCCAATTTTCATCGGAAGCAACCTGGCATCAAAACCTGATATCTGCCATTCAATTACCATAGAGAACCCATGGATATCCGAGTTAGCGACCACACAACCTCCTTGCTTACGATTAACCAGCTACCTGTACAAAAGTCATCTAAAAAAGAGAAGACCTAACACCTGGCAGACAGTACGAGATATAAAGAGATCCTAAGGGAATATGTACCAAACACACTAAATGAAACGATGCTAGAAGAAATAAACGAAGAACTACATACAATTAGAGAACGTTGATAAGCGCAGATAACGAAACAATCCATAGAACTTATAGAACTACCTAAAACTTCAGAAATATTGATAAAAATAAGGAAATAAGAACGCTTTCAGAATGAATAAGCAGAAATGGACCATCTAGAGAATCATACACCATATTAAGAGGGGGAAAGATAATTCACGGCTATAATAACTGATCATCAAAGTGAAAATACAAAGAACTAGATGATGAAAGATTAACCAAAGAATTTTGAAAATGAATTTGTAGCGCCTAATTGCGAGGTGGAGTAGAGCCAACAAAGAACCTCACAAATGAGCACCTGTTGGCCCTATCAAACATTGAAATAATATACCATCCTATAATAATGATTTAATGTAAGACAAAATAAATACTTGTAAATAATGTAAAATTACAATTTGATATGTATCAATGTAAAGCAGAGTATTTTTGTAAGAAGGCAAGTGAAATCGTTGGGCTCCCACGCAAAATATAAACGCACATACATTAGGAAACAGATGCGAGCCGAAAGTCTGACCACAGAGATAACAAAGTCGGTGGAAACAGTTGTGTACACATAAAACGGAGTCTGATTTTACCCGCCAGAGTTTACATGAACACGTGAAAGACAAAATCAATCTTGCTATAAATGTTGGTTGATAAAGCACAGCTAGGTTCCCAAAGTCAGATAGTCTTGATACAGACACACCCTTTGACCAAACAAGCTCCGGACAGCAGTCTTAGTAGAGAACACACGCACATACCTTTGATCCAATAAGCTCCGCCCCGTGTTCAGATTATGAAAAAAGAAGCCACGCCCCCTTAATTGACACTATTGTAAATTAGAGGGCAGAAACATTCTCATTATTATTTTCATTCTGATTAGTATATTATTAGCGTTATTATTAGTAGTATCACCAGTCCGTACTTCGTCCTCAATCCGTCCCTCCATAGTTCCAACAACCTGACAGAGAAAGAGACTTACAAAAAACACTGATTATAGTCAGCCAAAGACGTGAGCACACAAACGAACCACAGAAAACTCAACTATTTCACTTGCCCGAATTGACGCAGAATGAGACTTACAAGAAACACTGAATATTAACACTGATTATAGTCAGCCAAAGACGTGAGCACACAAACGAACCACGGAAAACTCAACTATTTTACTTGCCCGAATTGAGGTATCCCTAAGCCTACAAAACCGCCATTTTTCTTTCGAGTCATTCCTTCTTCCTAGCAACAACCAGGTTACTATTCGAACCCAGCCTACAAACGGATTTCCTAAAAAAAAGAGGAGGAAAATGGCACTGTGCCTGATAATGGGGAAATTAGCAAAGTAAAAAAACAAAAACCAAACGAAGCCATCGTCTGTCGAGATATGGGGATATATATGCGTTTCTTGAGACAGGGCAGCACCAAGAAGAAATATTTAAGCTGGAAGCCGGGTTTCCCCACTCCTGCCATTAAAGGAGGTAGGAACATCCGATTCGTGGATGATATAAAAATTAATTGTGGCACTATAGATGAACGGACAAATACAAGCAGGAATGATGGGAGAAGAAATAAAATGCATCAACCAGTCTAAGCCAAAATTAAATATAAGCAGAAATAGAGAAAAAATAAAAATAGTACCGATCTACAGGAAAAAAACTAGCGTATACAGGGTCCCCCCCCCCAAAAAAAGGCCCCAACTTTCGATAGGCCTCATTTCTTAATTTTCTGCAACGATTGAATGAAACTTTGGTGATAACTAGTTTATTGTGTTTAAAAACATCATATCAAAACACGAGAGTCTTTGGACTTTTCTTTTTTATTCTAGAACACGTGTTAGAGATGACCTCAATTTAGCTCTGTGCATTTCTTGATGCATAGCACAAGGTTGTCCATGATGTCCTCACAAACTGACCAACTAATGGCTCTGATCTCTTCCCTGATGGCTTCTTTGAGTTCCGCGATGGTTGTGGGTCTCCCTGCGTACACTCTGTCTTTAAAGTAGCCCCAGATAAAGAAATCTGGGGGAGTAAGGTCTGGGTTGTGAGGTGCCCACTCAAAATCAGTCTTGTGACTGATCACAAGGCCACCAAAGTTCTCTTTCAGCCAATCCCGGGACAGGTTTGAGGTGTGAGAGCTTGCTCCATCTTTCTGTAGCCAGAAGTTCCACATAAGCGACGGGAACAGGGTCTGCAGCTCCCTCTTGAAGGTTTTGAGGACCTCAACATACCACTCCTTGGTGACTGTCACTGTCGCGCCAGATTCCTCGAAGAAGAATGGTCCGATGATGCCTCTGGCTGAGATTGCAGTCCATACCGTGCACTTAGGGGAGTGTAGGGGCTTGGTGGCTACCTCATTTGATCTGGAGGTTCCCCAAAAGACATTTGTCTTCGAGTTTACCTTTCCTTCAAGATGGAAGTGAGCTTCATCTGAGGTCCAAAGGAGGTTAAGGAAAGTTGGGGTCTCCTGAATCTTCTCCAGTATCTTGACTGCCATAGCCTCTCTCTAATCTTTGTCTGAGACTCTGAGGCTGTAAGGGTCTGCTTCGTCTGTATTCTGTATGGGTAGGCCTTTACATCCATTACTAGACCTCTCCTGCAACTCTCACGGGATATACCGAGGGACTGACTTCGCTTGCGCATATAGCGTTTTGGACTCTGCTGAACTGACTCTCTCACGCTCTCGACCAGCTAAGCTGTACGCTTCCTGGGGCGTCCTGAATGGCTTAGACGGTCGTCACTGGCTGCATTGAGGTTCTCTACTGTCTCATAGTTCTCAAAGTGGTCCACCCAGTCCTGAATTCTGCTCTTTGGGGAGGGGGAGGCTTTTTCACATTCGAACTGATGAACGAAAGTGTCCTGCACTTTCTTTAACGAGCCTGTCTTGTAGTAATGTTTGACGCAGTATATTCTTTGCTGGAGCACCCATTGAGATCTAGTTGTGTTCACAAGCGTTGATTCTATCATGTCCTCCAAAGTGGGGGTGATTAGTGAATGAATGAAGGATATATCACAAAAAGTGTGTGCAGGCCCGTTTTGTGTGTGTGTGGGGAGGGGGGCCCTGTATTAACGTAGACGAGATAAATATTGTACCGATTTCAAAGTGCAGGGAATGACTATAAAAATATGTTTACAAGAAACACGAAACCGCAAGAAATGTCAAAGGAAAAACTAGAGTAAAATTGAAGAAACAGAAAGAAGATCTACCAAATATTTATCCACCCCTCACTAATCTACCGGAAAATAGCGATATGTACCTTCCCTAAAAGCAACATCTTAAATCTGCAGAGAATTTAGAATAAAGCGAGGAATAAACCACTCAAATAGCGCCAAGTTGGGTTAGAGACCCCACTCCTTCCTTCCCAAGTAGCATGGCAACATTGTGAAAGAAAAAGGAAGAAGAGGAAATAAACACGTTGAAAAGAAACAAGACAACCTATGCAACCAGCGAATACGACAAAAACAATCTTGAACGTGAGCCCCAATTCTAACACCAAAAAGATTCCAATTTGATCACGCAGAAATAACTAATAAGGGATTTTTGACAATCAAATACATAAATCACGGAACGTGGAGTAAAAGTACTTCAAAGGAAAAGGAACCAATCAACCGAATAAGACTTATTTAAATAGTAAAAAACTAAACACGACCAAATCAATTCCGTAAGAACTAGGTAAAGAGAATAGAATAAATATATAAAAGGAAAACGAGAATAAAGAGACTTATCAGTAGAAAGGAAAATTAAAAATAACAACTATTTGAACGCCTAACAGAACACTCTTACAGTACAAAAACACTTACTAATTTGCAAATCACTACTATAATACGGACAGAAATTAGTTTGACCTGCAAGCAAACTTAAAATTCTCCACAATTCTTCTACTTATTTCCTTTTCGCCCTCACCTTTTGTTACTATCGCTCCCGAATGAGCTTTACATACAAACGTGGTACAGGGTAAATCAATAACTGTGAATAGAAAAAAAGATAAAAGTACTACACACCGGGGTATTAGCACCACGTTTAGCTGTAGGGAGAAGACCATATAAGTCGGCGTATTAATATCCGGCTAGTTCCCATTTTACTATCTCTTTCCCTAACCCCACTCTCCTCATAAACCTCCTCCTCTTCGCCTCCAATGGTCACAGGGCCGGGGTGATGGGTGAGCATAAGTGGGATCCGAGCTCCCTTCTCCGCCCTCTCTCCTCTTCTCTCGCTCCTAAGAGGCAATGGGAGGAGGAAGGGGGAACTCAGACAGGCCATTATTTTGTTCTCTCTCATACTTTTCTTCTATTTTTATCTTTTTCATTTTTCTGGCAGTAAGTAAGTCTGAATCGTTATCTGTTGCTAAGAGCTTATCTAGCTGATAAAGAAGACAAACTCCGCAGACGCTAAAGGGAGAAAATTTCGCAAGCCAACGAAGGCCGAAGAAATACAAGGTGCGGACGAGTGTCTCAGAATAAAATAAAAGTGTTTAAATATATTTGTCATGTTTGGATCAATTTATCTTCATGACATGTTCTGTCTATCTTACTCGATAAACCCGCTTGTGGCCAGAGCTAGAAGAACAGGGATTCGAACCAATAACCCTGCAGGAATTTATATGCATTCTTAACAGCACAAAACAGAAGGCCCCAGGGGTAATGCGGAATTACTAGAGAGAACCCAATTCGCGCACCGGATTCATTCCTCGAAAAAATAGTCGTTCTTTTCAATGCCACTATAAGCGCAGGCAATTTCCATGATTCCTCGAAGAAGGGAAAAATTATATTTCTACCTAAACCTGGTAAACCTCCAAATAGACCAGGGAACTTCAGACCGATAACGCTTCTGGAGACGGTGGCAAATTTGCTGGAAAGGGCAATACATAATCATAGGCCAAGGAGACACTTACAAGAAAGATTTCTGATTCCACATCAGCACGGCTTCCGAAAGTGCAGGAGCACTGAAACGGCGCTCGCTATCCTAGTGGAAACAATCGCAAAGGCAAAGTTCGAAAAATATTACACCGATATCGTGATAAGAGACGTCCAAAAAGCCTTTGATAAGGTCTAGAGGACTCAAATTCAAAATCAGGAGACTGGGACTACTCCAAGCTCTCATGAAGTGCCTTTGTGATTATATCACAGATAGGGAAGCGTTCATTTCAATAGAAGGATACGACGGACCAATATTCGAAGTGCCACATGGGGTCCGACAAGAGTGTTGCTTCAGTCCCACGCTTTATAGCATTTATATTATGGATCTACCACAACCAGTATACGAGACTACAAAATATATACAGCTCGCTGATGACATTACAATTGTGTCGAATAGCTTCTATAGGCACGCCGGAAACATGGCAAGGATCGCAGCGACTGGGATTGTGAATATCAACAACTTCGAGCACAAATGGAAAATCCGCACCAACGCGGATAAATTTTCCATAGTACCGCTGGGCAGACGCAAGACCTACAAAGTAGAGACCTAGGGAAATAGGTACCGATACGAGAACTAAGGAAGAGTTCTAGGACTTAAAATCACCCGACAAGGGTATGCCAAACACGTTGGGGAAAAAGTCAACTTAGCAAAAGCCAACCTACCTAAACTATTTCAACTCAGAGGCCTGAGAATACACAACAAAATCAAAGTGTATAACGCTATATGTTATCCTATTCTGCTCTATCCACTGATCCCACTGAATGGGCTTTTCAAAACCAACATGTAAAAGCTTCAGAGAGTACATAACTTGGCTGCGTATATTATAACGGATACGAGGAGATGGAAAGGCAGAAAAATAAGTGAGCTTAATCGAGAAATAGATATTCCAGCTATCACCGTATCCATTCACAACAGGGCGAATATGAGACAAATTAACTGATATCCTAAACGAAGATGAACTAAGGACCATGAAGATCCCACAGAAACGCCGACTCGATGATAGAGGCAACTTCAGGAGTGGCAAACCTCACCCAGGAGGTGTGCCAGCTTTCTTATATACCTAGGAATGAGATTGCTTTAAGAAGAAAGCATGACATGATGATAAATTAATCTGCAATAATAATAAAAGAAACCTGAGATCAAAGTAAGAGTAAAAGAAGCGTGAGAGCCTCTTAACCATTAACAAGTAAGAATGAAAAATGAAGGCTAAGAAATTGATAAAACATAGAAGAGATGGCTGGTCACCCAACAACTTTATTAACTCAACCTATTCAACTTCACAACTTTCCTCTTTCATCACTATCCACTCAACTCCTACTAATCATTTTTCCCCACTTTTTCAAGGCGTAATACGAGGACGCTTGTGGCCTCGATGACAACCTCCAGGTAACCTCGGAGCCAGCTATAGGTCTTCGTCAATCTCTCTCGTTTTGGTCACTGAAGGCCTTGGTAATCCTTAGTTTTGCAGTTCGAGTTGTTGGTCTCTCGTTCCACCGTTCCTCACATAAGGGAGTCGAGGGGGGGGGGGAAGACATGCATTCAGGCGAATTGGTAGGACAAATGTCATCATACCATGTGTGATCGAAGAAATTCTCCGACAGCCATGACTACATCTTCCGTCTGGTCTGGCAGGGCGCAGAGTCTTGCTGTCACCATTAAGACCTCCATGCAGCTACACGGTCGATCCACGGCTTCCGCCTAGCTTAGAACACGGATGTTGACGTTGGTGTTCAACCTGAGGCTGCCAGGGAAGAAGTGGGGTGGCATAATGTCACTTTCACAATGTTGCTACAAACTTCATCTGCATCGCTATGGGCACCTCATTGGGTGTGACAGCGAGATACTTGTTATTCTGGAAGTTGATCTTCTGGCCTGGACGAAATTCTTCTCGTAGGAGAATAACCACAATATATCTGGCTCAAACGGGTGTTTCAACTTGTTGATCATCATCTTGGTGTGCTTGATTCGCATTTTCGGCATCGCCTTGGACAGAAATTGCCCCTTCCTCATCTTGTATGAAAAGCAGCGAATGTCTTTATGAACTACCAGCCTGATGACCTTTTCATTCACACATTTTCTCCTTTGCAATTGTATGCATCGACTTTCTAGTATCATTTTTGATGATCTCTTGGATTTCAGCGTCGAATTCCGGCGTTCTGGTGGCACCAGATCGTCAACCATGTGTTTTCCTCTGTTGATGTCACTTCGTATTCGAATCCTGACTCTTCTAGCTCCTCTCTAACCTTTCCCTTTATCTTTCTGCTTACGTTGACGAAATCTGAAATCTACTTGTTTGTCCTTCCGGTGCGGATTCCACGGAGGACTCCATGCCTCTTCCATAAATTAGGGGTTCAAAATTTTCCAGTCATTTATTCGGCAAAAAAATAAAGCTAAAATGTTTATTCTTTTAAGAAGAAAACTACCGACAACGAAGGTATAAAATATTGTTAAAAATTCATAGTTACATCTCCATCATCATCGCTACTTTCACTGAAACTCTCACAGTTGTCACTCTCTTCACTGTCTTCATCCCCGTTGAATTTTCCAAATCTTCGACTTTTTAGATTCAGCCATATTTCTATTGGTTTTTGCGGGTCAAAGCTGAGGACATCTGAAAAAATTGAGGTGGACCATTATTAGATTGTCAAGAGAAGAAGAGCTCAAACTACATCTACTTACAGTTTTTATTTGTTTCATTGCCGAAAATCTACGCTCCAAATCGGCGGAGGTAGCAGGAAGCGAAAGTAGAATGTTGATGAGAGGGAGTAGAATTGATAACTATGCTCCATACTTACGATTCAGTTTCCCCCACGTAAGTGTCTCAAGATTTTGTTTCTACTCCTTGTCGTAGATCTTAGATTTAGGGATCGACCATTCATCTGAGATTTGACCTCTGTCGAATGATTCGAAAAACCGACGGAAATTATTTTACAGGGTGTGTGTGAAATTCTTTGTCCCCAAAACCTGGAAAAACCTATCATTTAATACTTCCCGGTCTAATTATTTTAAAATTATTTCGGGTGAATTTAATGGAATAAGTGAAAAAATTAAGAGTGAAAATAAAAAACATAAAATTTTATTGAATATAAATTATACATTTTATTGCATTTAGCATGGTTTATGACATTTATTATATTATCAATAATTTAAAAACAATGGAACATATTTGTTCCATTGTATATTGCAATGTGTTATATATGTTCCACTGGTAGTTGTAGATAGTGAATAGAATAAAAATTCAAAATAAGTATAAAAATAGAATGGAACACAATCCAACAAATTGGCCTAGAACATACTAGTGCCACAATGACACAAAAGCAACCTTTCTAAAGGGTTATAATTTTTTATATCATATAATTTCAATAGGGAAGGTCTTTTAATAAGGAACACTTTAATATAAGTTCACTTTTAAAAATTTTGCTTCATTAAAAAGTTATAGGCATTTGAAATTGCAAAGAGTCTTTCCCTCAGGTTGGATAGAGAACTGGCTAAGCGGCAGGCGGCAACGGGTGGTGCTGAATGGACAGGTTTCTAAGTGGGTGCCCGTTATTAGAGGTGTTCCTCAAATTCTGTCCTGGGACCACTACTTTTCATCATCTATGTTAACGACATGGATGGTGACATAGTTGCGAAGATTTCTAAATTTGCCGACGATACCAATCTTGGTATAAACGTTGCAAAAGAAGGAAACACTGCCCGCCTACAAGAAGTCCTCCGGAAGAGTGTGGAGTGGTCGGACACGTGGCAAATGTCTTTTAACGTGAACAAATGCAAAGTGATGCATATCGGCCACCGAAACCCCAAATCACCGTAAATCCTTAAGGGCACCGCTCTTGAATGCATTCATACCGAGTTCACTAGTGAACTCAAGTTCTCGAAACCGTGCATTGAGGCGGAAAAGAAAGCCTAAAGGATGCTAGACTACATCAAGCGACAGTTTGGATATCAGAACAAGAAGATAGTACTCTGTTTGTATAACTCTCTTGTCCGACCGCATTTGGAATATGCCGTACAACTTTGGAGTCCTTCGTTACGAAAGGATATCGCGAGATTGGAACGTGTGCAAGCCAGGGCAACCAAACTGATTCTCTCTATCAGACACAAAAGTTTCGAAGATAGGTTACAGGAATTAGATTTGTTCTCGTTGGAGACCCGGAGGCTGCGTGGTCGGCTTATCAAAGTGTTTAAAATAATTCGAGGCCTCGCCGATGTGGAGTACA
Organism: Ceratothoa steindachneri; assembly: GCA_963969495.1. NCBI lineage: Eukaryota > Metazoa > Arthropoda > Malacostraca > Isopoda > Cymothoidae > Ceratothoa > Ceratothoa steindachneri. The sequence goes on along the minus strand of OZ018324.1, from coordinate 18,077,227 downwards.
AGGATATTTTCCAGCTAAGCGAGAACAGTACCAGAAATCATGGCTACAAACTTGAACTGAAGCGTTACCACCGCGATCTGTGCGGGGAATTTTTCACATACAGCATCTGTGGTACTTGGAACGCACTTAAAGCGGAAGTTGTCAGCAGCAATTCTGTTGAACATTTCAAGTCGAGACTAGACAAAGTCTTGAAAAATGGCCGATTGGGCACATTAACCGTTGTGCGTGTGTTCCTCGAGGGTATCAATTGACACTTTCGAGAACTAGGCCTGCTCAGCTGTTATGCCAAAGGTACCCTCTTTGAATGGAACGTAAGGTCTACTAGGGTACTTAATTTCCTTTTGACTCCTTGTGACACACACACACACATACACTCAGTCTCACGGCTACAAACATGAACTGAAGCGTTACCAGCGTGATCGGTGTAGGGAAATCTTTCACATATAGAATCTGCGGCAATTGGAACGCACTTCCAGTGGAAGCTGTCAACAGTAACTCTGTTGAACAGTTCCAGTAGAGACTAGACAAAGTCTTGAAAAATAGCCGCTTGGAGACTTGAAGCGTGGCGTGAGTGCTCTTCTATAGCGTCAATCTGACCCTTTTAGAGGACTGCGCCTGCTCAAGTGTTCACTCAAAGGTACCCTCTTTGAATGGATCGTAAGGTCTACTGGGGTACCTCTTTTCCTTGTTACTTCTTGTTACTCTCTCTCTCTCTCTCTCTCTCTCTCTCTCTCTCTCTCTATATATATATATATATATATATATATATATATATATATATATATATATATATATATATATATATATATATATATATATATATATATATATATATATATATATATATATATATATATATATATATATATATATATATATATATATATATATATATATATATATATATATATATATATATATATATATATATATATATATATATATATATATATATATATATATATATATATATATATATATATATATATATATATATATATATATATATATATATATATATATATATATATATAAACTCACCAAGTATCGCGTGAGTAAGCAATAAATCCAACAAAGCCCACAGGGAAAAATAATACGAGGATTCCAAGTACTTTCGAACTTTATTTCGAGTTCTTTATCAAGGAATAACAAAAGTATTGAAAATTGTAATATATATAAAGATGATACAGAGGAGAGGAAACGCGCACAAAAAAGCAAAAACCAATCAACAAAATGAATTAATATGAAATGACAACATTAGAAGGAGCGAAGAGTGACAGAAAAAAGGAAGATAAATGCAAACTAAGTTCATTAAATCAACTAAATTCAAAAGACTAAAGGTTGACAGGAGGATTAAAATACCGCCTAAACAATTAAGAGGGCGAAAATCTAAGCCAGAGATTAACATCAGAGGTCAGGATTAAAAAGCCAAGGTAGAATAAGTACAAATGTTTTAAGGACTTGACTCAAACGAAAATAAATACACAGACATAAACATAAGGCTACATAGATGCAAAAAAAAAAAAATTAAAGAGTTTATTAAGATTGATATAAATATTTAGTCTCAAATTAAAAGTTTAGATAGTGCATTGTGAATATAATTTAAAAAATAATAATCGAGTTGATATAAGACAGTACTTAATTAAAATTTGGGAATTTACTAATAAAGGTCGATTCAATGATATTTCGTGAAATTGCATCGTTATTATGACAGATGATTTTAGCAGAATTCCAATCAATATTGTGATTAAGATATGAACATAAAATGAGCTGCTTTCTTCGCCACGACGGACATTATATTTATGCTGAGAAATTCGGTTTTTTTTTTTAAACATGTACCTGATTGGCCAAAGTAATATTTAGAGCAATCGATACATTTTACGCAATATACATTACTAACAGGGAAAGGAGCGTTCTTGACTAATAGTTTAGAGATAGTATTATTATAGTTAAATATAGTTAAATACTACACTAATGCCTAGAGATTTTAAAATATGAGGGAGAGAAGTACAAGAGTATTCTTCTTATTAAAAGGCGCACGAGATTCAAAACTATAAAAAGACTTTTTAGCTAACTGAAGGCATTTATCACGGAAATGAAAAGGATCCCATAGTTTATGGCCAATGTCAAAACTTTGAAAACTTCAGAGTCAAAGAATTCAGGACTAACTACACGAAGGGTGCGGAGAAACATTGAAATAAAAATAGATCTTTTAACTTTAATATGGTGAGAGGAGTAAAAGTGAATATAAGAAGAATTAGTTGGTTTCTGATAGAGAGAGAATTTAAAACCAGAAGGCGTGTAGTGTATTAATAAATCAGGGAAAGGAATACTTCCATTCTGTTCTATTTCAAGGGTAAATTTAATGGAAGGTATAAGGGAATTAATTTTGTTAAAAAAAAGAAAAATATTTTCAGAATTGGGCTACAAGCAAAGGATATCATCAATATAGCAAAACCAGATTATTATAGGAAAATCTACAATAGAGGGGGATATATATATAATTTTATATTATATATATATATATATGTATATATATATATATATATATATATATATATATATATATATATATATATATATATATATATATATATTAATATATATATAGCAATGCAAAAGTGTAATGATAAACCACAATATATGAATCTGATTTATTTTAAAGCACAGAACTAGTTTCAGCTGAGCTGTCACAGCAGCCATTCTCAACTGTGTAATGAAATATGAAGCTAGCACCATCGAAACAGAGAGGGTGGCGGTGTGATGTTGTATGTCAAGAATACTCTCAACTCGACGGATTGCAACATCGTATCCGACCATGAACTACTAGGTGTTGACCTAGAGGTAGGTCCTGCCAAATACAGGACCCTGGTGCTTTATAGACCTCCTGCCCAACTCGTTGAAAAGGACAGAGATCTGTACCAGCTACTAGGAGAACTTGTCGAAGACAGAGTGTGTATCGTCATAGGGAATTTCAACACAGAAGTTGACTGAGAAACTAGAGAACCCTGTGGCGAGAACGCACTACTCCTGGAGTTCGCGAACAACGAGTTCCTCACTCAATGGGTCAGAGAGCCAAACGAGAGGAGACAATATCCTCGACTTGGTTTTCACCTCTGAGGATGACATTGTTGAGGAACTCTCTGTTGGCGTAGAGCTCGGTGGCAGTGACCACCGACTAATTAGATTTGTAGTCAAAGTCCCCAAGGCAGAGCCTGCAACTAGTAAATCGAGGAAACTTGATTTGAGAAGAGCAGACTTTGCAGGTTTACGCGCTGGACTGACTGATACGAGGCTAGAAGAATGCGATGCTGTTGAAGACTCGTGGAACAGTTTCAAAACCACATTCATTAGTCTTCAATCGCGTTTCATCCCTCTGAAATGCTCCCGTCGGTCTTCTGTTCAACCAAAGTGGTTTAATCGAGAAATCGGCGAGCTGCTTAGGGAGAAGAGAAATGTGTACCGGCAATCGAAGATCTCGGGTGACTTTGACGAATACCGGAGGCTATCCAGGAGAGTGAAGTCCAGCATAAGGGCGGCTAAGCGATCTGAGGAACTTAGAGTGGCGAGACTCTGTAAAGAGAATCCCAAGGAGTTCTTTGGATATTTAAACAGCCGTAAACCAATTCGGCGAACGATTGGCCCTTTGAGGAATGAGGAGGGGACATTAAAACACTCAGATGCAGAAAATGCTAACCTCCTCAACGACTACTTCTCTTCAGTGTTTACTAAAGAGTGTGGTTCCATCCCTCAGCCGACGGATTCCTACTCAGGGGAAAAGCTAGGAGATTTGGACTTAACCGAAGGAGAAATAAAAAAGAAGATCACTGACCTAATGACGAATAAGTCACCTGGCCCGGATGGGTTTCTACCTAAAGTGTTAAAAGAAGCGCGCGATCAAGTATCACGACACCTGAGCGCAATCTTCAACATGTCAATCAGAACCAAATGCATTCCTAGAGACTGGCGTGAAGCGGAGGTGACTCCTATCTTCAAGAAAGGAGACTGAAGCCAACCGTCAAACTACCGACCTATCAGTCTGACTTCGATAGTCGGTAAAATCATGGAAAGCATGATAGGGGACAAAATGACGTCGCATTTAGAGTCAAAGCTGCTACTGAGGAGTTCCCAGCACGGCTTCCGAAGGCAACGGTCATGCCTGACGAACCTTGTGGAATTCTTCCACTTCGTCTTCAGTGAGTACGATCGGGACAAAGCGGTGGATGTGGTCTACTTAGATTTTCAGAAAGCCTTTGATAAGGTACCACACCGCCGCCTTCTCCGGAAAGTGCGAGCGCTGGGCATAGACGGAAAAGTAGCCGGCTGGATCGAGAACTGGCTAAGTGACAGACGGCAACGGGTGGTGGTGAATGGACAGGCTTCTGAGTGGGTGCCCGTTACTAGCGGAGTGCCTCAAGGTTCTGTCCTAGGACCACTACTATTCATCAACTACGTCAACGACATGGATGGTGACATGCTTGCCAAGATTTCCAAATTTGCCGACGATACCAAGCTTGGCATGAACGTTGCAAAGGATGGAAATACTGCCCGCCTGCAAGATAATCTTCGAAAGATTGGGGAGTGGTTTGATACGTGGCAAATGCCTTTCAACGCAAAAAAAATGCAAAGCGATGCATATCGGCCACCAAAATCCTCAATCACCGTAAATCCTTAAGGGCACTGCTCTTGAATCCACCGACACTGAGAAGGACTTGGGTGTAACTATCACCAGTAACCTCAAGTTCTCTAAACAGTGTATTGAGGTGTAGAAGGAAGCTCAAAGGATGTTAGGGTATATAAAGCGCCAGTTTAGATATCGCAACAAGGAGATAGTACTGTCTCTGTACAACTCCCTCGTCCGACCGCACCTGTAGTATGCCGTACAATTTTGGAGTCCTTTATTTCGAAAGGACATCGCGAGATTGGAACGCGTGCAAGTCAGGGCAACCAAACTGATTCCCTCTATCAGACATAAAAGTTATGAAGATAGATTAAGGGAATTAGATATGTTCTTGCTGGAGACCCGGAAACTACGTGGTCAGCTTATCGAAGTGTTTAAAATACTTCGAGGCTTCGACAGACTGGAATACGGGGATATTTTCCAGCTCAGCGAGGGAAGAACAATAAATCTCGGCTTTAAACTTGAACTGAAGCGATACCACCGTGATCTGTGTGAGAAATTCTTCACTTACAGTATCTGCGGTAGTTGGAACGCACTTCCGACGGAAGTTGTCAACAGTGAATCTGTTGACCAGTTCAAGTCAAGACTAGATAAAGTCTTGCGAAATCGCCGTTAAGATCCTCGCGAGTTATCTTCGAGGTTGCCAACGGACACCTTCGAGGATTGCGCCAAAAGTACCCTCGTTGTATGGACCGTAAGGTCTCTTAGGTTACTTATTTTCCTTGTAGCTCCTTGTAACACTCTACCGTGCAAAGGAAGAACACCGAATATACAAATTTTCCAAATTTGAGTTATATATTGACTCTTATGTAGTTCGACCCGTAGATTCCATTTCTGGCATTGGTTTACGTCCATCTTTCACTCGTTTGAGTTAGAAATTGGCCACACACTGAATATACGCAACACTACCATGGTTAACATAGAAGAAACACCGACTATACTGAATATTCGGTCTGTTTCATTTATATGTAGCACGATATCCAGACGTAAAACACCGAATATGCAAGCTTTCTATCAATTTATTGCCACTCCTCTCATGCAGCAACCTGTTTTTTCCTGAACAAATTGTGAGCTACGCGTCTGTCCTGAAATGTACAAGAGTTTTTTTTCTGCCTATGTCAAGTTTTATATTTTAATTCAGTCTGAGATAATCTCGTGGTTAAAGCAGAAGGGCTGGTAGCCATGGCTTGCAATTACAATACACCGTCAAACGTCTTCCAATTTTCAAAGGAACAATAAGTATAAAACATATTAAGCTTTAATTTGAATTTAGTTTTGTTTTCTATCACAAAATGCGTTTGCCTCTTTATTTTATTTTAAATTTATAATTAAATGTTTTCTTTATATTTATAATAACTAATTTTTTTAATAATATGGCCTGTATTATAAATAATAGTCATAATTACTGGAATGTAAAAGAAATAGGAATTCATTAAATCTTTTCATTATTGATTTCAAGATGAAGTTGAATAGCTTGGCTGGGGATAGATGATTAGTTTGTGTTGTCTCTCGTATCAAATTTAATCTTTAATCAAATTAAATCATATCAAACTAAATATGAGCCCGCAAAGGGGTTCAGGCTTACACTTCCTCGTGTGTTTGTTCCTGGAGGTTTAAGTGCCCTCCTGACTCCAGCATATTTTTCTTTTGCTGAGCTTTTTTTTCGCTTGTTTTGCTTCATCTGTTTGTCCAGCCTCTTTTTCTTGGTTTCTTTGGTAGCCTAGACTGCTCGACCCACTATGGGGGAATTGTCGGTCTATCAACCGGTAATTTAGGATTTTTTTTTTATTTGGATCCAGATTATGTTCTCTTTTGTGCATTGTGTGTGTTTGCCATGTTCACGGCACTGCGCGGTTGACTGCTGCATCTCTTGTTGAGTCACCGACATTTAACTTTCAATATCGTTTATCTTTAATATATCGTTGTTTATATATATTTATATTCAGGAGCAAGCCTTATATATTTGTATGCCTCTTAGTTATATGTGTGTCCATTTGTTAACACAAAAATACTTGCACTGTTATGCTGCGTATACAAGGTAACAAGCATAAATTAAGGTGGTGGTGAGTGAGGTAAGGGAAGGGTAGATGATGATGGTGATGATTATCATTATGATAATGCAGTAATTCCCGAAATTATTGTATGTGCTACTTAAATGCAATGCAAAAATATTTGTTTATTTTTCTCCTTTCAGAGGTGCTTTGAGGACAAAAGGGCAAGACATTTATGTATTCAAGAGAATAATATAGCAGCTGCTATCGAAGTTCAATCTCCTGGAGTTTCCGATGCTCATGAAGCAGTGTATGACAATGAAATGGCTTCTTGACACATATCTGTTGCTTCTGTGGTTAAAAAAAGGAGGAAATCAATGACACAACAAGTTTTCAGATGAAATGCGAAACCACATTCACTCCAAATTTTGGAAAAACTGCTACGATATGAGGCGAGCATGGTTGTCAAGCAAAGTAACAAGGAAAGAAGTAGAAAGAAGGCATATTCAGCAATCAAAGTCTGTCAGAAATTTTTTCTCAGCACTTTAGGGGACAGTCAAGATCAGGTTATAAAATCATTTTTTCATTCCATTGATGCAGCTTCTTCATCCACAATTAATTTGTCAGGAAATATTGCAGTGCCAGATAACAGAGGAAAACGTGAACCTGCCAATCGAGTTAATAGAGAAGTAATAACGAATCACATCGAATTCGAATCTTTCAATCAAGTTATTTTACATTTAAGAAGAGACCATGCTCCACATGTAAGATACCTTCCAACATATCTCTCCGTTGCTTCAATGTACAAACTATTTAAAAAAAACACGCATCAGTCCGTTGTTCATTTGAATCCTATCGGAGTATACTAAAGAAAATGAACATAAGTTTTTCTGAACCTTGTGTTGACAAATGTTCAACATGCTTATTTTATGAATTGAATATGAATGAAGAAAATGCTGAAAAGGCTCAATTGCACAATGAAATGCAAATAGAAGCAAGAAAAGAGTACAATAAAGATAGTAAGACATACGAACAAATGGATGGACTCCTAATATTTGCCGTCGACAAAAAGTTTTGTTCTTGCCAAGGATGCCTGATGTTAAAGGAAGTTTTTTCTTCTCGAGAATGGTTGTGTTTAATGAAACATTTGCTTCTTTAAAGAAAAATCAACTTCACTATTGTGCAGTTTGGAATGAAAGTCTTCGAGGTAGGAATGCTCCTGATGTTGCATCATCCTATATCAAAGTAATTAAGGAAAATAGAGATACAAAGAAGTTTATATTTTGGACAGAAAATTGCATTGCTCAGAATAAAAACTGGACATTATATTCAACATTCACTTTACTTGCCAATGAAGATCTTGAACCCTCGGAAATCACGTTGAAATATCTTGTCACCGGTCACACATTCTTTGCCGCAGATGGCATTCATGGAAAAATTGAACAAGTAATCCGGAAAAAGAAGAATCTGTATGATATGAGAGACCTCTGCGATTCACTGGAACTTTCAACGAAGAGAACAAAGGTCCTAGAAATGCAACTTTATGATTTTAAGGCCTACGAAAACTTGTCAAGGTTAAGAACAACCCGAAGAGCGTCTTCTGAGAATAATATTCCTCTTTTACAAGATTTATGTGAAGTCCGACTTGAGAAAGGTCTGCACGGATTGATCTATAAAAAACATTTCAGGACTCTGGAACTAAAGTTAAATTTATGAAAGAAATTATTCCACGCAGTTATTCGGCGAAATATTCATTAAAGCCCAGGGGAATTCAAAAAGAAAAATTGGATAAAATTCCCTCAGGTCTTGTTATGAGAATGCCTATTTCCCGTCGAGCATTTTGGAATAACCTCCCTACTAGTGATAATATCTCCGATGTCTTAAATTCTAGAGTAGATTAAACAAAAAGGTCTTATGAATTTTCCCGTTAAGTTTAAAATGGATTTACTTTTTGTGTATTTAGTCATTTTTCCTTAAAAAGGGATATAACTACAGTTTTTGTGAAGTTTTATACTTTTACTCAGTTCGTTTTAAATATGACTTTATGTTCACTATTTTCTTTATTAAATTAAGGATATTTCAAATTAATATTAACATGCAAATAAAAAGATTCATTGCATTTTTTAAATATTCTGTTTGGTTCGTATTTTTATGGTCAAAATACCAATAAAAATTACATAGATTTGTTAAAGATTCTAATAATAAACAAAAACAGTGATGAATGTATAATGTAATGTGGTTGCCATAATTATAATGAAGTCTGATTGCTTAATGTTGTCAATAATACAAAGTGAAAACACCGAATATAGGTAAAATCGGTGTCTCATTGTTTAATATTAATGGTCATTCAAGAAGAAAAACACCGAATATACTTATATTCGGTTTCTTTCCTCTGCATTTGTGGTGAATAGCAATCCACAAACCAAAGGAAAAACAGTTTTTGTGCAACTGATCCAAAAATATAAAATTAATGCACAAAAGAAAGTACAAATATGAAAGATGACGCCTATAATGGAGTAAATACATTAAACGTTTAACAGAATCTTGAAAATATACTATTTTTTTGGCATTGCAATAAAGGAAAACTTTGAACGCTTCTCCTGTAAAGTTATTATTTTGTATATTCGGTGCTCTTTCTCGGCACGGCAGCGCTATACAAAGGCGAATTAAAAGACGAAACAAAAGGAAATCATAGAAAACAAAAAACATAAACATTTGGCATGGTTTCGGAGCGAATTAATAGACAACAAAATTTAACCAGAGGAAGCAAAACGGGAAAACAAATATAAATATTAGGCGTGGTTCCGGCGCAAAGATTAAACATAATGAAATCAGAGTGTAAATGAAATGGAAAAATAAGTATCAGCGTGAAACCGTGGGCAAAGATACCAAGATGGTTCGGGCGGTTATAAATAAAGTTTGGCAACATAATGTAAGATATATTTGTTAAATTTGTATCGCCCTTCCAATAAATTGAAATTATCGACTTTATTGATGAGTATTGATTCAACAATTGTGCTGAATCAACCTATTCCACCAAAAGGCCTCCAAGCGAACTGTGTTCGCCGACTCCTCTGAAACTGGGTTAGGAATTTGGTCTAATGGACAGGCCCTGGCCATTCCCCTTCCTGTGGAGGACGTAGGAAACATTTTCGTGGCTAAATCTGTCGCCCTTTGGATAGCTACATATGTCCCTTTTCAAAAGGCTAGCCTCTTCTCCGACAATATGGGCGCCCTTTACAACACCGTCAGGGGCAAGCTTCCGGAAACATGCCTTAAAAAGGCCTCACAGGGCACTTTTATAGGACTTACAAAAACGTTCAGAACTGCCGCAAACAACATCGCCTACGTTAAGTCTAAAAGCAACCCGGCTGATGGCGCCTCCAGAGCCTTCCGGCAATGGAATTTACAAATATTTCTGTCCTTACCAATTATGATGATATCGTCCAGGTATGTATATGCCAGGTAGTTGGTTGCCTTTGCCTATTCGTTAAAGATGGCGGCAAGACAAGTCTGCATAATATACAGGCTTCCCGGGAAACCCATCGGCAGTCTCTTGAATCTGTATTTTACGGTTAATTACGATACCGAAGTATCTACGGGCCGCTTCTTGAAGAGGAATGTAATAAAATCCATCTTCAAGGTCTATTTTTATTGCGGTAGATCCCTTGGGCGCATTCTGCAAAACCTTTTTGACCGATGGTAGGCGGAAGGGGGGAAGGGGGCTGTAGAATGCGGCGATCGCACTCATATCGTAAACTACGCGCACACTTCCATTAAGGTTAGGTTGTGGGAATATGCGGTGGGCATGCGTTACCACTTCACTTTCTTCTATGATATCGTACTCTATCAATCGGGAGATCAGGGGGATAACACAGGGGGGGGGAAGCTATCCAGCTTCTGTAACCCTTTTTGATCCAGGACCTTATCCCGTGTTTCTGGGTGGCCTGTATAATGTGATTTGCCGGGGGAACGAATTCCAGGGAACCCGGGGGGCGGATGTCCAGGCGGGCATCTGGGTCCATTACCTCCTGGAGAGGTTCCAGGGGGTCCAATCCCGGACTTACCCATTCCATTTCGTTGTCATCGGCCTCCCGGTCGCCGTTTCCTTAGTTATTGCTGTCGTTGTTTCCTCTTAGGCGAGCACCGGGCAGGCGGATATCCGGGGGCCACTTATTATGTCCCGGAGAATGTCGCCCTGCTCTGAAGGATTAGTGGAAGAATCCGAAGCATGGGCTGTGGAGGGAGGGGGCGGGGGAATGTTGATTACAGTGGGGACCACCAGGCCCTGAAGAGGTATGTCCGTTATTACCTCTGGCTGCTGAGGGGGGGCGGTCCCGAATGTCCAGAACCCCAAGCTGTAAGGCTGCCTCATCCCAAAAGTCCCTCATCCGTTGGAGTGATTCATCTGGATTGTTTATCTCGAGTGCGACGTGGTCATCGAGGTTAACGTCAATGTATTCCGCAATTTCTACCCGTGAGGGAGTAACCTCAGGTATTGATTGCTGGGTATCGTCCCCGGATTCTACGCTGGTGGCGTCGGAAAATAGTCCATCGTGGGTGGGGAGATAAGCTGGGGTGCGACTGAAGGCATCGGAAATTGTAACCTCGTCAGAGTCCAGGAAAGCGTTGGTCCATATTCTGGGGATAGAAGCGGGGACAAGGATCTAAACTCTTCGGATTTGGAGGATCTTACCGATGGTGGAGATAGCTGCATCCTTCGTCGCATGAGCGTTATCCTCATTTTACATCTCCAGTCTGCTTGTTCAATGGCATCGTGCAGGAACTGGCGGGCGAGCTCGAGTCCCTCGGCGTTGTGTCGTTCTGCCTCTTGTACCCATTGCGAATTGTTGTGGATATATCCAGGATCCGTACCTGGATGATGGATTAGATATTCTTACTTGTTGGACGCGTGGACCTATCAAAGTTGATTCGCTGATCCTGATGCCGGAGTGAATGCTCTGTTGTTCTCTAGCGTCTCGTAACGCTATATTCTATCGTTGTGGCCAAACGTTGTGTAGGAGTCTTAGGCGATTGTGTAGCCTGAGGAATTCTTCCCGAGATAGTTGGGATCTAAATCTGAAGCGTGTTATTAGCGATTGAATCTCCTTTTGGTCCCTTACCTTAAATATGGACGCGTTGAAGTTGACACTGAGGTCCTCGACAACCACTTCCCAGTGAACTCCGGTGATAGCGGCGTGATCTGCCGGGTAGAGTTGTGTGCTCACTGTAGGGGCTGGCAACGGTCTACGGGGAGACCTCAAGGTATCAGGTGCGATTGAAAACGCCACCGGAGATTATGGCGGTGGGTGTTGACGTCTCTCCTCTTCTTCTTCTCCTTGCTTGAGTTCCACTCTTTGGAGCTCCAACTCTTCGGGTTTAAGAGTAAACTGCAATTTTTATGTTTATCACAAATAATGAATGGAGAAACTATTTTAAAGAAACCTCGAGAAGATCTGACTTAAGAAATAAGTTAAAAGTATAAAAAAACTGGGGGGGGGAACGCGTGCCCGAAGTACCCCTAGTTTGGGGAGAACGCACCCGGTTGACGAGTTGACATCGCGTTTACACTTCGCTATTACAGATTCCATCATTTTCACCACCAGTGATGTCAAATTCACTCGCCTGTAATTTGACATAATCCTTTTATCCCCCTTCTTAAATATAGGTATCACATTAGCTTCCTTCAGTGCCGTTATTACAATGCTAGTCTATATTTTTTTTCTGAAATAGGCATGTGCTAAGTGCTCACTTAACAAACATTTACTAGATTTAATTCCATCAATTTCTTTTTAGACAATCTCGTTGGTAATTAAAATATCCTCTAATCCACCTCATTACCTCTGAAGATCAGTTGCCTCAGGTACAACTAGATTAGCCTCGGGTGTAAATAAATGGGTTTTTATCTTAGTGGACAAATGGCTTATGTTTTTTTTTTATCAAAGTTATTTCTAATAATTCTTTTATAATATCAAAAAACAAAATGGTGAAGTTCAGAAATAAATATAAGTATCGAAATTTTGTGAATTTTTTTAAAACCCAAAGAATTACAAATGGTGAAGTTCAAAAAATGTATTTTTATCTATCTTCTTCTATAACTATATTTTAGCAACGTGATATTTTGAAAGGGAGGAAATTTAGTTTAGAGTTTCTTTTTTAAATTATTATAATTGGCGAAGTTCAGAAAATTTATAAAAATTTTACCATGGCTATTTTTTTAGATTTTAAATTTTAATCTTAGTAACGAAGCGCAAGCTGCCCCCGTAGTGGGGAGTGACAAAGCCATTGCCTGGTTTCTCTATAATTGAAAGAAACCTTTTGGATATTCATTATTTACCATTTTAATCGCATAATTTCTCTTTGCTCCCTTAATTAATTTTTTAATTTGTCGAGTTAGATCATTGTACGAGCATCTCTGCTGTAATTGACCATCACCGTTTTTTATTTTCCCCAAATTGCCTTTTGTAATAACAATATAACGTATAATTTTAGCCGACATGTATTTAGGCTCGACAGGCTTGGTTCTAATTTCCCTATATTGAGATTCACATTCTGTCCGGCAATCAATTGCTTAATCATTGTCTCATATCCCAGATCTACACTATTCCTCTCAACCTTAGGGTTATCTTTCCCTCGTCTGCTCTCCTTGATATCACATTATCTGACCTGACCTCACTCGCTAGTCCCCAAACAACAGTCATCAAGTACCTCCTCAGACCACTATAATATGTTTTTCTAAACTCCGGGATTTTAAACTTATTTATTCACCCTGAGAACCCAGTTCCATTTTAACTTCGAAATGGTCAATATTTCCCAAATTTCTCCAAACCTCGGCATCGCTAATACCCCCTTTCTTATTTGTTTAGAACTAAATACAATATATTTTCAACACTAATTGGTTGACTTACAACCTGTCTAAGAAAATTATCCTGCACAATATTAAAAAATTCTTTAGCCTCCTAATTGCTTGCAGGAGCTTCCCAGTCTTTATTTCTAAGTACAATCAACCATTATACACAGATATTTACTTCTGCCAGCACGTTATATCTCCTGCCGCAGATGACATGAAGTTTCTTCACTAAGATTTGGTGGTCTTTATAATAATTCTCTGCCAATTTTATCCTTTCTTCCCTTGACATCTAGCTATGATGACTGTTTGTTTTAATTATATTTTTACATTGGAGAATATATATAATATAAATAACACACCTCCTCTTCCTATATCTATATGAAACATTGTAAGCATCAAACTGGACATCGGGTCCAAAGTTTTTTTCTGCCAAATCAAGCCATGAATTTGCTACTCAATATCACAAATTTATCCGCAGTCACTCGCCCTCTTAACAAAACCATTTATTCCTTAAGCTCCTACTATTTTTGCAGTCTATTTCCAATGTATCTTTCTTTATGTCCTTACCTTGTCCTTTTTCACTTCCCCGCCTTGTGGTCTCTAAATTTATCTGAATGCTCTCACCCCTACCTGCCTCAGCCTACTCACCAGGCCCGTAGCCACGAGCCCCCCCCCCCATTTTTTAGCCTAAAATAATAATATGATTTCATTTACACAGCAAGCATGTACATTTACTCACAGATATCTTCTGGAAGAGGTTCATATTACCACTTTGGTATTGTGAACTGCCTGGTTGGCTTACTTGTTAGAAGCACTGACTGCATAGTAAAGCTCTGTATTGTATTTTGCCCCTAGCCATTCCATAAAATACATTCACACTTTCTAAGAATTCATCGCCAATTCTGGAAGTCCATTCCAATAATTTTGTAGCAAACATCATCGTCACAATCCTCAAATCCCATTTGCAATTCTATTTCCCAAACTGATTATATTAAATATCATTTTTATAAATCAATTTTATGATAAAAATACAAGTGTTTTATATATTATCATAACAAAATCTCAACTCAAAAAACTACAACAATGATGCTACTTATGGACTCTGAACTTTTCAAGTTTTGTTCATTTGGTAGATGCGGTAGCTAATAACGAAATGGCTGGTAAGTGGCTTTTTCTTATCACTCCATTCCCAACGTTAGGTATATGTAATTAGGGCGAACCGAAAACTTAAATATCAAGATGGTATTTGTAAAAAATATTTATAAAAAAATTAGCCCCCCGAAAAAATCACGGCCTGGCTACGGGCCTGTTACTCGCCCCGACAGCCTAGGTATACCGATACTCCCCTCGAGACAGTTACCAAACACTTTCACCCTCTTGCTACTCAAGTGAAACCCATCTATTGCAAACAAATCCTCCATTCCCCCCAAATTACCCCATGTATCCATGCAAACTAGTCAAATACTATTACATAATACTTGAACTCTCACATTTATCACAACTTTCCTAACAATTTCCTATATCTAGACACTAGCTCGGCTGATCTAGTTTTCCCTGTCATTCAAAAGCTACATGCAAACACCAACTGCATCATTTGCAGCTCCATCTACTATCCTTTCAATTTTCTCACTCACATCAGCAACACATGCACCTGGCAAACAAACTTTCATCCTCCTCTTGCGCTCACGTTCAAAAGTCATGTTAAAATACCTAACCTGTGAATCATCCGGATACCACAAATATTTCAGGCACTTCATTTGCTTCACATGCGCCTATAACCCTCTCCTCCTTGGTCGCCTAAGACAATGAACCTGTTACTACAAGTAATAGGCTCAGATCTACACTCTCTACATAGGTCTACTATCCCGGCATCCTTAACACTGGCAGCCTTATTTCCATCTGGAACAGGATATGCCTCAATAGCTACCTGTTTCCTCCCTCCCTTTACCACCCTCAACACGCTACTATCTCCACTAACCCTACTCCTACCTAATGAAAATGGGATAACCTTATGAGCCCCAAAATCTCCCTTGTGTCTAATGCTGAAATCCCTCCTAAGCTCAGTGGCTAACTCTTCCAATATAGTTATTATTTCCAAATCCCCACACTCTTCCTTCCCCTAATTCCACAAAATACTATTGAAGCCCACATACAACACAAGCCTTCTCCTACCATTCAACATCCTGGACAAATACCCCAAAAGATTCATGCTCACCCTAACTCATCTACCTTTTTTTATCTAATTAATATTTTTAAAAAGTCCTTGACTTATATAAAAAATGAATAAATATATCCACGAAAGGGAAATAAAAGCACGCTAATTAAAACTTTAATGAGCTGAAAAGAAAACTAATTCACTATATGAATTAACTTAAGTATCTAGCAAGCCAAGCACTGATCCTTAAAAAAAAAACACAGTATCACGACCAAACAAGAGAAAACACACTTATATTCTCGACAAAGAACAATTACTAAAAGCAGGGATTCAATCAATAATGAGTAAATTAAATGTACAAGAAGAAACACTGTTTTGGAGCATAAAGTTGATGAGAACGGGCCTTTTTTCGATATGTAACTTCTCATATCATCTTCAGCAGTTAACTAAGAGAAATTGACAAAGAAAACTGAAATATATAATAACAGGCGAGTGACATTAATCTGGAGGCGTTAGCTTTAGGTGATTAACAATATCCTTTAAAATGAGGTTTGATACACATGGACAATATTTAAGCTGCCCTTCTGAAAAATTGAAATTTGGAATTTCTTTAATTAATTAGTGTGGATTCAATAATTTTTCTCTTATTGTAATCGTTACAACGGTAAATTATTTGGGCACTAGAGAAATCTATTTCTCTAGTTTTTGTTTGTGGTCCTCCCCAGCCAGGGGGAAGAACCCTTCTTTTATTTTTAAAATGCAAGAGTAAGGAATTGAAACAAATGACGAAATACTAAAAGGGGAAAGCTATGCAATACAAAGCTGAAAACAAGGTGGGTTGGGGCGGCGAGGACGGTTGAGTACGAGGCGGTGTTAAACGACCATATCGGCTCGAGAGATGAGATAAATGAGGGAAATGATAGGGGTAGATAGCATGAGGGGGGTTTTGTGGGGGGTTTGTTTGAGTTTACTCTGTATTAGTACGTCTAAGCCTTTCTCCTTTTTCTTCTTGAGTTTATATGTTGTGATTTATGATTTTGGTTGGGATACCTTTACGGTAACGTGCTTCTAATTCTTTTTCAAATTGATTTGCTTCCTGTACCTACGTATGTGTACATTCATAGTCTGTTTATACATTAGGTTGTTTCGATTTATTTATTTAGTTTTATTCAATTCCGTTGTTATTTGTGTGCATGCATTCGCGCCTTTGTATTCGGTTTTGCTTGTTTATCAACATCATCATCATTATCATCGTCATCACTAACTCTATAATTTAAGAAAGGGATTTTTTGTGTATTTGAATAATAATTTTATCTTAGTTTGGTTATGACTTATGTTTTTTTATCAAAGTTATTTCTAATAATTCTTTTATAATATCAAAAAACAAAATGGTGAAGTTCAGAAATAAATATAAGTATCGAAATTTTGTGAATTTTTTAAAACCCAAAGAATTACAAATGGTGAAGTTCAGAAAATTTACTTTTATATATCTTCTTCTATAACTATATTTTAGCAACATGATATTTTGAAAGGGGGGAAATTTAGTTACGAGTTCCTTTTTAAAATTATTATAATTGGCGAAGGTCAGAAAATTAAAAAAAATTTAACCATGGCTGCTTTTTTTCAGATTTTAAATTTTAATCTCAGTAGCGAAGCGCAAGCTCACCCCGTAGGGGGAGTGGCGAAGCCATAGCCTGGTTCTTTATTATTGTATTTGTTGCTTTATGTGATTATTGGACCTTCCTCTTGCCGCAGGCGAAGCCTACTGCTCGGGAAGGCTTGGCGATCAGATTTTTTTCTTCTATCTTTCGCCAGATTTCTTTAGGCCCGTTTTTCAATGATTTTATTAATTGTGTCTAAACCGGCCGTAGCGATTATTTCACTAAGCCTTTTCCTTTCACTTCGCCTGGTGTTTGTTATTATGTAGGACGCTTTGCTCTGTACTCGCTGTAGTTTGTTTTTTATTGGATTTTGTTGCAGTGTGAATGGGAATTGGGGGGGATACACTAACACCGACTCCACAAATGGTTTGTAGAGCGTCTTCTTTTCATTTTTTGTTTGAGGTCTTTTAGGGTGAACAATAGCCTTAGTCCCATTTTGCCTTTAGTGATTCTATCTTTTATATGTTCGTGGTAGCCTCTTTCCCCCATCTGTAGGCCCAGCACTTTTCTTTCCGATGTGTATCCGTATTTTATTCCGTCGATGTTTATTCTATCCTTTTTGAATCTCATTATTGGGATTATTTTGAATTTATTTACATGGGTTTTTATTTTCCATCTTCTTTCAAATTCATTTACGTTCCTTATTGTCATCTGGATTTTGTAGAACATGTGGAGATCACCTGACTGATATCATCAGCATACTGTATACTGTTCCCGTCGCTATGGGGAAGTTCTGGTTCCAGCAAGAGGGAGCAATCTCTCACACCTCAAATCTGTCCCGAGATTGGCTGAAAGAGAACTTTGGTGGGCGTGTGATCAGTCACAAGACTGATTTTGAGTAGGCACCTCACAGCCCCGACCTTAGCCTGCCCAGATTTCTTCCTCTGGGGCTACCTTAATGACAGAGTGTACGCAGGGAGACCCACGACCATCACGGAACTCAAAGAAGCCATCTGGAGGAGATCAGAGCCATTAGTCGGTCGGTTTGTGGGGACGTCATGGACAACTTTGTGCTACGCCTCAAGAAATGCTAAATAGAGGTCATCTCGAACACGTGTTCTAGAATAAAAAAGAAAAGTCCAAAGACTCTCATGTTTTGATATGATGTTTTTAAACACAATAAACTAGTTATCACTAAAGTTTCATTCAATCGTTGCAGAAAATTAAGAAATGAGGCCTATCGAAAATTGGGGCCCGTTTTGGGGGGGAGGGAGGACCCTGTATTCATACAGCCTGGTGTTATCGGAGGCAGCATGTCGGAGGTATAAATAGAGTATATGGTGGGGTCAATGCACCCCCCTTGAGGGAACCCAGTTTGCAGTTGGAAAATGGGTCCTTCGTAATCTTCAATGCTGATGAATGCTGCCGTTTGTTATATAATCAGCCAGGATTCTCTCCATCCGGATGCCCAGATAGAGTTAAAGGAGTTTGTGTTTCAGCCCTTCAACCCACACCTTGCCAAAGGCCTTCTCGACATCTCGGAGTACCACGCCCACATATCCTTTTTCAGATTTGGCCTGCGCAATTTTCTCTGTTATAATTGCCAAGCGCCATGATCGAATCTCTGTTTTTTCTGAAGCTGTACTGGTGTTCATTGTACTTCCCAACTTCTTCGAGGTGTTCGACCAGTCTCTTTTTCAATATTTTTCGAATTCCTTTCCCATAAAATTCAGGAGCGATATTGGTCTATAACTAGATACCAAATTCGCTAGTTTTCCTGGTTTTGGGAAGAAAACCATCTTCGCTACCTTGAAAATATTTTGGAAGGCTCCGATATTGAGGAATGCATTCAATATTTCAGTAATATATGCTAGTATTTTTTCGGGGACTTTCTCATAATTGCATTTTGTAAGTCCGGTTTTTCCGGGGGTCTTTTGTTTGAAGGAGCTAATTGTACTTTTTAATTCCTCCATTGTAATTGTGGCTCCTACTTCTGCGTGTTCGTTGGTGCGAACATCAACCCTTTCTTTGGCCTTAGGTTTTCGTTAACTATTTCTTATGTTTCTCTATCAAATCTTTCATTATCCTCTTCCTCTATGGTGTAAATTTTCATCCAGTGCTCTCTAAATTTTTCTTCTATTTCTGCACTGCTTTATAGATATTCATTTTGTTCGTTTTGTATCTTTATCGCATTTAATCATTCTCGAACCCTCGCTTGGGTTATCGATGGTTTCTAATTTACTTGTAAATTATTTCCATTTTTTTTCCTGTTGTTCTTTTATCAGAAAGATCAATTTCTCTTTTCAATCTTTTTTAATTCTTTACTCATATGTCAGTTTGTTCCGTAGTCTTTTATTTCATTATATTTTTCCTTAATTCTCCTTGCTTTTCTCTTCATCTCTTCCGTCCATTTTGAGTGTGGGGGAGTTTTGTATCTTATTTTTGGTATGCTTACTTCATCTGCTTGTTTTATGTTTTCAATTAATTCTTTGGTTATTTCTTCCAATTCTTCGGAGCTTCTTCCGTCTAAGTCTGGTTGTGTATATCCTTCCAACATTGGTGTGTAGGTCTCCAAATTCGCCATCCTGTAGTAATTACGGGGCCTGATTGGGACCTGTATTGGATTCTGGTTAATAGTTACCAGAATTCCAATATGATCACTACAGGGTATGGGAATTGGTTCCGTGTACATGATTTTAGGAAAGTGTTCCGTAGTCAGTACGATGTCTGGCTTTTCGGATGCTCTTCTGGAAATATATGTCGGGAAGTCTGGGCCTACTCTTTCGAATATATTCCTCTCCATCAATATTTCCAGATTTCGTCGTACGTTATTTTTTTGTGCGGTATCTTGATTCCGGTATTCTGGCATTAAGGTCCCCCAGTAATATAGATGGGTTATTCTTGTGGATTAGCTCCATTACTGAGTGAACCGGAATGTACGAGCGGCGGGGTGGTTGGTAGGCCGCTACTATTGTAATCGGAGTGTACTCCATTTCTAGAGTCGCAACTACGTAGGCCTCGTCTACTTCCCATTCTTGTGTATATCGTAATTTTTTTTATCGCGATGGCTGTCCCATCGTGCCTTTCGCCGGTAGGGTTTTTCTTTATTATGACGTAATTAAATATTTTCATTGTCTCCTCATCTGTTACTCCATGCTCGGAGATGGCAATAATGTCGGGATCTATTTGCTTAAATATATTTCCATACTGTATACATTTATTTTTCCATCCGTCGGTGTTGAGAAGTAATATTTTTAGTTTTGTTATTGCGTTGTCCATATTGTCTTATTTCTTTTTCGAACCTATTTAATCTTAGTTTGTTTGTTTGTTTTTTTCATTTACCGTTTAAAATTCATTCAAAGGTATCCTTTTTAATTATTTTGACGCCATGTGGGAAGATCCTAATTCGGTTTTCATCGATAAACTTTTGGATTGTTCTTTTTTGATGTTTCGTTACATAGTTCCATTTGAATGTACCTCTTTCTATACCTTTCTTGATGTCTTCTATTTTAGTCCCTTTTGGTAAGGGATAGGCCTCGTGTACGAAGATTTTAAGTTTGAAATCTTTTGCTTCGTAGTGAAATTCTTCCCCACTTTCATTCTCCGCTTCATTCTCTGTGTCGGACTAGGTTTCAGTTTCTGTTTGGCTTTTCTTTGTTTTATTGTGGCTCTTCTCTTCTTTTCTTTATCTCTCCTTGTTCATTATCTGATTTATCTGTTTTGTTTCCTTCTTCATTGGAATCTTCAGTCTGATTTGTCTATTCTTTATCATCCATTGTGGCTCCTATCTCCAGCATATCCTTGTGTAGGAAAATGGCCCTTTCTGATCACCCCCCCCCCCACACACACAAGCCGCTTTTGTCGTGGTATCTTTGTGGTAGTGATATACTTCTTTGATGAAGTAGGCTTTGTTCTAAAAGTGCTAATATTGTTATTTTAAAGAAGAACCGCTTGAAACACGTAAGGGTATAGAGAAACGCACAATAATTCCCAACTTATATTTTAACTTTAAAAATTTAATACACAAAAACTAAACATTAACCACAGAAATACTCCGAATATTATAATACACAATAATTACTTTAATTAGCTTGTCCCTCTAAAATTGGTTAAATTCGCTACGCACTTCAATATACAATATTTAGGCTTATTGACTCTACTGGAGTTTAAATGCCTCAGGAATGTTATTGTCTTCACGACGCGTGCCGACCGGCCAGATGGAGGTGGTCGAGATCACGAGGTATTTTGGCGAGGGTAGTAGATGGGGGTCCACACGGTATTCAATGGGAAAGTCTTCAATGACGAGAACAATCACGGTGCTTCCGGCGAGAGTAAATCGAACTTGGTTCTTAAACCAAGTTAACTTAGGGTTCGGTGTGACCACCTAGTAACGGGCTCGAGGGGGAGCTTTTCTTTCTTCTTTTCTTAATTCCTCAAAGGCGAGGAATACCCCTGGTGTTTAAGATGCACCAGGATATGAGGAGTCTCTCTGATGAGAGTAAGTTGAACTTAACAAAGTTAACTTAACGTTCGGTTTGATAACCAGGGACTAGCTCGAGGATGAGCTGCTTCTTAGCCCCTTAGGTAGGTAGCCCTGCCTCTCTTGCAGGGTACTTCGTAGTCTGGCGACCCAAGTAATCTACCTGTCTAGTTTCGGTAGCCCGATCTTAATCCAGGAACTTCGTCACCTGGAGACTGACGTATTCTACCTATCCAGTCTCGGTAGCCCGGGGTCTTAATCCGGGAACTTCGTCACCTGGAGACTGACGTATTCTACCCATCCAGTCTCGCTAGCCCGGGGTCTTAATCCGGGGACTTCGTCACCTGGAGACTGACGTATTCTACCACGATTTTCCTCAGTGCTTCTTATTTATACCTCGTCACCCCACTGGGGGAGGGGTAAGAGGGGGGGGGCTTGGGCACGCGCCCAGGAGGGTTCTTATTCCAAACGGTTTTTCTCACGAAGTCTTACATCGGCTCTCGTTGACCTTCGAGCTTGAGAGAAACGCGTCTCCAATTTCTTACTTGAGGTGAAATTGAATATCACTCTCGTAGGGGAGATCTTGCCTTTTAACATTTAGGCCTTTCATAGCGACGAGTGGTGATGCGCTGTGGTTACGAGTTTGACCCCACGGTGCCGGGCCGGATGTTTTTGCGGTAACCATCTCGGGTCTCCACTGAGAGAGAACGGGTGGGTGACACGTCCATCAACACAGTATCGTACACAGCAAATCACAACGGCTCTGTCTCTTCTTCGCTTCTCTCTTTGCATATACACACATACACACTACGTCACTATTTCGGAAACACTACCATCACGAGGACTGGTATCTCACCGCCCATTGGGCCAAAGAAGGGGCACCCAGACAGTTGGCCGAGCGGACATTTTAATTGTTTATGTATTTTTAATTTGAAAATAGGATAAATAGTATAAAAAGATAAAATCATTGCATATAATTTTTTTCAAATTTACTGAATGATAAAAAATATTAATGTTAATGTAATTGTTTTATTCAAATTTTAGGTGCTTATATATGCGTGCTAAGTATGCGAATGAACATATGGCTGAAAGAAGTTATTTCCCTATTTTAACATAAATTAGTGGTTGGTTAGTTGCTTGTTGGAACTATTTAGCCACGTCCAAACCAAACTAACGTTAACTCGGTTGCGTAAACGCCGATTCAGTCGCTAATTCAGAAGTTGTTAAGCGTTGTGAAGTTATAGTTTATTTTTTTGTGATGTGTGTGTAATTACCTACGTTACCTGTGTTACCTTTGTGATGTGTGTGTAATTACTTAAGTTAGCTCTTATATGGTATGGTTTTAAGATGAATATTTTTTCTTTAAAGATCATAGAAATAATACCCACGACAAGAGGAGGAAGAAAGCTTTTGCTTTACGACTTCGCATACATCGTTTACAAACGAAAAGACATTGTAACATATTGGCGATGCGAACGCAAAGGAAGTTGTGGGGTCGTATAAAAACAGAAGACGACGTTATTCTAGAATAAGCAAGTAATCATTCACATCCGCCTGCTGCTGGGCGCAATCTGCCCTTGAAAAAGTGCAGAAAATTAAAGAAAGATCCCGACAGTCGGAGGAAGTGACATCGACAATTATACACAAGACTGCATCAGTGAATACCCATTCGATGCTGCAGGTACTCTTCCCAAGAAAGAAACTCTGGCAAGACTGGTGTGCAGATAACGCACTGCACTGGACGGGGATGTTTTAACTGACGACTTACGGAAAACAATTAGAGGAGAAGACTTTGTCTTCCATGAAAGTGACAACTTGCTAATTCTATCAATGCCTCGGAACTTACAACTTCTTGCTTCCAAAGACGACTGGCTGTGTGATGGAACTTTGGATTCTGCGCCAGTAGGCTTTCAGTTATATACAATACATGTTATGTTGGATGAGACCCATACAGTTCCTTTACTATACTGCATCGCAAGGAACAAAAACCAAGCAACTTATGACTTAATTTTTAACACCCTCAAGCAAGTGAGACCAGATCTTAATCCAGTTTCAATTACCATTGACTATGAAAGGGCGGCTATTAATAGCATTACAGCAAGTTTCCCAAACGCAAATATGCATGGATGCTTCTTCCATTTTGGCCAGTGCTTGCGGATAGAATTATAGGGCTTAGGACTACAGACTTTGTATAATAATCCAAGAAATGCACTCATTGTCAAGTCTATTCAAACTTTAGTATTTGTGCCTGTCAGTGACGTTCCTGAAACCTTCACTGAATTTGCCGCAACACTAGATGAAGAAACTGATGAAATCTTATCTGAGTTTCTTAGCTACTCTGAAGTGACGTGGATTGGTATTTTGCAGCGTGGGAGACAACGAAGACCAGCGTTTGCACGCAATATGTGGAACACGTTAGGGAGAAGCGCACAAGGCCTTCCACAGACAACAGACTCTCTAGAAGGATGGCACAGAGGGTTTAATCAGGGAATGGCAATCAATCATCCCACCGTTTGCAATCTGGTTTCAAAACTAAGATGAGAGCAGTCTGATTGGGAGTTGATGATTGAACAGGCAGCAGCAGGTGTGGAATTGAGGAAACTGAAGAAGTACTAGATCTTAAACGCAAGACTGGAGTCTATCATTGAGAAATATGAAGATTATACTAGAATGGATTTCTTAAGAGCAATTGCTCACAATCTTTAAATTGTTGTTTCCTTTTTTATCCATTGCCAAATTTTAATAAAACAATTACATTAATATCGCATATCCTTCAATAAATATGAAAAAAATATGCAATTGTTATCTTTTTATCCTATTTATCCCTTTTTCAAATTAGAAATACAAGTAAACAATTAAAAATTTAATTCAGCCAAATGTCCGCTCGGTCATATGTCCGTCGGCCACGAAAAAAGGGCTGTCATTATGATATGTGTATATTTCAATATACGGTCGGGGAGCCCTAAACCCTGACATGCGCAAGTACATCTCACTTTTGCTCTTCTTTCCACTTCTAGCACATCCACAAACCACCCACTCTTACTCCCAAGCATTCTCACATACACTTCTCCCTCCCATCTCTTTCAAAGACCTTTCACTTTTATTTCTCCCTTCCTCACACTTTTGCATCCATCCCAGAATTTGGTAAAGGTTTTACCACAGACCTGGACACATTTAATATGTTTAACTTCGCTTTAATTAGAATCGGTGTTTCCACTCGGCTAAGACGTAGGAGGAGGATTATCTTAACAATCTCAATGTCAAGTGCATGTAGCGGGAATTATGGGTGTTTATTTAAATCTTTGCCGGAAAGTTTTGAAAAGCTTGGTTAAGAAAATGACGCTCACAAAACATTCGTGGATGACAGAAGCCACAAAGGACATCCTAGGCAATCCCCATCTCCAACATCCTTCCGTAAACTTCGTCTAAAGGATCGTGTCGTCCATAAAATCGCCTTTGAAATTATCACCATTCAAGCCTCGTCAAAAGCTCTACCTTGCAACTCAAACTCAAAAACCACAATAACTTTCCCTCCCCAACATACTCGTCCAACCTGCGCTTGGAAACATTTAGATTTCTACTCTCTTTTACCTCCTGTGTGTAGTAAATCATTCGAGAAATCTACCACTTTATTAGTGACTAATATTTTCTTACATACGATCTACAGGGTGGTCCGAAAGTCTTGTCAGCCCCTACCGAAAATACATAATAAGAACAATAGAGGAACAATATAATATCAAACACGCAGGGCCGTATTTAGGATGTGGGTGGCCCGCGGACTATTTTGGTGGGGGGCCCATTGTTAGCTGTTGAGCAGTGGCGGATCCAAGATTGTTTCAGGAGGGCGGGAGGCAATAGGGGCCCTACTGCATACACCATAGACTAGCAACCTAAATCCTAATATATAAATAGGACACTTTTACTTAGGAAATACTGAACGGGGACTATTCTTCCAATGCATACATTCTTGTAATGCATACACACGAAATGAAATGAACACAAGTTGTTCTTACCAAATTTATTTACACACGGAAATTCAGTTACAATTATTTAATTTTTCATGAAAAATTATAGTATAACTAACAACTAACAAGTAAACATAGTTCAAATCAGAGAATGGATGAAGTTATAACCATTAAAATTCAGACACTTTTCTCGATTTTTGTGTTGCAAAGTTGCTGATGATGTCACTGAAGTTCAATTCACGAGGAAATATCTGACTCGATGCTCATGATATTTTGGGTGGGAGGTTCCCTCTTGGTGGGTGGCCCAAGGACCCAGCCCCTTGGGCCCACCCCTTAATCCGGCTCTGCAAACACATGTACTGGTATTCACTTACATTGACACTGTCACACATCGAGAAGGTCTGTATGAACACCAGAATCCACACGATCATGTGCACATACACTTGCAATCTGCCTCTCTTGCAAACTGTAGGAGCTCGATTCAGGCATCTGAAATAGAAAATTAAAACAATATTTACAGGGGATGGCAAGACTTTCGGACCACCCTGTACCCTCCAAATCGAAGAACTTTCCAAAACCCAACTTAAGTTAGTTGGTGCCATTTATCTGAAGCCTACAAAGGGCTCACTTACTCAAAGGCCCCAGGAACAATTCCTTACATAGAAGAAAACTTGTACTAAATATATGAATACCCAACTTCATTTTTAGGATTATGATACAATCAGATCAGTTTAATCCATTTTTGACCAGGAATTGAGAAAAATAAAGTTTATCTGTCAAATACCGACCTTTTTTTTTATTCGAACGAGGATATAGAAATTAAGATAGTAATAGGTGATCAAACACAAACCTACCAAAAAGAATCCGTTTAATAAATAAAAATTCTATTAGGAAAAAATATTTTGTTGTAGTTACCGATCACTTCGTTTTCTTTCTCCTCTCACTTGTACGATCAGTGTTGCCATTGGTGCCTCTAGCGTGGCCCCATCATGGGCCTCATCCTACACTTTACATTTACATTATTACTGTTATTTGGCTATGAAGCAAATATTTTATTTTGATTACAAATTTTAAAAAAAGTTCTTTGTAAGCTTGTCTACAAGAGTTTCTCTTCTGAAAGTAAACAAACAATTTGCGCTTGCGTAACGCGTAAGGCGATGGTTGAGGCCCAGGAC
The DNA here is from genome assembly GCA_963969495.1 of Ceratothoa steindachneri. Taxonomy (NCBI): domain Eukaryota; kingdom Metazoa; phylum Arthropoda; class Malacostraca; order Isopoda; family Cymothoidae; genus Ceratothoa; species Ceratothoa steindachneri. The sequence goes on along the minus strand of OZ018324.1, from coordinate 18,050,329 downwards.
CACGTGAATGTAGTCAATAAAACCATATATGCCAAATTTCATAAAATTATATGAAGTAATCTAAACGTAAGTCTATTGAATTATTGCTTAGTAAATCATTGAACTAATTTTTCTATAGATTTGGTGCTGAGGTTATAATAAGTGCCCTCTAAAATCTGTGTTTTGATAAGGATTGCCAAAACACGTGACAAGCACTATGCACACTGCAGGGCCTTTCCCGCCCCGCATCAAAGTTTCCTATCCGAGAATTATCCTACTATAGTGATATAATATTACGTAATCGTTTTCTTGTTTACCTTATCGATGTTTTATATTATCTTCTGTTTTATCAGGAGTGAAGAGGAAGATAAATTGACTCAGCACTTAACTCAAAGAGAGAGAGAGAGAGAGAGAGTAGCGTTTAGGAAAAATATCACGTTGTTGCGTAATATGTCATCTCCCCCTTTATCTACCATCCCACCATGTTTACAGTTTTAGTGGTGAGTCAATTTGCTCCCACGTTTCTCGTAGGAAGCATTCGCGCGTGCGATATATATATATATATATATATATATATATATATATATATATATATATATATATATATATATATATATATATATATATATATATATATATATATATTTGAATGCAATACACCACATTGAAAGAGAAAACGGATTTTTTATTTTTTTTGCGTAGCATAGTGTACTAACGACATACTTTTAATTGTGATCAAAGCGGTGCTCGCTGCCTCAGTGTCCATGGTTCGAATCGCTTCCCTGAACAATGGATTTTTTTCGACAAAAAGGTCATAAATATTACTGTAAGAAAAATTTATTCCGTTTTCTCTTTCAATGTGGTTTATTGCATTCATCTTCACCATTCTCTCGCGCTACTTTGAGAGATATTATATATATATATATATATATATATATATATATATATATATATATATATATATATATATATATATATATATATGAATGCAATGTCCTGCAGGAAAAAAATAAATGGCGTTTCCAAGTACTTTCGAACTTTATTAAGTTCCTTATCAAGAATAAGGAACTTAATAAAGTTCGAAAGTACTTGGAAACACCATTTCATTTTTTCCTACGCGACATTGCATTGATTTGCTACCCTCACATGATACTTTGTGAGTTTTTCATATATATATACATATATATATATATATATATATATATATATATATATATATATATATATATATATATATATATATATATATATATATATATATATCAATAAAACCGACAATCCTTAAACAACCTGATCAAACTTTCGCAATACAACAGCAACCTTCGACTAGTAAGCATTAAATCAAACCAACAAAGCCATATCGCATGACTTATCCTTCTTACATACTGATCTACCCCCTACACATGGGTGACCTGACGTCCCGTATTTTGCGGGATTGTCCCGTATCTACAGAATTTTCCCCGCGTCCCGTATCGACCCTTCTCGGGACGTATTTTGTCCCGTATTTTCAATATTTGGAGAAAAAAATGACTAACCGATCAAGTCAGAGCTAGAGATAAAGTGCAATTTCACACCAAACTAAACACCATCTCTGGAGAGGAGTTGGATCCAGTGCAAAGTATGACAAATGAAAAATAACATACTAACAACAATGGGGGGGAAATAATTTTAAAAGGGTTATGGAAAGGTTTTCATTATACGCATTTTATTTTCTGCAATATACTCAATATATTATGGTAAGTCACTTTAGTTATAATATTCTTAAAACAGCAACATATGCATAATTGCAATATTGTAAATGCTTTGACACATATATAATGAAGAGTTGTTTGTAACGAAATCTACAATGAACACAATGAATAAAGAAAAGTCAAGTGAAGTAGGTCCTGGACAATCTGGACCCCGGCTGGGAGGGACTTCGCGCTGCGTGCGTAATTTCAGGTAAGTTGTGTCCTGTTTATTGTTCAACTACCTCTCCAATTTAGGTGTCCCTTATTTCAGTTTTAAAATCTGGTCACCCTGCCCCTACAGGCTACATCACACGTCAAACAGCTCAAAATAAAACTAATAAACCATCAAAATTTCACCTTACCTACTTAACTTTACTGACACAGCAAACAACTCCTAACCATTAAAAATGAAATAAAACTTTAAAAAAACACCTGATTTTGCCGTGGTGCAGCAAACAACTCGACTTTCAAATAAAAACAACATACCCAAGCAACCTGACCTAACTTACATCATATATCAATAGCTCTCAATCATCAAATAAAATCAACAAGCCTTAATAATTGGATCTAACCTTTGTTATGCGTCAAACATCTCACTGTATCTTCGGGAGAGCGGCAAATAAATCCGATCAATGCTCGATTTCCTTGTAGTGTCCGATAGGCCACGTACTAAAGAGTAATGTCTCGGATATACCTCATAGTAAAACAGCACCCAATTATCTTAGTCGACTTGAACTGTCACACTGACTGGAACGATCGGTAGGTTGATTGGTAGTGGCAGCGCCTCGTAGCCTTCATTGACGGGAACTTTACTCTGGTAATCCGTGATCCGTCGAGACAGGATAATATTTTAGATTTGATTCTCACCATCGAACATAACCTCGATTCCACTCTTTCTGCGGGCGAGTGTTTGGCTGGGAGAAACCACAATATGATTAGATTTGAATTATGTATCCCTTCTGCACAAAGGCCAAGAAAAGAGAGCCTTACTCTGTGACTTGGCCCCATTGGATGATGACCAGGCTGAAACTAAATTTTGCAACTTCAAACTGCAATTCATGAAGCGCCAAGCCGACTTTGTGCCCCAAAATTCTATCAAACCTGAGCCTGCATTCAGACAATCGAAGGTTACTCCAAACCAAACCACTGTTCTCAGTCTTGGATAGTTCCACAGCCTTTGTACCGTGGTCTTCCACTTTCTTGGATTGGGGTTCCCTTGCTTTGGGGGTACACTCAAGTTCACTATTCTATCAATTTGCTCTTCCTCTTGTTTTTTCAAACAGTGTGTTGGACAGGCTTAGTAGAAGAGCCAAGAATGCCTGGTGGCTTATCAAGAGGTTGCCTTATCTCTATCTTCTTCTATTATTTCTTCTAAAATACCATCATTACTGTCCTTCCTGCAGTGGCTGGTAAACCTGGGGATGTATTTGACCTTGCTGGGTGTCGCAGCTCCTCTCAGTTGACTAGTTTATTTCCGTACTTTTTTTTCTGGCATGGGTGAATATTTTTCTAATTTCATTGTATATATTGTTCCTGTTACTTGTTTTTTGAAGTTCTTAAAGTTTCTTTTATATTTGTTGAACATGTTGCTGTTGCTACTTACTGGTGACATTGAATTTAATCCTGGTCCGTAAAATCGATTCTGGAAATGTCGAATATTATATAGCGATGTCCGTGGACTATATAAGAATAAAAAGGACTTGGACGTAGCTGCCGATAAATTTGATATCCTCTTTTGTTCTGAGACGCTCGTGTCTGATTTGCGTCATATTTCCGAATTGTTAATTCCAGGATTCGAAAAGCGTGTTTTGCTCAATCCTAATGCCATCTCAACAGCCCGTGGAATGGCTCTGTATTTTAAAAAGGGTTTCACTGCGTCTAATAGGCCGTTATTTGAATGTGGAAGTTATGAAACACATGTTGTTAAAGTCTCTGGGACACTTTTAAATCTTTATGTATTTGCCAGCTATAGGAACCCAGATTTGGATGAATCTATTTATGACTGTTTGTTAACTAAAATGGCAGCAGTTCAACAGGTTGAATCTCTAAGTCTTGCTTTGTTTTCGTTATTGATTATAATGATCATCATACTAAGTGGCTGAACTCAGTTACTGCTACAGATAACCGTGGTGTAGCTGCTTTAAATTTTTCAAATACTTCTTGCTGTGAGCAGATGATTAATGAACCGACACATCAATTTGGCAACCGTCTTGATCTTGCGTTTCGGATGTTACAGGTATTGTTACCTGCAGAGTGAATTACCCAATAGGCTCATCTGCTCATAGTTCTATTAAGATTAATGTTGATATGGATCAGATTGTTCCAGATGTTCACTTCTCTAGGAATGTTTACCTTAAGTCCCGTGCTGATTGGATGGTATTCTCCATGACCTTATGACACTCAGTTGGAGGGATATTTATAGAATCCCGAATATTATCGTATGCTTAAATGACCATTTTAGCACAATTATAGAGAGGAGAATCCCTTATAAACTCAGGTTTAGACTTAAGGAAAAGCCATGGTTTAATGCTGAATGTAAGCTTGCCTCTCAAGCAAAGCAAGAAGCTTACCATTTATGGAGGAACAACAAATGCGACTTCTGGTGGCATAATTTCACTGAGCTTAGAAGACAAGCTCAGGTTATCTATATGAGAGATGAGAGGGCTTATAATAATGGTATAAAGGAGGTCCTGCTCTCCAGTATAGAAGTAATCATAAGGGGTGGTCTACCCTTAAGTCATCACTCTTCGGAGTTGATTCTAGTATGCCACCACACCTAAATGCTGACGGAAGTGCCATCTACTGCCCTAAAGTAAAGGCTGAACTTTTGGCTGACCTCTTTGATAGTAAGCAGTGTGATACTCGCTGTTGTTGCCTAAGTCATGCTTTTCACAACCTAAGTTGTGTTCAATGGTCTTCAGATCTATTGAGGTTAAAACCTTGCTTTTGAATCTTAAGAGTTATGGTGGTATCGACCCTAATGGGATATTCCCCATTTTCTTGAAATAGACTGCAGATATTATTGCTCTGAAAATTGCTACAATTTTTCGCAAGTTAGTGAGACTCGCTTTTTTTCCATCAGTGTGGAGAATGGGAAATATTGTTGCATTACCTAAAGGACTAAGTCCATCCTCATCTCCTTCAGAATACAGGCAAATATCAATTACCCCAGTTTTTTTCTAAAGTATTTGAGAAACTGCTCTCTAAGCGCTTTTGTAGGTTTAGGTTTGCTGAAGATAATAACCTGCTACCAACATTACAGTTTGGGTTTCGTAAGGGGCTTGGAACTTGTGATGCACTCTTGTCTAATCTGTACAACTTGGTAAAGTGCTCTTGATAAAGGTGCATAGGCACGCATGGTAGGTTTAGATTTCAGTGCAGCTTTTGATCATGTGAATCATAGAACACTCATCTAGAAGTTAAGAATAGCAGGGATTGGTGGATCTTTTCCTAATATTTTAAGTGAATTCTTGCTTGGCAGAACCCAAAGGGTCTGTGTTGATGGCCAATATAGTAGTGTTAGAAATGTAATCTCAGGTGCTACTCAGGGTAGCGTTCTTGGTCCCTTGCTATTTATTATTTATACAAGTGACATGTGTCATGGTTTGGAAAACAAACTGATTACATATGCTGATGATGCAACTCTTTTGACTGTTGCTCCTTCTCCCCGCTTGAGGAATGCAGTTGCAGATTCCATGAATAAAGACTTAGCACGTAGCTATGAGTGGTGTAAGCTTTGGAGCATGAAGCTTAGCCCTTCTAAAACTCAGAATATGATAGTTAGACGGTCCAGAACACTTTTGCCTATGCATCTTGATCTACATATTGATGGAACAGTATGAAATACCAGTGACTATTTTAAGGTTTTGTGCGTTACTTATGACAAGAAATTGACTTTTGAGAGGCACATACGTAATATTGCCTCCTTTGTTTCCCAGAAAGTTGGTATCATGCGGAGATGTATTTGAATGTTTGCAGACGAAGCTATTATAACTGTTTTAATTCCTTCCTTCTTCCCTGTTTGGAGTACTGCTCGCCTGTGTGGTCCTCAGGTGCAGATTCTCATCTTAAGCTCCTGCATAGAGTTATGTCATCGATCAAGTATATTTTACCAAGTATTAATGTTGACCTGTGGCATAGACGTAAAGTGAGATCTTTATGCTCGCTGCATAAAATGTACTACAGTGAAAAACATCTTTTCATTTGTCCTTACCTGATCTAACTGTTTTTGCTTGTAATACAAGGCAGGTATAGTACTAACCAGTTTTCTAAGAGTTCTATTGTGGCTGCAACCGTGATTTGGAATGGGCTTCCTAGTGCTGTTGTGGAGTCTACTGATCTCCTCATATTTAATCTTTACTCTTCTTTTGTCTTTATCGTATTTTTATTTGCAGGCTGATCTCCCTTTGAAGCCCTTTGAGTTTATAGTCTTTTGACTTTTTACATGGGGGTGGTCAGCTCAAGATTTAAAGAAAGAAGGAAAGGGGTTCATGTGGCGTCTCTAAGCAAAGAGAAACCTAAAGATTTTTTCGTGTACTTGAACAGCCGGAAAATGGTACGATAGCGAATATGCCCACTTAAGGATAGTGATTGTATTATAAAGATCACAGTGTTGCAGCACACAAACGCCCTTAACGATTACTTTTGCTCCGTATTCACGAACGAGAGTGACGATGACATAGCAAATCCGCGAGTGAGAACTTTTTAAGGATGAGAACCACTTTATTAGATAACCAATAGCGCCTCTGAGGGTGCAGCGAGGCTTAAGAAACTAAATCCTTACAAATCGGTGTGTCCGGACGGTTTCCTGCTGCGCATCGTGCTTCTGCTTCAGTAGGAGGTAGTCACGCAAATCTTCAATGTCTCTGAATGACAAAGTAGCGGCTGTATCGGTAATTATCGGCCTGTAAACCTTGCTTCTGTTGCAAGCATATTAGTCTATGATTATAGTGGACAAGATAAGGGAGCACTTAGAAATATATAAATTGTTTAAAGACTCCGAGAAAGGGGTTTTTCAGAGTTCTTTCATGGCATACTGATGAAGTATAACAGATAGCGGGCATGGATATACTGTAATTGGACTTCTAAATTAAATGAAAAGGTACCCTAGAAAGGCTTTTTCTCAATGCACCCCTAACGACTAATACCAAGTCGCCGCAATTAAAAAAAATGGCCTATTAATAGTCTAAACTATAAACTGTGCACGTTAAAAACACAATACAGACAAATTGAAAATAAAACAAATATATGAAAAACAAAAACCACATTAAAAAATGAGGTAGAAACAAGGATGCACGCTCGGCGTCGGGACGATGCCAGCCTCATCCATAAAGCCGAAGACTCCACAAGTTTGTGTCAACGAACCCATCCCAAGTATAAGGGACAAGTAGTAACGACCTCGCTGGTCACTGTAATGGGGGAGTTAACGTGCGCGAAAATCCCCCAGACTATGACACTAACCACGAATGTGCCAAAGATTCTAGGGGACAACGCAGTGGCCGTAGTAAGGTGCAAGAGAGCGCTATATGAAATGGTTGTGCGTCCCACAGGTGCTCCCAATTCGAAGACGGCAGAAAGCTACCTGAAGCCGTCGCGGCAATTGGGTATCCTCCACGGGAACAGCCGCCGCGGTGCGATGGCTCGTAACTTTGAGTTCCCGTTGGCCCTTTTCTATCTTCTTTGCCAGGCAACCCGGAGGGCTGACCTGAATCCTGCCATGTAGTCAGTGTTAGGGAAAGCAAAACTCTAGTCTGGGCGCTCATTCCTCGCGGCCTGTTTGGCTCCCTCATTCCGCGCAATTCCCACACGTCCAGGAACCCAACAGAAGATTATCTTAACGTACACCGCTAACCAGGGTGTGTGGAGATTCCAATGCCCCGAGAGCACTCAGGGCGCTTGGTGAGACGCTATAGATCACGATCTAGTCTCGAACCGGGCTCAACGGGTTATTTCCCGTACCAAGCCATGTATTACAAACAGCTTTGCCGTCAAAACAAACAGCGCATGTTAGGGCCACGTTGACTTCAAACAGATGAAAGCTGGTGTGGAAATAACTCCTCTTCGGAATTAAAGCCACCCCTATACAATGGCACTGATCCAGCGTGACACGAAATGTGCTCCAAATAGGTCGAACGCGTTATTCTCAGCGTTGTGAAAGCTTTGGTAGCAGAGGCGTAGCGATAAATAGTTAAATGTGGTACCCTCAAGGGTAAAGTCTTGGGTAGAACCCAGATCCCACTGGCCTGAGAGCTACACTGAGCTCCGAAGGAATTTCCTGGCCCTAATCCGCTAGGGCTTAGAGTATGACTGGCGTCTCTTGGCGGCATAAGTACGGTCGAGATGAGCTGCAGATGCGAAGAGAACCGCTGGAGACAGACAGAGAGAGAGAGAGAGACTCCGAACCCTTGCGTACAAGCGTATAGTGCCCTGTGCACGGCGCAAAACACGTGTCATATCCCAGCATCCATAGCAGACTCGCACTAGAAAATGTGCGGAAGGTAGCGGGCGCCAGTCAGAGACGGGTGTTGTAGATAGCGTCCAACTTTCGCAAATCACGCTCAGCTGTAGATAGGTAAAACTCGCATATGTAGTCATACTTTGAGAGAACAAAGAAACGATAAACGAAAAAGTCGGTAGCTGTATCAAGCCCCAAGTGTTGAACGTCACGAAATGTATATTGTCCATCATGGTGCGGATACAAGAGACCCTAAGGCTGCGAATATGTTTATATATATATATATATATATATATATATATATATATATATATATATATATATATATATATATATATATATATATAAATTATCGCGTGAGTAAGCAATAAATGCAACAAAGCACACAGGGAAAAATAATACGAGGTTTCCAAGTACTTTCGAACTTTATTTCGAGTTCTTTATCAAGGAATAAAAAAAAGTATTGAAAATTGTAGTATTTATAAGGATGATACAGAGGAGAGGAAACGCCCACAAAAAAAAGAAGCAAAAAACCAATCAACAAAATGAATTAATATGAAATGGGAACCTTAGGAGGAGCGGAGATAAATACAAACTGAGATGAATAAATCAGGTAAATTCAAAAGACTAAAGGTTGACAGGAGGAATAAAGTACCGCCTAAGCAATTAGGGAGGGAGAGAATCTGAACGAGAGATTAACCTCAGAGGTCAGGATTGAAAACCCAAGGTAGAATAAGTGCAAATGTTCTAAAGACTTGAGTCAAATGGAAATAAATACACATACATATACATAAGGCTACATAGATGCACAATAAATAAAATTAAATAGTTTATTGAGATTAATATAAATATTTAGTCTCAAATTAAAAGTTTCGATAGTGCATTGTGAATATAATTTAAAAAATAACTATCGAGTTTATATAAGCCAGTACTTAAATTAAAATTTGGGAATTTACTAATAAAAGTTGATTCAATGATATTTCGTGAAATTGTATCGTTATTATGACAGATGATTTTAACAGAATTCCAATCAATATTTTGATTAAGATATGACATATGAACATAAAATGAACTGCTTTCTTCGCCACGACGGACATTATATTTATGGTGATAAATTCGTTTTTTTAAACATTTACCTGATTGGCCAAAGTAATATTTAGAGGGTTTAGAATCTGTGACCCATGTTTCTTGTCCGATGAAATTACTTTCATCACTTGTACATTTATAGAACTAAAATATCCCTTCCATATCATCAATGAATGCTTATCCTAGGCCAAGTCAAACTTCTATTGCCCTACAAGTAGAAACCCAGATACTAAAAGAAACTGCCTCTCCCTTCCATTTTCTCCATTACTGAAAGGTTTAAATAGTATCCTTTCCCCTAACCGCACACCTTTTAAATACCCTTCGACCATTAAAAAATCATTCCCTACCACCAAACCTATAGAAGGAACCAACGAAACAGGAGTCTATTTAATCCCCTGTAAAGAAATTAACTGCCCTTTATTTTACATAGGCGAAACAGGAAGAAATCTGGATAAGAGAATGTACGAACACAAAGGAGACATTAGACGGGGAAACACAGCCTCTAGTCTTTCACACACAGTAATAACTTTAATCACCCAATAGACTTCTCACAGGCCAAACTAATCTACCCGTGTAAGGACTTCCGCAAAAGAAAGGTCATTGAATTCACCCTTATAGATGAAATCCCCAACTTTAACCTTTCGGATGGGCAATTAAAATTGCAGCCCCTACGTCAAAGATCTAATCTTAAAAGATATCCTTAATGAACTTAAATTCACGCCTTCTGATTAGGAACTCCAATTGGATCTCTGTAAACTATATATATATATATATATATATATATATATATGAGGAATTAAACCACATTCTCCGAAGACAATTTAATTCAGAACAGTTTCGGTGTATCTCACACCCTTTTTCAACTGACACTGGGTAGAAAATATAAGAGAAGTGCATATAAGCATAACACAAGATCCCCTCTTTTTCCCCCAATCCCCTACTTGTGGCTAATCTGGGAGGGGGGGGGGGTTAGGCCTAAACATATTGAAGGGCTGACATTTTACTATTTTGTTTATTTGCTTTCTTATTACAGGATTAAAAGAAAATTGACCCTCAGATAGATTTAAATTAGGAACTGACGATATCAAGCTCGATTCTACGATTCTTCTCTTAACATAGTTAGCCGATTTAAATACCATTTTACTTCCATTGAAATCGATCGTATGATTCTTGTCTCTAACATGGCAAAATATTCCACTGCTTTCGCTGCCCACTGTAATATCTCTTTTGTGTTTGTACAATCTCTTGTCTAGATTTCTCCCCGTTTTCCCTATATAAACTTTATGGCAATCGTTGCATGGTATTGGATATACTCCTATGTTATGATGTTCTTTGGGTTTCCTGGCCATCATCAATTGGTTTAAGGAATTATTATATTTAAAGGCTAGATTAATACCCGTTTTTCCAAATGTGTCCTTTAAACTATTTAATTTATTATTAAATTAGTGCGGGAAGGCTTATTACCATAGAATGTTTTCCTAGCTGCAAAATGGGCAGACGATATTAACCACTCGGGGTAATACATATTAGAAAAAATGGTCCAGATAATGACAATTTCTTCATCTAAATAGGAAGGATGACATATTTTGTATGCTCTAAGGAAAAGGTTAGAAATTACCGATTTTTTAACAGTATTATCGTGAAACGAAAAATAATGTATATAGGCATTCGAGTGGGTTGGTTTCCTATACACGTCAAGTTTTAATTCATGGTGATCTTTATTAATGAGGACATCTAAAAAGGGTAATCTATTATCATATTCCCATTCATATTTAAATTTGATGGAGACATGCAAATTATTCAAATTATTAAAAAAGTTATCAAAATCATGGCCATTAGGCCATACAGAAAATACATCGTCAATGTACCTTAACCATATAAAGTTAGGGGGAGAAATTGTGGGAAGGAGTTCAGTCTCAAAATATTCCATGAAGAGACATGCCAATATTGGAGATAAACTATTTCCCATGCTAAGGCCAAATATTTGTCTATAAAACTCATTATTTACTCGAAACACATCGTCAGAGAGACATAATTCAACTAAATCGATAAATTTACTCGTAGAAATGGGAAGATCCCATTGCTACGAGTAAATTTATCGATTTCAATGGAAGTAAAATGTTATTTAAATCGGCTAACTATGTTAAGAGAAGAATCGTAGAATCGAGCTTGATATCGTCAGTTCCTAATTTAAATCTATCTGAGGGTGAATTTTCTTTTAATCCTGTAATAAGAAAGCATATAAACAAAATAGTTAAATGTCAGCCCTTCAAAATGTTTAGGCCTAACCCCCCCCAGATTAGCCATAAATAGGGGATTGGGGAAAAAAAGAGGGGATCTTGTGTTATGCTTATATGCACTTCTCTTATATTTTCTACCCAGTGTCAGTTGAAAAAGGGTGTGAGATACACCGAAACTGTTCTGAATTAAATTGTCTTCGGAGAATGTGGTTTAATTCCTCATCTTTTCTTGCGATATTGCATTAATTTTCATCATATATATATATATATATATATATATATATATATATATATATATATATATATATATATATATATATGAAAAGAACCTCACATCTTGCAGGTGAGTCAAAATTAAAAAATAAGATGAATAACACCCACAAAGAAAATGGAAAAACGATTCCGAGCGCTTTCGTCTTTATTGTAAAAGACGAAAGCGCTCGGAATCGTTTTTCCATTTTCCTTGTGGGTGTTATTTATCATATATATATATATATATTGTTAAAATCCAATGACAGATTCCAAATATGTAAATAAAACCACACTGTGGAGTTGCCTAGTATTTATTATCTCGAGACCAGTTTGGGCATGGAGTTTGTCATGCCAGCCTCAGTCGAACACTAAGAATACATGCAGTCCCACAAACTCCATGCCCAAACTGGTCTCGAGATAATAAATACTAGGCAACTCCACAGTGTGGTTTTATTTACATATTTGGAATCTGTCATTGGATTTTAACAATATATATATATATATATATATATATATATATATATATATATATATATATATATATATATATATATATATATATGATAAATAACACCCACAAGGAAAATGGAAAAACGATCGCTTTCGTCTTTTACAATAAAGACGAAAGCGCTCGGAATCGTTTTTCCATTTTCTTTGTGGGTGTTATTTATCTTATTTTTTAATTTTGACTCACCTGCAAGATGTGAGGTTCTTTTCATATATATATATATATATATATATATATATATATATATATATATATATATATATATATATATATATATATATCGGGTTTACCACTGATCTTCGCCTAATTAAGTTGCTATTATTTCGTAGTGAAGTGGGCTAACTAGGGCTCTATCCGACGAATAATCATCCCTGATGTGTCTTTACTCCGCAAAATCGGAAACGATATTTCCACTCCGCTCAGCCGTAGCCCGATTAGAATATATCTCTCCCCCCCCCCCCCATCTAATAAATACAGGGCCTCTCAGAGTACTCTAGTATTTTGGGTCGAAGGAAACCAAGGGCACCATCAGATAGGGGTATTCAATTGATAATTATGCCCTAGTCTTGATACTAAATCAGATAAATTTAGAATAAGGGAAACCTTCAACCGAGGCATTGCGGCTCGGCCTAAAATGAAAGGAAACGAGAACGGGACGGGAAAAATGGACTCGCAACAATATTAACGAAAAAATGATTATGGCAATGAGGATGATGGCAATTGTGATGACAGTGACTATGGCAATGATGATGGCAATTGTGATGACAGTGACTATGGCAATGATGATGGCAATTGTGATGACAGTGACTATGGCAATGATTATGCTAGTGGTTATGGCAATGATTACGACAGTGGTCGTGGCAAAAATGATTATGGCAGTGATGGCAATGGCTTCTGATACAGACACGAAATGCTTAAGAGGCAGCGACCCGCAATGGTGTGTCAGTTGTAGAATGGGCTATCATGCTGCGGGCGACATCTCGAGGATTGTGTGCCCTTCCGGCTCCAATGCCGGAAGGGGAATTTGTGGCTATATATGTTTGAACACCTTTTCAAACCCTCTATTTGCGCCACTTTTCTTATAGATCTCTCCTTACTAAGTTTTAGAGGGATATGACCTCGTTGGTATCGTGCTTTAACTTCGATGGAAAAAAATGAAAAGGGTGGGAAGCTTTTTTTTTCTAAACGCTACGAACGAGTACAAGTGCTAATCACCTCGAGAAGTTGATTTCTCGTCCGAGATATTTTGTTCATGCCAGTTCATGGAGGCTTTCAAGTGAAATACCAAAGCCTGATTTTAAGGTGCTGTCAAGATTTTCTGTAGGCTCTTCATTGCATCCTTAAACCTCGATATTCAAAGGTCTATTGTGGTTTCCTAATTGTGTGTTTACAATTGCTGTTCGTTATTTTTTTATTGTAAAAAAATCATTAATTATCGAATCAAGAATTCAAATCTATGAAATATTAATGGGGAGGGGTTCTTCAATATTTAAAGGAATACCTTAGAATTGTGTCTATAAAATACTTTATCAATTTTAACGGCCGTTTATTTATTTACTCGTGTATGCTTAAGTTCTTGCGATGGAGTAGGTTGAATTAACTGTACACCTGACTCGACGTAAGCATTGTTTACAACTTCGAACGCTACTTAAAAAAAAATAATAAACAGGCAGTAATGATTCGCTACCTGCCGTCCTCACCATCTTTCACTTGAAGCGACAATGGTGTGTCTCTATGCAGCTTACTACCTCCTCGCTTTCCTATGAACCACCAGGCTACAGCTGTATCTTGTAAGATACGTGCTACCACTTTCTTTAGACAAGATAAAGTGAATCCACTTACTGATTCGCTCATTAGCTTCACCACGATGAAGAAGTGAAGTACAGTACCGTCCACAAACTTCAGAACGCCTGTATTTTTCTCAAAACATCTCCCATAACTTGTGCCAGAGAAAACTAAAGGTTTCTAAAATTGGTGGGCGATAACTTACAGGTATAAAGTATGTATGGGTATTGGTCACGCAAATTTGAATTAATTAAACGAAAGTTATCAGCAAATAATCAATTTACTAGAATAATTGAAGTATCCAAAATGATCCAAACGACGGAGGAAAAAAAATCTATTAGAATATAAGGATTAAATTATCAGTGGAAAATTTATGCACAAGTTATTAGTAATTATAAATGTTGCTTTGACATCTTCTGCAAAGGAAACGAAACAACTGTTGATACTCGCGCAGTAGTCTTGTTCCAGTTATCTTGAAGAATTTTCCAGAGTTCTTAAATTGTTTTCGGACCCCCTTCCCTTAGACCTCTACTCTCTCCGGGTGTCTTTCAAACATTTTCAATGGGATTCGGGTCCCGACTCTGGACTTTGCGCAGTCCACTTTATAACACTAGTGTGTTTGTCATCCAAAAAGGTATTCACCGACTTGGTCGTCTGGTAGAGAACGTTATCTTGCATGAAAATTGCAGGTTGGGCTTTGGAAGCTTGTAGATGGGGCAAACCATGCTGTCGCAGCAATTCCTTGTACAGTTGTGTATTAAGCGCATAAGTAGTACAGTGCCATCTACACCAAACTTCACACTCCTTTGAGTGCAATTGACAGGCAATATTTCGTTTGTTCTGAGATGATCGAACCCCTTACCATCGGAACAGAACAAATTGAACTTTGATTCGTGACTGAAGTGCACTTGGCTCCATTATTATTTTCTCCGTAGTCCATTTTTGCGTACATCATGCGTTGACAGCTTGATAGAAGGAGTTACAGCTGGACCACAAGCTAAAAAACTAAGCTGAAATATCCGAGTAAAACGAGTTGAGTAGTTAATACGAGACGAGCCGTTTTCTTCTTCGGACTGATCGATCAATGGCTTGACCGCGGGTGTGGTACCGTGGAGATTTTCTTCCTCCAGCCGACGTGACACAGTCTGCCTGGAGACATTGATGGTTCAAATCTCACTAATCTCTCGAGAAACTGAGGCAGCTGTCTCGAAACGGTTCTGCTTTACAATTTAAGTAATGTCTAGGGCTTCACATTTTAAGGTCTTCCTCGCCCCACCGGTTGATTTGCCAGCCTTACATAAACCTATTTTATCATAGGTTGACAGAATATTATGAACTACAATTTGGGAGCTCTTGACAGTCTCTGCAATGACTCCAATTGAAACCATCTTGGGGGCGCAGCTTTACGATCATCTCACAGAAAGAGAGAGGCGTGAGAGATTACTTAAGGCATGTTACATGTACGACAGCTGGCAATAGAATGATTTAACATGCACGAGATTAAATTTAAGTTAGTTGCTAGGCAACCAATGCCGGCTCTCTTTACAAGAAACATAAGCGTTAGGATAGTTTTGGACACTTCAATTTTTCTAGTAAATTGCTAATCTTCTGATAACTTTTGTTTTATTTATCCAAATTTGAATAACCTTTACTCATACGGAGTAGATAACTGTATGTTATCGTGCACTAATTTTGAAAACCTTGGATTTTCTCCCGTAAATGTTATGGAAGATGCTATGATAGCAATACAAACGTTCCTATCATTTTGGACGGTGCTGTAGTGACAGCATCCCTGAGCAAACTAAACAGATTATCTCAGTTGATTTCAGTCTGAAATAACCACCAGTCATACATATCATAATTAGACTTTCCCAGCAGTCCATGGGACTCATTAATAGAGTCAACACCCTAACCATCCCCTTTGGCCGATTTTACCCAAGGATATGTCAACATTTAGTCGCCTTCTAAGGCAGGAAGCTTTGCAGCATACGACAGCCATCATCCGTTCCCTAGGGCCGCTAGAGTTGTTGCTAGCCGAGTGGATACTGCGTTGGACCATTAACGTCGTGGTACCGGGTTCAATCCCGCCATGAATGGCTACAAACTTCAGCTGTGCTCAGCCATGTACTAGGATGGGTAGATCTTACACTTCTCATTACACGAAGAGCAAATTACAACACGGCTTTCTTTCATCTCCCATCTCTATAGCACAACGCACACACATACGCACACACTCTGTTCCAAGGAATCTTGCCGATGGGTTGTGTAATCCGAAGTGGAGGCAAAAAAACGGTTATAACAAATGAAAAAAGGAATAAATTCAAAGGGAGAGAAGCGGGGACAACTTACCTACCCTAACCTAACCTAAGAACAAGGATAAAGACCTTCAAAATTACAAGCTTAACATTTTCTTTGAAGGGATTGAAGTCTCTTCTTGGGGCCTTTGTTATCATCCATACATTTCAATTTTTACTGTTTGCTTTATCCATTTGTTTTGTTTGCTCTGTTTCCCGGTTATACCACAACACTCTCAAAGTCCATATATTTTTTTATTATTCAAATAGAGTCCAAGTTCTTATGCTTCAATGATTGTCTCGTTTTACGAACATCTTTCTACAGATGTGTGAATGCCCCTCCCTCCTACATAAAAGGGCAGATATTTTCTTTTATATTAAAGTTAGGATACTAATCACACGCCACAACTTACTTGTATATATATATATATATATATATATATATATATATATATATATATATATATATATATATATATATATATATATATATTTGCGCACATTTAGGCATCAGCAATAGAACTGGAGCACCACTCAATACTCCCGAGTTCTTTCCTATGCGAATACACTACGAAAACAGACATCCACACCATAAACCAAACTTAAATCATTTTTCAATTAAAGACACAGCAAACAACGAAAACCAACTACGTACACTGGAATCTCTTTATATTAAATTTAAAAACCCCACTTTAAACTTTGACACAAGCTCATTTCCACTTTTACTACAACTATAATCATCCACGAATTACACACGCCAAATCCACTCCCCCAAAAACAACCCCTATCTTTCAAATATTTCTATTATCTTCCCCTTTTTACAATGAAGACACCCAAAACTAATTAATCTCAGTTTTATTTAAAAACAAAAACATATTTCCTATTCCCTAATAGTTAAAAGCCCTGCATTTTTATAATTTGAATATTACCACCTTTGCTGCTTCTCATTTCCCTTATAATTAATTTATAAATATCTGATAACTTATCTAAAAAATTCCTATGTTTGTATATATTTATAATCTCACATCCTTGAGAATGGGTTCCTACCCGAAATGTCGGTACCAAGAAGTTATAATATAGTAATGAACTTACTAAATTTAGCCTGCCGCACTATGGCACGCAATTTTATATTTCCATCTTCTTTGTCATGTAGCCCGAATGGCTTACCTAATTCCATCTATGTAATCAGAGGGGAAAGAGCAACACTTTAGTTTGGTAGCGCAGTCCTTGCAGACTGTTTAGGCGCTCATTTCTCGCAATCACTAAATGTCCAGGAACCCGACAAAAGACAACCTCGACATCCTCCAGGCTCCCAGCAGCCGTGGTGTCACTGGTACTGCGAACAAGGCGGTAATTAAATTCCAATGCCTCAAAGCCACACTGTACAAGAACAGGTGACCATCGCTGTCTCCCAAAATAAGCTAGCTTGTCATTGACCAATTTCCCCATTAATTTACATACAAAGGAAGCAAGAGAATTTGGATGGAAACTGAGCATGTTGGAGTGATCTCTCTCATACTTTCGAAAAGCAACCCCCGTAGGCATTCAGCAGTAATCTCCGAAGATACCCTCCGTTCATATCGTGTTTAACAAAGCTATCTAAAAGGCCATGCCTCGCTCACCCAAGTGTCGAAGAATTTCGTAGATGATAACGTCCAGCCCAGAGGCGGTACCCACATAGGAAGCAAGGGCGGAATGTAACTAACTTAGCCCAAACAAGTCGTTGACGAATTGAACACTCTGGATGTAAACTCCACTCGGCAGCCTTCAGCAAGCTTACAACGCGATTTAAATGATGGCGGAGCATCATCTTGGATAAAGGATGTAGATATAATGATTGTGAAAGACTCCACCAAGGACGTGAGGTACGTTCGCATCTCCAAAGATTCAGCTATCCCGAATCTGGGCTTGTACGACGGCAAATATTGGAGTGAAAAGTGAACGCATCCTTTCTTTGTACGAGTAAAAACTATCGGCCATTTGTGGTCAGTAAGAAGCAAGTTGAAAGGAAACTGGTGAATGTAGAAAAGATTAAATATAGTAAAGATATAAAGCCGCAGGTCCTGCAAACAGTGGGGCAAGGAGGGTGCACAGCTGCGATCACTGGGGCAAGGAGGCCGTGCCAGAGGCTGGTTAACTCCGGGCACCTAGGCAGAAAGTAGTTGCAGATGTTATAGGTATCAGGTGTAGCAGTCTACACAGGGGAACCCTAACCCCTGGGGGGTGTTCGTTTTCAGGAATCACTAAAAGTGCCCAAAAAGCTTGCAGAAAACAATCTCGACGTCTTCCCGAATCACAGCAGCCATGACTTCACGAATACGGCAACCCTGGTGATGTGGATATTCCAATGCATCAATAGCACTTAGCGAGCTTTGTAAGTCACTATGGAATGCAAAAAGTTCGACAAATCGGGCATGGTGCCTAATTTCTAGTATGACTGTATATTTCAACTAGTTCGGCCATGGAGACAGACGCAATACACGGAAGATCCATTCCGGCTTCAAACAAGGGGTAAGTAGATCATTCTGTGTGCGCAAGCACAAATCCCGTAAAGAAGATGCGTGCTGCAAGATACACGAATGCAATACCCTCAGTGTTGTAGAAGTTTTTGGAGTCAAAACCTGGCAAATAACATTCGATGGTGGTATCCGCCAGAGTGACGTCTTGGGCAGAATTTTCAATGCAACTGTTGCGAGAATTACATCTAGCTTTTGAAGGAACATCCTTGGCTTGAACCCGAAAGGTTTCGAGCTTGATTTGACTCTCTCGGTCGAATAGAAACCGTCGAGAGTGGCTACGGAGGAAATACTCCCGGTGCTCTAGAAGGTTTGATAGTAGAGGACGGGGAGTGACAAAGGCTTAGATATGGCACTCAGAGTGGCGTCTTGGACCAAACTCTCGATAGAATTTCCTGGCCATAAACTCGAAATGTTCAGGACATAATTGGAGTTCCTCGTTGACATGAGCATCGTCAAGCTTGGCCGCGAACTAAAGGAGAGCCGTTTTGGACTGAGGGAGACGCTGAACCAGCGCATACGAGCGCATGATGCGCTCTGTACCACGTAAAGCAGTGACATCTTCCGTGTGTCGGCAAGGAGTCTCTTAGTAAGGATTATGCACAAGTCACCAGTCACCGACCCAAGACCGAAGGTGAATCGATTTTACCTTCCGTAATAGATGCTCGAATGCAGAATAAATTTTGTGTCCATACTCAATATTTGAACGAGCAAAGGAGTGGAAAATATGATTAGGGCATCTGTAACAGAACCCCACGTGATGAACGCCGCATAGCGTACAAAGCTCATGCCATGGGTACAAGAAAACCTAAGGTTGTGAATATGAGCTTCTCAGTTGAGGAATCGGTTTCAATAAGAAGCCAAGCCCAATTTGGAACAAGTCAGGTCAGGTCAGACCATCAGAATGATACTTAGCACAGTAAGAAAATGCACTGCCTTGGTCTTGGACAAAGACAACCGACCTCATGCGATTTGGTATAACGAGAGACGCGGACTCAGAGACTGTTGGCGAAGGAGCTTCAGGCTATGCATCTAAGTCGCCCCTAAAACGATCTAAAAAAATCATCTACGTAGAGCATATCGAGGGCATAGGCCGGAAGCATAAAGGTCATAATGTTGATGCTAACGACAAAGAAAGCGATGCTGAGAACAGTTGCGTGCAGAACACCCTCCTCTTTTTTTACAGGCTTGTAGGGAAATCGATATCCAACCCTAATAACAGAGGCCCTGTTCGGTCACCACAACGTCCTAGCGCTTGGCAGTGTAACCCGATTACTTAACCCTCTCCCCGTCTCTCCACTCGACCCCGTGGCCACCAGAAGGCCTCCTCCAACCACGAGAAGTACGAATCATCAGATTTCTGGGTCAGCGTGCATGACATTGGTTAAACAGGCACTATTACCCCTAAAAGTTGGGATCTAATTTCTCATCATAGACGAAATTAGAGGAGCGACGACCAAGAGCCAGAATATGCCTTATATGCCTTTAGGGCTAAGTGAAAGAAGCTCGGAGAAGAGTCGTTAGAGGAGCGAGGCTTAATTCATAAGCCCTCACCCCTCCCCCTTTCCCCTACCCCCAGTAAGTTGGTGAAGTATATAGGCAGATAACTGGAGAAGAACGAGGAAGATCGAGTTAGAGATCGACACGACGAAGTCTGGCGGCAGTGCCCGGTAATCGGCAATCAAAGAAAGGAACAGAGAAGAAGCTCATGCTGAGTCAGTTCCTGGTGGTCACACCGAAAATTAATTTTTTTCTATTGAGAATCACTCTCTTACATCTCTCATCAGAGGAACCTCTTATCCCGTTTGCAACAAAAACAAGAGATAGTTCTCGCCATTGAGGAATACCCAAAGTGAACTCCCTCCCTCTCTCTCATTCTTCAAAGAATTTACTGTATGCTCATCGCTCGTCTGTGCGAACCATTCCAAGATTAACCCGAAGATTGGAAAAAGCATATCTTCACGGTCATATTGTTTAAATCATCTGAGTAAGACGACGTGCTTAACGCCATCTGTCGCCCTCACCGATATCACAGGTTTCTTCAGGCCCGTCTCTGCGCCAGTCAGACAGCTGGGTGTCTGTGAACACGCCCACGCACCTAGCCGCAAAACCTTTTTTTGTCTACATAAAAATTCAAGACCAAGGTCAGTCTTCAGCTGGATTCACGTGTGTGTGTTTTTTTAAAGGTAAAGAAATTCACTTATTTTTGAGTGTCAATTAGCGTCCAATATTAAAGTAAGCTTTGGGTCAACCATTACTTTATATTCATTTGGTTTAAATTAGTAATTCTAACATAAACTCGTTTATTCATAGCTGTATAGTTTGTTGTTTTTTTATATTACTTTTTTATGTTGTAATTAAAGATATATATTTTTTAGAAGTATTTATTTAATTCAATTCTCGAAACGCTGCACATGGCACTAGTAATCTTCAAAGATTAAATAACGGAAAATAATATAGCACTCTTAGACAAAACGTAATCAAGGATTATTTAAGTACGTAACCAACCTACGTACGTACACCCCTACTCGGCCCCTATAATACCACGACATAAATATTTGGTGTCAGGTTTTATAGGTATTGGAAGAACTCAGTATAGTTGTTTATCTTGCTTTCCTTTCAGTAATAATAAATGTGTTCCTAGCGTTCGAGGAAAAGTTAAACATAAAAAGGTTTGTCTATAAATTTGTGGTTAATTGTCGGTGATTAGCCCGTTAATGTTATTAATTATTTTTTTGGAGTGGTATTCTAATTAGTAGAAAGTGTTGGGATAAGGGTGAGTTAGGCAGCGCGCCATTTGTTTGAAGTTGCATAAGTAGCTTTAGCATATCAGTGAGTTGTTGGACGAACATACAGATGTAAAATGGATTCGTTTGACAGATTCTACCAACCAGCCCAAGCTTTGGGACTAAGAGGCAAAGAACTAGTTGCCTACGTCCAGGAACGAGAAGACAAACAGATGGATACAGAAGAAAGAATATTACAAAGGGAAGCAGAAGAGAGAGAGAGAACGAGTACGCGCTCATGAAAGTGAAATGAGCAAAGATCAGGCGGAAGCCAATTCCGTTGGATCCCGAGCTGGGGCTATACAGATAGCTGCGATGAAACTCAGAGCTTATAAAGACAACGAAGCCTGTGTTCGTACCTGAAACACTTCTAGAAGATATTCGTGTTGAATCATTGGGACATAGAAACAGAGGGGATCGCCAAATTAGTGCCTCTACTTAATACCCGGCTCCGTGACAAATTCATCTCGATACCATCCGAGGCTTCCGTGGATTACACCACTTGCAAACACGAGCTACTGGCCAAGGTCATTTTAAACCCCGAGGAGTATCGGATGAAGTTTAGACAGGCTAGAATTCAGCCAGGTCAAACATACAGGCAATTTTGGATTTATCCTCAGAAGGTATCTCCAATTCTGGCTAGATTCAGAACAAGTGAGGAATGAGTTCAACTCCGTCGCCGACTTCATGCTGAGGGACAAATTGCTATGTACCCTCCCCCTAGAAATACGCGCCTTCCTCAAAGACAGGCGAGCCGCTATATTCAAGGACTGCGTGGAGGAAGCAGATCTGCATGCTTCCAACCATAGATTATACCCTCGAGAGTTCAAAAAGAATCAGCCCTTGTCTCCAAAGAAAGGTGAGTATCCCCAGAAACCCTTTTCTCCAAAGAAAGGTGGGTATTCCCAGAAACCCCCACAAAATAACCCCCCTAAGTTTGTCAAGAACTCCGGACACCCCAGAAACCCCATAACCTGTTTTAATTGTGGCACTCCAGGTCACATTAGCTATAATTGCCCCCAAAATTCGAGGCTTAGGTCGCCCTCGAGTCAGCAGCAGATACATAACCTCACTGCAACGCTTAACCAAGAACAACCGTGCCTCCTTTGAGACTGGGTCCGTAAATGATGGCCGAGTCTCAATCTTGTTACGCGATACGGGGTGAACCTGTATCGTGGTATCAAATAAATTGCCCCCTCGTGTCAGCCCCCAGCACCAGAAGTTCGTGGTCGTCCAGGATTTCCTGGGTAGACCAAGCAAGTTCCCCGTCGTCAGATGCCACATTCAGTCGCAGTACTTTACTGGCTGGACCGAGGTAGTGGCAGCGCCTATTAGTTTCTGCTCAGTCTTAATAGGGCAGAGCGCGCAGCTCTCCCCAAATCTGGTGGCTGACCTCGTAGTCACCCGGATGCCCGCAAATAAGAGATCCACGGTCCCGACCCCTTTATCTCCTCGTAAGAATCACATAGACGAATAGCTTAGTTCCCAAGCCTTCGATACTGCCCCGAAAGTAGGTCCGACCCTCCCACACCTGGATCGGAAGGCAGCGAAAAAGGAAAAAAAATCGAAGAAAGGAGAATAATGATGGATATAGAAGTAGAAGAAAAAAGAATACAGATAAAAAGAGAAGACGAAGAAAGAAGAATATAAATAGGAAGAGAAGTAGAATAATTTATAACACAAATGGAAAGAGAACTAGCACAAGCGGAAAGAGAAGAGAGAAAAGAAAAAGAAAGAATGCTCGCACATGAAAGGGCATTGAGCAGGGATCAGTTGGAAGTCACGGTCGGTGTATCCCAGCCTGGACCTAGGAAAGTACTCACGATGAAATCCTAGCCCAATAGGGTGACGATGGATGAAGAAGGAAGTAGGGAAGCGGTAGACCCATATAATCACCGTCAGATGGTAGAGTCGGATAACGAGTATCTCCTACACTCAGGAGCCTTCCCCGAAAACGCAACATCCACTGAGTTATTTTTAAACCCCAAATTCGCCATGATAGCCGCACCCTTTAACGATCTCTTAAAGAAACTTTCCCCCTACCCCATTAGAGTAAATCCAAACCCGATCTCCCTGTTTAGCTTGGTAAACAATGACGATGAGACTCCTGTTCCCATCACTTATGCAACCATGAAACAGGCCACCCTAGCCATAAGGTGGAGATTAAAGTTAATCAGTTGGAATTCCATCACAAGTTTTTGACATACTTGGGTAGACACAATAACCAGAACGGCTAACTCATGCGCTGTAAAGTATTGGTCATCGAGCACCACTTTAATATTAATTATATAAAAGGGGCCGATAAGGTAAAGCCTATGTAGAACCTGAGCCGAAACCCCATCGAGGGTTATTTCATCTCCTGTTAATCTTAAAACCATTCGGTTTTTTTGTGTTGTTTGTGTTTTGTGTATATATTTAAGGTCTTAAGGTTTAGAAGTGTAAGGAAGTAGCTGACTAGATACCACTTAAGAGCCAGGCTAATTTTTTTTCGTGTAATCGATGATTTGTTTTTTTGTTTTGTTTTTCTGTTAATTGGGTGTTGTGAAACGTACCCAGTAGGCTCGTGATGCCTATGTCGATCACCTGCCTTTGTAAGCGCGTGCTTGTGCGCCCGAGATTAAAGAAATTTAAGTTAATAGGATGGTTGACCCAGCTAACGGTAATAATCAGAATTATGTTCTAAGACATGTAAATTTGCTTTTGTCGGTTATGTTTGTTTGTTTTGTTTTTTTCACTGAAGTCCCCCCCCCTCCCATTAATTCCTTCGACGGGAGGAATGTAGGGAAATCGATATCCAACCCTAATAACAGAGGCCCTGTTCGGTCACCACAACGCCCTGACGCTTGGCAGTGTAACCCGATTACTTAACCCCCTCCCCTTTCTCCCCTCTACCCGCTGGCCGCAAGAAGGCCTCCTCCAACCACGAGAAGTATGAATCATCAGATTTCTGGGTCAGCGTGCATGACATTGGTTAAACAAGCACTATTTCCCCTAAAAGTTGGGATCTAGTTTCGCGTCATAGACGAAATTAGAGGAGCGGCGACCAAGAGCCCAAAGATGCCTTTAGGGCTAAGTGAAAGAAGCTCGGAGAAGAGTCGTCAGAGGAGTGAGGCTTAATTCATAAGCCCTCACCCCCTTTCCCTACCCCCAGTGGGTTGGTCAAGTATATAGGCGGATAACTGAAAAAGAACGAGGAAGATCGACACGACGAAGTCCGGCGGCAGTGCCCGGCAATCAAAGAAATGAACAGAGAAGAATCTCATGCTGAGCCAGTTCCTGGTGGTCACACCGAAAATTAGGGGGTTTTTTGTATTGAGAATCACTCTTACATCTCTCGTCAGAGAAACCCCCTATCCCGGTTTGCAACAAAAACCAGAGATAGTGCTCGTCATTGAGGAATGCCCAAAGTGAACACCCTCCCCCACCATTCGGCAAGGGAGTCACTGTTTGCTCATTGCTCGTCAGTGCGAACCATTCCAAGATTAACCCGAAGATTGGAAAAAGCATACCTTCATGGTCCTGTTGTTTAAATCATCTGAGTAAGACAACGTGCTTAACGCTATCCGTCACCCTCACCGAAATCACAGGTTGCTTCTAGCCCGTCTCCGCGCCAGTCAAACTGCTGGGTGTCTGTGAACACGCCCACGCGCCTTACCGCAAAACTTTTTTTTGTCTACATAAAAATTCAAGGCCAAGGTCAGTCTTAAGCCGGATTCACGTGTGTTTTTTTTTAAAGGTAAAGAAATTCACTTATTTTTGAGTGTCAATTAGCATCCAATATTAAAGTAAGCTTTGGGTCAACCATTACTTTATATTCATTTGGTTTAAATTAGTAATTCTAATATAAACTCGTTTATTCATAGCTGTATAGTTGCTGTTTTTTTAGATTTCTCTTATTTATGTTGTAATTAAAGATATATTTTTTTAGAAGTATTTAATTCAATCCTCGAAACGCTGCACATGGCACTAGAAATCCTCAAAGATTAAATAACGGAAAATAATATAGCACTCTTAGAGTAAACATAATCAAGGAGTTATTCAAGTACGTAATAAACCTACGTACGTACACCATCACTCGGCCCTTACAATACCACGACAAGGCTCATAGATGATTTCCTCTCGTATAAGAAATCGACAGAAAAATGTGAGACATCCTATTGCCCTATATACGAGGGTCTCCATGATATCATTTCGTAACGCCGTATCCATAGCCTTTCTACAAACTAAAAACACCGTGGCTAAATATTGCCTGCGGATGGAAGCCTCGCAGATGGCATTCTCCAGCTGAGCAGAGCATCAGACTTGGATTGAAACTTACAGAAGACGCTTTGTTCAGAAGACAGCTGATCTCCGCTGCCCAAGAAATAAGCAAATCTACCATTTACTATTTTCTCCACCAACTTGGTCACAGATGAGGTGAGATATATTAGGCGGAAACCAAGCTAAAGAAGATTGATCTCTCCCCAGCTTTCGAAAGGTAAGCTTGTTACACATATGCTAGTAATCTGGGACATACCCTCTGAGACAGACGTTTTGTGGTTATTGGCTGTGGAGAGCGCCATTGGCGCAGTAACTTTCGGAAACTTATTTTTTTGCATACGCGACAGATCTGCGGTCGGAATTTCCTCCTTTGAGAGGGGTTTATCTCACTGTTGCACCCTTTCAGCATTAAGGGTGAGGGAGCTGGGAGTCCTTTACTGCTACTCTCCTTTGGTGAGTAAATTTAAAATTTCCCAGTAGGTGGTTCATTCACTGCTTCCTGGGATTTACCTCCTCGAAGTCTAGCAACTCGGTGAATGAGCGTGGTTGGTTGGTGTTCCTCGATGCGGTCAAGCTATGAGTAGAACAAAATGAAATTATTAGAGTAAATTTTTTTCGGGGGGAAAAAAGGGTCGTGAAAATTGATTTTTTTCGTATTCCGCAAAAAATTCTCATAAAAGTTGGAAGTTGACGGAGGAGGGGAGCATTTGCCTTGAGGCATAGAAAATAAGCATCGATGTGAATAAACATCGACCAAGAGTAAATTATTAGGGGAAATGCACTGCAAACCTTTTAATTTTTTTTAGACCAAATCATCGTTACCAGAGCTGGATAGGTCGTAGGCTACAGACCGAAGGTCTGTTTGCGAAGCGCAAGCTCTTCTTCTGTTATATATTTCGATCCAAATATCATTTGTAGCTTCAAGGTATTCTCTCTCGGGATCAGATGAGTGAGTGTGGCTTATGTCAGTAATGTTTGTTTATGTGCATTATTCGCTTCTCGACTTTATGACCGTTTTCCGCCCTGATATCGATGTCTTTAGGTCGTTAGATGGTTATTTGGTCGCGACATTGGTGTTTAATGAGAGGGCGCTTTGCCGTAACCGAAAAGGTGCGAATACTGATGACGCCGGATTTGCGTCTTTGTTCTCTCTCTCTCAGGCGAAACAAACTTTTATCGATTTTTACAATGAAAAGACTGGACACACGAACAGTTTATACAGTAAGAGGGAAAGGAAGCATACGGTACAGAGGAGATAAATTTGTCACAATTTTAGATGTCATTTTATTAGCCTAAATTTGTTTAATTTTAAAAGTTCCTTCAGATATGTGATAATTTAGAATTTAATTAATATTAACTCGTATAAGTGCCTTTTGTAATAGTTACCAGATTTATTTATTAGCTTTGTCAAACTTGATTTCATTATTACATTTACTTAAGTGGTTGAATGCACTAGAAGCAATATTCATTAGCCTTATATCCAGCCGATGTTTATTAAAATTTTCAATTTCACCTACATATGATTTTGAAGATTTTTTTATTAGAATCAAATGTATTTTTGATTGTTCATTGCGTGGCCTCCTCTTTGAAAAGTATTTGTTAATGGTGTGATTACATATATTTAAAAGCCATATGTAGACTGACTGTTCTTTTTAGCAAAATCCTTTAATTTCGAAAGTCACGGAGCAAAAAATATGATTATGAATTTGTCGTTACAACTAATGAGGGAATCATTAGCTCTATAATAAAAATATTTTATTCGTGAATGGTACAGCTCAATAAACCATAGGAGATACATTAAATTAATAAAAAAAACAAGTAATAGTGCCAAGGCCGTCAAGATGATAAATAGTACTCGGTACAAGAAAAAGGTTGGGCTTCCCTCTCCAGGTTTTAAAGAACAAAAGTTACAAATATACTTTATTTTACAGCGTGGACAATATTTATTTTTTTTTGCAGGTGTTTATACTGTATATTAGTAACCAATTTCTTTACTTAAAAAAAATCATTAAAAAAAGCAGTAAAAAATATCATTAGTAGCAATTCTTTAAATAGTAGCGCGACTTTTGGGCTATCCTGTACAATAGACAATAAAATATATTCAAATATCATCATCATCATCATCAAAACTCTATAATTTGAAAAGGGATTTTTTTTTAGTATTTGAATAATAATTTCATCTTCGTTTGGTTATGACATGTTTTTTATCAAAGTTATTTCTAATAATTCTTTTATAATATCAAAACACAAAATGGTGAAGTTCAGAAATAAATATAAGTAAATAATTACAAATGGTGAAAGTTCAGAAAATTTACTTTTATATATCTTCTTCTATAACTATATTTTAGCAACGTGATATTTTGAAAGGGGCGAAATTTAGTTTAGAGTTCTCTTTTAAAATTATTATAATTGGCGAAGTTCAGAAAATTTATAAAAATTTAACCATGGCTGCCTTTTTTTCAGATTTTAAAATTTAATCTTAGTAGCGAGGCGCAAGCTTCCCCTTCTAGGGGAAAGTGGCGAAACCATTGCCTGGTATATATATAATATGCTCTACATGGTTGCCATTGTTTTGAGAACACATTTTAATACGTATTTCCCACTGTTGATGAACACACATTAACACAGTTGAAGTTATGCTTTTAATGGTGTTGGTAATACGTTCCTTTAGATGATTTATGTCTCGGATCTTTACCTGATACACCATGGCCTTTAAGTGCCCTCAAAGATAGAAATCAAGGAGCGAGAGATCTGGGGATCTGGGAGGCCACTCTACAGGACCACGCCGACCAATCCAAACATCCGGAAACTGCTGATCCAAATACCGACGCACGTGAAGATCATAATGATACGAGGCTCCATCTTGCTGGAAGTAAACTGGGAAATTACCTTCCTCGTTTAGGAGGGATGGGAAAATTTATTCTTGCAACAAGTTAAGATACCTTTCGGCATTAAGATTTCCACTGACAAAATTGGTCCAATATTCGTCGGATTAACCTTTCCATTGACGTAAGAATTTGGTTCATCAGTAAACAAGATTTAGTCGAAAAGTTTGCATCCTCGTTCACTTTGGTTAATGCCCATTCACAGAATTGCATCCGTCTACCCGGGTCGTCTTCACTCAAATGCTGTGCCATATGCAATTTGTATGGATGCCATTTGTTTGCTTTCAAAATACGCCTGATACTCGATCTGCTGACACCAGTTTCTGCACACAACCATCGTGTACTTTTTCTGGGACTCTGTGTAAGCGTAAGCGCTGTAAGTATCGTAGCTGTTGTGTCTTCATCGGTGGCTGTACGTTTTGGACCACTTCGTGGTTAATCTGCTACATTTCCAGTTTTCTGAAACTTGTTACTAAGTTTTTCCACGGTGTCGTGTGTGATGTTCGTTCAATGTTTTCTGATAAAGTTCATTGCAACCATGCGACTGCTTCCCCACCTAGCCATCAGTATGATTTCAATTCGTTGCTCCTTCGTCAAACGCATATTCTAGGGTATCTGAAGCATAAAAAAAAATAGATAAATATTCCTTTGTATGGAAACTTACGGCCCACCCTATATATATATATATATATATATATATATATATATATATATATATATATATATATATATATATATATATATATATATATATACCGGAATACATGCTAAATATACGCTCTCCTTACCTTATAACAAACTTTTTAGCAGAATAGAATTCTTCGTCTCCTACAACTGTTTAAATTAAATGTCTTTGTAAAGTTGAGCAAATAAGTCTTTTACCTTTATTTCGTTGCCTCCATAAAAACTCGTACATATTAATGGAGTCGATCAGAGAACGAGCGGTTCCACATTCTTTTTTTCTTCCTCATTCTCGCCCTGGCTCAAAGCGACTCTATGTATTTGGTTTGTGTGGGCACCTGTTTCTAGATCTTTAAAATTCTTATAGGCAAATGTTTATATACCGCATCTCTGACATGGAATCAATTCCATTGTATGCACGTCACTTATTAGAAATAATAGTCGCGCCAGGCAATACACATTCTTTAATTATAGATCTATCAGGAACTGCATACATGAAACACTCGCGCATTTCCCTGCAAATCCCTCCGAAAACCCACTGCAATGGCTGAACCCTCCCGACATTATTCTTTCTTCGTGAGAACACGGATTCATCTATTTCTACTGTCAATCTATTTCCACGGATCTTCATATGATTTTGGATTAACGAATTTGCGTACACTTCACGGAGATAGTTCTTCCAGTCTGTAATAGCATTGCATGACATTTTAGTTGTTCTTTACTCAAAACAGTAGTTGTTAAGTTGTTGCACCATGCATAAACGAAAAAGAGGATTGTTTCCATATGTATTTTGGACCCTTCTAACCAGAGTTTCATGCTCCATTTTTGCAAATACTTGACAGCTTGAGCTTATTCGATATTTTGCACCTCCCTAGCAAGTTCATACGTTGTCATTTTTTTAAGGGCGAAAACAATCCTTACGCTTCCAAACAAAGATATCGTAAAACTAAAAATGTCACAGGCAACTCACTCGAGTAACCGGCCGTTCAGCCATCTGGCTGAGGAGACGAAATTGCGCCATCATAAGAGGAAAGATTCAATTGTACTAAATATTATTATGGACAACCCGAGAAAGTATGAAAGAATGAGATGGAATAAAGATGAAAAGAAGAGATCGAATAAAGAAAAAAAGGTGGAGACAAATAAAGTTGGAAGGAAAAGATCGAATAAAGGATGAAACGAGGAAATCGAATACACGATGGAAAGATATCACACAAAGGATGGAAAGAGGAAAGGATGAAAAGAGGAAGGATGGAAAGAGGAAAGGATAGAAAGAGGAAAGATGGAATGAGCAGGTCGAATTAAGTATGCAAGGAGCAATCTGTATATATGTACAATTGTAATCCCGCAATCAAGTGGGATAGCGCCAAATCCATCATCAAATGCAATAATTACCTCTGACGCGGAACAGGTCCCTCTGCCCTGGGGTGACGAAGGTTCCACTTGAACGCTGTTTGGTGTCAATACAATGCTCGATGGTTGTTTGGTATCAATGCAATACTTAATAGCACTTCTCCCCAAAGAGGACCGGCCCTTGTTGCCCACGGTCTCACCAGCACTTGTCATACTAACCTTTATGTTTATTTCATTATCCGGTCGGGATCCGCCTGGATAAAGGAAAATTTCGAACCCCTACTACTGATACTTAATAATTTTAAAAGTTATAAACTAGTGCACATGCTCTCACTCTCTCTGTCTTTACATTTGTACAAGTGCTGCAAAGAATCGCATCTTTTTTACTTCAAGGTGAGGTCCAATCTCTTAAATGTTAATGGGGTAAAAAACAAATTGGCACACTTTTATTTTTTGACGGAGACAAAAAATCTTTTTTACGGCCACTCAAATTCATCGCTAGAAGTTGTTTGGGCGAAATTGTTGACAGTTTCGCCTTCTTGTCCGGAATGTCCAAAAAACTCGCTCTCCGCAGCCCCGCAATCGCAGGATCATCAAATATGCCTCCTCTCCCTTTCAACATTCGCAGACACACAAGTGGTCGGCGACATACATCTGCGCAAGTAAATGTTCACACATTTACAAAAAATGCGTAGACGCGTGTATGTGCATTTATCTAGACAGAAAAGGCAACACGTGTATGTGCGTGTATTCATTTACGATTAAAACGCCTATATTTGTGTGTGCATCCATCTGTATTCTACGCACATGAAATGAACACTAACACTTACTCTCTGTACTTATTTCCTAACAAATTAATCTCATTTATGGATTCATACTTAGATTGATAGAAATAAAACCTCCAAACCTGTGGCAATTTATTTAAGTGGAAATATGTAGTCCTTTTCCTGCATCGATCATCCCCCATCATTAGGGCAATGATGAAATGCAAACACTAATTGGATAGGGAATTTTCCCACCAAGGCAGGCGCCAGAATCATTATGAATGGTTAATTTGAGTTGCCTCTGTCTCCTCTTAACCGATTTTTTTCATTTCTTTAACTTTCTTAATAATTCTAACATATATATATATATATATATATATATATATATATATATATATATATATATATATATATATATATATATAAACTGAATATTATATCATCCTTTTTTGTCTTTTATTAACAGACTAAAGATGAAAACGCAGGTTTCACAAAACCTATATCTAGAATCTAAAAGGAGCATTCTACAACGATTTTTTTGCCCACTTACAAAGTTTGTCACTGAACTGTTAGGATTTACCCTCAGTATAAAAGAAAACTTTAAATAATTCTCCTTACTGGTTTACTTTCCATAGAGTATATATTTTAATCATTCAGTTTGCTTTTAAGAGGTGAGGTTCAAGACTTGTCAATTTGATTTACAAGTAAAATTTTTTTCTGTCTATAAACCCGAGCATTTTTTTAACTCTTCTTTGATCCCGCTACACAGTGTTTGATGAATTTCAATTCTTTGCTTTAATACTAAACCAAAATCTTTCTCTTCCATACATGTGATGTCCTAATCCAAGTGTCCTTTATGCGAATGTTTGATTGCTTTTATGATTTATTCATTTCTCTTTCATCCTCCGTTATTTTTTAACTAATGGCACGAATCCGTTTGCTAAGCCCATTTTCTTTTTTCCATTTGACTTCTGTTTAACTTTTCGTTATTTGGATCAGAACTAAATTGTTTGAGGTCACTTACGAGTTAGACGATGGCTTACACGTGTATGTCTCCTTTGAAAGGCTTTAAGAATGCTCCTTTTAGTCTCAAAGACCATGCATGATTTGTCAGTAGCAGTTTTCATTCTTAATTCCATTTCTTTGTCCTCTTTACTGTGATTCGACAGGAGAGTAATCGGCGATATTTACTTTAATCACGTACGACTCCAAGAATCATTCAGTTTATTTCAATTAACTGAGTTTCGGTAATTTCTGCTTGTAAACAAACACAGTCTTCCGTATCTCGAAGACAAATCATTTAATTTAGGTTAGAAATTACTTTGGATTCTTGTCTGACGAGTCTTTACTTTAGCCATAACTTGATGAAAGGAAAACGTTAAATTCTCTGAAATTCTCTTAGCTTCCGTAATTAAACTGGATTTGAGTTTATGCCTGGCCTTAATGGGGAAATTCAAGGGCATGTTGCAATGTATAAGTCTTATTCGAATGTGAACTGGTATAAGTGGTAGCCATCACCTGGATTGGGCTTTTATGTTTGTAGTCGTTTAGTTACCAAATTACCATAGGCATGAATTCACATATATAGATAGCATACCAGTTAAGACGATAAAGAATGAACATTAGGACATTAGTGCTCGAATACGGATTTCTTACGTTGTTTCTCTAGGGTTATTTCATCAGCCCCTTTTATATAAGTACTATTACCACCGTAAACTGGAATTTAATCATTGCGACATAATTTTGTTTATGGGAACCGATCTAGGGATAATAAAGTGGGTCAACTATAGAAAGGAGATTGGCATACAATCGATTACGATTAACCGACACGACTTGATTTAATAATGCTAGATACCAGCTTGTGGGGATAAGAGACTGTGGCGACAGGATTTCTTCCTTTGTTATGTCACTAACCCTGAACTGTTAAAGCATATGGACGCGGTAATACTGAGAAACTGGGACACTAAAATATTGGGGTTTCTGATAAAAGAACACTGAAGACAGTGTGCGGATGTACAACAGAATTCAGTGTCAAGAAAAAAACATAGATCTCATGTGCATTTTATTATGAAATTGAGTGTGCTGAATTTGAATTTGATAACATAAATTACCCATCACGTAACATTTTATTGTAAATTTTCGATTTAATAATTATGCAATTGATACCAATTTCCACGATACCATAAATGTATTTCGCTCCCAAAGTCAGATCAAATGTGTCCATTGTAATTATTTCATGAATATATAATAAATCAGCATGTTTGTTAGCATTATATAATGTATTAACCTACATTTTAGTTTTTACTTCTTCGTTTGTAAGACGTCTCAGGTGTGTCACGCTTAGGTTCCAGCAGAAGTCAGCCAACATAGCAGGGCTCCATTTTTCCTTATACCTGTTTTCTATTGACGCTATATTTTGATGGAACCTCTTTCCATGTTCATCATTCACATCTTCTGCATCCTCTGGGAAGAAGGACAGATAAGAATGAAGAAAGTGTATCTTCAGTAACATAATGCATCCGAGATCTTGGTAGCACTTGATTAGGCTCTCCACTATACGCTCTTGCTGGGCCCCTCGGTGCTTTCCCAGAAGTCCTTTGCATACATCTTTAAATCCATAAGAGGCCGCTAGCTCAGTTTCATCCATTATCGCCTTGAAGTCCTCATTAGCTATAAGTTGACAAATCTGAGGGCTTACGAATATGCCTTCTTTAATCTGGGCATCACTTATTTTAGGGAAGATCGCTTTGAGGTACTGGAACTATGGCTTATTATGTTGCAGTGCTTTGGTAAATTGCTCCATTAGGCCTAGTTTTATATGCAGTGGTTGCAAAATGATTGATCGGATACATGATAGATTTCTTGCCTTTTCTGTTGCGACCTGCAGTGGAATAAAATAGAATCAGACTAAAAATGGATATTACTAGCTGTGATCACTTGCATAAAGAGTGAAAGTACAACATAGTATGTATTTTGATCTTTTTAATTGATACAACTCTTGAAAATATATAAAGACCAGGAAAGAAAACTCATTGAATACCCACCCTTAATATCTGTTAAGCAGAAGTAGCAATCCGTTGAATGGTCCTTTGGCTCCCTTCAGACCATTGGTACGACAAACATGAGGCCAGGACCTTTGCCTTTCACCCAAGCAGAAAGGCAACTTGTACACGTGACACAACATATGTGAAGTGCCCAGCGTTTGTCCTGGTCACACACTTTACATCCAAACTACAGCTCATAATGTTTCTTCACATGCTTAGTCAACTGTCTCTTGTATTGTCCTAATGTAACTGATCCACATAAATAACAGAAACTGTCTGGGGAATTTTTGCATTCTCTGGGCATTTTATGTAGCTCTGTCTCCTGTAAAGAAAAAAACACTGTAGCTAGGGACAAATAATATAAATAATAACAGCAAAAAATATTAAATGGAAAAGTAAAAATAGGAAGCATTTATAGTAAGTTACAAAATTATCAAAAATACTCAAAAATATTACGAATACTTTCATAAATTTCACAGGGTAGGTTGACAACTCCATTAGGAACACTCCATTAAAATTACATTAAAATCCGTTTTTAACTTTTAGACTTGACAGTTTCGGCCCAATCCTGTTTGCATTCATGCCGCCCTTCACTCCCTAAGGAACCATCAGTGTATTTAAAGTAAGTAAGATGGTAATTTACGAGAAACCAGAGGGTCGCAGAAAGAGACTATTGTTATATTCGTGGTTTAAGCAAAAAATACCCCTAGAAAAGGTTATTCTCATATCCGGAGGGTTTTTCATTGTTGTACATTCATATCAGTGAACATTTTGGTTCTAAGCCACTAAACTGCAAAACATTGATAGTTTAGGAACTCGAACGTTTAGAATTTACAAAAATTAGAACGCTCAAACTCTCAGGCGCGGATCGGGGGGGGGGGGGGGCGAAGGGGCTGAGAGCCCTCCAAATTTGAGACCCATTTATGTTTATATTTCTTTTTTAAGTCATACTTGTATTATGCTGCTATTCAAAAAGAGTTACGAGTATGTATTAATATAGAATATATATGAAAATAATTTTTTAAACCGTTACGATCGAATGTATCATATATGATACATCTCTAAAATAAAGGAAAATCTCAAAAATAATTATTAAATCCAGTATTATACCTTAAATCACGTCCCAAAAACTACAATTCATAATTTTCTGATGTATTGAAAAAAATTGGATTTGTGAGAGTTTGTGCTCACTCCCGTGTGATATACTCGTACTGTTATTTGTTATCAATGATGAGTAAGGTAACCATTATTAATCATCAATGACCTTTTCTCAGACTACTCAGAGCGGGGAATTCAGGTTAGCCTCCCGATCCCCAATTTTTGATCCTGGATCCGCCACTGCTCAAACTCCAGAAAGCTACGTTGCTGCAACAGTAAAAACATCAAAAAGCGAAGACAGTGAGAGAAAGAAGCTAAAACACTGAAACTCAAAAAGGAGGTCGAACAGCGTAATTTAAATCTCTAACCTGTTGAAACTCTAACACTTTGCAAAACACAAGTTATAATAGCATTTTTCATAAGCGCACATAAATTCGTTGTACTTGAGATAACTTAAGATGGAAGATTCAGAAAGGTCGCTCACCCTGTCAGTTCATGAGTAGACTTATCTTTTGGGTACTTGAGCAATACACTTTTGACTAATTTTCATTTTTCTCAACATCTTCATTTACTTTACCTCTTGTTACGTTAGTTTTCGTTTTTAGACTTAAATACTGCGCGGGTAATTAATAACACTGGCCTGCGTTTCAAAACTTTTTTTCAAAGGTCAAGGGTTTTCCAACTAATTTAGGATCCTTTTTGCGTGCTGAATTCAGAAATATCATTCATTTTCTTTGGTCAGGTTTGGCTTCTAAGATACACTCGATTTTTATTAAAAGCATATTTTTCCCAAATGGCGCTATCATCCAAGCGTATATGGGTTTTGGTTTTGCCACAGCTGGTCATGGGTTACCTTAAAATAACTAGTTATTCTTTCTCTTTTCAGGTCTAGTTGTGCAGTACGATGGATCGTAGGTGTAAGAACCATCCTAACAAATTTTGTTTCATCTGCGGACACGTGGTTCTTCCAGACCGTCAAGCGAAAATCACGGATTTTGTGAAGAAGGCTTATTACGCTTATTTTGGAGTCAAACTAGGGGACCAGGATAAGGCATTTTCCCCCCATATCTGCTGCAAAACATGTGTGGATAACTTACGGGATTGGAGGAATAGGAAAAGAAAGAGTATGCCATTTGGTGTCCCAATGGTGTGGAGGGAAGGGAAAGATCACGTTACCGATTGCTACTTCTGCATGACAAATTTAAAAGGCATCAATCGCAAGAACAAGCACCATGTTCAATATCCTGATGTTCCTTCTACCATAAAGCCAATCCCCCATGGACCAGATGTTCCTGTTCCTGAGCCGGATGTCATCATGTAATCTAGTTCTGATTCCGAATCTACTGACATGACTGATACAGGTGAGTGTGTTGCATAAGAGCCAGAAGAGGACGACCGACCGGTGCCATTGACCCAAGCCGAACTCAACGACTTGACACAAGACCTGAACCTATCTAAAGAGTCTGCCCAGCTCCTGGGTTCTCGTCTTCAACAGAAACATCTACTGGCCCCATGAACAACGTTCTATTGGTATTGAGAACGCGAGAACGAATTCAGAAAATTCTTTATGGTCGATGAAGCGTCTTCACTGACCTACTGTAACAATATTGCTGAACTGATCAAATTAATGGGTATGCAGTATGTTGCCATGGAATGGAGACTTTTTATTGACTCGTCTAACAGAAGTCTCAAGGCAGTTCTTCTGAATAACGGAAATAAGGTTTCATCAATCCCTGTTGGACACTCGGCTGAAATGAAAGAATCCCAGAACAGCATGGAACGTCTGTTGTCTGCTCTCAATTACCAGGAACATAAATGGTTGATTTGTGGAGATCTTAAAGTTGTTGGACTCATCCTAGGACTTCAAGATTGGCACACAAAGTATCCATGCTTTTTGTGCTTGTGGGATAGTCGGGATGACGACCAGCATTATGTCAGACAAGAGTGGCCATCAAGACAAGGATTAGAACCCGGGTCACACAATGTTCTGTACCACCCTCTGGTTTAACCGAGCAAGGTGTTACTTCAACCCCTACACATCAAACTCGGCCTAATGAAGAACTTTGTAGAAGCACTGGACAGAAAAGGTGGAGGATTTGCTTCCCTCCACCACAAGTTCAAACGAATCAGCATGGAGAAGCTTAAGGCAGGTATATTTGATGGTCCTCAGATAAGAAAACTCATAAAGACTCTGGTTTTGATGATTCATTAAATCCTACTGAACTCTCTGCCTGGCTGTCCATTAAGTTAGTCATTGCAAATTTCATTGGTAACCACAGAAGTCCTCAGTACCAGAAGATGGTTGATGACTTAATGGAGATCGAAAATAGGAGATCGAAAATGGGACCGAAAATGCACTTTGTTCGGTCCCATCTGGGCTATTTTCTAGAAGATTACGGAGACTGCAGTGAAGAACAGGGTGAGCGCTTTCACCAAGACATCCGTGTCATGAAGTAACGCTATCAAGGCCAATAGGATGTGAACTTTCTGGCTGACTACTGTTGGTGCCTTAAGAGGGATGTGGTGTCTGCTCGGCACAATCGGAGGGCACTGAAGAGACCATTCATCCATGAGTAGCTTATTTTGTGCATTGTACTATTCATGGTATCTATTAAAAATATTCTGTAAACCTTCTGTGAGTAAATCGGTCCAATATTTCCTGTTATGTGTTTCATTCACAACAAATATTTGGAAATATAGGAGTTTTTGGTATGTGCTCATATTTCAAAAACCTGACCTGATTGGGTAAAATGAGCATGATTTTCAGAATAAGTGCAAAAAACAACTAAAATCAGATATTATATATTTGACCTTGAAAACAACGCAGACCATTGTATAATAAGACCAAAATGTCGGCACATACAATAGTAAAAATGTTTATGATCCCTCACTTTCATTTAGAGTTTCATGTGGTTTTCCTTTAGAGAAAATATTATCAAAATACAGTTACTTGCGTAAGTCGAACAATCGTTCATATTTACTGCCACAATATTTCGGTGTACCATAATCACACTATCTCCAAATTTTCTGCCCCAAATCTCCCATCACGATGACAGACGCGCAGCTCTCTGTTCACCAACCATTGTCAGCCTCATAGGTGGGCGTTATCGCGATAATTTATCACGATAACGATATCGGGTTATCGGTTATCCGATATTTTTTCCCGCGTTATCGATTCATCAGTATCGCCGATACTTTTGGTTCCAAACTAGCGATAATCGATAATTTCAGTTCTTGGTTCCAGTTTAGCACAGGGGTGAGCCGCGCGTGCCTTGGAGGTAGAAATAGGTTTCTCCGAGTTGGGGAGGAGGATCCTCAAAACCTATAAGGAGATGAAGGAGAGCCTCACCAGGTAAGAAACTAAGAAACATTATTCAAATATTCTTATTATTGTATTATAAAATAACGCTATATATAGTCAATAATCAATATTGTATTATAATTTTGGATTCATCGATTTATCGGTTGTTACCTTATCGGGCGATAAATTTATCGCCAGTTATCGATTATCGGTTATCGCCGATAAGGTTATCTGTTATCGTGATGCATTTTGGCGTTATCGCGACCACCTATGGTCAGCCTCCTCTGTTCAAAGCGACTCATTAATCCCTTCTCGCATTTCAATCAATGACACCATACCTTTATATCCCATTATGTACTATGAAGCATTCGACAATGGGTTAAGAGATGCATGGCATACAAGAAGTCGAAAGTACAAAGCATGAACAACCAGCATATACACTATTCTTAGCACACCAGACAGTCGTTTTCATACTATACACACAAACGTGCTGGGTCCCTCCCGACCACTTGTGTTAGCTCTACATATGTCATGATTGTCTTCTGTCGTTACAAAGTTACAAAGAGTGGCTGGAAGCCTTTCCGCTAAAAGAAGTCATGTCCAAGTCCATAACAGAGTGTATTTTCACCAAGTACAGTTTCCGATCTGGAGACCCAGTCTGTATAATTTCGCACAATTCACTGTAGTTTTAATCGAATTATTCACAAAACTCTTGAAGCTCACCTCAATCCCAAAGGCAACGTAATTTTGCAAGGCAAACGTCGAATGATTAAATTTATCTCTGCTATAAAAGGACTCCATCTAATTGCCTAAAAAACTTGCCTGCCGTCCAAAGTCGACCAATGGATTCTCTACATCTCAAGCGGTGTACGGCTCTTGTGTTTTTCTACCCAGTGACCTCTTCATAACTCGAGAAAATGACCCTCTACAGAACGAGTTTGTCCTGCGTCTTTTATTCTAAAGGACCTAGAAGAGTGTTCGAAATGTATTCGTTCGAGACATGCGAGTACGTACCAGTTTCTCCACACACTATACAGACATGTATAGGATGTTACGTAAGAAAACAAAACCTACATAATATAAGAGTCAAAGAGTATCATAGGCACGAACACACACCAGAACTTTGAAACCTTCACACATTCACACCAAATCAACTGATGTCAAGAATGACTTCCCTCCTATATACCATTCAAGAGAGACTATGAGGTGGAATTTGAGGTCAATTACATTCCGGCTAGTTAAATAACCGCGATGTTATCCTCTTCCTGTCCTCAGCTCTTCTCATCACTCCAGACATGGTATCGCGGTACTCTCAAGTTATTATGCTCATTTTTATGCTCCAACTTTTTTATTGTTTTCATTGTATCTACTATCCGAAATATTATATTTCGCTAACTTATCTTTACTAGAGGAATATATGAGTAGAAAAACTATTTTCAAATTTATATTTTTCCTTAATATTATTATTATTTTTTATTGTTCCAATTTCCACGATGCAATGTTTCATGTATCGCAAATCTATATTTACAACGTGCCATTGAGGAATGTGAAAAACGCCCCTTCGAAGTGCATCATTCCATATGTTAACTTCATTAAATGTGCAACCAGTGGCTGCTCGTAGCTAAAATTAGCGAGGGTCCTGCATCAGATTTTTTTTAGGATTGTTTTAATATTGTGTAAAAGGAAATAAACATATAAAAAGAAAATTTATAGATAAACTTGATAAAATCCTAAACAGAACAAAGTTAAAAAAAATTACTCACTACTACAGTTTATTATTTTGGATAAAATTTCGCGGGTTTTTTTAACCTTTATGTTGTGTTCATTGATTGAAAGTCTGTAGGCCTCACTAAGTTTCTCCATAATATTTACGGTTCCTAAAAGTGAGAGTGAAACCACGTTATCAACGTGCTGCTTTCACTTCTCATGCTTTTCAGTTTTTTCTTTCATTTTCTTTATATTTCTGAAACCATCTTTTTTCCACGTTTCAACACTTCCAAACAGCAAACACGGGAAGCAAAACAGTGCAGTTTTTACTTCACAGCCGCAAAACTAACTTTTTCATTGGTACCGTTCAGAATTAAAGCTACCAATATATTTCTTGTTGTTGCTTATGCCTGGCTAAGATATCATGAAGAGACAGCTGTGGAAACTTAAGGTGTTGAAGTTCACTTACAATCACATAACTTATTTGTTGGGGATGCAAGGAGGTCATGATTAAATTTTCTGTAAAATAAAAGAACCGAAAAAAATATGAATAAAATTCTACACTTTATCACATTCAAGAATATAAACGCGTTTTTAAGCACAACACACGCGGAGTATAATAGAAACACTACCTTCCACCAGCACACCATGGTCGGCACTGCGTGAGCCACAATACTCCTCTCGCTAGTGTGCAGCTTCCTATCTTGGACATGTGAGCATGCGTACAACAGCCAAACACCGCGTCGCTGGAACTGTGAATCGCACAGTTCTATACAAGAATTTTTGTATATTTTTCATAAACTAGCGGATGGCTACTGACATTAAGCTTAATGATTATATAATGTACACGTATAAAGAAAAAAGACTCATTATATTGAATGTTATCGATAATATCGAGTGAAAATACGGTGTGCTACAGTTCCGCAGTACCTATACATGAACCGCCACTATGTCACTGTCAACCATGCACGATGTAATGCCTCATTGTATTCGATCAAAAGGCATTACGAGACAGCCTACCTTCTAAAATGTTATTGTTTTTTTTTTCTTGTCAACTATGTACGAAACAATCATTGCAATCCACCATCGAGCCACCATTCCTCCTTCACAAATTATACAGGTCGATTAACTTGAATTTATTTCTGAGCAAAGATGAAGTTTACTTTTGATAGACCCATTTCTGATGCAGATT
Organism: Ceratothoa steindachneri; assembly: GCA_963969495.1. Taxonomy (NCBI): domain Eukaryota; kingdom Metazoa; phylum Arthropoda; class Malacostraca; order Isopoda; family Cymothoidae; genus Ceratothoa; species Ceratothoa steindachneri. Next base: position 18,008,414 of record OZ018324.1, on the reverse strand, counting down.
TGGAATTTACAGTCCATTTAAGCATATTACGTGTCATTTTGTTAGATCACTTTCTATTATCCGCCATTAGTGTAGCAAGAAGGTATATAGATAAGCGAGCGTAGATTTGTAGTTTGTGTCTGATGGTGAATTATTGCAGAAATTCAACGTTCCAAGGTTTGAGGCATATATAGATAAGTATACATACCTTTAAAGTACACAATAGAACAAACTTGATTCATTATCACAAACTAACATTTCAAGTAAAGACAAAACAAATGGAATTTTTAATGTGCCATAGGGATGTTTCATTTGTCATAAAAATATATATTGATACAACTTAAAACAATGAGCTTTGGAATTCTTTGTGTGCTCCATTTCAGATTCTTCTCTATACAACATCCAACAGCAATATGCAAGTATTCTCCGTTCCAGAAACTCTGGTATTACATGCTCCATAGCGCTTATACCTTGATGGAAGCGCTCTCCTTGTTCATCGGGAACTGCTCCCAGGTCTTCTTGAAGTCGTTCAGATGTGAGTGGAGGAAAGTAACTTTTAGGAGACATTTTGCATCCCAAAGCAGCATGAGATGTTAGAAGTCTCTTAACAATATTTTCAAAATCCGGTGACCTCTTGTTTCCCAAGAAATTTTCCCAACGCCACCCAAATGAGTTTTAGGCATCCAGCTTCAGGTCATCTAGACTTGTGCAGTGGTTCTCAACTCGTTTCAGGCCATGAACCATCAACCCAATAAATAAATGTCGTGGACTATTTCATTTCTGAATAAGGATATAAGTATACACAACAAGCATTTTGGTTTGAAATACATTTTTTCAAAACAATTTCTAAAAATTCTATAAAATAATAGCCAGCTAACATTTCAATCTGAAATATATTTCTTACAAACATAATTTCCTGGAAATTAAATACTTATCTAACATTTTGCCGTAAAGTTTATTTCAAACAAACAGAAATTTGAAATTATGCAGGAATATACAACTAACAAACACTTCCTCTTCATATTTGCTTAATTAATTTTTCCTTGTAACCAGACTTTTGGATTCTCTTCTCACTCACTAGCTTTTCAATGTTAGGAATGGTACTTGATAAAGCACAACGAATATCGCTTTCCACTGCAAGCCTATTCTTCTGTTTCTACTTAATGTGCTGCAGACATTAAAATCCACTCTCGAACATGTAAGTTGATGCAAATAGCAAAAAATATCTGACTGCATGTGATGACAGATTTGGTTAAGTACCAATCATACTGGCCTATTTTTTCCCATGATAGACCACTGGTACATATCTTGAGCCACCAAATCATTTTTCAGCTCCAAAAATTCCTCCTGTAGACCCTCTGGAACACTATGAACAGCTAATTCATCCCGCAGCTTTCGTAAACGATCGAGAATTTGCATCTGAATGCATTTCTTTTCCCCGTGCATGACATCCACACGTGGAAATTGAACCAAATTGTTACTTGCGACTTGTCCAATCCAGAGTTCTAGCTTCTGAAGAAAAGCCTTGATGATGCCTTGGTGAAAAAACAGATTTGCACATTTCCCTTGTAGCTGAAGATTCAGTTTGTTCGAGATTTCAAAAATATCCGCAAGGTATGCAAGTTCTAATTCTCACTGTATCAGCATATTTTTTTTAAATCCTCTTTTTCTTGCGAATGGATAAATAAAGTCAGTTCTTCCCTCAGTTAAAAATTTTGTTGAGTTTATTACTTGCTGACAACCACCGTGCAGTAGTGTAGAACAGCAACACCTCAAATCTTTGAACCCATGTCCTGGCATAATTTTTTTGTGAACAGCCTGGTGTTCACTGCTGAAGTTCTGATGTAATTAACCACCATCACCAATCCTTTCAAATTGGTGTTCAGGTGACCCGGCAGTGTTTTTGATTTTTGATGTCGATGCCTCTCTGTGAATGAAGCAGTGAATACTAGTTACCAATGGAGCACGCTGCTTCACCAACGCTTAGAAGCCTGATCTTGAGCCTAGCATCGCAGGTGCACCATCAGTGGTAACACCCACCAAATTTTCTCAATCCAGACCATTTACTTCGAAGAAATTGTTAACAATTTCTAACACATTCTGAGCTCTTGTGGTGGTGTCAAAAGTCTTACAAAAGAGAAATTCTTCTTTGATGTCTCCATCAAGCATGTATCGCGCAAATGCCAATAGCTGAGAGGACAGTGAGACATCAGTTGATTCATCCAACTGTATGGCAAACCATGAATATTTCTTTATTTAATCTACTACTTGTTCACTGATGCTTTGTGAGATATCATTTATTCGTCTTGATACAGTGCCATTAAATACAGTTATATCATTTGCTTCCATGCTGCGTCCTCGCCAACAAGTCTCACCATTTCTTTTGCACAGGGTAGCACAAGTTGCTCTACAATTGTATGAGGCTTCTTGGCGAGTGTAACTTTGTATGCTACAATGTAGGAATCCCGCACTGCATTGTAGTTCATTTCATAGAATGTACCTGATGAGTCAAGGCGCTGCCGCTTGAGTGCTGATAACTGCCGCTCAAAATAATCTTTGTCATTTTCCAACAAATTGGGGTGACACTTTTCGAGATGGACCTTAAGCTTAGCTGGCTTCAGTGACTCATAGCTCCAAGACTTTGAAGCAAATAACACACTGTGGTAACTCCATCCCATCTTTTTCTTGACAAGTGAAGCCGAATTTAATGTAGTCCTCTGAATACTTGCGCTTGACATTCCTTCCCACCATTGCCATTTATTCAGATTTGTGGGCATTGCAACGAAATATATGTTATGTGTTGAGTTTGGCAATACTAATGATAAAATCAATAATATAGCACCATGTAGCGTAAACAGCATAAACCAGCATAACACAGCACGCAGCATAACAACTGGCCATAAATATTTCACTATTTTCACACTTCCTCCCTACTTCATCTAGTAAAAAAATTACTACATTTTACAGTAGAAAATAAAATCAAATTACTCCATAGCTGTAAAACAGCACAGGACGAATGATGCAACTAATCAGTTCAGCAGTTCGGTGGCTACTGGCTACAGCACTTTACGACAGTGTTATGTGTAGCCGCGCGGCAGCTGACAGAATCAACAGGATAGCTCAGCTCGTCACCTTAACTCATACAGTACAAGTATGTACTAGGTTAGGGTCACCTATAGCGGCGTGAATCTTGGATATTCATTTTAGAATAGATTAAATTGAAAAAATTAAAGTGACTCTAAATGCTACTTAGTAGCTAAAACTTAAAAATTGCCAATATATTTCTTTAATAGGAATAATATAATAAAATGGATGGCATTATTTTATTTTATTAAATTGTTCGTACTGAATTTTCAGTAAATTTTAAATTATGTACACTCATTTCCAGTTTGTTACCAAATACAGTGGTCGTCCTGTGAACCACTCAAAAAGTCACTATGAACAATCAGTGGTCCATGGAGAACCCGTTGAGAACCACTGTCTTAGAGTTTCTCTCCACAATTGTTTTCACAAAGTGCTTTAAAAAACCAGCTTGTTCTGAAAAAGATGAAGCAGAACATTTTGTGAAGCGACCAGAAGTTTATTCTCGATTTTTTAAATTCATAGTTCGTAAGTCCAGCTTGACAGCACAGCACATATATACTCGTAATGTGTGGTAGTCCCAGAGCACAAAAACGCACTGCTTTGTGAAACGTGAATGCATTGCCATGAATATACCAATGACTTTCAAGTCAAAAATATAATTTCCAATTGTATTTCTAGAATTGTATTGCATCTATTTAGAAGTAACTCGATGTTCTATTACACCCTTTTATGTGCACTGAATGTCCTACAGGAACAGAGGCGTTCTTGCTCCCATTATGAAGCAACAATGGCTCTCCGCCCATTTTCGATGAATTGCTGAATAAGTGGCGCTGAGATAGATCGTGCTCTTGCGATAGGATGCGGAACTCTACCAATACCATTGCAAAAAAGATAATGATTCGTTAAATGTAAAAACTGAACTAAGGGTTTAAGTCCTTTTCCTGGAATATATTACCCGAACGTCCTTTTCTTGAGCAGACATTTTTCTTTCATGAGATGACAACAGTTCAGCTTTATCCTTCAGGAGTGCTAAATCTCTGACCAGACCAAATCATTTAATTCTGGTTGAGAGAACTGTTTTGGTTCGACTTCCTTATCAAGTAAGTAGATAGATAGGTAGGCAGGCAGGCAGGCAGGCAGGAAGAAGGAGGGGGGAGGGGTATTGTTTTGTCCCCAAACCATGCATACATTTTTTAAAAACCTATAATAGAGCGAACGAACCTAGTAACAGATTCAGATTAACTTTATTTATTTTTATAAATAAAAAAATACCCTGTCGAAAAAATATTTTAATTTCTTTTTCAATTTATTTTAAACGGGGAAGTGTTCGAACTCTTGACCATTGAAATTAATGCACCACTGAGCTCTTTCATTCACTGATTGGCAGACTGCCACAACAATGTTTCTTCACGCTTCTTCGAATGTGCCCTTCATTGTTTGAGTTATGTAAGTTTTCTGAATATTCATTTTTCAAATGACCCCATCAAAAGAGTCAAATGGGTTCAAATCGGAGGTCAACGGCGTGATGAATATTCGAATTGTAGGAAAGAGTCCTTACCCTGAAGCATGTTGATATCTCCTTAGGATATAAAAATCTACTGAATTTGCTAGTCTGTTCAGTTGTGTTATATATATATATATATATATATATATATATATATATATATATATATATATATATATATATATATATATATATATATATATAGATATATTTTACAAGAGAAAGAAAAATTGGACGCGAATGAGCAATGAGATAAGAAACCGGAGATTTTTAGAGGCAAGAGAAAGGGACATTAGAAGAACACTCAGGAACAAAGAGAGCAGAGGGCGGCAAAAGGAAGGCGATCCTTTACCGAGGTGATAGAAATAACGCTAGGAGAAAAAGTTTGAAATTCCTGGCCGGGACTCGAACCTTGGATCTGCTGATTACCGGTCTGATGCTCTACCGTTAAGCTACCAGGCACAGTAACTCTACTTCGCCCAAAGCGTTACCGCATCAAACCCAGTATCTCCCTAAGCTAGGAACCTCTAAGGAATTTTTATACCACATCTTCTTACCCGCTCACAATTTAAAGGCTCATTTCCCAAGTCACATACAAAGAAGAAAGAGCAAATACAGGTTCTGCGGGTGATAACAACCACCAGAGGGCTTTCGCCATATATATTTTCTGGCTTTCAAAACCATTTTGAAGACAGAAAGAAAGATGCAGAAACCTTATATTGCAGACTATATATACATATAGTACAAGAGAAAAAGAAAATTGGATGCGAATGAACAATGAGACAAGAAACATGAGGGTTTTTTTTAGAGGTAAGAGAAAGGGACATTAGAAGAAGATTAGAATCAAAGAGAGCAGAGGGCGGCACAATGAAGCAATCCTTTACCGAGAAGACAGGCAGAAAATAAATATGGTGATGGCGAAAGCCCTGTGGTGTTTGTTATCACCCGCTGAACTTGTATTTGCTTTTTCTTTATATATATATCCATTAAACCACATTGAAAGAGAAAACGGAATAATTTTCCCTTGCAGTAATATTTGTATTAGCTTTTTTCGAAAAAATCCGTGCAGGGAAAGGATTCGAACCAGGCACACTGAGGCAGCGAGCACCGCTTTGATCACAGTTAAAAGTATGCCGTTAGTACACTAACGGCAGGCACACTGAGGCAGCGGTGCTCGCTGCCTCAGTGTGCCTGGTTCGAATCCCTTCCCTGCACGGATTTTTTCGAAAAAAGATAATACAAATATTACTGCAAGGGAAAATTATTCCGTTTTCTCTCTCAATGTGGTTTAATGGATTAATTTTCATCATTCTCTCGCGCTACTTTGAGATATATATATATATATATATATATATATATATATATATATATATATATATATATATATATATATCAAGGCAATAGATCAATTTGGTATATAGAGTAAGCAAGTGGGAGGTTTTCGGCCAACAAACTCAGTTTCGAGCGGATTAAGCCTCTCGTCCTTGGTTCCTTGCATCTCTTCATCTGTCCAACGCTTCTTTCTTTTCCAACGGGAAATTCCTCCTGTATCTTTTCGCTTTACACACATAATGTGTTTGTATAAATCATGAGATGTTGTAAAAAAACCAGCTATCTTCTCAACTTCTTCTGCTTGCCATTTTGATTTCATAGCTGATATCAGAGTCTACACGTCGGTGCCTTCCCTTCCAGCCCCAACTCCTCTAGGAGGGTGGGCGGCAATATATCTTCCCTACATTTTCACTTCTCTCTCCCTTCACTAATTTCTTTACATATCTCGCCTTGTGACGATGGAGAGACGCCTTCGTTGGTTTTCGCTTTAATTTTTCATGGGGAAAATGCATCGATTTCCCCCCACAAGGGAGCCATCCTGGCAGAACGAGGCCAAGAGAGTTGCGTACCTCATCCTCTATAGAGCTCGAATTAATTGTTCTAATGAGTCTACCTTTCACAAATTTTCACTTCCCTACTTTTCTCCTTTTCCTACTTTTCACCTATTCATCCACCAAAGGAGATGCCCTCGTTAGTCTTACATTTATCTAGTTTTAATAAATAATCCTCAAATTTCCAAGATAGTTTCTAATTCCCCACAATTTAGTATAATTGAGGGTATTTTCTCCCCCGTGTTTTCCTTTCCTTGTTCTCCTTTGTCCTTCTTTCTTTAATGGCGACAATTTTCGGTGTCCTTAAGGGTGTTCCTGTAAGTTTTCTTTCAGGATTTACAGTATTATGGCACCATTAATGGCACTATGAGATTACAGTTAACTGTAGCGTACAAATTTAACGACCTAAACCCACAGAATGGTTGGAACATAATGACGTATTTCTGAATCTATAAATGGAGTGGTTACCACATACAGGCAGTCAGCAATACCTCCTAGAGTAGACCATTCTAATAATAACAAGGTCAACAGACCTAAGTCGCGTGCTCTCAATTATTCTGATTTATGACCACATGACCTTACGACCTTCAAAACTTTTAACAGGTGGGGCAATCCGACCCATAGTTAGTTTTCTTTTAATAATTACAGGGCTAACCTTGGTAAGACCTTGGCAGTTACATCATTCGAGAGAGAATATAAAACAACACAAGGGTTTCAAATTTCGTTAGAATCGGCTGAATAGTTACGATGTTAATACCGACCGACCGATCCACCTACGAACCGACATAGTAACTGATAGAATCGCGACTAAAAAAAGCCTATTTAAAGCAGAGGGGAAATATTTGTTATCATCCTTTTAAAATCTGAGTATATTCGTATATCCTCTCTCTTGGTATCCGAACAGAAAGGAGGAATGGGTTAGAGCGTTGCTGAATGCATTCGGTAGTTTTCATCAGGTGGGTCGATGTGCACCAACGCCATTAAACCTCATGGCCCTACACTTTCCCACCCATTTATGGCGATGGGATGATATGTGTTCCAGCATGTCGTCCAGTTAGGGTTCATATCGGAACAGAAGTCCCTCGCCTCCCTCAGAAATACCCCTCCATTCAAACCTATAAATGCCCAATATCAGTTACTATTTCAGGTCGAGATTTCTTTTGAATAATCGAATTGTTTCGTTCGATTTCCAATGAACGAAATATTAGTGCCTTCAGTTCCCATTTAGGGTGAAGCCAGCAAGGTAGCATAGTAGAATGAGTGGTTGTGGTGCAAAACTCGAATACCACGCACTTGGGTTTGAGTACTCCTTTTGGGACTAAGCCAAAATGGTTGGCGCCGTCAAAATAGTGCAAAATTAAGTGATGTGTATGTGTGTGTGTGTGATTATTATTAGCAATAGTTTTAAACCCGTGTAATTAATTTGGTGGCTCATTCTCAGTGCTTTAAAAGTCTAGGTCAATAACACACATGGTGAGAGCAAGAACGAAACTTTAAAACTTGTAAATTTGATGGTTAGGTTGGGCTTGGAGCGTGTGATGGTGCGGCAAACGTGACCAGGGTCGATCAAATCATGAAGCGATGAGCATCGCTCCGATTCATTGCTATTTTTGCCTCTAAAAAGCCACTGCGTGATGTAATTTTTGTAGTTCTGTGTAGTATTCAGCTTTTATTTTTGGTCACACAGGAAATATATTGGTTCGATCACTTTCACATTGATAGGTTGGAGCAATTTCTTGGAAAAGAGAAGGTTGGTGGCGTCCATTTAAAGAAAGAAGCAAAGTGGGAAGACAGAAGGAGAAAAGCATTGAATATAGAAGATAGTAAAGGTGATGAGCGATTGCAGAGAATTGTTACTCGATATATCACTCGTTATTATAGGAGCGGACGAGTGTATTTCAAAAACTTCACTTTCAATGCCACGAACTTGGCAAAATCCTAGTATCATCGGCTTCTCAGGAGTATTCTGCTCACCCCTCTTATTTGTATTCATTTATCTCTTTCTCTCTCTCTCTCTCTCTCTCTCTCTCTCTCTCTCTCTCTCTCTCCATTACATTTCGCTCTTTCTTTACTTAGAGCAAAGATCTCTTCAGTCATCGGGAATTTTTCTTAATAAATAATACCGAGTCCCGAGTGGAAATGTTACTGATATCCAGCATATGCAGATGTCGTGGCCTCGTTAACACATTTGCCAGTCCAATGTTCTCGACCGAAGAGACGCTGGCCTGTGTTAACTTTGCTCCCCAATAGCTCTAAAATGCGCATTGATGTCCTAAGGGCCGGTTGAGTGACCTTACTCCGCCATTACACGCAATATCCTACACATTTTCCCACTAACCCTTATGCATTCTTTCGTTTAACATGACTATCATTCAAAATAAAAGGTCTTTCAACAAGGACGCTCGAGCTTTGTTAAGCGATAATGGCCATGTTGTTAAAGCGACATCTGGCAACCTCACTGTAAACTGTTCAGCAGTACTTGACAAGTTACGATGGAAGGTTATAGCGTTGAACAGCGTGTGCAAATCATCAAATGTTATTATCAAAATCAGTGCTCCGTTCGACAAACGTTCCGCGCATTACGTGATTTCTATCCTCGCCACAATCGTCCTGCCGAGTCCACTGTTCGACGCTTGGTGGCCAAATTCGAGGCAAAAGAGTCGATCAACAATCAGCCAGCACTCTTACGTCGCCGAAACGCAAGGTCTGCTGAAAACATAGCTGCCGTAAATGAGAGTGTACGGGAAAATCCGAGGCAGTCAATTTCTCGTCGTTCATAAAAACTTGGCCTTTCTGCAACTTTAGTTTGGCGAATTATGCGTAGGGACTTGGGTCAGCACACGTACAAAATCCAACTTACCCAGGAACTTAAGGTAAACGACCATAGACAACGCCGTGTGTTCGCTGATTGGGCTCTAGAGCAGTTGGAAGTTGCCCCAAATTTCCCCCAAAAAAATCATCTTCAGCGACGAGGCCCATTTTTGGACCAATGGATTTGTGAACAAGCAAAATTGTTCGATTTGGGATATGGATACTGACGACATGTGGTTCCAACAGGACGGCGCTACGTGCCACACTGCGCACGCCACGATAGACATTTTGCACCAGCGATTTCAGGGCAAGGTCATCTCGCGCGGCGGCGACGTCAACTGGCCACCGAGATCATGCGATTTAACGCAATTAGACTACTTTCTTTGGGGCTACCTTAAATCACAGATCTATGCGAATAATCCGCAAACAGTTTATGTCCTCAAAGTCAACATAACGAACACCATCCAGCAAATTCAGCCAGATTTATGCGACAAAGTCATCGAAAATTGGGCCTCCCGAATACGTTCCACCAAGCAAAGCCGCGGTAGACATTTAAACGACGTCATATTCCACACTTAATGCCATAAAATGTACTTTCAAATTTAAAATAAATTGAGTGCATATATCACACACAATTTGTTTTATTTACATTTAAAAATTAAGCGACCTTATTGAAAGACCCTATATTTCTATCAATCATTTGGGATATATTCCTTTAAAACTTCAAACACACACACATAAATAGGCTAATAGTTTTTAAGAGCTTTCAAAGATACATAAATAGGCTTATAGTTTCTATGAGGTTTCAAATAGACACAAATAGGATAGTAGTTTCAAAGAAACAGAGATAGGCTAACACTTCTAAAATGCTCTTTCAAATCTACATATCCTATTATTTTCAAAGATACAAAATGCGCTAGTAGTTTCAAAGAAGAGTCAAAAATACAAAAGTAGGCTACTAGTTTCAAAGAGATTTCAAGAATACACAAATATGCTAATAGTTTCAAAGAGGATTCACAGATAGATACATGTATAGGCTAGGAGTTTCAAATACGTTTCAAAAAGACAGATAGGCTATAAGTTCAAAGACGTTTTAAAGAAACATAGATAGACTAATAGTTTCAAAGAAGTTTCACTGAGATATAAATATTCTAGTAGTTTGAAAGAGGTTTTACAAACACATTAATAGGCTTTTAGTTTCAAAGAGGTTTCGAAGAGACATAGATAGGCTAACATTTTCAAAGAGGTTTCAAAGAGACCTGAATATGCCAGTAATCTCAAAGATGTTTCAAAGAGGTTTCAGAGAGTTTTTAACTAGGTGTCAGAGAGAGAGTAAGACATACACACATACACACACACACACACACAGATAGATAGATAGATAGAGAGGAAGAGGGGGGGCAGAGAACACAGGGTAAGCACAATCTATGTAAACCCAACATTTTCTAGGCCCTTTTCTCTACATTGGAGAACTGCCTAAAGAATTGAGGTCGATGGTGATTTGCACGCCTAAATCTTTCTCCAATTCGGTCGCCTCCAAAAGCCTTTCTAACAAATAGTAGTCTTATGAGGTTTAGCGCGACCGATGGACAGCACCTTACACTTGTTAAGATTATATGGCATCCGCCTCATCTCCGACCACTCACCTAAGCTGCAAAGGCTGTCTCTCAAGCTTTCTACTCCTTAGAGTGAGCTGAGCGCGCAGTCTAATTTGGTATCATCCACGAACTTTGCTATTGTCCATAGCAGTAATTTGTGTATATCGTTGATGTAGACAATGAATAGCAGTGGACCGAGGACATAGCCCTGGGGCACACTGCTGGTCAAAACCTCGAGGTTGCCCCTCTGACTTTCACCCTTTGCCTCCGTTCCGTCAACCACTTTTCAATCCAGTCGGCTACCTTCGGGTATACCGACGGCGCGGACTTTGGTCATTAAACTGCGGGGTGGGGCACCTTACGGAAAGCTTTTTGAAAGTCTGGGTATAAGATGTCCACAGCCTGAACTCGATCATACTCACTCAATATACTATGGAAGGATTCGAGTAGATTTGTGAGACACGATCGGTTTCTGCGAAACGCATGCTGGGAATCTAAGGTCAGGTTGTGAGATTCTAAGTGCTCAACTATGCGACCGGCAATTATGCTCTCTAGCAGTTTTCCTACCCTGGGTGTCACGTACGCCATCCTCCAGTATTCTGGTGCCTTTTCCATTTCAAGCCAATCATTGAAGATCGCAATAAGGTGTGCCGGAAGCTCACCGCTGACCTCACAGAGGATTCTGTAAAGGAAGCCATCAGGACCGGAAGACTTATACGTGTTCAGATTCCTTAGCCTAGCCACCACTTCATTGTTAGCTACAACTATTCTGTATAGCTTATTTATTCCCTTCTTCGAGGCGAACCCCCTGCCTCGGAACAGTACCGTCTACTCCCTTCGTAAACGTGGAGAGATTGAGAGATTGAGAGACAGACAGAGAGAGAATGAGAGAGATGCAGTGAGAAAGAGCAAGGAAACGAGAGAGAGAGAGAATGACAAACAGGCGAGAGATACAGAATGAAACAGAGAGAGACATAGAGAGAGGTAGAGGGGAGAAGAGGAAAGGTGGGGGAAGGAGAGAAAGGGATAAGGAGAGAGGAAGGGAGAGGGGGAGGGAGAAAGAGAGGGAGAGTAAGAAGGAGAGATATGGAGGAGGAGAGGGAGAGTTTTCTTAAATTGAGATAGGCGTCTCTTTCCTTATCGTATAGAGAAATTGGTTTGGGAGAAACGGATGAACTCTGAACGAACAGCTCTTTGACTAGAAAGACTGTTTTTAATTTCCCCCCAAATTGTAGGAGTCTGGCGTGTCCCCTGTTTGGGTAACAATTGCATTTTGAGCGTAAGTTGCCTCCGGCGGAAACCAAAAAGGAGATAGGGAGACTCTTATCTTACGAATACAAAGGATGTTCGCTTCTCTCTCTGTCGCTCCCAGAGGCAGCCAGAAGTTAAGCCGGAAGTTTCCCTGTTTACTCGGACATGTCATTTACGTGTGCACAAACCAGGGAACGGCATCTCCCACAGACCGATAAGTCCTAGTTTTTGTTTCTAAACGTAGAACTTTTCGTAAGGAGGAGAATTACTAACCGAATGGCTCCAAGTATATTGTGCCTACGATCAAAAATGGGGGAGATAGCGTGATAGCTTGGAGTTTTTTTCTTAGCGATTCAGTGGGAGATCTTCATAAAATATAAAAATAAATTAGAACAGCATGGCTATCATTAAATGCTACAGCGACACGCTATATCATATGGAACCGTCCTATCGATTAAAATTGTATTTTTCACCTCTAAAATAGTTCTAACCACACGTTTCATACTGTGTCGTAATTGTGTGGAGAATTAAAAACAGGACGGCGAGCTTACAGTCATGGACTCTCCCGTCAGCCCAGTTTCCTAATTGCAATCACCAATTGCACAGGTGCTTTTGGAACGTTTGCTGGGATTATGGAATGAAATTCTGCAAGAATATTTGCTTTCTTTGGTAGATAAGGATGGGAAGAATATGCTCTTCCTTCATCACAGCAAAAGGAGGATTTTGGGTGTCAGAAATTTTGTTATTGTTTTCTAAATCTGTATTTTTTGTTATGTTCTTCATAGTTGCATTAAAGTTGATCTATAATAAACACTGTTTCATTTATTTTTTATGTTTCATTTGTGTTTATTTCTAATTTAGGGGGGGGCCAGCCATATATATAATATTTAGAGAGAAATTCCTTTTATAACAGCAGATACCAAGTAATTATACCGGCCGGGTACCGATTAAGTACAGGCAATGTAGGACCATTCACCACTCGAATAGGTACCGGTCAACCAGGATGTGGAGAGAAGAAATAAAATCATGAGATTATGATATATGTACATATATATTTTAATGAATGAATTCTTAAAATTCATTTATTCAATACATTTCCCTATTACCACCAAAATTTATAAATAGAATACTTTCAATAATGAATTAATATTCCGTCATTTTTTTCTTCATGCGTACACTAATATTAATATATTAATTGCTCAGTTGGCAGGAGACAAACATGGAGCAGAGAAACAATCATTTTAAATGGTTGCTATGTGGCTGTCGCCCTCGCAACGACACCTGCCTTCACGATGTTTCGACTCACGCGGCATCTCTGTTACCCCTGGCAACCATTGCTTAGTAAACCCGTTCGAGATAAGACCGAAAATACAATCTAAAACAGTGGTTCCCAAACTTTTTTTCTGTCATTTCTTCCTGAACCCAGTTCAATCATCCAGAATTCCCTCTTCATGTGTACGAAGGAAAGAGTAGTCAAAACACACTGTAACTATTTACTAATTTATTTTTAAAATGTACAAATATACTGATAAACATATAGTTACATAGTAAAGCGGATAGATAGCGGTTAGTAACACTAACCGCATAACCATAGAGAGCGGTTAGTAACAACTAAAAGGATTTTTGTTTGCTCTTCTACTTTAGAATTACATTAGTGAGAAGGGTGAGGTTGCTTCTTGTGCACCAGTGTATCAATATCAGGTTAGTTTTGGCAAGAGCGCAACGTATGTCACATTCCACCTCAAGTCGGTTTCGTGCTTTGGGCTTGATTGTGAGTAAAGTAGAAAATCCAGACTCACAAAGGTAGGTTGTGGAAAACAGAATGAGTACTTTCAATGCGTTGGTGCTCAGTTGTGGGTATGCTCCACACACATTAACCCAGAAGTTTTCAAGATCTTGTGAACGAAACTCATCCTTGGCAGAAGAGTCATGTTTGAGCTCCAACAACTCATTTTGCATGTCCTCAGGGACATCATCCACCTGACATATAAATGGATTCCTTGTCAGCCTCGTTGAAATGTCTTCAGTGTTGATACCAGGGTAATATCGTTTGAACTCATCCCCCAAATGATCAAGGTGAGTGATGATTTCTTCCTTTAATGGGTCATCGATGTCTTTCTTACCAAGTATGTCTCTCCAACGCTGAAAGAATGCTGTATTTCCTTTTTTCATTTGTTTTCCCCAAAGTTGAAGTTTTGCCATGAAGGCATTGAGGGCGTCAGTGTGTACAATCACGTTGCTCCTTTGTCCCTGTAATTTCTTATTTAGTTCATTCAGTTTCAAAAATATCAGCAAGATAAGCCATTCGCGCTACAAATCCTTCCTGTTATTGTTGTAATTCAAAAGCAACTTTGCTTCTTCCTGCAGTTCAAAGACCCGCGCCAGCATGTTTCTTTTTGAAAGCCATCACATTTGTGTGAGAAATAAAAGAAAAGTGTGTTCAGCATCCATGTCTCGGCAGAGCTCGCAGAAGAGACGACTGTTCAAGGCTGATCTTTTCACATAGTTAACAATGTTTATGATGACAGTCAAGTCCATATGAAGGTTCTTTGGAATTGTCTTTGAGGCGAGAGCTTCTCTATGGATCATGCAGTGTGTTCCCTTCAAACCAGGTTGTTTCTGCTTCACAAGAGCAATGAATCCTGATCGTGAACCAAGCATATTAGGGCCACCGTCTGTGCAAACCCCTTCCAGTTTGCTCAAACTCAGTCCCGACTCTTCAAAGAAATCTGCAACTACTGACATTACATCAACTGCCTTTGTTGTCATCTCTAATGGTCAGCAAAAAAGAAACTCCTGCTCAATTCCTTTGTCAGTAATGTACCGGCTAAAAACAAGCAGTTGTGCAATGTTGGTGACATCCGTAGATTCATCAATTTGAAGGGAAAAAAAGAGCGATGACATTACCTTTGACACCACATTTTCCTTAATGTTTTCAGACATTTCGGCAATTCTGTTCTTGATGGTGTTGTTGGACAAAGAGATCTGATTCATCTTCCGTGATGCCTCCTCTCCTAACACAAGCCTCACACTCTCAACGATACATGGTTTCAAAAGGCTTTCATCCATCGTGTGAAGTTTCTTTGCCTCACCTCAAGGGCAATCATATATGAAGCCCTCACTATGCTGATGTTGATTTGTTGATACGTCCCAGATTCATCTATCTTCATCTTCTTCAAACTGGATAACTTTATCTGAAAAAAGCTAGGATTCTTATCTTTCAACTGTGGATGAGCATTTGCCAGATGTTGCTTCTGTTGGAAAGGTTTCATGATGCTATTAGAGAAGGTTTTCAAACATACAACACACTGAGGGATGTGTGCACCGTCCTTGACAAGATAGGTGAACCCGTAGTCCAAATAACAATCTCGATACAATCTTCTCTTCTTTGACATCTGAAATCAGACATAAAAAACAAGGCCTATCAATTTGGGAGAAGAAAAATAAGCATAGGCACATCCAAATACTGTATAAAAATAACAAAATTTTCCATTCGTCCCCTCTCAAAAATAAAATAAATAAATAATAGTAGACAAGTGCCGCTAATGCGGTATTATTCGAGACAATACCGCATTAGCAGTTCTAATATATTAAATTGTTTTTGTCTCTTATCTCCATAATTTCCAGGATCAGAGCCCTTTTCACTAGTCTAGTTGGGGTTATGTCGGGGGTTAATGCATCTAAATATTGTTGAATAATTGTGCCCAAGGTTTCAAACATGGAAATAGACTTGGTACAAATTGACCCCAACAAAAAGAAAACAATATACCGTATATATTAAAAAAAAACCTTCCCTAATAAACACACATATATGAAAAACATAATTTACTGACAACTACCAGTAGTCACACATACTACCATAGTTTTCAAAAACAAGTACTTTAATAAAACCTCTTGAGTACTAACAATCTCGGCCATAGCATAAAAATTGATCAATGAATTTTGACATATTATCAAGTTAACAAACTAACTATTAAAACTATAATATTATTCACATACCTTGTACTTATATAGAAAACATACTTGAGACACTGAATCAATATAGGCCCTCGTATGTGTATGTCAGATGCTCTCGGCTAACTGACCACTCATAACGCTGTGTACCACCCCCACCCCTCCCCTCAGAGCTCATGTTTGAATGTGAACCAAACCTGATCGATACAGCGCTGCCCATCTACAACAGGCATACTCTCTCTCTCTCTCTCTCTCTCTCTCTCTCTCTCTCTCTCTCTCTCTCTCTCTCTCAAACATGAGAAAATCCATCTGAGATATTTTTATTGCTAGTAGGCAGTGTAATTTTTTCCCCCAGTTTGGGAATGACTGATCTAAAACAGCATTCTATGAAGGACAAAAATCTCAGAGAGTAAAAATCCCCGAATGCATAGAGACGAATGTGCGAAGGGTACAAGGTATTAAATAATATAATATAATAAGTTTCACTAAGTTTGTTTCTTTAAGTAGTGAAGCAATGAAATGAATTTAATTCTTACTATAACCAAATAATATTTTTTATTAGTATTATCAAGAAATTAAAATCATTTTTTATAAGTATCACTTCAATATCGCCGTCATATTTGACCGAACAGGTACACGAATAACGAAATCAAGTTTAGCTGACGGCGTTACATAAAGATATCCTACCAGAAGAGGACCGGTTCTTGGTGGCCTCGGACTCACCAGCAATTGTCATACTGAACTTTATGGCTATTTCATTATCCGGTCGGGATCCGCCTGGATAAAGGCTGGTTGGCGAAGCACCACCACCAATACTACTACTACTACTGGCTTCTGTTGCTGCTACTACTACTACAGTGGAATTTTATGACCATGCAAAGTGCTCAAGGCGAAAATTAAACCCGCACCTGCGTTTATCCCTCAGAAAAAGAATACATTAACCCTTTAGCGGTCAAACATCTCAAATGAGATACTTAATTGCACCATTTTTAAATGACCGCCAAATATTTTGAATGCTCAGAAGGTTGATTTTCTGCTCCTTGGGCAAATAAGAACTCATCATCTTTCAAATCAATCAGGTTTCATTAATATTCCCGCCTTGTGGCACTAGAGAGCAGAATTTACCAAACTTAGGCAAATGCTGAAAGGGCTAACATTTCATGCAAATACTAATGGAGGTAAGTTTATCATTGCTTTATATATTTGACGGGGATTGTTGGCCCTCATTTTCTTGTAAGTTTTGTTTGGGTGTGATAATTTGAAATTAGTGCAAAACGAGTTGGCAATATGTTAGATCCCAACTGGGCTACTGTCGGCGGCTGTCGACGGACCACGCTCAGCCTAAATGGGCTCTCTTTGGCTTTAGCGGTTTCATTTTCACCGCCACTTAGGCTTTCCGAGAAATGAGATTTTAACTGTTGCGGTGTGTTTTTCTTTCTTTGATATGATCAGGTATTATTGATATTTATGTATCGTACATGTGATAGAAGAGGTACATTGATATTTATTAATTTTTAATATATGTAATTTTCAGTTAGGCCTATGTCCGGTTTTCTAATGTTTGTAATTTTACTAATTATAAAATAATATGGGGAATAGAATAATAAATTGATAGTTATCGAGATTTAGAGAGCATTAGTTTATGGTGATGTTAGCATTATTTTTTTTTAAATTTAAACCAAAATAGCATTTTTATAAATATGTTATTATTTTAGCTTATTTTTTATAGGGTTATTATATTATATAGTATTAAGTGTTAGCTATCTTATGTGACTGAGGATGAATATATATAATGATTAATATATGTTTCTATATTTTCACTTTAATACAAAGATGTTCTTTGGCCACCGGGCAGAGGAGCTAACATTGATGTCGAGCTTGAGGAAATGGATTACAACGATGATGTTTCCAACCCTGATGTCGACATAGGCGCACTTTTGGAAGACGAACTAGATGAAGATGATGACCTCTCATCTCCTTAGTCTAGAGAGACACTTGATAGTATCAATCGCTACAGCTGGTCGTTCCTTTAAATTCCTGTCGTTTTAAAGTTTACTTTCGGCGTGACCCTTTAATTTTGGCCGCTTGGAAGTTACAGTAGGTTATATTGAATCAAGTTTCCAACTACACGCGGAATTGAATGGTTTCTATTTATGGTGCAAAACTTCGTTCGCCAGTCAATTGTCTCCTGAAACACACGTTATATAGATCAAAAAAGGTGCCTCGCATAATCTTAGCTCGAATTTACTACCAAAGTAGTGACAGAAGTTATAACTTTGTACACATGCAAAATCAAAATTCTATTTTAACACCTACGCCTATATTTTATAAGGTTGATTTTAGTCATGGTTCAGACGAGTTGTGTTTTTCGTACATAGAGTTTGAATTTTCTGGATAAACACGAAATGCACAAGACCCTATGTGGATGCAAAAAGGGCGAATTTACTATCAAACAATTATGAAGAGTTGGGTGATGAATTTTTGGTATCTATGCCAGTAGCCAATAAGAATTAATATGCTTCCAGAGGATTTATGGGGATAGGGCTAATTTGCTTTCTTCGCCCGCGAGAGCCAAACTGCGATGCGTGTGGTCCGTCGAAAATCGCCCAAGAGATCCATTTGGGACACTTCATTTACACACAAATACACACAAAGAACGAATTTTTTTTAATGCACTTGAGTAAAAATATCTTGTATTTGCCTGTAGTTTAACATCCTAAGAGCATTTTCCAAAATTCTTATGGAAAGGCAAAGTGAACCAACCTTAAAGGGTTCACCGTTGTATCTCCTGCTTAAGAATGAGATAAACATTACTTTTTAAAGTAGTACAAAAGTACAACCCATGATGGAGGGTTCCGAGGCGTTGTACTATTTTGAGGTACTTTATTTCTACTCACGCGCAAGTGGATGGCAAGTGACATCTGAAGGCGTGCTTGCCTTCCCGCCCCCAACACCCACACTTTACCATCCCGATCCCAATTCTTTAAGAAGATCTGCGGGATCTCACACATTTGCATTATTTTTATACTTTCACCACTTTCTTTCGGATCTTTCATTGCAGGTTCTCTGCGTGATGCGGCCTCGTTGCTATTGGGCTTCAAATTCAGGGGGAAAATTCTCACAATTCAGTTTCCATCCTTTTTCATTTTGTTATAGGTGAGTAGCATTCTTCCATTAACAATGCCTACTTCTCGATATCCGCAGGAAATTACGAATTTCAGATAATGACTCTTGGTACTTGGAGAAAAAAATGCTAATGTGTGGGAGATATATACTCGCAGATCCTTTTTACCCTTTTAAGAGTTTAAGCATTTCGCGTACGACCTTCATATACTTCCTATACGACATTCCGATCCTGTTTACCCCATACGATTTGTACGATTTCCTTGAACCAATCACAACCTTTGTCTGACGCATTTTAAATTAACCAATTAGTGTCGAGATCTCTCTTGTCTTTGTATCGCTTCATTCCCAAAGTCACCTGTGTTTTCTCCACCCACCACATGAGGTCACTTACCAATAACGTTCCTATAATCAAAGTTATTCAAATGTCCCAAGTGTCCAGAATGTAATTTCCCCCTTTTTTTCTTCTTTGTATTTCAAGTCTCCTGTGTGTGCATATATTTGTGGCTATATCCTGCTGTCTTACCATTTTTGTTCATACCACTCGTATTCATGCCAGTGTGTCTATATTCATTCAATATAAAATAATATACTTAACTCGTCATTTTATTCAATTTCAATGACTATTCTCAACCTGTGTATTTCCAATTTATCCTTTGCTCTTAATTATATGTTAATCTCTTTCTGCTCAACCATACAATAAATATATATATATATATATATATATATATATATATATATATATATATATATATATATATGTTTATTGTATGGCTGAAATTGGTTGCGCCGACTATATATATATATATATATATAGTCAGCGCAATAGGTATTGGCGCCAAAATCGTGTGCCAATACCTATGACGAATTATCAAGGACCCCTGTAACCACCTAAAGAAAACGACAATGGTATTGGTGCGAGAGCATGAGTTAGAGTGGGGGAAGCTTATGTCCCCAAACAAAAAAAAGGTCTCAAGTACCCGCCTTGTTTTGTAGTGAGTAGGTCTTATTCCTGCTGTTACTTACGGTGTGTGTTTTTTGTGCATTGTAGGATAATGCTACGAGATCCAGAGTAGACAAAGGAACAAATCGCAGCGATATCATCGCTCTATATGGCAGGAAAGTGCAATGAAGATATCTCTATCCAGACCGGCATAGCCCTGCGCAGTGTACAGATGGACGGAAAAATGTAAGGCTGCGGGAGGTGATGACCCGCCAATCCAAGTCAAGAGGACTGGGCTGGCTAGGAAGATTTCTAAGAGGACTCTTAAGGTGCTTCAGCGAGAGGTGGAAGCTGAACCTAGTATCACAGCAAATATATTGAAAGAAAAGAACCAGCAAATCCTGCAACAGGTGGCTGTTAGGACTATCCAACGCTGCCTCAAGGACGACGTCAGCTATGAGCATCGGGCGCCACGATGTAAACCCATTCTAACTGAAAGACAGGAGAAGAAACATGTGCAATTTTTGTAAGAAATAGCTGAAGTACAACAATGAGAAGTGGAAGAATGTATTGTGGAGTGACGAGGCTACGTTACTGGGAACCGAGGAGGCAAGGTGAGTTTACGGCCAGGTACACACAGGGGACGGTCAAGTACCCTGATATCGTCATGATATGGGGTGCCTTTGGATACCATGGCAAGAGTAAGTTAGTAGTGTTGCCTAAAAACATTACAGTAAACAAAGAACGCTACCTGGAACTGTTGTGCGACCATCTGTAGGATTGCTTTGATGCATGCAAGAGTGAGGTGTTCATACTTGATGGTGCCTCTGTACACATAGCAAAATTAATCAAGGATTGGTCTGAGTTTGCCGGAATGGACTACATAAAGGACTGGCCTGGTAATAGTCCAGACTTAAACCCAATTGAAAATCTTTGGGGACTCATTAAGCGACGGCTACGTGGACGTAACACCGCAACTATGCCAAAGCTCATAAAGGAGATTCAGATCATCCGAGACAACTTGGAAGGATCAAATAAAGATAGACCCTCCAATTTTACCAAGTAATGATAGACCCTCCCATTTTACCAAGTAAAGATCATCCCTCCCAAAGTTACACTAGTAAAGCTAATCCCTCCCAACGATAAAATAAAAAAATAACTTAAAACTTTATTTAGGAACATATTCGTCAGAAAATTTTATTTTAAAACAATTAAAAATTGTAAACTTTGTAGAAGCTCTAGAAGTAAAATTTTAATAACTTAATTAAAACGGTATTGGCTGACAATCGTATCGCAAAAATCCCTGAAAAGATTGTATTTATGTCTTTCAAGCCACATAAATTCCTGTAGATAAGAGTTTACCATTTCTCTCTTACATCCTAGCATGCGTTTAATCCTTAGTTTATGCTTGTTCCAGTAGCTTTAAAACGACGATGTCATAAATTCGTATACCTCCCATTTTACCAAGTAAAGGTCATCCCTCCCCCAATTAACCAAGTAAAGTTAATTCCTCCTTTTGTCTTAGGAGAGAATATCTTAACTAGATCCACTTGGAACTCTCCACGCTCAAAAGACTTACTGAATCCGTTCCTCGAGTCCTCAAAAGGAGAAGACTCTCTACAAAGTATTAGAGGCTGGTAAGTACCCCCAAATAATTTTTAGTGTTGCAGGAAAAAAACGTACCGCGCAAATACCTTTGGCGCCGATTATATATATATATATATATATATATATATATATATATATATATATATATATATATATATATATATATATAGAGAGAGAGAGAGAGAGAGAGGAATTACAACATAAAGTCCCCCATCCCTGCGGAGAAAGCAAGAGAATCGAGCCACATGAGGAGACTCGTGGGAACGTTAGCCAGCGAATAACAGTCTAACTGCCTACCCTGTTTGATTTTCCTACCGCATAGGTAGTCGGAGCGACCAGCTGTGCTAAGGTGACCACCAAAGGCGCTTAAACAGCGCTTAAAAGATCCAATTACCTACGAGATTTGTAGGCCCGTGGTTAAATCGCCAAAAAGCTGTGCCAGTCAAAAGGAACACCAAGGATGGGAAAGGTTGGTGGTGTCTCTAATTAAGAAGCCGACTTGGGCACCACGGTGCCACCCTCCTAACCCTTCGCTCTCCCCTCTGCGTCCTCGCCCCTTTCCCCTTAGATGGGGCGGTCGCCAGCCTATAAATAAGCTCCTGAAGGAAAGAGAAAAGATTAATTCGAGGAGAGACGATAAAGGATCAGTTCGAGAAGATCGAGCCTTCTTCCAGTGTCTAATTAACTTAAAACGTCACGTTTTGTATCGGTACCAGACCGAACCATCCTGTACATACTTAGAAGTAGTCTGACTGGATTACCATTCCTAGGGCCAAACCAGGAATTTCGGCAGCAAGAGAAGAAGGATTATTTCGGTGCCAGCCCGAAGCATCCTGCACAGGCTGAGTAAGAAGCTTAGCAAGACCAATATTCCTAGTGCCAAACAGGAATTTCGCAAGTAAGATAATAGAAGAACCAGTCACCCTTGAGTGACTCTCAAAGTGCGATCTTAAAACCGAAGAATTAGACATCGGATTCCCTTACCTCCATCCCATCTCGAGGAAAATCTACCATATCGGCCGCTCCAACACCCCGAAGCGCGAGAAAAGCCATCTAGTGACATCCGGCAATCCCTGATCCTTTCTGTCATGTAAGTTAGAATGACCATTTATATTCGTATTGCGTTAGTATGAGTTTATTACGGTACTCAAATTAACTGAAGTAGAAACAATTGTGCGTGAACCCCGTCATATTTACTAGTAGAAGAGTGTAGTTTAATTTGATGTTTAACGCTAATCTAAAAGGGTCACTATAAAATAACTAATCGATAATTGGTTTGTTTACTTGAAGCCTACTTTTTTTATTATTTGGTCAAGAATAGATTCTGTAATAGGCCCAGTTTTAAGTATGGTTAACCTCATTAAACTTATTAGGTGAATATAAATATTTTTACTGTTTATTTTTGTAGTTAACTGATAAAGTTAAAATATACGTTTATTTTGGGATAATTCTGGTGTTTCAATGGATTAAACGCTGTGACACTCTCTCAACAATAAAGTAATTAAAAAGTCCACTCGACCAATATTGAAGTATTGTTGTCTTTTGTAATTAATAGGAGCAGACCGGCATCCTTAAAACAACAAATACAATACGATTATACGACAATATATATATATATATATATATATATATATATATATATATATATATATATATATATATATATATATATATATATATATATATTACCTGATTATTAAGTTTAATTAATACATTCTATAAACTTTCAAATTTATTTCTTCTCCAGAAATATTGACGCGGTTTCCTAATTTAAACTATCTATTCCCGACGCTCCCTCGTTTTCCTTTTAAAATTGTCCCTCTTGTAACGAACTTCGTTTTTGCTCATCGCTACCTTGTCATATCCTCATTCTATTATCTAAATTTAAAGCAGATTAATGATAGAGTTATCTAGGCATGTTCATTAACCACCAATTGCTTGATTGGTGCAATCATTAATCAAACAGCTTTAGCTCCGGCGAACATCTGATATCTTCCTCTCAGGAAAGTCACATTAGTTATGGTTAGCACTTGAATGTGAGTCTAATCTTCTGTTTGTGCAGCTAGCATTTATGATCTGTTTGTGCTTCTGTCATTCATGATATTCTGTTAGCGTTGCTGGCATTCATGATATTTAGTTTGTTTTGTTGGTATTCATGATCTTCTGTTTGTGCATTTGGCATTCATGGTCTTCTGTTTCTGCTGCTGGCATTTATGATTATAAATTTGTGCCTTTGGCATTCGTGATTTTATGTTTATGCTGCTGGCATTTATGATCAGCTGCATGTGTCTTTTGCATTCATAGTCTTCTGTTTGTGCCTTTGGCATTCAGGATCATCTGTTTGTGCATTTAGCATTAATGGTCTTCTGTTTGTGCCTTTGACATTCATGATCATCTGTTTGTGCATTTAGCATTCAGGATCTTTTGCTTGTGTCTGCATTCATGATATTTTATTTGTGTTGTTGCAATTCATGATCTGTTTGTGTTGCTGGCATTAATAATATTCCGTTGGTGCTGTTTGTTCATGATATTTTGTTTGTACTGTTAGTATTCATGTTCTTCTGTTTGTACTGTTGGCATTCATGATCTTCTTTTGGGAGGGGGGCTGTTGTTATTCAGGATTCTCAACACAGATTACTTTTTAAGCCTATTTTAGTCATAAATTTGGCCTCGCTACCTTTCTAGAGCTTTATAAAACACGCCACCGGGGCCTTGGATTTCGTCTCATCCGCAGCAGTTTTACCTTTTCTTCTATTTATCCACATTTCGACTTTCATTACTTTCCACTGAATGAAAATGCCATCGATGGTTATATCAGTTTTCGTTACTCTCTCCATTCATTTGAATTGGAAAGTGTCTTAGTGGTATTTTATGGATAGATGGCGTTACGTAAAAAGGTTACGCGAGGGCGGGGTTAGATGTTTAGGACAAGGGTAGGATTCGAGTCATCGGCACAAGCAAAGAGAGCGACGCGATCTCCCTTATGCGCTATCTACTTCGATAGATAATTAATGTCTACAATATATAAATTGGTATTTGCAAATATGTAGGCTACAATAAAAAGTAAAATAATAATATGAATTTAGAGCTGCTAGAACTAGAATCATTGAAAAGATAAATAAAACTAGCTAACTCAAAAAGAGAATGAATGAACATCAGTTGGAAGAGAATGAGGATGAAGATTGAATGAGTAGAAGAGATAGCAATGATTTTTTTTAATCGGATAATAAACGCTTCTAAGCCTTAAAGAAGCTTTTTGTCAAGAATCAAAGATAGACCATATTTCAAGGTCAGAAATAAGTGCATACAGAACCAATTTTAACCCTATTGGATGATACTATATCTAAAGCTGGAAATTTGTATTGGAAA
The DNA here is from genome assembly GCA_963969495.1 of Ceratothoa steindachneri. NCBI lineage: Eukaryota > Metazoa > Arthropoda > Malacostraca > Isopoda > Cymothoidae > Ceratothoa > Ceratothoa steindachneri. The sequence continues at coordinate 17,983,307 of OZ018324.1, read as the reverse complement.
AAATGGGTGGAGCAAATATTGTATGAGCTGCCAAACTATCCACGCTAAAAATATCTCTCTTTAAGGTCCCTATAAATAGAACTGATTCAAAAAAATTTCTCGCCTCTCACGTCAGTCTATTTGCTCAATTCTCGCAGATAGTTTCACTCCCTTTTTTATCTTATTTTTCCCCACGGAAGAATTGGATATTGGTGCCATCGGATTTGGGGTTGAATAATGATAGGAGGCAGACGATAGGCTAAAGAAACGGCATTTCTAAGTCTCAAGGGTGGCTAGAACAAGTTGTAGCAGGGTTGTAATATATTGGTTTTGCATGTCATTTATCTTGTTCTCAGGCAGTGCGAGAAACAAATACCTTGTAGGCATCCAAATCGAATATTTAGAACTTAGCTGCCTGGACTAAAGGGGATATGTATGGTTCGTAAATATCTATTTTGAAGAATACCAAAACAAGCACAGGGAATTTGAGGAAAATGGTACCAAGGCACACATGTCCAATAGACACATATACCCAGCAGCACACACCAACACACCATATCAGGTGACGATAGGCAAGATGGAAAGTCTTTTATAATAATACTGTTACCGTCTTCTACGCATGACGTAAAAGGTGACTAAGCCGGATATGGGCGCTAGCTTGAGAGGCTGCGCATCAGAAAGTTTTGTTATAGGCGGTAGTCAAAGGGTAAGCGAGTTAAGCCTCTTCGAGAGTGGTGCGATTACCAAAGGGTGATTTGTCACCGCTTTTTGTCGGTACCACTCTTGGGGCAGCCAAATGGGTCTCTTGCTTAGTAGTTTGGGTAAATTGCTGATTGGTGATTTCCTCAAAAGGTAAAAGGAATCTTGGATCTGAATTCAATATTCTTTATTCGGCGGGAGTTTGGACTCGTCTTCAGATTTCAACCTTACAATTACAATTTACAATTTAGGTTAAAGTGATGAAATTGTGTGGTAGGTATATAAAGGTGTGAATATGTTTTCTAGTTTGCCCTGGTGTTAGGGAATCACTAGCATTCTTCTTATTTGTGTTTTAATAATAAAAATTCCACCGTCAAAAAGTATCTGACTGTCTTTGACAGCCAGTTTCCTCCGTTATAATATATTTATTTATGTATTTGGTTATTACTGTTCCTCCGTCGAAGCATTCAAGCCTTTCAAGGTTGCTCTCATGCTGAATGAATCTCAAGTTTTGAGTTTTTGGTAATCTATTTTATTTGGGCACTTCGCCTCTTTTCATCGTTTGATTTTAGTTGACATGATTTTATTATCTAATGGGTATTGGGAATTGGGCACTTCGCCTCTTTTTATTCTTAAATTTTGATTATTTGGTTTGGGCACTTCGCCTCTTTTATATTTAAAGTTAGCTTTAATTTTTTACTTTCTACTATGTTTATATTGGGCGGGGGGGGGGGAACTTTAGTGTGGGCACTTCGCCTCTTTTTCAATCGTTATTTACAATTGTTGATTTGGTTGGACTAATTGTCAAATTTTTTAATTTTAAAATCACAGTACTTTAGAGTAGTGGACTATTACTACGTATACATAGGTAGTATCACTTCTCTCGCGCAGGTTCTACTACTAGGGAACAGAGCAGTTCTACCTATAGCGCGTCTACGGTTTGCACGTATATTTATGTTCAGGTTCATGTTCGGGAGTATATCTTGGTCTATCTTCTCCCAAGTCTTTCTCCCTAGCCTTTGGATCTCCGTATTGATCGGCTTTAGACCGATTCTTTGGTGAAGAACCGTTTGCCGAATACGGTCGATCCTTTGCGTGCCAGTAATCAGCAGAGTGGCTTTATTCTGTACCCTCTGCATCATTCTGAGAGAGGTACAGCTTGCCATCTGCGTGATCACGGCCGGGTACACTAGGACTGAGCGTACCAAGGCCATGTACAGCTTTTTGGTGTTTGGCACGCTGAGGCCTCGGAAACGGTAAAGTTTCCTCAGCTCTCTTTTGGCTAGGGAGACTCTGGTTTTGATGTGCGTCTTGTATCCCGTTTTAAATAGTTGTAAGCCCAGGACTTTACCCTCGTTGGAGTACGGATATATTTCGTTATTGACGATGACGTCGTCTACCTTCCGGCGGTTCATTAGAATGATAGTGAACTTCTGGCGGTTGGTTTTGATTTTCCACTTCCTCTCATATCTGTTGATATTTTCTATTTCGACAGCTGTCGCCCTCGCCTGACTTCCAGAGTTCCTGAATGGACTCAGGACGATTTGGGTAATGTCATCTGCCTATTGCAGATACATCGAATCGTACCTCACTGGAACAGGCAGGTCGATCGTGTACACGAGATACAGCAGAGGGCTGAGACAGCTGCCTTGTGGAACTCCCGCCTCGAGTTCGAATTCGGGTCCTTTGCAGCCTTCGATTGCAATTCGGGCTCTCCTATCGGAGACATAGTTGCAAAGGATCCTTTCCAGGAATGGGTTAAGCTGGAGGTTGAGGATCTTGTACTGTAATCCTCTCAGCCAAACCTTATCGAAGCGAGTTTTTCCGCAAGGAGGGCGATGGCTGTTTCCGTTCCTCGTCACTTGCTGAACCCGTGCTTCTGAGGGTTGTGGGTTCCTAGCTCAGCTAGTTGTTCTTGAAGCCTGTCAGCTAGGAGTCTCTCGTAGACTTTCGCAACAAACTCCAGCAGGGCGATTGGCCTGTAATTTACCAGTTGATCAGGGGGTTTACCTCCCTTGGGTATGAAGATCACCTTAGCAATCTTGAAACCTTCCGGGAAGTAGCCCGTGTTCAGGGAAGCGTTGTAGATGTTAACGATTCCCTGAATGATCTGCTGTGGGGTGTTTACCAAGTTATTTCTGGTGATACCCGTCCAGCCTGGTGCCTTTTGTCGAAAGGCTTTTACAGTGGCCATGACGTCCTCTGATGTTATGACGCGTCCGTGGCCTGCCATCTCCCTGCCTTCGTTGACTTGATGTAGTGGGTGCGTGCGATGCATTTCCTGATTTAGTTCTTCAATCAGTTGGCCTTCGAATTCCTGGTCGAACTCGTCGTTTTCCTCAGGGGTTATCCTGAAAACGTTTTTCCAGAAGTTCCTGAACATGTCCTCGAGAACCACCGGGTTCTCTATGTAGATTCCGTTCTCCTTTATCCGAGCCTTAGGTCTTGGTGTAAGTCCCTTTAAGTTCTTGACTTGGCGCCAGAACTTCGCCGGGCTAAGTTCGCTGTCGATTTTGGCTATCAAGCTGTTCCAAATTTCCTCCTGTTTGAGGTTGATGGCCTCTCTAAGCTCTGAGCGTAGGCGTCGAAGCAGCAAGCTCCTTTCCTGGTTACGACCCTCCCGTCTTACTTCTTCGTACACTTCCCTGTGAACGCGTGCGATATCTCTCATCTCCTCTGTCCATCTGGGCTGAGGAGGTGTTTTATACCCTGTTATGGGTATGCTCTCGCGGTCCGCATTTAGTATGGACGTTGTAATCATTTCCAGCTCCCTGCCTATCTCCTCTAACGACGCCGTGCTGAGGTCAGCTGGCGCATATTCACTGAGTCGTTGCTTGTAACGATCCCAGTTGGCCAAGGCGTAGTTTTTCCGGAGAGGGGCTGGGAGTTGGATCGGTGCGAGAGATACTGTTGTGAGAATCGCTATGTGATCACTAGGGACTGTTGGGCCTGGCTCACTATGGTAGTTGAAAGGGAAGCCTTCACTTGTTAGGATTATGTCAGGCTTGGTTGCTGATCTGGAAGTGATATAGGTCGGAAAATCCGGCCCTATCCTTTGAATGTTCTTTCTTCCCATAATCAGTTCCAAGTTTCGGCCTCTATCGTTGGTGCTACCATAGCCGCCGCACGGCATCTGGCATTGAGGTCTCCCCCTAAGAATGCCATTCTGCCATGCCCGAACAGTGTGTAGAAGTTGCTTAACGGGAGAGATGCTCGTCGAGGGGGTTGATATGCTGCAGCTATCACGAGGTCTTCTACCAGGGTGTGTACTTCGATTGCCACAAAGGACTTATCGAGTTCTGGTAGTTGTTTAAAGGAGATGTTCCTCTTGACAGCTATTGCAGCACCATCGAACCTTTCCTGGGAATGGTTCTTCATGAGTACTCTGTAGCTCGGTATTTTAATACGACCAGCTGTAGTGTCAACACCGTGCTCTGTAATGAGAATGATGTCGGGGTCAAGCACTCGGAATATGTTACCATATGCCGTGGCCTTCTCCTCCCATCCATTCACGTTGAGTGTCAGAATCCTCATTCTGCTGTTTATTCTCTCCATCTTCTGTCACTTAGTGTTTCTGGGTGACGTTCTTTTTCCTCCCACTCCTCTTTTTCCTGACCTCAGCATTCGAAATTTGCTCGCATGTATTGTGATGTAAAGTCACATTCTGTGCGAGCAGGGCCTCTTCCACTGTTCCAGGATCCACTTCAGGGGCGTACTCCCATTTGTAAATCTTGGATTTTATACCTTGGAATATACTCCTGATTTCCATTTCCTCTGGGAAGGGGAATTGATCGCAGGCGTATATTCTCAGGTTAATATAATTCGCCCGCAATCTCTTCACTCTCTTCTTTTGTCCCTTCTTTTCCTGGAGTTTAGTTGATTCAGTGTCAGAGGAATCTGATGATTCCGATGAACTGCTTGTTTCCGAGTTTTCATGTATCACCGAGTTTGTTTTGATTTGGGTGTGCGCAGGAGTTGAAGCCTCGACTGCTTTTTTACTTGCTTTTTTGTTTGATTGTTTGCAAGTTTTTACTTGCTCCGCTGTCTGCTGTACTTTTGGAGTCATCTGCAGATGCAGTACATCCCCAGAAGGGGGGTTATCCGGGAAAACACATTTGCTCCATCCCGTTCTTCGCCAGCATCTGGTTCAGAACAGTCGCGAATGTGCCCGGTCGGGCCAGATTCATGACGTGCGCATGAAGTATGCACGTCATAATTTTAGTGGAGCCTTCGTTCTCAATTTTGAGGTACGTCTTTTTGGCGTCCACCTCTGAGATGGCTGCCTTAGCTGCCTGGGCGTAGGACGTGTTCGCCCTACGCGTTTCCTCATTCCTTTTGGATTCCTGCTTCTTCCTCATGATATCCTTTTTAGCGGGGCGTGACATGGCCATAGTCCTATGACCCTGCCCGCAGCTCACGCACTTCTCCGTATTGCTGACGCAATTGCGCCAATTGTGGCCCTTCTGGCTGCATTTGGAGCACGTCTCTTGCGGCTCCTTGCAGTCCTTGGTGGCGTGGGACTCCATCCTGAAGCACTTGAAGCAGTACTGGACCGGAGTAAACTCTCCTTTTCCACCTACTTCCCGCTAATTTTGGCGTTGAACATTAGAAGTCCCTGTTCCTTTGCCTTTTGTGCCATGGTTGTCTCCGAGAAGATCACCTTGAACACGTAAGTGCACTCGCCACCGTCCCTCCTATTTTTAAACTTGATAACTTCGGCTACCTTTGCCCAGGCTTGCCGAAGCTCTATTTCTTCTCTGATCTCCTCCGCGGTATGCTGCCCAATCCATGGGTCAATCCAACGGCATACCACGCTTCTGTGGGCCAAGATCTCGGGTGGCACTGCTAGCTGCAGCCCAATGGCTCGTAGGACTCCAATTGCTTTCTCCTTGGTTATATCTTCAATATCTTTCTTCTTTTCACATATCGCGATATAACCCGATGATATGTCCAGGAGCCTTACCATGGCAATGCCCAGTTTGCCGTACACGGCCCCTCACCGCCAGAGTGGATTGCATTGTGGCCTGTCGGGTGGCCAGAGTGCCCCAGCGCGACGTGGAGGGTGTTGCGCAGAGCAGACTCAGAATGGCCGTGGCGCAGGGCATCGAGGGCCTGCGTAACAACAGGTGGCTCGTAAACGTCAGCCTAGCAACCAACTCCCTCAACCAGGCAGGGAACTGGCTGCGGCGCGACCCCGACACCCGTAACCCCGCCTACGTTCCACCACCACCATGGCACCCCCCCGCCGCACACTTCACCGCCACACAGCTGCCCGACAGGAGCGAACTGCCTCGCTGAGGAGCTGCGCCAGCACGTCCTTATGGCCATGTTTGAGGTCACGGAGCCAGGCAGCGCAGTGTACTTCACCGACGGCTCCGTTGACCCCGACAGCGGTAGGTCCGGCGCCGCCTTCGTCACAAGCGGCTTGACGCAAGCGTGGAGGACATCAGACCACTGCTCCACCCTCCAGACGGAGCTGGTAGCAATCCTGCACGCCCTCCAGCACGCTCTGCTCCGCCGGGAGGCCACTGTGGTGATACACACTGACTCTCGGTCGGGACTACAGGCGCTGCAGCACGCCCACGCCCACGCCCACACCTGGGACAACATCCACCTCACCACCACCATCCTGTGCACCCTGCGGGACCTGGCAGCTCAGGGCAGGCGTGTCCGGCTCCACTGGATTCCCAGCCACGTTGGCGTGCGCGGCAACGATGCTGCTGACGAGGCTGCCAAGCGAGCCGCCCACGGCCCCATCATCACCTGGACCGTGCGCCCCAGCCTGCAGCAGCTCAAGGTGCAGGTTAAACGCAGGGCCGCCCACAACGCCCACCAGCAGCACCAAGAATGGGAAGCAATCAAGAGGCAAGTGGCGTGGTATGCTGCAGCCACAGCCTATCGCCCACTGAACCCATCCTTCCAGCAGCCCAGAGCAAACGGCGTGTTGCTACAGCGTGTGAGGCTGGGCTACTCCACGCGGGAAGAGCTGCACGCCGACTTTGTGGTAGGGAGGTGCGAACACTGCGGCGGCCGCTCCCGGCGCCCACTGATGCACTACCTCCTCTCCTGCCCAGCCACCGCCCGCCTCAGGCCAGAGAGAGCGCCAGCCCCTTCCCCTGTAAGAGGCGCCCTACTGAGGGCGCGAGAGGCAAGAGCCGCCCAGGTGGTCCGCCACACCCCAACAAGCGAGCTGCTGGAGGGGCTGAGAACAGCACCCCTTCCGTGCTGATCGCCGCTCGCGCCCAGCCGGGCGACAGGTGATGAAGACCGACGCCACTCACTTGCAGCAGACAAGAAACGCGTGGGACGCTCCACCACGTCTTACTGCACGCCAACACTGACGGGCTGCCCGCTTTGTGTAATGTGTGCATTTATACATGTATTTATATTATTGTATCATATTATTACTGTATTTGTCTTTTTTGTTTTTTTTTGTTGTTTGTTTGTTTTGTTTTTATTTTATTATTATTTGTATTATGATTATGTATAAATGTACGCTATTGCACAATAAACCTATACAATCAATCAATAGCATACTTGGAAAGGGCTTGATTCCTGGACTTTCTGCGCTTACGATCTGGTAAAGGAGGCAAAGTAAAGTGAAATAATAAGAACGTAAAACTTTTCACGTAAACTTGCTTTACTCAACTGCTTACGAGGGAATACTATCCATTATCACCGAGGAAGCTCTATTCGAAGAAATATATGCACTCACAGGGCTGGTTGGAGATTCCTCCTGTTCCTTGTGAGCGAGGTAGCTTCCCCAGAAAGGGCTACCTTTTTTCCTCTTACAGTTGGATCTTTTTACTTCATCTTCTTTTGAACTAGTGCTAAATAACTTGATCGCCGGCAGTCTGAGATGCAGTTGGTATTAGGATATAGTGAACCCCTGCAGGAACCGCCGTTAGGGGGCCAGAAAAGGGGAGTCGATTCTCGACCACGAGCCCAAACCCATCGGTGGACTGCTGGTAGGGCTAGGCGAAGCTAGGTCGGGCGACCAAGGAGAGCACTAAAATTGGAAGGTGGGCGAGATAGAAGTAGGATAAATAGAGGGCTCTCCCACTTGTGGAACAAGATCATTTTTCTATTCTAGAGTGAACTATTAGGATCCCCACAATAGTGCGGCATACCAGTACCAGGATGGATCAACTCGAAGATCTTAAAAGATTGCCCCTATGATTTATACCAAATGGAAGGAAAAGGAAACCGCAGCAAGTTGTCCAAACCATTTTTACAGACCTTGATTAAATGCATCGAGACCCCTAATGGATTCATCGTGATTTGCCCCAGAGGGAAGGATGTGAAGCAGTTGCTCTCGACGGCAGGAAGCATAAGCCTAAGGACACTTGACCTTGAAGCCAAAACCTAGCCGCAAATCACTGCTAACAGGATCTTAGTCTGCAAAAAAGTGGAAGCATGGGTGGGTGGCCACACGTGCAAAGAAATTAAGGAAGAATTGATGGAAAAACAGAGGTGGATCAAGATTCAGGAGGCAATTAAATTCAAAGAACACACCCACCTCTGTAAGGTAGTGTGTGACACAGCGGAGATGGCAGGGGAAGCACAAGAAAAGGGATTAATTGCCTTCAGTATGATGATTCCATCTGCTAATATACAAAGAGACACATTTGTGAATATCTAAATGTGCTTTAATTGTTACGCCTACGAAGAACACACCTCGGCCAACTGCCCCCATAAAGGTAGAATCATTTGCTCTGAGTGCGCCACAGAGGGACACGATTTCAGGGGCTTCAATTCGCAGATGAAAAAATGTGTTAACTGTGGAGGTAATCACCGGACGATGGCAATGCAATGCTCGAAAAGAAAGGAAATAATTAAAAGGAAGGAGAAGGAACAGCAGGAAAAGAAAACCACGGGAGGCAATACTTCTTATGCAGCAGTAGCGAAATCCCATGGAAACAACGCAGCAACACTACCCAAAATCTCGAGAGGCAAGTTTGGGAAGATTTATACATGCGTGATTTACGCTCACGTTCAAAATGCTTTACAACCTGGAACGTATGAAAAGACCCTGAACGGACTCCTGAAGGCCAACGGTCTGGAACCAATTATTGTCCCACATGACGTTAACTCAGCAGCGATTCTAACTATGCAGGCGGCAGGGAAGGACGCTGACGAGAACGCCCAGGAAGAGGAAAGCGCATCGGAAACCGACGAGGGAAGCAGCAGCGAGGAAGGAAGTTCGTATTCAGCCAAAGAACAACCCAAGAGGGTAACAGGACAAACTCAGCGTAGGAAAATAATCTAAATCTGGGAGGAGCCCGAGCAAGACCGTGCGAAAGGTTTCACCCAGCTCTGCTCCTAATACCACGAGAAAGACTACCCTTGCCAACGGAAACAGAAAGCAAGTAAAGAAACGGTAGTAAGTGCCACTTATTTCTAAGGACGACCTAAAACGATCAAATGGACCGACAACGCTATAGGAATTACCCAATTACAATGACCAAGGAAAACCTAAATATACTACATATTAACGTTAACGGATGGAGGAACAAAAGACAAATGTTCTGAAACATTTTTAGAAGATTAGAACTGGACATCATCTTAATTTTTGTACACGGAGTAAACTTAGCAAACGATGAAATAAAAATATAGAATTATTATGTAATAACGGTAAACCCTACAGGACAAACACACGACGGAGCTGTAATAGCGATCAAAAAAGGCATCGAATACAGAACTTGCGACGAATTCGACGAATCATAAATCGCAATAGAAGTGAAATTGGAACTATCAAGCATCGTAATAGCAACGGGATATCAACCGCCTAGGAGAGATCATTTGTCAATTAATAACTTCATTAACATCTTTAATAGCAGAAACTCGGTAATACTAAAGGAAGATCTCAATGCTCACTGCCGAAAGAGCGGCTACAGAAACAAAAACGGCATAGGAAGACACCTGGAGGCGCTATTCGCAAGAGGCATCTGCCAACGACTGGGCCCAGAATACCACACCTTTGTGACAAGAACCACTGCCACAAAGCCGAATATCTACTTAGGCAATAATTATCTACCATACAACTATTATCTTAGGCCGGAGCATATACCCTGTACTGATCATACTGCAACTCTTCTCATAATTGACCATAAACCAATTCAAACCCCAGGTAAAGTAAGAAAAGCCTTCCATATAGCAGACTAGGAGAGATACAAAAGAGAACTAAACTCATTCGAACCTAATCCACTAGAAGACGAAACTTTGAAAGAGATCGATACTGGACTAGAAAAAAATAAGGAAATCTATGCAGGCAGTAGACGATAAGGCTGTCCCCAAAAACCGCTACGAAACTATCAAGACTTTCACATGGACCTCAGAATGGTACAGAAACACAGACGGCTGAAAGAAATCTTAGAGGAAATAAGAAGAAATGGACCAACGAGGGAGCTACACGCCGAGTTAAGAAGGACTAAAAGGGAACTAAATACAGAAATTATAGAAAAAACAAAAAGAACACTGGAATGAAACAATCCAGAAAATCGACAATGATGCACCAGTGAAGGAATTTTGGAAAAAGGTAAAACGAATGAAAGGCAAAGCAGGAGCAAGGAAACTGGTAATAAAAGGCAACCAAGGAAATAACATAGAAGACGAGGACATGGTAGGAACATTATTCAAGGACCACTGGAAGAGGATATTTTGCATAAGCGAAGAAGATAATGAAGAATTCGACATCACTGTAGCGCTCAACGAGGATGCAGAAAAAATTTCCCCTCATCCAACTGTAGATGTAGAGAGAGAAACCCTTGACGGTAACGACGCAAAAATTTCAATGCAAGAGGTCAAGAATACTATTTCGCAGTTTAAACCAAAGGCGCCAGGAAGATCTGAACTCACTAAGAAGCACTATGAAGAAATATCAGAAAGTATACTACAGGGTATTACTTTTGTTTTTAATGCCAGCCTGAACAAATATCTTATAATTATACACAAATATATTTCTTTGTGGTCTGACGTTCTTTGAACGTTCGGGCGAAAGATCTGCAACTTATAACTAAGAACAAACATTTAATTGAGCGTTCGCATGTATGAGCTGCATATCCTTCTTGCGAACAAATCCCTTTTATTATAATTTTTCCGTGTGTATGCAATACACAACTTAAACTAACTGGAGATCAGGAGTGGATCAAAGTAAAATTTAAGGTTAAGAAAGATTATATGAAAGCAAAATTTAAGGTTAAGAAAGATTATATGCACTATTTTGCTTTACACGAATAAATATTTAGAAATAACGGTACGAAGGATCCTTAGCAACTGTTACTCGTCGACCGGAACGAGTATAAATGCTCACTTTTCTACCCCTTTCTTGGGTATCTGGAACGGAATACACGTTACTGTAATTATTGTTACTACTCTCCGTTAATCCTCTTTCCTTCTGTTCCGGTGTATCTATAATTGCAGGTCTATTTACAATCGATTGACTATTTGTTGGTTGCGAACAATTCTTTCCTCTATTATTGAATATTTATGGCAATTTTGCCGGTTTTACTCTGTCTATTGATGCCGTATCCTAATGTCCACTAGGGACTTCTAATTTATACACTTTGTCGTCGGTTCGACAACACGGAACGGGCCTGCATAAGGCACTTCTAAGGGTTTTCGAACGCCATCAACTCGGACCTACACATGCGTGGTATCACGTAATTTCTTTGGTACGAACGATTTCTGTACCGGGTGCAGATGTCCTTCAGAGGCTTGTGTAAAATCAATTTGCGACATGGTTTTGGCTAATTCAGTGACGAATTTTGAGTCAGATTTTGACGATGAGGATGAGACCAAGAGTTTTGAGCAAAGAAGACTTGTCCCTGTGACTGCAGTAAACGGTGAAAAACCCTAGTCAGTATGCAGGAATCGGATGCCCAGACGAACAACTGGTAGAGCCATTAACCCTCCTTGCCGACGAGCCATTATAGAGCTTTTCAAAATCCTATGTGACCTTTCGACGATCCCGTTTATGGTAGGTCGGTACACCGTGGTTCGCAGGCGAGGAAAACCAATGAGGGCTGATAATTCCTTGAAAAGTTTGGATTCAAATTAGGCTCCTTTGTCAGTTATTACATACAAAGGAACGCCAAACCTGGAGATCCAACCATCTAAGAAGGCTAAAGCGACCGTTGCAGCACTGATGTCTGGAATCAGTAACGCTTCAATCTATCTTGTAGCTCTGTCTATGCATGACAGCAGGTAACGGTTATGAGATGGGTATGATTGCCCAGAAGGTGTGCACGGCGGTAGTGGACCAATAATGTCGATGAACACCCTTTCAAATCTGGAAGTGGGCATATTAATGGGCTAGCTTGGCGATTAACTTTAGCTGCTTGACATGAGAGGCATTCTCGCGTCCAGGAACGTATGTCTCTATTCATATTAGGCCAGAAATACCTAGTTTTCACTAATCGAAGTGACGCTTTAATCCCTGGATGAGATATATTATGTAGTGTTTGAAAATGGACATTCTGCAGGCTAAAGGAACAAACGGTCGTGGGTATTTTGATGTTATTTCACACCAAAGTTGAGTATTTCCGGGAAAGGGAAATGATTTTAATCCGGAATGAAACGATTTCACTTCTTCATCTTGCTCCTGTGCTGTTGTCAAAGAATAAAGATTAAACGAGTCTATTTGGACTTAATTGACATTCCGAGATAGGCAATCAGCAACTACACTGTCTTCACCAGGTATGTACGCTGTCATTGACAAATTCTAAAATCACTGTCAAGTTAAGTTGTCGTCTGTACGTTTTTGCACGTATTGGCGAGGAGAAAGCAGAAACTAATGGCCTGTGGTCGATACATAAGGTCACTTGTCGACCTTCGATCATGTGTCTGAAGTGGATTACATCAAGATACGCAGCCAGGAGTTCCCTGTCATAATGGCGTATGCTTGCTGTGTTTTGCTCAACTTGATGGAGAAGAATGCCACTGGTTAGGAAAACCCCTTCACCATTTGATGAAGCGCAGCACCAACTGCGAATTGAGAACTGTCCGTGACTAATTGATACGGTGAGTCATTCTGTAACGGATGACGTAACTTGACTGAATTTGCCAGGGCTTCCTTGGTAGCATTAAACGCTTTCCGTGCAACATCATTCCAGACAAGCTCTCGAACTTTAGGTTGCAGTCGTGCGAGTTCAGTCAGAGGAGCTGCAATTGTAGCAAAATTAGGCATCATCCTTCTGTACTAGCCTAACATGCCCAAATATCGACGAAGTCCCTTATAGTCCGTCGGTAAGGGCATTTCATTGAACTCTGAGATCTTCCTCGCTGGAGGGCATATTCCTGCAGATGAGACATGGTGGCCTAAGAAATCAATCTCCTCCTTCATGAATTCGCACTTTTCAATCGAAATTCATAGATTGTTCTCCGCTAATATCTTAAAAACTTGGTCCAGATGTCCAATATGTTCATTTGTATTCTCTGAGAAAATTAAAATGTCGATATAGACAAAAACTAATTCCAAGCCACGAAATAAATTATCCATATGGCGTTGAAGTGTGCAGCTTGCATTTTTAAGATCGAACGGTAATCTCAAAAATTCCCAGAGCGCAAATGGAGCTGAGATAGCAGTTTTTTTAATGTTTGCTTGATTCATCGGAATCTGGTGGTATGCCCGAACTAAATCCATGCGGGAGAAAACTGTTTTCCCATAGAGATGGTCAACCATGCTTTGAATGCTTGGCAGGGGATAACAGTCCGGTTTTGTTATGACGTTCAGGGATCAAAATCACCTACAACTATATATTTACCTGGGGTCTTCTTTTGCACCATATGAATGGGTGAAGCTCATGGTGACTTTAATAGATGCACCGCACCTTCTTTCAACAGATCCTCGAATGTTGTTTTGTCAATTTGTAATTTCTCCATTGAAAGTGGCCGTGGGTGGGCGAAAGTTGGTGGATCGCTACCAGTCTCGATAGTATGTACCACGGAGTTAGGTGGGGGAGAACTAACAACCGCAAACTTTTGGTTGTATGTATATAAATTCATATTTTCGTAACACTGCCCTGCAATTGTTTGGGAAATGGGAGAGGTCATTAATAATTAATGATGCCACGAGTGAACTGGAGTGCTTAATTTTGGATACAAGCCTTGTCTGGTTATCAATGAGGATACCACGAGCACAATCCACGAAAAGATAAAAATGAGCAAGAAAGTCAGCGCCTAATAGTTAGTCTGCCAGTTTTCCTAATTGAGCGAGAGTCAAGTCCTTCTGCGTGGCAATGATGGGCGCGATGTTCGGAGGTAAAGACTGGATGAACTTGTGTCTCACAAGATCCTCACCCACCCCAACTTGCAGTTCTGTTCTTCGTAGCTCTTCGAGATTAACTGATGGTCGTTCGGGAAGCGAGGAAGATGCTATCAATTTCGCGAAGAGTTTAGGCTTCGTCGTCTCAAAAAGTCCAATGACTTCTGTTCGTAGGAAAGGGTAGCTCTGCGATGAAAGGATCGCAGCAGGAAGACGGTCGACTGTCTCCGGAAGTAAAGCAGCAAGGATATGGTAAAATTTTGTGACCTATCAAGTTATCCTTGAAATGTGGAACTGTGCTTCCACTATTTTAAACCATCCTGTTACAGCTGCTTCATTGAAGATAGGAGGTTTGATGGTAATCGAGTTGGCAAGCTCCACTTCTTGGCGTGGAAAATGAGCAGCTTGCTGCCCGATTTGTGAATCCATTTCTGTTTGATCACTCTTATTGTACGACGTAAGAGGGCCACCAGTTATAGGCGGTAGTCAGAGGGTAACTGAGGTAAGCATCTCCGAGAGTGGTGCGATAACCAAGGGGTGATTTGTTACTGTTTTTTTGGTACCACTCTTGGGGGAACAAAATGAGTTTCTTGATTCGGCTGGGCGGCTGCCTAGTTGCTTCCTAAGTGAATACTTTGTATTCGCAAGACTACGACTCCAGAGTAAAAAGGTCTCTTGCTTAGTAGTTTGGGTAAATTGCTGATCGGTGATTTCCGCAAGAGGTAAAACGAATCTTGGATCTGAATTCAATATTCTTTATTCGGTGGGAGCTTGGACTCGTCTGAAGACGAGTCCAAGATTTCATCCTTAGACGCAGTTCATTTCCCTTTTTACATAACAGTTCGAATACATTGATGCGGTCTTTTTAAGAACCATTTATAATAAATGTATATATTTAATCGGTTTCCCTAACATAAAATTGGTTCTCTCAACTTACATTAACATATTTTATCAATTCTTACATAACTATTAAATCTTATAATTGCTACATAATAATAATAATAATAATAATAATAAGGAACAAGGAAATAATAAAATATTTTCTTTACATCCAGACAAAAGAATGACTTGCCTCACTTAGGCCTCGTATGGTTGCAAAATGTCACCGATTCTCTTATCGAAGCGATCTAAGCTATATGTTTCTGCCAGCACGAGGGCGGTCCAGTCAAGCCGGTACTGGCTTTGATCTGCGCCAACACAACCTTATGGGAAGCGGTTAATAATAATAATTATATATACGAAATTAAAGTACACTGCTCAACCGTGTTACACCCCCCTCCCCGAAGCATGAAGGAATGGAACGTCCTCCCGGTCTCAATGCCTGCAGGAGGAACTGCTATCTTCACTTCCCCCACTTTCTGCACATATCTCTCTTTACAACCTTTCTCCGGAAGATACACTCATTTGTTTTCGCTTTATATATAAAAAAAACTATTACACAACCCAGATTTGGAATTTTGAGTATCATTGTTTACTTCTGTCCACAAGTAATGGAAACCCAATTAGCCACGAAGTTATCTTATTCATTTTGAATGTTGTTTACATTTCGATTCGCGCCAATTTTATCCTTTTTCTTCCTTCGCCTTGACAAAAACAAGTTTGGTCTTTATGTCCCTGATCTGTTTATTGAATTAATGGGTGAGAAATAGATTCGGGGCTGACTACTATGCCTTTTAAGTTCCTATACAACTAGTACGCATACCGAGCCTCGATGGATGAAAATGTACCCTTTCTTGAACAGCGCGCGAAAGATCTGACCTTGAAAGGGGTGTTCAGGGTCTGAGCATACGATCGTGATAAGGGTGAAAACCGCATGGATGAGTTTTTACGAGGCATTGGCCTAAATGCAGTGCGTTGGTTGAGTTAAGAGAGATTTAGCCGCCTCTTCCGGCACTCCGCGAGAGCTTGCTTTTGAAAGATCAATCCCTCACTTCCGGGACATGGATTTGATAACTTGTAATGGGACAACCGCTAAATAACGCCCTCGGTACTAGATGATAATGAAGAATAACAACAACAAGCTGCAATCTTTTTGGATGCTTAACTGGCTCATAAAAGGGTAGGCGGAGAAGATCTATAGCATGACATTACCATGGTTCATCAAGCAAACAAGTTCGCCGTATGTATATGTATATACGTTGATCTCTTTCAGTCGTGCACGTGCATGATGGTCCGTACTTTTAAACCATATGTGAGGATTATATTCAAACTATAAACTTCCAGAAGGATTATTCGTTCGGAGTCTCGTTTCTGACTTTGAATTTTATATTCCTAGAAATTGCGGAAAAGATTTCCCGACTATTTTATACAAGCCAATCGGAGCCTAGAGTTCATTGTGCACCCCAGAGATCATTTCCCAGAGAGCCGTTGTCTGCATACAACAGGACTCCATGATCGTGGGTCATATTGCTAAAGATATTCGAGAAGAAATTTAACACCGACAAGAATGGACTAAGGTTAAGTCCGTCATCAAGTTCGGACAGCCTGCACGGACCATCAAAGTTATATTCCCTGAGACTGCCGTGGCTAAGAAGGGACTAGAATCTAGCCTCTTCGCTTTCACTCTGAGGGTAACTATGTAAGATAGAAAAGGAAGGCTTAGGGCTTCGTTCATATTACACCATGCATGAAGTGTTTCAAACTGGAAGACTATGAGATGCGGGAGTGCCTTAAGGGATAGAAGCACTGCTCCTAATGCGGGCAACCGGACCACCTCAGCAGAAGAAATGCTGTCACCGCGACAGCTCACACTTTGCACTAGACATGAGATGTCCCAAGAAAAAGGAACTTATTAAGACGAAAAAAAAGGACATGAACAAATTTAGATGAACGTTTCCTACCCGAGCGTCGCGGCGAAAGTACAAGAACGATACAGCATCGCAGGACCTCCAGCAAGCGCCGAACAGTAACCAGAGCCTGGAAGTGATAGCGGTGCTGATATTGCCCATGCCTCCAATGTCAACACCAGGAAGCTACTCCGTTGAATATAACAGGTTACTTAGATAGAACGGGACCAGTAGTGATATCTAGTTCCCAGCCAACCATCCGTCGGCCCTTACTAAAACCATAGGAAAGCAAAGATTCAGGATGCTCCTCAAAAGAAAATGAAGAAAAGAAAGAATATTACTCCCTTGCGCATGCAAAGTAAGCCCCTCCCTTCCCAAAAGCTCGCAGATAAATTGAAAATCCCCAAGACACCAGGTTCAAATCACCTCAGAGGGCTTTCAACAATCGAAGAAACATCAAACGGCACAGCAAATTCCCCGAAGACTGGGATCTGGATAAAATCCTAGATGGAATCGATAGCGGAATCTATAAGTGAAGATATTCTTCGAAATCCGATGAAGATACTTTAGAGAGCGCTATCTTTCAAGGAGACTTGGAAATCACGCAATATCTGGGTTGTGTTCTGAGAAAACTTCCGGAAGATTGCTAACGGAAAAAAAAGATAAAGAACGACAAGCTAAGGAAACAAAAAATTCGAAACAAGAATCAAAACCACATAAATAAAAACAAGAAACTAAAAGAAAAAGAGGTTATTTAATTAAAAATACGTATACTCATGAGATTAGCCAAATCTCCCTACGCCTGTGCAACTATGTACCTTCTTCCATTTTCACTGCAATTTTTCAAATTTATTTCCACCTGCTTTTCTCACTTATACTTATCTCACCACTTACCTATTTACATTTATATTTTAATTTCCTAACTTACTGTCGTTACGACAGATCGATGTCCTTGGAAGGGCCCCAAGAAGATATCTGAACCTTGTGTTAATTTGGGGGGTATTTATTGATCCCAGATGTATACCACGCAAGCTCGGCTCCTATATCCCTAAATGTCGACCCTGCAAAACCTCATTCCATATCCTCAGCAAATTTCGTGATCCTCCTCATTAATTTTATTGCAATACCATTCATGTAGATTATAATAGACTACTTATGGACCTTGCGGAAAGGTTTACCTCTGTCACTTAATCGACAAGCACTTTCAGCTGTAACCTTTGGAAGAGAACTTAATAATAGATTTAAATAAATTTGTTTTCACATTAGTTATAATTTCATGAAAGAAGAAATCAAATAGAATCGTCTTCTACGAAACTCGATGCAGGAATCTTCCGACCCGTTGCATTTTTTTTTAATTTACAGCCGATTATAGCTTTAAGAATCATTTCCACCGCCATAATCGAGCTAATTAGACCATCTAAAGCTTCTTTGTACCACTATCCTTCTTGCGATCGGAAGTTATAACGGCTATCCATAATCCATCACCAAACGATTCAGCCTCGAACGACAGTTCACAGAAACCAGTATCTTAATTCTATTATTTTTACTTAACCTATTACACTCTGTATCTCTAACTAAACCGTTTGCAAACACATGCCAACCATTTGAACCTTTTTGTCATCCTCCATTAAATATTTTCTGAGATTGTACTTTATTACATACTTATCCATCATGTATCGCAGTATGTTCCCCGAACCCGCGTGTGATTTGATGCGAGAGAGAGGATGGAACATTGGGGATGTTTATTATTGGAAAGGAAACCGTCTGATCAAACTAGAGCCGAGTGTATGATCACATTGTGGGTAAATGAATGTATAGTAGAAGGACAGATAGAGAGAGATTCAAAAAATGAATAAGTATGAATAAAAAAGAATCGAACGTTAAGTAAGAATTGGTAGATAACTTTGAAGTTCAGACGTGCCCACCCCCTATCATTTAGGAAAATATCCTTTTGTGCCAGGCCTTGTTACTGCCAACCCTTCTTCTATGTCAACATTTTCAACTTCGGTCTCCCCCTCCCCTCCTTCCCACACACCCACTATCACGCTTACCCGGCCACCACCTATGTTGGACTATTGGTCTCCCGGCCAGTTTTCTTTGTTTTCTCCACGGGCTCAAGATAATGACTGCCCATGAGAATTGGCACCTGTTTCTTCACAGGGGGACTCAAGAAATTCTGTATTGCGCTTTGCCTGAGAATTTGATGCAAGGAACACTGTTCGCTTCACCGAAAAAGCTGAGTGTCAAGTATGGCTGATAGATAGAAAAGGGATAGTGCATGTCGCGTTTGCTTTGTTACAGATGAAATATAAGAAAATGATCGGAATCCAGTTAATAAAACGATTCGAATGCTAGGAGTGTTTCGCAATGGCATGAAAGGTTTCCATGTCAACAGAATAAGCTCTTTCATGGATATTTTTTATTTTGCATGCGTAATCACGACTTGAATTTAAGTATATCATAATATTTTTTGGTATGTTACTTTTAAATAATATTTACATAAATATATTTCTCTACGATTGATTAAAATCACAAATGTTAAGAATATATTCTTTTTATATTCCATCGCTCACCACTATTGGTTTCCCAAACAGATATGTTATCACCTTAATACCACATTACATAACTTGTAAGAGGAGATACAGCTTTACGTTAAGAAAGAGAAGAGTTCGAGTGGACTTGATAGAGGTCTTCAAGTAGGTAAATGGTTATAATAGAGGAGACATAGGTAAGGTTTTTATTTTAGTGAACAGGATAGGACACATAGCAATGTGTTTAAGCTGGACAAGTTTAGGTTTAGGAAAGAGATTGGTAGAAATTAGCTTACAAATCGAGTGGAAGATGAATGGCGTAGACTCACTAATCATGGGATAGAAGCCTCCTCCCTGCGGAGATTAAAGAATAGATTGGATAGATTTATGGATGAGGATGCTAGGTGGGACTGAACTGGGTAAAGGGAACAGGAGCTGCCTTGTATAGGCTATTGATTAGCCTTTGGCAGACTCCTTATTTTCTTGTGTTCTTATGCATGTTTAAAATATTCGCACAGCCCACATCTATGTCATATAACTGTACTATTTTATACTATAGTGATCGTTTTTTTTCTACTGCTCTCTCATGCCTTACAGCTTCCATCCCTACTTTAATCTCTTTGTTCTCTAAGCATTAAAATTATTCCAAGATTAAGCAGTAATCCTTTAGTGGACAAACACTTTTATCAATGAAGAGAATAAAATAGATGGATGATCAGATAAGAAAGATTTGCCGAAGAGAAATCAAATTCAGCTTTAATTAGTGATAAAAATGAGCATTTGCATGCAAACGTTGTTGCAAAACGGAGCTATTCGACGAGAGGTGTCCTCATGCCTTCTAAATGAGACTAGCGAATTACCGAACGCAGAAGGGAAACGAGGAATAACCTATGAGGTCGATGATAGAGAACAGCGAGTTGGGGGTGGGGATGGGGGTGGGGGAGGGCTAAGGAAATCTATTTAGCTTATAACCCAACAAGTGAGAGTTGGCCTGTATCGAACGCATAGGATGGCTTTGTGGTTTTAATACGGGATTTTTTTTTTTGGGGGGGGGGAAGGCGGTGGCCACCGTCCGAAGCTTATACAGTTTAGCGTCAGATCAGAATCGCGGGTATGGCAGCCGCTATAAAGTCGAACTAAATTTTGAGCTCATCTAACGATTAGCCATACACAGTGTGCTTAGTTTCATTTCATGTGGGAAACAGTTTTTTCATTCGACTCGGCCGTAGCCCATCAAAGGCTCCCACTGGTTAGACAAAACTCGAGTACGTTCCCCTCTCCGTAAGCAAATTTAATGCAATTTAACGTATTCATGGGATTATTATGATGAGAGATGAATCACAACCTAGCATCTGCGTTTGCTTCAAGCATGAATTTGGACAGGTTTTCGACAACGCGCAACTGAATCACTGGTGAAGGTCTTACTTACGAACAAGGATTTTATGCAAACTTCTGGACCCAATTTTGTAAGTACAACTGAAAATTGCTGGTAATGTATGCTAGTAAGACCTACTTGTTTTTGCTTTGATTCATCTCCATATCTAACCAGGACAGTGACTGCACAGAGGAGGACGTTAAATGTATACGCTTTACTCTGAAAGATTGCAAGGAAATATATTTCTATTTTGTGCTTTAGTAACATACATAGTAAATAATTAATTAAACGATATTAATTTAATATGCAAAAGAATATAGTAACACATAAAATAATGAATTATTGAGTTCAACAGAAATCGCTAATGAAAATGAAATTAATATTATTACACTGATTATATCAATTCACTTAGGCACAGTAAAACACTAATTATCTATGAATTGATAACCATGCTTTACACAAAGGTTGAAGCTAATAATAATGTGCGGAATAAGTGAAATGTTCTTTGAGTTCGGTGAAGTTAAAGGAAAACGGTGGTGAGAACTTGCCGGCTAAATGACTATGTAGACTACGATAGACGTCAGTTAGGAAAGTTGAGTGGTTAGCTGCGACCACCACCTTGGATTCCAGAAGAGATGAAATGGCGTCTCGTTAGGCAGACGTTTCCTTATTGTCCTCTTAACGCATGAATGAAGTGAGTGCATACTGTAATTTTACCGACTGGTATTATTCTCCTCAAATTTGGGGAGTCAGACGTGTCCCCAATTTGGAGATGAATTGCGTTCTCAGGACACTTTGCTTCCGACGGAATCATAAATCGGATAGAAAGAATCTTTTCTGCAGAACCGCAGAAGAGGTTCGCTTCCCTCTCGCTTTCTCCCAGCGGCAAATGAAAGCTAAGCGAGAAGTCTCCCTGATCGCTAGATCATGTCGTGTGCGTGGAAGTCGATTGGGTAAAGCCGGGTGAGACGTCCCTCACAATGTAGGGAAGTAGAGAAGGGAGGTGAAGTCTTGAACGTTAGGAACGGTATACCTGCCCGGTATGGTACTCGCGTTCTAAACCCGATAGTCCTCACCCGGTCTCCAATCCCCTGACTGCTTTTGAACCAATTGCAGAGGAGATGACCAGCTTCTCTTGGAATGCCTTATTTTTTTTCAAGATCCATCATTAGTTGGAATTTTGATTTAGCAGTTATCAATTTGTCTGAGTTTAGCAAACACAAGTAGTACTTTCGTTGTTATATGGTTGAGTGATAGTGTGTTTCACGTTATAACCCAACTGCATTAGCTTGAGAATTCCGTGGAATCGCTGATGAATTCATTGATACAGGGTTTCAGGAAGAATGGACGAAAGTGCTGGAAGTGAGGCTTCATTCGAGGATGCATGTTTAATGAGGAGAGAAAGTAGCGTAGTATCTTTATATAAAAGGGCGCTTATATTGCCTGAGGAAGTCTGCGCTAATTGTGGGGTCTGCACTTAAGAACAGATGGAAATCCATGGAAAAGACTGACGGAGGCTTAAGTCCACTACGCGAGATTGAGTTCCGTATGTAGGGATGGGTGAACCGTTAGCAGGATACATATTTACGAGGTAGTAAACTGACTGAAGCACCGGTATCAATGAGGAATTTTATACCGGTTTTACCACGCTTTATTTAAAAACAGGCTAGCTAAGCGAGGGCACAACTCCATAAGGATTCTTGCTCTGGTTTCACGAAGAAAAATGCATAATGGTTAGCACTTTTTGGCATCATTTCCAAACTATGAATGGCAGTAGCATATCTTTCTGGGCCTCTTCCCAAATATTGATGAAAAACAGTTCCTTTGTTACCAATTATGTTGTAGAAGAGAATAGACGTGATTGAATTGCTGAATGAACTCTTCCACTCTCTTCGCCAAATCTAGGTATAGCTCTCGGGCCGGTGGCGCCCCTGGTTCTACCCAGGACGCCACCACGGAGGGTACCACATTTGGCTATTTGTCGCCACGCCTCTGCTCATAAAGCTTGTACAGCGCCCGGAGTATTGCGTTCGACCTTTTTGGAGCACACCTCGTGCCACGCTGGAACCGTGCTAGTGTATACGGATGGCTCCAAGTCCCAAGAGGGGGTCGGCTTCCACGCCGTATCCCATCTGTTTGAAGTCAGCGGGGCTCTGCCAGGCGCTGCATCTGTCTTCACGGCTGAGCTGGTGGCAATACACCACTCGGTACGGGAGATTACGCGACGTGCCCGGTTCGGAGACCGGATTGTGATCTATGGCGACTCACAAAGCGCCCTGAGTGCTCTCGGGGCATTGGAATCTCAGCATCCCCTGGTTCGCGATATCCGTGACGCCACGGTTTTAGGCGAGCCGGGTGGATGTCGAGATTATCTTCTGCTGGGTTCCTGAACATGTAGAAATTGCGGTGAATGAGTGCGCCGATGAGGGCACCAAAGAGTCCGCGAGGACTCTGCGCTTGGACCAGCGTTTCGCTCTTCCTCACACCTACTACATGGCAGGAATACGGGCAGCTCTTCGGACTGCTTGGCAAAGAAGATCGGAGACGGTTGAAGAGAACTTAAAGTTGCGTGCTATTGCGCCGCGACTGCTCCCATGGACCTACCCCCCAATGACACGAAGGCTTCAGGTCGCTTTCTGTCGTCTCCGAATCGGACACACTCGTGTGACTCATCGCTATTTGATGGAGCGCTCGCCTGCGCCCTATTGCGACGACTGCGTCATTCCCAAGACTGTTCGGCACATTCTTGTCGAATGTCCCAGTCTAGGTGATTTTCGCGCACGTTACCTGTCCCAGTACCGGGATGGGCGGGGTCGCTACCGCTGGCCCCTTGTAGTCGGGAAGAGTGCATGCACATTGACTGATGGACTTGTTGACTTTTGGGGGGAGGTCGGCCTTCTCCCTATTATTTAAGCAGGGTTTGTTTTGTTTTGTTTTGTTTTTTGTTTTTTGTTTTTTTGCTTTTTCTTTCCTCTTATAGCTCGCACGCTCCTGCGCCGGGGGGACCTCCCCCCGGCGCAGGAGCTTGCTTACTGCTCACTTCCCTTTCCCTTTTTTTGGGGGGGGGTCGTTTTTTATCTTGAATTTTATCTTAAAGTAGCCTAGTCATAGGCCAGTTTTTAATACGGCGACTAATGCCCAAGTAGGCAGTGGTCAGATGAGCTCTCTAAAGAAGAAAAAAAACTCTTCTCCAAATATGAATGCGTTATTTAGGTTGGCAGCGTCGATTTTTCACAAATTTGTAGTCGATCACGTCTACCTCCTCTACCGAGGTTGTAGGTTCCATGGTGGCTAGCACGCTCTGGGGCGACTAAGGAAGCTTCTGTAAGAATAGTTCTCTGGAAATATTATGATCCAATTTATATGCCCTCTCACTCAAAATGCATTGCATAGACGCTAGCATTTGACTGAGTTTAAGGCCTCTAAGTTCTTCTTTTGGAATTTTCTGCCGCAGCTTCTTATGTTGGGAGATAGCGGTGCGTCGGAGAATTGCCGTCTTCAGGTCCTTGTAAGGGTCTTCGCTTTCCCTAGTAGAAGTAATGAGGTCGCGGACCTCTGAGATTATACTCGCAAGTAGAGAGGATAAGAAGTGATAAGATTTCGTTCTACTTGTGGTAATCCTTGCCAGTTGAACTGAGATCTCACTTGATGGAACCAGATGGTAGGATCATTTCACCAGAATACGGGAGATTGAAGCTGATGTGTACGATGGTCACAGCGTCATCGGGTATCTTCGTCAATACATATAGCCGGGAGAGTGAGCAGGGGAAATAGTAATGGCTAGGTACGAGCTGCGAAGAGACGTCGATAGGGTCACCGATGTTAGCTGCTATGGTTATATGTGTGAAATTGCCACGGCAGGGCTACAGAGTGAATATGTAGCACGTCAACTCGGGTATGTGCCCACCACTGTTATACAGTAGCCCGTAGTTAGTCCATTAGGCTAACCAAAGTGGAATTGACGTTGGTAATGTGCCTACTGCTGTTCGAAGACAGCACCCGGATTAGTCCATTAGGATAACCACTGCATAAATTTGCAGAACGAGAATAATTAAACATCCTGATTTTTACCTTACTCTAACTATTTATTAGCATTCGAAACTTTGTTTTCATTTGCTCATTTGAGAGTTTGTATTTTTTATTCGTGTTTTATTCTGTAAATTTTGTGCTTTTTCTCGCACATTTTACTTTTTTCTCTTATATTTTTGGTATCTCATCATTCTTAATTTGGTTTGTTCGGGTTCTCTGATATGCTAGTTTTATCGTTTATCTATACCAGATTTAGCGGTATATTGAGTTAATATACCGCAGTGTTCTTTTGTGGCTCCCGTCAAATCGTCGTTTATAACGAATTTGACGGATTTCCTGGTCAGTTATGGTTATTTGGTTAATTTTATTATATGGTAGTATTTCGTAAATATTATTCCAGATTTTCGCCGCACGTTCATACAGTATCTGGTTTATCGGTTACAAAGTTGTCCTCTGGTGTAGTTTTACTGACGTTTATCTATCATTCCTTCTTTTATTCATAATAAATCTAGTAACACAGTTTTGGATCCAATGGTCTTTTTTTTCTTTATCTGTGTCTTGCTTAGTATCTGCGTAGGAATTTTGGGGCGGACGAAGGCAAGGTAGGATTATTTTAATCCTTTAACTTTCATGTAATTTAATCTATTATTTATACTCATCATTACTCCGTTAGTGTTAGATATGAATATTTTCAATTTGTTCTGGTAATTGTATATGTTGTCATAGTTTTTCCTTTCTCTTATCTATGTGTTATACTTTTGTTCTTTTCCGTTCTTTACCTTTTCTGTTCTGGCTGGGGATCGAGTGCGTCTAGATCGATTTTTCATTAACTGGTCGTTCGATAAATTATGGCTGGATTCGGGGCCGATTATGACCATTTCCTGTTTCAACGCATTGTGTATTTCTGTTTAGTCATATTCTGTGTCGTATTCCCATTTATACTTCCCTTTTAACAATCCGTCGAGTATTTCTTCTGTTTGTTGCCTTTGAGAAGGGTATGTGTATGGAATCCGTATATTTTAATATTGAGTTGTTTGCTTTGGAGGCTACTTTATTTCTTTTTCTAGTTTTTCAGTTATTTACATTTGTTGGTGTAATGATCTCGGCGTCCACGTCAGTTAAGTCTTATTCAGTGTCCTGACCGGTTTCATTTTCCTCTTAGTCTGTTTCCATCTGAGTTTTTTCTTTGTCTTGGTTAGGTGTCATATTTATTTTATAAATTTCGCTCGAGGGTGAGTTCTCCGGGAACCACATTGGTTTTAGGCCACTTTTCTCGAGCATATGATCAAGTCTGTTCGCATACTCCCTTCTATAACCACGACTGTTTTTTTTTACAGTAAGGTGCCCTCGTTGTTTTTTCAGTTTTTGCTGCTGCGTATATCGTGTTTTTCTTTTTTTCTTTTTCCTTGTTCATCTCGGCCTTTTGAAGTCTTATTTTCTCGGGGAGGGTGTACATTGGGCATGGCATTACATGTGTTCGGTGTGCATTAATACACTTAATGTTCGAACTTTTGCATTTGTCCCATCTGTGCTCTTGGTTTGCGCACTTAGAGCAAACTTTCGCTTTGTAGGTCCAGGGAGTAGCATGTAAGCACATCTGAAATGTGACGACCGTTTCGCTTTCTATTTGACGTGGTGAGATCTAGTATAGAGCTCTAGGAGTCCTTGTTCCGTCGCTATCTTTGCCATTTCAATAGCTCTTAAGATTACTTAGAACACGTGACAGTTCTTCTCCGGCTTGATTTTTGAATATTATAATGTGTTCTACAGTCGCCCAATTTTGGTTTTTCTGTCTCTTCTTAATTTCTTGAGCCGTGTGCATTTCTACCCAACGGTTGAGGCACCTGCAGATGACTAATCCTTTTGTAATTATATCTGGTGGATTCCAAACCGATCTTTGCACGTTTCTTATATCCTCTCTCGCTTAATAACAGACACAAGTCCTTTTCATTATCGCAAACTCCGACATATCCTTTATACTGCTCTTTTAACTTGAACAGAATAACGCCTATTTCCGAGTACATGGTCTGCAAGATCTTTTCCTGTGAGGACACGAAGAGGTACAATCTTCGCACCTTCGCACTCGTCCATGCCGACTCGTGGGAAACATAGTTTCCGTTTTCGTTCCTTTTCCTTTCTTTTTATATACCTATTTTTTTTCGTAGGATGAAGTTGAAATTAACTTTTTAGGGAGAGAATAGTCCCTCTTAATACACACAACCCCGCGCCCAGCTGGAGTAACTGCCTGGGTGAGGATGATGAATGGACGAACCCGTGAACCCAGGGAGGGCCTCATAAAGGATGACTCATGGCGGACTTGATGAGTAGTGATCGAATCAACTACCACCAACCAAGGGTGCCGTCCCTTCAGGAGTTTGTTTATAAAAGCAACATCCAGCTTACACAGAGACGGTGTATATTTCTATGTGGTGTTGGTCGGGCTCTTGAGGCTAGAGTAATCCCTTCCCGAAAGGTTACAGCCTCACCTCGTGTCCAGGAGACCTATGAAAATGGGTTCGGCAGTGGGCTATTCTATAAACCTGCCTTTCCCACCGCCTCAAATTATGCCTATCAACTGACGGGCTTAGTTTGAACAGGCTCTGATTGGCAGTTCATTCAGCTTAGCGCCAATTGGCAGGAGAGGAGAGAGGGAAGAATTTAGGCGGTCATAATAGTAATTACGGCAGCTTTGGTCTGACTTTTTTTCTTTTAAGTCCCCCGTAGGGAAAGGATCAATAAATGAGTGGGAAAGTATGAATAGAGAAAGGGGTGAGGGCGATTGGCTCGTAAATGCCATCGAAGGCCTTTCCTATTAGTTGATCTTCCTTTCTTCATTTTTCTCTTCGATATAAGCTTCCGATGAAAGGTAAATTGCAAGAAAAATCTCATTTTGCTGTGAGAGCTCAAATTTGCCCGCGTAAATCAGGCCGAATTTGAACAGTTAGTTATTTACATAGGTGGGAGCGATAACGAAGAAATGTATCACGATTACCGATAAATCGATAACGATAACCTTATCGGAAAAAAACAGATAATCGATAACTGGCGATACATTTATCGCCCGATAAGGTGATAACCGATAAATTCAAAATTAGAATACAATATTGATTATTGACTATATATAGCTTTATTTTATAATACAATAATAAGAATATTTGAATACTGTTTCTTAGTTTCTTACCTGGTGAGGCTCTCCTTCATCTCCTCATAGGTTTTGAGGGATCCTCCTCACAGCTCGGACCTACCTATTTATGCCTCCAAGGCACGCTAGGCTCGCTCCTGTGCTAAACTGGAACCAAAAACTGAAATTATCGATTATCGCTAGTTTGGAACCAAAAGTATCGGCGATACCGATGAATCAATAAGCGAACAAAAAATATCGGATAACCGATATCCCGATATCGTTATCGCGATAAATTATCGCGATAACGACCACCTATGGTTATTTATTCACAATATCTACACAAATTTAGACGAGACAATCAATTTTTATTATGAGAACATATGTAAATATAGCAAATTAATTATTACGTATGCTGAACTGTAATAATATGCATAAAAATATTGTAAATGATGCTGAGAATTATTTGTGATGGGTAACTAAAATATTTAAAATTTGAATTGGAGATTAATAAGAAATTGATATTTTCGAGTTATACAAAAATAAGTAATTAAATTACTAGACTTGTTTTGAAAGTGTTTTAAAGTCAAATGTCGTCTCAAAGATGTTTTGAGACGAGTTGAGCTCCAAATTTCTCTCGTTAGTTGGATCGAGTGAAAACTCCTCATGATCCACGCTTCTAAAATCTGAATCCCTCTCCCCAACCCTAAGTAGGGAGGGAGAGTCCTAAACGCGCCCATAGAATCTCCAAGAGCTACAAAAAAATCTGGAAAACAGAGAGTGATAACCACTCCCGTATCCTCTTTCAACAACAAGATCTTCAAAAGCCCACCACAGATCCTTTTCGGTCATCCCCTAAGTTTTTACGCATGTTTTCATGTTTATAATTATTTTATGGATAGAAATCAAACAACTCTTTGACGTTATTTTTATTTAAATAAATATTTATTTATTAATTTAGGAAAGCAATATAATTTCCTCCAGTTTCTCCCACTAGTCTCTCTTTCTACAAAATTTTCAATACCATGTTTGTAAAAATTGTTTAACTTTGATTAAAAAGCTTTTTTAAGGTTGTTCGGCATCTTCTGTTGTTGACATCTTCATTCTCTTCGGGTGATCCCCAAAAGATATTAATATGATGGGGCTAAGTCAGGCGAGTATGGAGAGGGGGGAGGGGCATTATTCCCAATCGAAAATGTTAACCTTTTTTATGGTATCTTTTTCGATATGAGGTTGCGCGTTGTCCTGATGAAAGAACAGCGCTCTTCTTCCATTGAGTACTGTTCGTCTTCTTTCTTCAAGTGCCGCATATAGGCGGTCCAAGTGAGCACAGTGAGCCCCTTTGGTGATATTCAGATTTAGATTAAGAAGTTCAAAGTGGATAATGTCATTCATATTACACCAAAGGCGGAAGAGAATCTTCCATGAATGAGGCCATGGTTGGAAGAACCATGGTGCCCCGTCATAACTGAGCATGTTTGAATAACACAGCTACACAGGACATTGATGTTTAAGTTACAAACAGGCCTGGACTAATCAGGAACAAACAGCTGTGATATGCATGTTAGGCCTATTGGAACTATATTTTTGTAAAATAGCCTACACTGCCTACAGGAACCATTAGGGAGATGAACTTATAGGCATATATTTTTACATTTCTGAATTTCAAAAGTGGAGGGGCCGAGGCCCCCCAGTCAAAAAAAGTGGAAGGCCTAGGTCCCAGGACCCCCCTGTTCCTCCATCTATGAATGAGTCCCCTGTTTCGGCTGTAGTGTTTTTTTCTAGTACTAATCCATTGTCTAGAAGGTTGTAATGCTATTGTATATAATCCACTTTTCCTCTCCTGTAACAATCGTACTAAAGAAATTGTTCACTTTATAGTCGAGAAAGGAAAGATGAACTAATGTTTTATTGGAAGGGTATCTCTGACAGCTCTTGAAGAATCCATTCCCTCAATCATGAAACCTTGTCTACCTACTTTAAACGATGATGATCAGTGGAGTGAGTTGAATGTAGTTTCAGTCAATTGTTCAACAGTCAAAATTGGATTTTATTTCCCTGTTATATTTAAAAGATCATGCTAAAATCCCACTGGTTGTCTTGAAAGGGGTTTATCTTTAGGATTAACTTTTCCCGAGGAGGGGGAAAATACCGCAATACTTAGGGGGTGACCTAATATGTATACGAGCCAGAGATGGGAGAGGTCTTAGAGATAAGCTATTTATCTTGGCCCTGAGGATGATAGATGAATTATGACTTCTGAACTGATTGATCTCTGCTGCATGAATATTTCGTTCTCAGGCCAAGTTTTTCTGACGGAAACAGAAAGGAAGATATGAGTGCTCTTATCTGGCGAGGTTCTTAGGGATGCTCGCCATTCTCTCTATCCTGCCAGGCGGGACCATGAAGTAAACCTTGATCGCATGAGAAAGCTTTCGTACGTTGGTGCAAGTCGTGTGGAAAAAAGCCTGACCTATACTCGAAATTGAGCAAATCTTAGTTCGAAAGGAAAGAAGCCAACGATTTTGCTCGTTAACTCGCTTAATCCCATTAATTAATTTGGAAAAGACATGAAACTGATGTAGCCTACAAGATGGTGTTGACTTAGTAAATGTAAATTTAGGGGGCGATTAGGCAGATGCAGAAAAAGGAGATAAATATGAAAGGGAAAATTATTTATGACAAACTCTGAAATTCCAAACTATAACTCTAAGTGTCGATTAGGGAGGGTGTGTCGAAGTATGGCCCAGTCTACGGGAATATACGCACACGGGCTCTGAGGTAGGCTAAGCAAAGCAACAAATGTTATTGTTCTAAGAGTGCGATTTGAATAGATAGCTGCAGCTGCGTGACCAAGGAATATTTCAAACACAACGACAAAAATAGATTTTAATACACACTAAATAAAAGGCACAAAATAAATATGGATATATATAGGTACATGAACAAGACGGAATTAGGTTCCGAATACTAATTGGATAACCAAGGTTATTAAATGGTTATAATGGGAGATTTAGGGTAGTGAGCGATTTAGTTCCTTTGAACCTCGAAAGTAAAGCGGGGCGAATTTGGGAGGAACCCGAAGAGGGTGATGCTACTTTCTTCAAACTCTGATTTAGCGAGATGCGTGCCTCTTGTCCTTAAGAGGTCACCGGACGAACTTCAAAGGTTGGGGATGCCTTCTCCAAACTTGGATCGAGCGAGCTATCGGGCCTCTTGTCCTCAAGAGGTCACCGGTCGAACTTCGAATGGAGGGAGGGGGGTGAAGATGACTTCTCCAAACTCGGATTGAGCGAGCTATCGGGCCTCTTGTCCTCAAGAGGTCACCAGAGGAACTTCGAAGGACAGCTTCTCCAATCCTTGATCCGAAGGCGGCTGAGAAAAGCTGACGTTGCCTCAAGAGACTCTTCTCCCTGACCCGAAGATACGAGTGTGATGTCCAGCTCTTCCGTGGCTTGCGACCGTCACTAAACACTTCTCGGAAAGAGCGTCGTCGAATCGAACTCCTTTCGGGAAAGCGTCGTCTAACCGAATCTGTGGGTAATCCTTGGGAGGGTGCATATATACTCGGATTTCTCCAAAACAGGGAGAGAGAGGGGCTTTCTCGAACCCTCATTATCGGCCGGGATCAGCGGGTCTGACGGAACGACTAGCGGTTTAGGCCATAAAAGTTCTTCGAGGCAAACCTTCAAAATAGATGAGTAATCTCCCGACTTGGGGGGGGGGGAGATTAAGACAACGGAGAAGTAGCGTTCAATTTCATTTCAGCCTCATGCCTCGGTGTGAATTTCTCAGTGACCTGATGATAAGTCCAAAAGGGGTGAAGTCGGAGGGAGGGGGGGGGGGGGTAGTAACGGCTCGCTTTCTCTCACGAAGTAATATCTTAGGAGGTGGGGAAATATTAGTATTTTAGTGGAACCCTGTACAGGGTGTATTCTAAACCTCCATGGACAGTCTTTCCCAAAGGATAAGGGCAATCGAAAGTAGGAACTTGAACTGTCCTTTCGGGATCCTCTTGTTAATATTGGTTGCAGGTAAAAGGGTCTTTGTCTAGTAACCTTCGGATTCAAGTTACTTTTTTCCTCATTCTCAACCTTTGTCACTATTCTCCTCTATGTTTCTTTATCTACAGTATCTCTCTTCACCCTCACTCTTTTCCACAGAGTGGAAGCTTCCGCATTGAGGAAGTTTCATTATTCAAATAAAAATAAATGCTGATCAGAAGGCTCAGTAGAATGGAGTCCTTATCGAGTTACAGATATTTAGTTCACTTAAGACTCTCCCTTTCCAAGGTTAAAAAAAACTTGATTTTTTTTCGGAATTTCACCTTCGCGACATTTTTCCTGTTAATATCACAATCATGACCAAAGGAAACTGATATTATCCATAATGTAATGCTCCAAATTAGGATAGACATTTAATCGTAAAGTCTTTTTACTTCTCGCTTGGTTTTTTTATGTATACGAATGGGAAATAAATAGAGCGTCGAATGGTGAGTGAAGACGTTTGTGTATGAGTGTGCTAAATTTGATCTCTCATACAGCGTCACAAACAAACACCTCCACTCACTTGCCATAGATCACGACATAGCCATACAATTCATCACAGAACGGTATCCGAGGCTATATGACAGGGAAAATCCTCCCCAAGCCCTGGCCCTGATAACATATCAAATACGTGAAACACTTCGCTCTAACAGGCACCAATTCCCTGACACGAATATACAACCACTCTATTACTCTAAATCTATTTCAAATGTCTGAAAATCTGCTCACATAATAACAAACGTGAAGCCAAAATGTACACCCATAAACCCTACACTACACCACCCTATCTCCCTACTTTGCGCCTCCTTTAAAATCATGGAGACTCTAGTTCTAAACAAAATCAACTCCTCATACATCTCACTAGATACTCGTACCTCTCAAACGTGTTTTCCGATCATTATACCCAACAAGCACTGTACTCACTAACATCGCCAAACTTATACAAAAAGGCCTCAGACGACTCACATCGCTACGCAGGACAGTAATAATAAAAGTAGATATAAACAAAGCCTTCTACATAATCCTGAAACCCGCCTTGGAACACAACTCCAAGAAATGTCTTGCAGCCTTTGTCAAATGGGAAAAAGAACGGGGTATACACCACGACAAGCTATCGCGAACACATTATATACATAATGGGGTCTCACAGAAATCCGTACTCTCCACTACTCTTTTCAATCTTTTCTTCCATGACATCTATCCCTGAAACCATAATACCATACTCTACAGTTATGCCGAAAACATAAACACCCTGGACAACACTCAAAGTACATTCAGGCAGCGCGCCATTTAGAACTCTACATTGCAAGACATAAACGCTCGCTATAATAGAACCTAATGACCGCTTCGGCCTTTAAAATCATCTGTACCTAATTAATAACAGACAAACTAGAGTGCAGCAAGCACACCTGCAACACTCTAACAAATAATCCACTCCTCTTAAATAAAACACTTGCAATGATCGGTGTCACATTGGGCACAAACTAACTCTCCAAGGCAATTAAAAAACAAAACAAAGCTAACACTAAAATTAACATGCTCCGAACTCTTACGGGAACCACATCGTACCAATTAAAGGAATCCATCGTGAACATTTGCAAGGTGCATCCCCGTAGCTCACTCGCTTATACCTCTACAACCTGGACCCCAAACTCGCTTCCACTCCCACCGACACACTGCACACTACTTGGCCACACCAAGGGATGCATTTGCAGTGCCACACCCAAATAAAAAAATTGCACTTTCAAACAAAAGTCTTGGTCATAAAACACTATCTTGACCTACGTATAGCACAATTTCTCCACAGTACGCGAAACCTAAGCTACCCTTGACATTACATATCAGCACCCTACCATTCCCAAGGGATCTCACCTCCCTGAAACCAGGCCTCAATTTACCTAAAAAACAATCCGCCCACAAATAACACAACATAACATCTAATCTATGTGTCTAGATCATCTCCTTAATGCCACTTCAGCCACACCAACCCAGAAGAAACATCGCTTCCACATCACACATGGGTCGCCCTGGCAATGCTGCGGTGGGTTAACCATCCTAACATCAGCAATACAAATCCCGCACTGACCTGACCGTTACAGGCATGCGTCTCGATGCCACCAGACAATTCAACGCTTATTCACAGCATGCCAGACACAAGCACAACTGAGACAAAAACCTGCAGATACACGAAGTGCTGGCGTTTTGGGAGAACTCCGTTTGTTCGATGGAGCTTGTTAAGACTTTACTTGACAGACTTAGCCGGGGTCAACTTAATTAGGAAGCATTGAGAAAATAAAGTTTCTACTTTTGTCCCGAGTTTTCTTCTTTTCTCTGTCCAAAATGAGAAGTACCTATAGGGTTCGTTGTTCGACTGAAGTCAGTGACAGCCAATATCAGAGATACTCGTCTACCCCCGAGATATGTGCGTCATCTAACGAGGGCATGAACAAAGAATGGACAGGAAGGTAAACTTGAATATTCCGCTACATTTTGACGAGGATCTTTCTCCTCGTTAGGAAAAACTTCCCGAAGAAGCATATACACAAAGAACAACATACTTGACTGAACTTGAATGGTCTAATATTTGTTCAAACTCTTTTTTTATAATTTCAACTTATAACCCATCTCTTCCCAAGAATTTTCCAACTGGACTGACATCAATCAACGCTGCAAAAACACCCATGGTCACATCTTTCTCCTAAGCAGCCACGAAGGTTTGAAGATCTTGTTGAAGCTACGCGATTACAAGAAGAAATATCAGATAAAATTTCGGAAGCAGAGAAAATATATTATATATTAAAAATTAGCCTAGATATTTTCTAGTTCCAGGTACAGCGTTTCGGTTGAGCATCAGCATTCTTTGTGTCATTTCTTCTTCTATCAATTTTCCTAATGATTATTTTAATCATTATTCTCCTCGTTTTTATTCATTTTCCAACTTAAGAGAGCTAACACTTTCTCCCGTTTGGCCCTATGTTGTAGCCCGGCTTTCTTGATGCTTTCACTCAAATTTTGATGGATCATTCAGTCAAATATTCAGAGAACAAGGATGAAAAATCATTAAACATTTCCATGAAACTCTGTTTCCTAGGGCCTACTAGGCTTTAGATGATATGTAGGGACTTTAATATTGTATCACATAACCAGGAATTGCTTTACTTCGCCAATTAATTTTGGAGAATTTTAATATCACATCACCAAAATGGTATAGTCAACGCAACACCTAACTATTAATCACTTAATCTACATATAGGGAAGTACATAAACATTTACTCATGATATAAATAAAATGTGCACCTATAAGGTTGGAAGACAAACAAAAAGAACAAATTCTAAAATAAATCATGCCAAAACAAAGTCACTTGAAGGTAAGCTCAAATATCTCGCAAGTGAAAAACCCATTCCAAGAACTCTATGATACCACGATCTCGCTCGCAGAAGCCTACTCTAAGCAACAGAGGCAGTTGGTAGCAATCCCCGTTGTTCCGGTACCAGGAAAGGTCTCGCACGCGAAACTACCCCAGGCTATGATATTGAACTAGAAATTGCGGCGCAGTCTGAGCTACCAGACTTTCTTCGCAGAAGGGTCCAGGGGGGCGCTAATCTGATGGCACTGCGTTCTGCGGCTGTCTTCAATCCATAAGCGACAAAATAAGGGGGGGATGGTAAGTCTACGGGAATAAGTGAGGTACGATGGTACGTGTCTGCATACTCTCGAGATCTGTATCCCATCTTCTTTAACATGCAGCACGAATAGCTGCTCTGATAGGCGCTGTATTAGAGTCAGGTAGCGTCGTCTGTCCAGATAGGCTAGTCCTTTCATTACTGTACTCATTTTCTACCGCTCACACATCTTCAGGAACACATCAAAATACAATCTCCACATCACTCTGAGGCACAGAAGACGTGTTAATAATAATACTAAAGACAAAGGGCTTTGGAGATTTCAATGGCTTGAGCACTCATTGGGTCAATATACGAGGGGCGGTCAATAAGTTTTGCGAATCGGTAAAGCAAAACAGAGGAAGGGGGATGGCTGTTTGTGGGGGTGTTAGGAAAAGTTATGATAAGTCAGGACCTCCATCCGCACGCTCCTGCCTTGTCTATTTAAGAAGCAGTAGCTCATGGCAGTTCGTCCGTCACAATTTTTTCAACAATGGAGAAGGTTGAGCACCGCGCAGTGATCAATTTTTTGACCAAGGAAGGCAAGAATGCAAAAGAGATCCACTAACGCATGATTGCAGTGTACACCGACACCGCCCCTTCCTAGGCAACCATTGTTCGCTGAAACAGGGAGTTCCGCCATGGTCGTGAGTCCCTTGAAGATGACTCCCGTCTAGGACGCCTGTCAGACGTGACCAACGAGGACAATGTGGCCCGTGTGGATAGGATGATCCTCAAAAATCGACGGGTGAAGGTCGAAGAAATCGAGCGAGAACTTGGAATATCACATGGAAGTGTTATCAACATCATCCACGACAATTTAGCCATGATCAAGGTCTCTGCCCGTTGTGTCCCTAGAAACCTCACGAAACCTTACGCCCCATGATCGACTTCAACATCGTCAAAGTCCACAAGGCCAGAGTTGCACAAGCTGCCCTGCGCAAGTGCGGATTCGAGGAGCTCAACCATCCTCCCTACAATCCAGATCTGTCCCCTAGCGACTACTTTTGATTCCGCCAGCTCAAGGCTGCACTGCGTGGACGCCGGTTTGGGGACGATGAAGATGTCCAGCTCACCGTCCAGGAGTGGATTGAACAGCAGTCGGGAGATTTCTTGTTGTCGGGAATTCGAAGCCTCAGGGACGAGTGGTGCAAGTGCATTAAAGTCGAGGGTAGTTATATTGAAAAATAATAAAGCACTTTTCCTCATATCTCGTTTCCTTATATCCGAATTGCAAAACTTATTGACCGCCCCTCGTAGATGATAAAATGATTACTAGAATTGCCACGGTAGTAAATCGATTGTACAAAGCAGTATATTGTTGCCAATTCGGACGGGAAGATGGTAAAAAGCGTATGTAATACTGTACACTAAAACGGCTCCAGTATGACAGGAAGTGTACTCGAATAAAGACAAGTGCAATACTCCTTGTGCTCTGTAGGCATTTGGAGCAGAGTCGTGACGACCAATATCGAATGATAGTAACCTACAGGGCGTCCTCTAGGTCTGAATCAGCGGCGCTATTTGTCCAACAACTGCGTAAAATTCTCGAAGGAGTTGCCTAACCCACAAACTAAAAGGTTTAGGATATGATTGTCGTCCCTCTTAGGTATAGGCACGACCATGGCCATCCGCAACAAGAAATAAGAGCAATAAGGTGTCGGGCAAACATTGGACTTGCTTATACAACCTCATCTTGCACTCTTCATGAGGCAAGCGAGTGGCATCTTTCTTGCAGAAACAAGAAGGCTCTATATCTGATACATGCGTAAGGCAGCAAGTCACCAATAGGAGATCAATTTTATGGACTAAATTCATTATCCACCATAGAATATGAGAACATCGGAGACGGAGGATGGATTCCCTTGCCTGTAGTCAAATTTGAGTGAACAAATGAGCGGTAAAACCGAAGTATGTTATCCCTATCAGCACCCCCACACGCTAAAAGCCACATAGTGAAGAAACGCCATGACGCGGGTACAAGAGACCATAAAGCTGCGAATATGCACGTCCAAGGTGAGGCGCTGATTTATATCAAGGCAAAGAACAAGGTGTGACTCTAACACGTCTAGTTGAACCCTTTTCATGTTCTTGCCTTGAGGATCATAGTTGGCGGATTTTTTAGACCATGTGATGAGCTTTAAATACTAGTATAGTAGTATTCCACCCAGAGAATGCAAAAAAAATGGTTGGGTATAAATATTTACAGACAAGTGGTATGACATGACGGTCCTCTTTTTCTGGAGAAAGGTAGTGGATTCATAGAAAACCCTACCCCATAATCCATTTGGCAAGCTTCCTCATTTCTGAAAATGGAGTCCTCCCATTAAGTAAAGACACGTATGCTCGCCAAGAAGAACTACGAGTAAGCTTCAAAACAAAACGAAATCGATCCCTCCTCAACGAAATTCGCACAATGTAAAATCAAATGGAGTGCGCTTGTAGCACTTAAAGGAGTATCTTCTCCCTTAGAGATCTCTTACACTCGTCTAGCCACCACACACAGAAACAGTCGACGAGCTAAACGGCCAGAGGTTCTAGGAATATATTAAACCTATGAGGATAAAAGTGCAAGTGCAGAAGAATAACTCAACGCCTTCATCTACTGACCCAAACTCCGCGAATGAGATACAAAATTCAATTTTCTACTCGAATGTAGACCATTACGCATGTTTATGCACCACCGAGGCAGAGATTTGGGCGGCAATGACCTAGCAAATGAAAGTTCAGAGGGAAAGTGATCACTTTCACGATGGTCGTGAATCATTTCTCACCTAAGGTCCAGTTTTTTTAACAAGCCCAGGAAAAATTCAAGGTAGAAAAAGGAAGGGTTCCATGCACAAATGTGCTTGAACTTTTCCACGATTAGAACGCTTACTCAACTTCGTCAATCAGATCCACAAGGACTTATCCTCTGATATTTATCTCCGAGGGATTTTACAATTCAAATCTCCAAGGAGGTAGAAAGGCCTTAACAACCGACTTGCTATTATATGAAACGCGGTGGGATCGAAGTCGTTTGAAGATGGAGTGTAAACTCTACCTCTAATCTAGGTGGAGTTGGAAGGCTACCGACTGAAAGGAAGTATCAATCCTGACGAGGGTGGGGAGTCGCAAAACTCTGGTATTCCGGAAGAGATGGTAACGAAAACACACTTAGCATGGTCCCCTGGAGGCAGACATGTAACATGAAATGGGAGGAGGAGGTAAGCCTCCGCAGCTCCTTCCATTTAGCCATGTGTCCCCGTCAATTCAACTGAAGGATCTATTGTTGAAGGGGGCTCTCTAGAGCCTTTCGTAGCTGTATTCATTTAGGAGGTGGAGCTTCGAGGGCTCTATTTTGACAAATGCGCCGTTGACGATTTTGCATTCAAGGGATTATTACAAAATATATGAGTTGAGATGCGACTACTTTTCTCTTGTTGCCTCAAAACATTTGTGGATTTTAGCTTTGCCAAAGCTGAAGATTCCTAGTCAGGAAGAGGGTGCCGGTTTTCAGCTTAACTCTGACCTGCCTTAGGCAGCAAAAAGAATGTCAAAACACCATATACGAGGGGCGGTCAATATGTTTTGCAATTCGGATATAAGGAAACGAGATATGAGGAAAAGTGTTTTATTATTTTTCAATATAAATACCTTCGACTTCAATGCACTTGCGCCACTTGTCCCTGAGGTTACGAATTCCCGACAACCAGAAATCTCCCGACTGCTGTTCAATCCACTCCTGGACGGTGAGCTGGACATCTTCATCGTCCCCAAACCGGCGTCCACGCAGTGCAGCCTTGAGCTGGCAGAATAAAAAGTAGTCGCTAGGGGACAGATCTGGATTGTAGGGAGGATGGTTGAGCTCCTCGAATCCGCACTTGCGCAGGGCAGCTTGTGCAACTCTGGCCTTGTGGACTTTGACGATGTTGAAGTCAATCATGGGGCGTAAGGTTTCGTGAGGTTTCGAGGGACACAACGGGCAGAAACCTTGGTCATGGCCAAATTGTCGTGGATGGTGTTGATAACACTTCCATGTGATATTCCAAGTTCTCGCTCGATTTCTTCGACCTTCACCCGTAAATTTTTGAGGATCATCCTCTCCACACGGGCCACATTGTCCTCGTTGGTCACTTCTGACGGGGTCATCTTCAAGGGACTCGCGACCATGGCGGAACTTCCTATTCCAGCGAGCAATGGTTGCATAGGAATGGGCGGTGTCGGTGTACACTGCAACCATGCGTTCATGGATCTCTTTTGCATTCTTGCGTTCCTTGGTCATAAAATTGATCACTGCGTGGTGCTCAACCTTCTCCATTGTAGAAAAACTGTGACTGACGATCTGCGATCAGCTACTGCTTCTTAAATAGACGAGGCAGGAGCGTGCGGCTGCAGGTTCTGACTCGTCATAACTTATCCTAACACCCCCACAAACAGCCATCCCCCTTCCTCTTTTTTGCCCTACCGATTCGCGAAACTTATTGACCGCCCCCCGTATATTACCTCTCAGGTGAGGGACTCCGGATCGCCTATTGCGAACTAATCACCATTTCACTTGACTAGTTCTCCACGGAATCTAGCGACTCGGTGGATGAACGTGGCCATTTAGACGTCAGCAAAACGGGCACGCGAGGTTAGACGGGCACAGATCTTGGCTCTAACAAAGCGCTAACTATTTTATTTTTCTCTCAGATATGAGCAGGGGAAGGCGCTCTCAGGGGAATTTAATCCCGCATAATGGCGCTGAATTGTCACTTGATGAAAAGCACTTGTAGGCATGTAGTGACCAGGGGCACATGGTACCTTCTTCACCTAAGATGTATAGTTTTCTTGACGCGTATAACCTGAAATGATTTTCTGTCGAGCGCACTATACGAAACACTCAGTCTGAAAGACTAGAATCTTTTTTTCAATCAAATACGAGTGGCCAAGATTCAATCAAGCAGGGGGCGACTAGTTACAATTATAAAATTTGCAGTGCACAAAACAGAAAAGAGAGTGCATTGTCTTTTAACAGTTGATGCGAATTTGTGGATGATATCTGAGCTCATAGGCAAGGCTTGTTACTAAGCCGAAATGCTTGCAGTAGAATCGCTTCCACCTCCACAGTGCAAATGCCTTCAGACGAAACGTATACATCCAGCGCGCAACAATCGAGTAGCCTATGAAAGTCAAACATGATAAAGAATGTTGAGGTGGACCTGGCACTCTCGATCCCCCTCGGCAAAACGCATTCAACTTTGACCACCCTCTGGTCGGCTAGCTATGTGCTGAGCAACTAGAAGTTTTATGGAGTCTTACTTTTTTACGAAGTTCCGTTTCTAATGCGGCGTCACCTGTCAAAGGCCCCGACGTCTCTGCAGTTGCACTCCCTAATGCGAGATGCCTTTTTTTTTTAGAGAGATTGCGTGATCCGTTGGTCCCCATCCCAGACTCCGTTCCAAGGCCTCGGTTAAGTCCGGTTGGGAGACGGCAAATTGTTACTCGTCTTTTCCCGGGAGCCCCGTGATAGGGGGGTGGGGAGGGATCAGGGGTTAATATTAAAATAGTAAAATATAATATTTAAATTTTAATATTAAAATATTTGCTAGATTTTTGACATTCAGTCGAGTGCATAGTTACTCAAACATTAAATAAGATGCTGAAGCTGGGAATAATGACTTAATCCGACCATATTTCTTCCCCAATTAACTAAATAGATAACCTATCGCTATAATTCTTATCAGGAACTTAGTTCAATACATCATCCTACCCTACTCTTTTATGCTATGGGACGTGTATGTGTGACGCTATTTATAAACATTTTCACTTAATAATAATAAAATAATAATAATAATGATAGTAATAATAAAATAAAAATAATAAAATAATAATAATAAATAATAATAATAATAATAAAAATAATAATAATAATAATTTTAAAAGAATCTCCTGTCGTTTATCCTCCCCACCCCACTCAACCGAGCGTTGTTCGAGTTGCCTCTTCAAGAAAGGTGAGTTTCCCAGGTTAAGTTAGGTTGTATGGTACCTCATTGCCTTAAGCTAATGTTGACTATTTTAACCTACCAAACTCATCTGACTTGAACAAAAGGAAATTCTAAAAATGCCCGGGGGGAGGGGGGGCGAGGGCGAGTAAAAAATATAATGATAAATCTTCTTCAAACTTCTGTATAAACTGGTATCCCTGTTTTTCCATGACCTAAAGATTCTAAAATGAGCCCCCCCCCCCCGTCCCCCCAGACCGTGGACAGTCACCCAGCGTATGCGTGACATAGATATACTCTTATTCTCTCCTACTCCTGCCCTTCTATCATCTGTTTTTATTTATTCTCTCTTTTTGACCTCAAATTCTTTCTAAATGATCACTTTTGGCTTCTTTGTGGTGTTTACACAAAGTTAGGAAAAATCACTAGTACTCACTTGGCCTGGGTTGTGCCCCTGTAATTACCCTCATCTGTTTTCTGCTTCAGCTTATCCACATTAAAAACGACTCTCTTTTGGTATCTATCTTTGAGGTCAATCTTCAGGAGGCGTCGGAAAAGATTTCTATCGAGAGGGGAAACTCCCAGAAGAAGGCTGGGAAACTTTGAGCTCATCCTTTGGAAATGGCGCCATCGGCACCAGATCTGAATCGATAATTAATCAAGTGATTTTTTAAGAGTACCGCCTCACTGATTAGGGAGCCAT
The DNA here is from genome assembly GCA_963969495.1 of Ceratothoa steindachneri. Taxonomy (NCBI): domain Eukaryota; kingdom Metazoa; phylum Arthropoda; class Malacostraca; order Isopoda; family Cymothoidae; genus Ceratothoa; species Ceratothoa steindachneri. Next base: position 17,941,145 of record OZ018324.1, on the reverse strand, counting down.
TGAAGAATAGTTGTGTCGTTAATGAGTCTAACCGTAAGAGAGAGAGAGATATATATATATAGATATATAGATATAGAGAGACTGTGTATGTGCGCGTTGGAAGAAATTAACCAAACCCATAAAAAAATACTAAATCTTTGAAGTTTTTGACATTGCCTTAAACATTACCAAAAAATTTCTACAACTAATCTTAGAAAACGTCATAAAAAATCGGGTAATGATAATTTTAGGAAATATATGGGTGTATAGACAATACAAGTTTTATTTCCCTCTTACGATACCGATTCACATTTTCCATTCATCCTCAGATTGAATAAATCTATGTAAAAGTCTGGAAAAATAGGTCACGTAAATTCAGTCACGAACTTTGAAAATTTTAAAGTTTCATTATATTCTGCATTTGTTCAAAGTGACGTCCCTGGACATTTCCTTTTCATTTCACACAACTGGAAAGGAAGAGATTTATTATCTTTCCCAAAACGCTGCATTCAATGGACAGTACACTATCTACCAGCGCTTGCTTAAATTCTTCGATAGAGGTTGTCATTTGCCTGAATACTTTGTCCTTAACAAATCCCCAGGGAGATCTTGCGGGGGCAGGGAAACTGCGAGCGATGAGAAATTAATATTTGCTCAAAAAAGCTCGTTAAACATTTTAGTGATTGTCTAGTAGTATGGGTTGTTGCTCCGTTTTCTGAAACCATTTGTTACTATAGTTTTCTTGTTCAAAAACGGTGTTTAGCATTTCTACATATCTTTCTGAAGTTACTAATAACGGTCTCATTGTCTTTATATCCTCAAAAATAAATACCATAAGCCTTGCTGCTATCTTCCAAAGCCACGTAGAGATATCATATATTAATACAAAGGCTTGAATGCCCAGCGCATTTACCAGATAGTATATTCATATACTATCAAAAAACACAAAACCAAAACGCAAAGAAAGCCAGTGATACCCTTTCACCAGGGATCTGTCTTTCATTCTACCTTTCATTTTCGCTTTCCTATTATTTTTTCCCCTATTTCCCCACTATTTCTCCTACTAAAACCCTCTTCTACTATATTCCTCACTTGTTATGTCCAATGTCCAATGTCCTTGCTGCTATTCAGATCCCACCAGACAGTAACATATGGCGAATGCGGAGGTTTCTCCACGTGTATATTCTGCTTGTTTTGTGACCAACACCGGTAATTTTTTCTTGTTGGGGACCTTATTGAGATAGATGTGGCATTCGTGACTGAATATTATGTCAATTAATCTTATCTGGTTTTGTTCAATTATTGTTTCAATGCGCTCACAAAACATCAAACGAGGCTGGTAGTGTTGCTCGCTAAGCTCTTGCAAACACATAATTTTGAATGACTTGATCTCAAATAAAAAGTGATTATATACCGAATGATCTCCCGTTTGATTGCCGTCACAGCTGATTGTCATCTCAGATTTCTAGTCCCTTTCAAGCTGATTTGCGACTGAATTCATAATATTCAGCGGTTCGCTCACCTATGCTGCTCCCAGACTTGCGCAGCAAAGGGGAGCGAACCGATTTGCCACAATCCTGCGATTCGTTTTTGTATCTATGGTCCTTGGCTGACCGTATGGCCGTGTGAAAGTGAGTTGGGTGGCAACTACCGAGCCATGTTTGATCATCTCTTCTGCGATAAAAACTCGTTACATATCCGACAAATGACCCACGATTGTGGTTAGTACAGATTTCGTATCCATGATATCGAACATTTAAATAAAACTTTAAAATATTTTAATTCGAATGCTTTTTATTTAATTGATAAAGCTGGAATAATGACATTAATAAGTGATTAAAAACAGGGAGAGTTTTTGTGGTCACACTGTATATGGTTATAGAGAAGATAGTGGGTTGAAAGTGGAAAAATAATGTCAATATACGACTTCTAAGGAAAAAAGAGCGACCAGCTCTTTCTCCCTTAATCTTAATCTATACATTTTATTTAGCTTCCCCACTGGAGTGGTGGCACACTCCTGTACCCTGGCGCCTACCCAGGCGCCTGCCTAACACTACTTCCCCCTTTGCCAATCTATTACTTTCTTCCCACTTCACCACTTTGTTTCAATCGATTTCCTATCACTTACACCAACTTCACCATTGTACACTCAGGTATTCCGCAATCCGGCGTCTCGAAGACTTGGTCCTGAAATGGCTTGAAGCAGAGAGACCTGCTACGGGTGAGTCTATGTTCAACGGGCGTCTTCCCATAGGAAGGATGTTAATATTATGTCGCCTGACCTCTGCGAGCAATTTAGGGGAATCAGACGTTTGCCTCGCTTGTTGTTAAGTTGTAACTGTGTTCGCTCGAAATTTTGGTCCATTTCTCCTTGCAGTACATCCACAACCCAGTTTTATTCGTTGTTTTTTTTTAGTTGGACGCCTGCAAGTGTATGGCAGCTTACATCTGAAATCTTGTGTGCCCTCCAGGACTCCAAAGCTGTTCTTTGTCATCTCTGTTTCAATGCCCGCCTAAAGATCTGCGTCTATATATCTTCCAAGCATTTTTATTTGTTCGATCTTCACCACTTTCTTTACACATCCCTCCTTACTAAGTTTCTGCGTGTCACTTTTGTAGCTATTGCGCTTCTTATTAAAAAAAAGTTCTTTAATGGAGTCACTTTTTTTTATTTCAGGCATGTGGGTCAGGTTTAGGCTTATAATGATCATCCCTAACCATCAGCATCATTATTAATCGTTTTTCCATAAAGTGGTGTCGGCACGTTTCAACGCTACTCCTCAAACCATTTCTTCCTTCTACTTTGTTCCATTGATCTCACCAAGTGATCTCTTACCATTAGCAGGAAGGCATACCCCATGCCATTATGCCTCTTCCCCTTTGTTCAAAGGTTAGTAGAGTTTTATTTTTGGGGGGAGAAAGAAATTCTTCACCAGCTTTTCACCCAAAATTTCTTCTGCAATTTTGGCATAATAATTGTATTTTTTTTCATCGTTCCATAATTTAAAAAAAAAACGTTTTACAAGGAGAAACGTGCTCCTTTGCAAACGTGAGCCTTACGGCAACGTGAGATTGACGAGATATAGCTTCTCTTTAGCCTGGTATCCTTATGTTATTTTGGTGTAGGATTTTCTTTTTATTCTCGTCTCTGAATCACTCCACCTGCAGCTAAACCTTGTCACATTTGGTTCTTAATGGTATGTGAGTTTTAACCTTCCTTACAGTGCTACAAATATCAGTGGGTAATAATTTATACTTCATCCCACTTGTTGTCAGAGATTTCACTGTACCAGTGTTCATATACTTATATATGATTACACTGGTCTGCGTCAAAAATGTACCTTAGGTTTTCTGTAATGTTTCTTAATAAATTGACCTCCTAAATCCGAATCTGGCATCCATTTTTCTATATCAGGTTCAGTTTTTGCGATACAGGGGGTGATAATAATTTTATAGTTTATACATATCCTATATTACATCAAAATTTCAATAGTTTTTGCACTACTGTATTCGCAATAAATTTTGTGTACATTTTAAGTAATTATGTTAATAAGTTTATATTTTTGAAGGTTAGAAATTGCTTAGAATTATAATAGTGGTTGAGTTAAAAATGAACAGAAAATGTAAGAATAGCTCCGACAGATTTTGCTATATTTGCGGCAAAGTGACTTTTTCCGAGCAGCAATGTACAATCTCTCCTGTAATTAAATCTTTGTGTAAGGGAATCGATACCCCACCCTCACAATTGAGCCACTGGTCTTTAACCACAACGTCCTGGCATCGGAGACGGCTTAGCCCGACCACTTAACCTCCCCCCCTCTCTCCCCTCACCTCGACGAGAAGCTGAAAGGCCGCCAAAAAAACGCATAATGCTCTAATCATCGCATGGCGGACCACAGTGCACCTAACATAGGTTAAAACAGTAAGATTTCCCCTAAGAGTTGATATTCAATTTCACCTCATATGCGAAATTAGAGGAGAGTCGTTCTAAAGCCAGAAGGTCCCTTAGGGCTAGCTAAAAGACGCTCTGAGAAAAACCGTTGGAGAAGGAGATTTAATGCAGCCTGTCTACGCATCTCTCCCCTCCTTCCCCTGCCGCCCAATGGGGTGGTGAAGTGTAAAATCAAATAACTTTGGAAAAACGTGGTAGATTACGTTAGTCATCAAGACGACGAAGACCGGCGAGAGGGCCGGCTACCAACAGAAGGGACTTAGAAGAAGCTCATCCAGAGCTAGTTCCTGGTGGTCATACCGAATTTAGAAGCGTGTCAGAGGGAAATCGTTAGAGAGATCTAGAAGGCGAAGACCGGCAAAAAGCCCAGCAAACTAACGAAAGGGACTTAAAAGAAGCTCATCCTGAGCCATTTCTTGGTGATCACACTGAACTTTTAGTTAACTTGGATTGAGAAGCAAGTTCAACTAACTCTCGTCAGAGAAACTCCCTATCCTGGTGTATCCCCAAACCAGAGATAGTCCTCGCCCTGGAGGAATACCCCAAAGCGAACTCCCTTAACCACTTTCCTGCGTCAAAGGATTCACGCTTTGGCTCATCGCTCACCAGTGCGAATTATTCCCAGAAGACGTGCGTAACCCCATCTGCCACACGCTCTGAATTCATCTGTGGCTTCAAAGCATTTTCCCCTTCGGAACCCATCTGTAACCGCCCACCCACGCGTCGGCCCGGAAACAACATTATTGAGGGGACATAAAATTGAAGGCAAGGTCAGGCTAAAACCCGATTCTCGTGGAATCTCGAAAGGTATTTAAACCCCGGTATATGTTTCGTTGAAGGTCAGTTTGCAAAAAGTGAGCTGTGGGTCAGCCATTACCGTAAATTCTATGGTGTAATTTAGTAAGCCTCACTTAAATTTGTTTAATTCATTTTTGTGTAGTTTGTGTGTTAAAGTTCAATCTTAGTTAATGTTTTTAATTAAAGTTCTAGTTTTCTTAGAAACATTTTTTATTCAATCCTCGAAACGCTGAGCAAGGCACTAGGAACCCTAAAAAAAACCGTTATAATTATAATAATAACAAAAAAAATATAGCACCCTTAGAGAGAAAACTTAATCACAGAGTTTTGAAGTACGTAACCAACCCATACATACGAACACCATCACTCGGTCCTTCCTATACCACGACACTATGTATTATGCATATTTTGGAGTAAGGCTAGGAGATCAAGATAAAAGTTTTGCACCACATATCTGCTGCAAGGGATGCTACATAACTTTAAGACGCTAGAGTCAGGGCGAACATTTGTCTCTCTCTTTTGGTGTTCCCATGGTGTGGAGAGAGGGCAAGGACCACACTACGGACTGCTATTTTTGCATTTACAAATCTTAAAGGTGAGCATTGTATCAAGTATTTAAGCTTTCTGTATGATACTGGCTCCTGAAAATGTCATTATTATGCATAGACTTAGCATAAAATTAAAAACTAATATAGTTCGCTTCAGCATGAACATATCTTTTACTAAACATTTATGTACTATCTGCAACTCCAAATAGTGTGGCATATCTGGATGTTCAAGATTATGACACATCTGAGTCTAATCAGTTTTCCACACATGATATGGTCGCAATACCATTCACTCAAGTTCAATTAAATGACCTGACCAGGGATCTGAGTCTTTCAAAGGAGAATGCACAACTTATTGGCTCTTGGCATTGTGAAAGTAATCTTCTCGCTAAAGAAACAACATTTTTTGGTACAGAAATAGAGAATAAGAGTTTCGAAGCTATTTTTACAGCATTCTTTCAGCTCTTTAGTATACTGCGCCAATATTAAAGGACTTGTTGAGACCCTTGGAATTCCCTACAACCCATTAGAATGGAGACCTTTCATAGATTCCTCCAGTAGAAGTTTAAAAGACGTGCTACTGATTATTGGTAACAAGATAACTTCCGTTCCCATAGGTCATTCAATCCAACTTACCGAAAGTTATGAAAAAATTGCTGGATTCAATAAATTACTCTACCCACAATTGGAGGATATGTGGTAACTTAAAGGTAAGATCATTTTTACACTTGGCATTTCTAAGCTCTTTGACATTGACATTTTCATTTTTAATTGTTAATACTTGTATACACCTTTTGGTCAACTTACATTTTACAAGAATGCAAATCTGGAAATCATGAGTCATTTTTAAGTTATATTTTTTTGTTGAAGTGTGTCCCTATAGGTTACTGTATCCTTTTGGGTTAATGGGGAACTTATCCTAATTGAGAAGGTACACAACATAACTCAATAAACTCATATAAGATGTACATATATCCAATTAGTTCCAATACAACGATTTAATGCATCGGCATACAGGACTTTTCACTACATATTCATATTCTTATTGTTTTAAGCAATATTACTTTAAATTTGTTTTTAGAAATATTACACTTTGAATTTACATGCCCTGTTAAATTTCTTTACAGGTAGTGTCTCTTATACTTGGGATGCAAACAGGCTCACGAAGCATTCCTGTTTCCTATGTTTATGTGACAGTCGTGCAGATAGTAGGCACTATGAGAAGAAGGTTTGGCCTCCACGAGAAGCATTTAGAATTTGATCAAACAATGTGATAGCTGAACCTTTAGTGCCTCCTCACAAAATACGGCTTCCTCCACTTCATATAAAGCTTGGCATAATGAAAAATTAGGTCAAAACCCTTAATAAAGAAGGCCAAGCTTTTAAATTTATTCTTCAAAACTTCCACAAATCAGTAACGCTAAGCTCCATGCGGGAATTTTTGATGGACCTCAGATCAGGAACTTGATGAGAGATCAGCAGTTTGAGGCATCAATGACGAACATAGAAAAAGATGCCTGGAAAGCTTTCAAAGCTCTAATTAACAATTTCCTAGGCAATAAAAGAAGCCCAGAATATGTTGCCTTGGTCAATCAGCTCCTAACAAGTCTCAAACATTTGGGAGATCGAATGTCTATAAAGATACACTTTTTACAGTCCCATCTGGATTATTTTCCTGACAACTGCGGGGATTAAAGTGAAGAACAGGGGGAAAGATTCCACCAGGATATAAAAACAATGGAATCCAGGTACCAGGGTAAATGGGACGTAAACATTCTTGTCGACTACTGTTGGTGTTTGAAGCGTGATGCACCAGATGAGATGCACAAAAGAAAATCGTCAAGGGCGTCTTTTCTTGGAAATTAGAATTATTTTCTTTATTATGTTGCATTCTTTACTTTTGAGTTTTATTAAAAGGATTATAGTTTACATACGTTTATTCCTGTTTCTATGATATAACAATAGTAATTAATTATTAGATAGAGAAAGGTTTTTGAAATTTTTCTTTCAGGAAAAATGAGGTAATCTCAATGAAAATGGTGTATGATGTACTGAGAAAATCTGACCTGATTGAACAAAAATACATTCATTTTTGAGCTCAGGAGGTTTGATTCATTAAGAAACCACAAAAAAATCCTGAGGAACATAAAATTTGTTTTCAAAAGCAGGTCTGTGTTATCTTAACTGATGCTCCCACGATGTATACTCAGTTAGGTATGTTTCGAAATACAATTACGTGTTTTTTATGGCATCACCCTGTTCGTCGCTTCTACTCATTCTGAAATGGGCTAAAAATGGAGACTAACAATCACAGGAAGAAAGACACGGACCGCGCCTCCTCTACACCGACCGAATTCGATTTCGTAACCTGAAAGTGCTGGATAATCGCCTATTCTTTTAAAAGCCCTCCAATGTATTGGACGGGAAGTTTTATTTCAACTATTCATTTGCGGAAATTTAACAGAGGTGTGTATACATCTGACTGTATGTATATATAGTCATACTAATTCCAGAACGTGTATATATTTAATGAACGTAGGTGGATACAGGCACCATGCATCATGTATAAACCATTTTAGAATTAACTTTATAATAATTACACACAAACAACTAAATTAAACAATACTGTTAGGTGTTTATAATTCAGATGTATTTGCAATTGATCCATCTGTCCCCTTTCACTGGTGGAGGAGGTCATCCGTCCTAATAGATGAAATGCACATAAAGATCAGTAACAATTGTTTTCAAACCCGAAGCTACCAGGGACCAATCCTCGTCGTGGGGTGAGCTACAGAAAAAGCGGTGGTACGAACAAGAAACCTCGTCTTGGCCCAAGGGAAAGCCAACCGTTCAACGCCAAAAGAGTGACAGGTTCTGAGACGGAAGTGCGAATGAAAGGTATGGGGGGGGGGCAGCGGTTTTGTAATTGGCTATGTATGCAGTAACATACGTTGCGCCAAAAAAAAATAGACTCGACGCACCGCCAAAGCGTGAAAATCCAACGCCTTATCCATTCTGTTAGCGCGAGCTAATTTGTGCCCTTGCTACTCAACACCACCTAATTTGTGCCCTTGCTATCAAGCACCACCTAATTTGTGCCCTTGCTACCCATCATACATCATTATTTTGTCAAATTAACTAGAATCTTCATTTAACTGCGCTGTGTTGTACATTATCTATGTTTATGGGCATGTGTTTACAATATACATCAGCTACGCCTAATGTGGCATTAATGGTTGTTTGTTATGTAATATTTTTCCTTTCATGAAGTTGAAATGCATCACTCACTTCTATTGAACAATAGAATCCTAATTTGTAAGTGATTTCCATATGTAAACAAGAAAAGTGTGACTGTGAGGTGACCTCGAATTACGTTGCTCATTGAAGGGCCCCAACGAGTAGGCGGAGCTAGTCTCTTCATAGAGATTTATTTTTCAGTTACTAAACGAAATAAGTTTGCTTTGTTTTGTTTTATACTTTATTTTACTGAGCCCAACAAAGTAAGCGAAAAAAATATGTACTAAATTGATATATTATCCGTAGTTATTAATTACTTTAGCAACTTTATTTGGAAAATACCAGCAAAATTCAGTTAGTGAGTCGCTAACTATTTTCTATACGGAATCTGATGAAATTAAGTTTTTCTTACCACTTATTCCCATTAAGGTGATTGTAATTGGTAAGAAAATAATGAATACACTCGTTGGTATAATTCATTTTAACACCTCAAATTCCTGTCTATATAAGCAAGCTAATAATGAAGAAATTTAAATGTAAGACTTTTAAATAAAAAAAAAAACACACCACATTCATTCTGAATATGTGCACTCTATATAGTCACACTCCTTAACTATTTGTACACATCCAATAAAAGTGTGTCGAAAAGCCATAATTTTCACTCATGGTAAATAAACACATGTTTTTTTTGTGTTCAAAAGAAACTTTTATGTAGGCATATATGGTTAAATTTCGGAACATGCGCCCCCCCCCACATCCTCGAATTTTTCGATAATTCATATATATTTGTGTTTAAAAACAATTGTTTTTTAATGTAGACAATGGTTTTCTTGGCAAATTCCCCAAAAGTATTTTTTTGTTTTTGTGTTAGGCTATTTCAATCGCATCATATTGTATTATATATTATTTTTAAGGTAATTTCGAAAGGGGTGCTTCGCCTCCATACCCCACACTTAATTGTTGGGGCTGCACCCCTCCGCTATTTTAAATAAACTCGTAGTATTCCTAAATCAAAGGACTATAATTAGATTCGAATTCAAAGGCATTTGCCAGATGCCGTTAGGCCTCTAGTTTTTTTTTTACAGTGTTGCTCGACTTCAGACATATAAGCCTCGCCCATGAATGCTATCTAAATCAACGATATTTTCTTTGAAATTGATTCATTTAAAATGTCCATATCATATTTTAATTCCGAAAAAATTCCCTTCAAAATGATATATAATGTAATATGATGTGACTCCAACTAACAATGTGGCTCCCAAGATGACAGCCAATCTATTTTTCAATATATATATATATATATATATATATATATATATATATATATATATATATATATATATATATATATATATATATATATATATATATATATATATATATATAGCATTTGTGATTTTCTTTTCACATAGTTCAATTTGTCGTATATTTTTTCGCCTTTGCGTCTGGGTTGAGGCGGGTGATAAGTTCTCCGAAATTCGTTAAAACTCGGATTTTAAAGTTAAAGGACGGACTAGGAGAAGATTCCTTTATTAAATACTATTTATCCGACGCGTTTCGATATGCTCGTATCATCTTCAGAGATAAAGTAAAAATACAAATAAAAAAATAGAACATTGGTTTATATATCAATGAATAAACACACTTATATACAAACAAACAAAGAGATCAGCAAGTGCGAACGTACGGACAAACTTGTGAGCATGTTAGGACAAGGTCGAAAGGGGTAGGCTTAAGGGCGGCCCCCCTAACTCACACACGGGCAGGTAACGGAATGGTTATCTTCCCTCCCAAATCTAACATCCGCAGTTAACAGGAGGTTTGTTTGCCTTACCTCACAAACACCACAAGATACCTTATCAGCTCAAATACTCACAGCTATTGGAAGATTTTTGTGTCCTCCCAGTTCAACACCACCGATATTCGGGGGTTTGTGTGCCTTAACAGCTTCAAGACCCGCATAAATCGGGAGGTTATGGGCCATCCCAGATCCAATACCCAAAGATAACGGGAGGTTCATAGCCCTCCCAGCTACAACGCCGTCAATATCGGAATGCTTGTGTGCCCTCCCAGCTCCAAAACTCGCATATGACTTGAGGTTTGTGTGTCTTCCCAGCTCCAACACCAGAATATATCGGTAGGTTTGTGTGCCATCCCAGCTATAACATCTGATGATATCGGGGGCTTAGCGTAATTTCCCAGTTCCAACACCCACATATATTGGGAAGTTTATGTACTGTCCCATCGGAAGCAGCTGCACCTATCGGGCAGTTCTTTTTTCCTCCCAGTTCCAAGCCCAGCAGAAATCAGGAGGTTTGTATACTATCCCAGCTTCACCACCCGCAAATATCGGAGATTTTTTCTGCCCTCTAAACTACAACATCCCCATATATCAGGAGGTTTGTGTTCCTTCCCAGCTCTAAAACCCGCAGATAAAAGGAAGGTTTTTATACCACCTGAGATCCAAACCCCACAGATCTCGTATGGTTTGTGTGCCCTCTCACCTCCAGCACCAGTTGATATCCGTCGGTTCCTTTGCCCTTCCAATTCCAATACTAGCAAATATCGGAAGGTTTGTACGCCCTGCCAACTCTAACACCCGCAGATATCGAGAGGTTTGTGTGACATTCTAACTTAAACACAAACAGATATTTGGATGTTTTGTGTGCCATCCCAAGTCAAACACCTAAAGATATCGGGAGGTTCTGGTGTCTTCCCGGATCCAACATGCGCAGATCTCGGGAGGTTTTTGTGCCCTCTAAGCTAAAACCCAGTATATATCGAGAGGTTCTGCTGTCCTCCCAGCTCCAACATCCACAGAGGTCAGGATAATTGTCTTCGCTCACAAATCCAACATCCGTAAATATCGGCAGTTTCTTTCCAACTTATTCATCAACACACGTAGATATCGTGAGTTTTGTGTGCTCTCCCAGCTTAAACACTAGCAGATATCGGGAGGTTCTTGGGACCTCTCAGCTCCAACATCCGCAGAATTAGTGAGTTTGTGTGCTCTCCCTGCTCCAATATCGTCAGATATCGGGAGGTTCGTGTAACCTTCCAGCTATAACAACATGATTTGGGAGGTGGGGATGTTTATGACCATCCAACTTCAACACCCACATATATAGGGAAATTCGTGTGCCCTCCCAACTCAAACACCTGCAGATATCGGGATGTTCGTGTGCCCTCCTCGCTCCAACAACGGCTAATATCGGGAGGTTTGAATGCCGTCCAGGTTCTAACACCTAACAGATATCGAGAGGATGTATGTGCCCTACCAGCCATAACATTCTCATATATCGGTTTGTGTACCCTATTAACTCTAACACCTGTAGGAGTGTGTGCCCTGCAATGTCAAATGCCTACAGATATCGGGAGGTTTGTGTGCACTCTCAACTCCAACGCCCAAGGATAGCTGGAGGTTTGTATGCCAACCCAGTTCTAACACTCCAGATATTCGGGGGTTTATATGTCCTCCAAGATATAACACACGCAGATATCGGGGGAGGGGTGTCTTTCTAGCTCCAACACCCACAAATATCGTGAGGTTTTGTGCTCTCTTTGCTCTAATAAGCACATATATCGAGATATTAGTGTTCCCTCCCACCTCTAAGACATTCAGTAATCGGGAAGTTTATGTGACCTCCCTGTCCAACACCGTAAATATCGGGATATTTGTGTGCTCTCACAGTTCCAACACCTGAAGATATTGGGAGGTTTCATAGCTCTCTCAGCTCCAACAGCCGCAGATATCGGGAGTGTTGTGTGCTTTTCAGTTCCACTACCCCCAGATATCTGGAAGTTTCCGTGCTCTCTGAGCTCCAACACCCATAGATATCGCAAGGGTGTGGGTGCCTCTCCATCTTTACCACTTTCAAACATTTGGAGGCTTATTTTACTTCCCTACTCTAACACCTGAATATATATCGGGAGGTTTTTATACCCTCCAAGCTCCAACACCAGCAGTCATTTAAAGGTTTGTATGCCATTCTCAGCTCCAACAGCCGAAGATATCGTAAGGTTTCTGTGTTCTCCTTGGTCAAACACCCTCAGTTATCGGGAGGTTTGTGTGCTCTCTCTGCTCTGCCACTCACAGGTATCAGGAGCTACGAGGGGAGGTCAATAAGTTTTGCAATTCGGATATAAGGAAACGAGATAAAGGAGCGTCAAAGTCTCTCATCGCCTAAAAATACTCTACGCGATGGAAATGATTGACTAAGTAATAGAGGACATCGGAGAATGACTGGACAACCAAGCTGCGGAACGAATCTCGATCTGAGAGGTTATATAACTAGTCGTGTTGTGGTTTGCGTGAACCTGGACTTCCTATGTCTCTTAGGTATAGATAGAGTTGCACCGATGTTTAAAAAAAAAAAACATGGCTTGAAAAAAATACATGAAAAAAGGCGGGGGGTTTTCAAATTTTTGTTGTTTCTTTTTCAAAATATTATCAAAATAACATATTTTTATGTACTATTTTGAAGTAAATGAAAAGCATTAAGCATTTACTAGATACACAATACCATATTTTCATATTTATAAGTAGTTTTAGCTCTATCAGAGTTGTAAAAAGCATTTTAAACGATATCTATATAAAGATTAGCCAACTCACTAATTCCTTAGGAAAAAGTTCCCCAATGACCAAACTTAATGAAATCTTGTATTGAGGAATATTAAATGCCAGTAGCCTCCTTTTGTCTTTACATTACTTAATAGTTAGTACTGACACATTACAAAAAATGGTTGATCTATGATTCAAAAATAATCTGGCTCCCTCTAATTTCAAAGTTAAAGATTTCGAATATGTAATAAAATGTAATACAACTAGAAACTACTTATCCAAAATTTGGATCTAATGTTTAATCAGTTGGAGCTCTTTAGGATGATAAATAAACTCATTAATTAAATTCAATGTATATATATTATTTAAACAATTAGTAAATTGTTATTATAATTCTTATTATTCCTTTGACTAGACTTAAAGGAAGAGTAAGTATACAATAAGATAACACCCTTTATTTATATAAATGAATTAATTGCAGTTTACTAACAAGTAAGAAACCCTCCAATAAGCATGTGATAAACTAAAGATATTTTGTAGGTAATATAATAAAGGTAATATAACACTTGTCCGTTGACTCTTAATAATATGCAATATAATTTAGTTTCTAAACTAATTATTTGAGAGGGTCTTTTAGAACACATTGTGGAAGATAACTACTATCCATTTAAACATTGAAACAATTATAAACATATCATAATCACATAACATAAAAATAAGCTGTTATACCTTTCCTTTCACTACAGTGAAAGATATTTGAAAGATATTTGCAAGCATATATAATAATTTTGAAAAAAATATATGTTTATATATATGAAAAAACTATGTATATACTTATTACTTATATTATAGGATAAATAAAATAGAGTATCACAAGTTTTCTTTGACTAAAGTCGATGGTCTACATTAGAAAATTGACAGTATCATTTGAATGATCTATGTGAGCACATAATATAATTATAAACCATAACTATATATATATATATATATATATATATATATATATATATATATATATATATATATATATATATATATAAGTTAAAACAAGATTAAGTTTAACCACTAGAACTAAATTAAATGCATAATCCTAAATAATATCTGTGGACTGTGACTAGTAATATTTTCCTTTGGCAAACAAAATTAATATAAGTATATAGAGTTAATCTAAATCTGTTGAGTGACATGAAGTTAAGACTAGGTACTGATTCTCTAACTTGAGCTACCATATAACTCGGAGATATTCTTATAGCTACTGTCATGTAGGCTACATGAATCTGATGAATCATTAGAGGATAATTCAACCATTTCATTATCATCTGCTGTTAGAATGGAACTAAAATTTAAATCCATTTTATTCTCATTTTGATTACTACTGAAACCACTAAAGGATAACCGGTTGTGGTTGTCGAGATTCTGACATTATCTCTTCATTTTCTACATTTTCTCTTTCTTCAAGATCGGCTTGCTTAGAGGATCCTCCACTACTGTTGTTAAACAATTTGTAGTTATGTGAAATAAACACGAATTTTTCAGCTCTAACATTTGTTAGACGGTTGCGTCGTGTGGAATGAATCCAGGCTTGTTTGCTGAAACTTCTTTCTACTGCTGCACTTGTTGGTGGTAGTGCAACTAATTTTGCTGCTAGAGATGAGAGATTTGAAGCAGGACCCATTGCTCTCCACCAAGTGTTAGGTTTCATTTTGTCCAAAGGCTTCCATAGAAATGGTTTTGAAAAGAGAGCCTCTTTAACCCTATATTCAGCTAGATTACATAAAATTGAAGCTTCTTCGATGGTTGGGTCTCTCTCAGCTGCCTTAAAAATCATTTCTGTTGCATCCACCTGTAGAATTATATATAATTATGCTTTAAAGGGAAAATTGTGGGCTTAGAAGTTTTTAACACTGTTTTTCAAAATAAAATAGCCTATATGTTCAATGACTTAAAATTACATCAATTAATTTTATTTTGTCTATTAGTTTTTTAAGTGGAAATGTTCAGAAAAAAAACTGATATTTTTGTAGGGTTGTTTTGGTATTTAAAAATCAGACAACCTTATTCTTTCATAAAAAATGAATGGATATTAATGAATAAAAAGACCTTTGATAACAATCCAATTATAGGAAAGTATTAAATTTAGTATATAGGTACTCACTTTTTCACTTTCAGTGATGTGACAGCCTTTGTAGCGTGGGTCGACTAAGTTAGCTGCCAAATGAACTGACTTCAGGACAAGATTTCTTCTCTTATGAAAAGCTGTGATCAATTCTTTTTCAATTTGTTTTGAAACAGCCGTTTCAAGAGAAATCTTTGCGACAGTTTCTTTAAAATCGAAAAAGATTTTTGGTCCTATAGATAATTCAACTACATCTCCTTCGCACAACAATATTGCATCCTTTATTGGGCACAGTGACTTGAAAAGCATTTCTACTTTATCCCCAAAAGAGTTGGATTGAATTAAGGACCCCAGATTATTGGTATCAATCAAGTGAGCTGCCTTCTCAGCAACTGAGAGTCTTTTGAGAGCTGCTTTATTCTCAATTATGCTTTCTAAGCAAGTAACATCTGAAGCCCATCTGAAGATAAATATAAATTAAAATATTTTGGGAGGTTTAAATTATAATGCATAATCATGAATCATGATCATTCTTGACCATATTGAATTAAAAAAATATTTTGCTCTTTCAACAACACTTTTAAAGTTTGAAAATAACTACTAATAAAATACATTTGGCTTTATTATCACTTATTTCAGTTAAAAGCTAAATATGATTTATCAACTATAACATTGACACTATGCTTTAGCTTACCTGGTTTTAACTGGCAATTTTAGATAAACTTTATTATTATTTTCTTCTTTGAGATACGGACATAGCCTTTAAGACTGTTTAATTGTTTTTACAATTGTTATTGCTGTCTTGAGGGTTTTAGCAATTGTCTCATTTTCTTTGACATCAGAAAATAGTAAGTGCAAAGTATGAGCTAAGCACCCATATGCATGAATGTGAGGGTACCGAATTTTAACTTTTTCCCATGCAGATCTCATCTTTGAAGCATTATCTGTTAATAAAGCTGCTACTTTGGTTGGACCTATATCCTCTATCACCTCGAAAATTAACTGGCTTATGTATTCTCCTGTATGTCGTTCTGATCCTGTATAGAAAATACGATAAATATTTTAGATTTTCAATCAAGCTAAAGTCCACTTTGGAATAACTATAGTCACAATTTCACAAATCCTAATTATTTCTAAAAATGTATTGCCTTTTAATTAATTGGAGGAGAAAAACGTTTTCATTATATCAAATAGCATATGTCCAAACTTCAAAAGAATGATCATGTTTATGTTATGCCTAGGCAGTAGGCAACCTATCACACAATGGAAAGCATGTTCTCATTCTTAGATATCAAAGAGTTAATTTGTGAAAAGTAATAAAACTTTTAAAATACCCCTTCATTTCTGTTAAAAAAATAAAGCTATAATTAAAGATTTTTTGTCATAATATATCAGAATCTATTTAACAAAGCATATCAAAATTAATTGGAGAAATGTTTCTTTTAAATACATACCTTACATTACTTCATCCATCGCAAATCAAGCCAACACTTGATTTGGAACTGATGATCTCTCTTATATCAGATGCATATTCATTATATTGGTTATCTAATAGCTTGCTAGAAATTTTGTTACGGCTTAGAAGTTTGAACTTTGGTCTTGACATTTTGAATAGTTTTACCCACTCTGGGTGCTCAGTCATCCTGAGTGAACATCCACTAATATATACTGCTTTTGCAAGTTGATTTTCACACTTTTCCTGTAATTGAATTTAAATATTTATCAACTAAAAAAACTAAATAGTTAGGTATATAATATATTCATTAGGGAAAATAGTATATTTGCATTTTCAAGTTCAGTAGGGTTTTCTCTACTGAAATCATTTTTATTCTGCATTTAATTGAGTCTTTTTTATTAAATATATTCAGGTTATTTCAAGAAGAAGTTGTGAAATTTAAATATTACTTTTAATTACAAGGTTACCTAAATTTTAGATACTTACATTATCATTATCATTCATTTGATCCATGAAAGCACTGATATTTTTTGATTGAGGATCCAATTTTTTTGAGACCAGATTTCTAGATGTCTTTGCACAAGGGGTTGAGGAACAACTTGGCTTTAGAAAAATTGGGGCAATCCTTTGTGGGCTTTTATTATGTTCTTCAAAGGTATCAGTTTCAAATGATACATTAGAATGTGAATCAAGTGAAGCACCTGCGTTATCTTCCACACTAATAAATTCAACATAGTCACCAGTATCAGACATTTTTCCACTTGGTAAATATTTTATCTTCACTGATTCATGGCACTTTTTGCATTCCTTGATATGGTTTATCATTCGTGAGCCATTTTTGGTACTTCTTTAAAACAAAAAATACACTTTGATCTTGGATCTTTAAATTTACTGTTCATCGAGTCCTTAGATAGTTTATTTATTTTAGATTTTGGGGGGCCTGAGCATTGAACTTTACCCATATTAAATAAAATTAATACCTATATCTGATAGAAAAATTATTAAAGATTAAATGCAACAATAAACGGTACACTATTAGATTGGGTAGGTCCTTGTCAAAGCATAACTGTTTTTAAGGCAAAAAACTATCTAATCTAATTAAACCTAATCTAACCTATCCTTGATCATTTTAAAGTTAAACCATTAATTATTACCTTATTTGGCACTCCTTTAGTTTGGATGGGTCCTTCAAAAATAAAGAAAGGAATTTTAATAAAATAATTTTATAATTAACGATTTAACTTTAAAATCATCAAGAATAGGTTAGGTAAAGATAGGTTAGGTTAGATTAGTTTAGGTTTGGTTAGATTAAAATAGTTTTTTCGCTTAAAGACAGACATGTTTTGACGAGGACCTACCCAAGCTAGTAGTGTACCCACTAAAATTATACCCTCAGTTAAATGAAACCTATCAAATCAAGTACCGATATGGTATACATAAATATACGTAAACATACAAAAGGAAAGAAATTGGGTAAAAAAAATCAATATTTGCTTATTTTGACCGCAATAGCCCCCAAATAATAATTTCTTGTGTTTATATTCTTTTATAATGCAAACTTTAGTTCCTTAATGTTAAATTGTTGACTATAATTGCATAATACTCACTGTTTTATGAGAAAAATAAAAGCTTTGGGGGAAAATATATTGAATTTTTGAGAAAAAAACGGGAAAAACTGAAAAAAAGAAAAAAAAACATGATTTGAAAAAATCCCTTTCTTTTTCCAACACTAGGTATAGAAGGCCCCCTATGCTCCTGGCCCCTCCAGTCCTAGGAGCAAGGATACCACCGTGCCCATTCGGAACCAGGAGCGACTCAAACCAGCGCGCCTCCATTTAGTCATCTGACTTAGATGATGCACACATCCCGAAGTTTGTCGTAAAACCGTCTCCGGTAAATTCTAAATTTGTCCCCCTTGTAAAGACAACACTAAGGGACCCTAGGTTTAATTGCCCCTGTGAAAGGCTGGAAGTGATGCTTCATGGAATCACTACCCTCCAAAACACGATGACTCCCAACTCTGAGTTCGCCTCACCCACCAAAGGATTCGAAGCATACGGAGGGAAAAGACTTTCTCGGCGAGCCCAACTTCCCCAAATAAGACCTAGAAGGCAGCGGCACCTTCGTTGGCTAAAAGCGCGGGGGTTCTGCCTCTGGAAATGCTAATGCCATCCCCACGAGGGCCTTCTGGTCGAAGAAGGTTCCGCGGATTCTTGGAGTTTGGCCTGAAGATAATTTTCTTTAATCAAATTGCCGTGGACTACTGGATAACCGAAAAGAGCTGCGGATGCTTGTCTCCTCCAGTTCCCCATCAGCTATTTTTTTCAGGAAAACATTTTGGGCGCGCTACCCCTGCGCTTCCTCATGGGGTGTAAGGTTTTGCAACCCTACCACCGCAGTATTGGGATCGGAGAGGCAAATGCGCGATTTACACCCGACATGATGGTCGATGGGTTCTATGCTCTGTGGGTTCTATGACCACTTTTATATCCAAATATCATTTTCATGGCAGCTGCCATCAGAGAAAACATCTTGGTGGTGCTTAGAAGGTGTGCGTTGGTCCACTTTTCAGGAAATGAATGATTTCTCGATCTCAGTCTAGGAGTTTAGATTGGTTGATGAAGTCATTGAGTTCTTTTCCGAGAACCTCATCGTCGTGGGCCTAACTACCCTTACTAGATCATCTGGCCGTTTATGACATCGTCTGCTTCGTTGGTGCTCGCTCGGTCGAGATGGCCCTTTGAGAGATGGATACGCCTATGGGCGATATAAGAGCCGTTCCAACGATTTTGCCTTAGGAGAATTTCGTCCGCCTATCTGGGTAGTGATATTTCTAAAGGGTTATTCAAATGTACTCTTTACATGTTCAAGTGAGGTAGATCTTCCATATACTTGATTTTGAAATGACCCCATAAAAGAGTCAAGTGGATTCCAATTTAGTAAACGTGGTGGATACTCATTACTACCTAACTATTTGAAGGTAATGAGGAAGTTCCCCATCTTTTTGAAAGTAAATCTTTTCATCTCTGTATAATGTTGAATTGTATGAACATCTTTCCAAGAAACATGTTAAGGTAATATGACCGATGTAACATATAAAAGAAATGGACCAATCAAACCTTTGTAAGAAAACATGTGTGGATTTCTCTGTGACCATTATGTGCAAATTATTACGATTAATTATACCATCAAACTTAAATGTAGCCTCATCAGTCCACACAATTTTGTCCGCAAATTGGCCATCTTAAGTGTTTTTTTAAAACATCCAATAATCTAGAGATGTAAGATTTCAGTTTAGCATTCTTTATGGTTCTGTTGACACGAGCACACTGTATCATAAGCTTTAGTGGTGATCAGTAGAAGCAGCACTACATCAGAAGTAAGTTAACATCTTTTGAAGTCTTTGGACATGGCCAGTCGCCTGCTTCTGCACATCATGCATAGTAATGTATACCTCAGATTTCTCACAGATGGGTAAAATGGTAAGTCGAGTTGGCGGATTAATTCTAAAATTCTCTCTCAACTGTTGGTGAACATTTGATATCTTCTCAACTTTGAAATACGACTTTGGTATCATTTTTTGTTACTTAAATGGTAAGCATACACGTCCACTTTCTATGTTTAGTATAGGCAGGCAAAGCTATTATTAATTTCGATTTTGTATCTCCTTAGGCTAGGCAAGGCTGTTAACAATCCTGCTCTTATATCTCCTTAGGGTAGGCAGGGCTGTTAACAATTCCGCTGTTGTATCTCCTTAGGTTAGGCAGGGTTGTTAACAATCCTGCTCATGTATCTCTTTAGGCTAGGCAGGGCTATTAACAATTCCGCTGTTGTAGCTCCTTAGGCTAGGCAGGGCTGTTAACAAAAATGGTCTTATATCTCCTTAGGCTAGGCAGGGCTGTTAAGAAATTCGCTGTTGTCTCTCCTTAGGCTAGAGTAGGGCTGTTAACAATTCCGCTGTTGTATCTCATTAGGCTAGGCAGGGTTGTTAACACTTCCGCTGTTGTATCGAATTAGGCTAGGCAGGGCTAGTAACAAACATTTTTTTTATCTCTTTAGGCTAGGCAGGGTTGTTAATAATTCCGCTGTTGTATCTCCTTAGGCTAGGCAGGGTTGTTAACAATTCCGCTGTTGTATCGACTCAGGCTAGGCAGGGCTGAAACAAACATTCCTTGTATCTCTTAGGCTAGGCAGGGCTGTTAATAATTCCGCTGTTGTATCTCCTTGGGCTAGGCAGGGTTGTTAACAATTCCGCTGTTGTATCGCCTTAAGCTAGGCAGGGTTGTTAACAATTCCGCTATTATATATCCTTAGGCTAGGCAGGGCTGTTAACAATTCCGATGTTGTATCTCTTTAGGCTAGGCAAGGCTGTTAACAATTCCGCTGTTGTATCTCCTTAAGCTAGGCAGGGCTCTTGACAATTCCGCTGTTGTAGCTCCTTAGGCTAGACAGGGCTGTTAACAAAAATGGTCTTATATCTCCTTAGGCTAGGCAGGGCTGTTAAGAAATTCACTGTTGTCTCTCCTTAGGCTAGAGTAGGGTTGTTAATAATTCCGCTGTTGTATCTCCTTAGGCTAGGCAGGGTTGTTAACAATTCCGCTGTTGTATCGACTCAGGCTAGGCAGGGCTGAAACAAACATTCCTTGTATCTCTTAGGCTAGGCAGGGCTGTTAATAATTCCGCTGTTGTATCTCCTTGGGCTAGGCAGGGCTGTTAAGAAATTCGCTGTTGTATCTCCTTAGGCTAGGCAGGGTTGTTAACAATTTCGTTGTTGTATCGCCTTATGCTAGGCCAGGCTGTTAACAATTACGCTGTTGTAACTCCTTAGAATAGTCAGGGCTGTTAATAAATCCACTGTTGTGTCTCCTTTCTTTAGTATAGGCAGGGTTGTTAACAATTCTGCTGTTGTATCTCCTTAGGCTAGTTGTTGTATCTCCTTAGGCTATGCAGGGTTGTTAACAATTCCGCTGTGATATCTCCTTAGGCTTAGGCTAGGCGGGGCTTTTAACAATCCTGCTCTTTTATCTCCTTAGGCTGTTAACAATTCCGCAATTGTATCTCCTTAGGCTTGGCAAGGCTGGTAACAAACTTGCTCCTATATCTCCTTAGGCTAGGCAGGGCTGTTAACAATTTCGCTGTTGTATCTCCTTAGAATAGGCAAAGCAGTTAATGATTTTGCTGTTGTATCTCCTTGGGCTATGCAGGGCTATTAACAATTTGGCTATGGTATCTCCTTAGGCTAGGCAGGTCTGTTAACAATTCCTCTGTTGTATCTCCTTAGGCTAGGCAGGGCTGTTAACAATTCCGCTGTTGTATCTCCTTAGGCTAGGCAGGGCTGTTAACAATTCTGCTGTTGTTTCTACTTAGGCTAGGCAGGGCTGGTAACAAACATGCTCATGTATCTCCTTAGGCTAGGCAGGGCTCTTAACAATTCCGCTGTTGTATCTCATTAGGCAAGGTAGGGCTATTAACCATTCTGCTGTTGTATCTCCTAAAACAAGGCAGGGCTGTTAATAATTCTGCTCGTGTATCTCCTTAGGGTAGGCAGGGCTGTTAACAATTCCGCTCATTTATCTCCTTAGGTTAGACAGGGCTGTTAACAATTATGCTTTTGTATCTCTTTAGAATAGGCAAAGTTGTTAACTATTTTGCTGTTGTTTCTCCTTCGGCTAGACAGGGCTGTTAAAAATTCCGCTATTGTATCTCCTTAGGCTAGGCAGGTCTGTTAATAATTCTGCTCTTGTATCTCCTTAGGCTAGGCAGGGCTGTTAACAATTCCGCTCTTGTATCTCCTTGGCTAGGCAGGGCTGTTAACAATTCCGCTCTTTTTTTTATCGCCTTAGGCTAGACAGGGCTGTTAACAATCATGCTTTTGTGTCTCCTTAGGGAGGCAGGGGTGTTACCAAGTCCGCTGTTGTATCTGCTAGGCTAGGCAGGGCTGTTAATAATTCCAATGTTGTATCTCCTAAGGCTTGGCAGGGCTGCTAACAATTCCGCTGTTGTATCTGCTTAGGCTAGGCAATGCTGTTAACAATTCCGCAGTTGTATCTCCTTAGGTTAGGCATGGCTGTTAACAATTCCATAGTTGTATCTCCTTAGGCTAAACAGGGCTGTTAACAATTCCGCTGTTGTATCTCCTAAGGCGAGGGAGGGCTGTTAATAATTCCGTTGTTGTATTTGCTTAGGCGAGGGAGGGCTGTTAACAATTCCGCAGTTGTATCTCCTTAGGCTAGGAGAGGCAGATAACAATTCGGCTGTTGTGTCTCTTTAGGCTAGGCAGGGTTGTTAACAATACCGCTGTTGTATCTCTTAAACCTAGGCAGGGCTGTTAACAATTCGGATGTTGTATCTCCTTAGGCTAGGCAGGGCTGCTAACAATTCGGCTGTTGTATCTCCTAAGGCTAGGCAGGGCTGCTAACAATTCCGCTGTTGTATCTGCTTAGGCTAGGCAATGCTAATAACAATCCTGCAGTTGTTTCTCCTTAGGTTAGGCAGGGCTGTTAACAATTCCGTTGTTGTATCTCCTTAGGCCTGGCAGGGCTGGTAACAATTCCGCTGTTGTATCTCCTAAGGCGAGGGAAGGCTGTTAACAATTCCGCTGTTGTATCTCCTTAGGCTAGGGAGGGCAGGTAACAATTTGGCTGTTGTGTCTCTTTAGGATAGGCAGGGCTGTTAACAATACCGCTGTTGTATCTCCTAAACCTAGGCAGGGCTGTTAACAATTTGGCTGTTGTATCTCCTTAGGCTAGGCAAGGTTATTAAAAATTCCGCTATTGTATCTCCTTATGCTAGGCAGAGTGGTTAACAATTCCACTGTTGTATCTCCTTTGGCTAGGCAGGGTTGTTGACAATTCCGGTGTTGTATCTCTTTAGGCTAGGCAGGTCTGTTAACAATTCAGCCTTTTTATCTCCTTAGGCTTGGCAAGGCTGGTAACAAACTTGCTCTTATATCTCCTTAGGCTAGGCAGGGCTGTTAACAATTTCGCCGTGGTATCTCCTTAGAATAGGCAAAGCGGTTAACGATTTTGCTGTTGTATCTCCTTGGGCTAGGCAGGGCTGTTAACAATTCGGCTATTGTATCTCCTTAGGCTAGGCAGGTCTGTTAACAATTCCGCTGTTGTATCTCCTTAGGCTAGGCAGGGCTGTTAACAATTCCGCAGTTGTATATCCTAAGGCTAGGCAGGGCTGTTAACAATTATGCTGTTGTATCTCCATAAGCTAGGCACCGCTTTTAACAATTCCGTTGTTGTTTCTACTTAGGCTAGGCAGGGCTGGTAACAAACATGTTCATGTATCTCCCTAGGCTAGGCAGGGCTCTTAACAATTCCGCTGTTCTATCTCATTAGGCTAGGTAGGGCTATTGACCATTCTGCTGTTGTATCTCCTAAATCTAGGCAGTGCTGGTAATAATTCTGCTCTTGTATCTCTTTAGGGTATGCAGGGCTGTTAACAATTCTGCTCATTTAGCTCCTTAGGCTAGACAGGGCTGTTAACAATTATGCGTTTGTATCTCCCTAGGAAGGCAGGGCTGTTACCAAGTCCGCCGTTTTATCTGCTATGCTAGGCAGGGCTGTTAATAATTCCAAAGTTGTATCTCCTAATGCTAGGCAGGGATGCTAAAAATTCCCCTGTTGTATCTCCTTAGGCTAGGCAATGCTGTTAACAATTCCGCTGTTGTATTTCCTTAGGTTAGGCAGGGCTGTTAACAATTCCGTTGTTGTATCTCCATAGCTAGGCAGTGTTGTTAACAATTCCGCACTTGTAACTCCTTAGGCTAGGCATGGCTTTTAACAATTCCGATGTTGTATTTCTTTAGGCTAGGCAAGGCTGTTAACAATTCCGCTGTTGTATCTTCTTAGGCTAGGCTGGAGTGGTAACAAACATGCTCTTGTATCTCGTTAGGCTAGGTAGGGCTGTTTACTCTTCCGCTGTTGTATCTCCTTATTATAGGCAGGGCTGTTAACTAGTTAGTTGTTATATCTCCTTGGGCTAGGGAGGGCTGTTAATAATTCCACTGTTGTATATCCTTAAGCTAGGCAGGTCTGTTAACCATTCCGGTTTTGTAGCGCCTTTGGATAGGCAAGGCTGTGAACGATTCCGCTGTTGAATCACTTTAGGTTAGGCAGGGTTGTTAACAATTCCGCTCTTGTATCTCCTTATGCTAGTTTTGTATTTTCTTAGGCTAGGCGGGGTTGTTAACAATTCTGCTGCGATATCTTCTTAGGCTTAGGCTAGGCGGGCTTTTAACAATCCTGCTCTTTTATCTCCTTAGGCTATTAACAATTCCTCTGTTGTATCTCCTTTGGCTAGGCAGGGTTGTTTACAATTCCGATGTTGTATCTTTTTAGGCCTTACAGGTCTGTTAATAATTCAGCTGTTGTATCTCCTTAGGCTTGGCAAGGCTGGTAACAAACTTGCTCCTATATCTCCTTAGGCTAGGCAGGGCTGTTAACAATTTCGCTGTTGTATCTCCTTAGAATAGGCAATGCTGTTAACAATTCCGTAGTTGTATCTTCTTAAGTTAGGCAGGGCTGTTAACAATTCCGCTATTGTATCTCCTTAGGCTAGGCAGGTTTGTTAACAATTCTTCTGCTGTATCTCTTTAGGCTAGGCAGGGCTGTTAACAATTCCACTGTTTTATCTCCTTAGGCTAGGCAGGGCTGTTAACAATTCCTTTCTTTTTTCTCCTTAGGCTAGACAGGGCTGTTAACAATTATGCTTTTGTATCTCTTTAGGAAGGCAGGGCTGTTACCAAGTCCGCCGTTGTATCTGCTAGGCTAGGCCTGGCTGTTAATAATTCCGATGTTGTATCTCCTAAGGCTAGGCAGGGCCGCTAACAGTTCCGCTGTTTTATCCGCTTAGGCTAGGCAATGCTGTTAACAATTCCGCAGTTGTATCTCCTTAGGTTAGGCAGGGCTGTTAACAATTCCATTGTTGTATCTCCTTAGGCTAGGCAGGGCTGTTAAAAATTCCGCTGTTGTATCTCCTGCCGCGAGGGAGGGCTGTTAACAATTCCGCTGTTGTGTCTGCTTAGGCTAGGCAATGCTGTTAACAATTCCGCAGTTGTATCTCCTTAGGTTAGGCAGGGCTGTTAACAATTCCGTTGTTGTATCTCCTTAGGCTAGGCAGGGCTGTTAACAATTCGGCTGTTGTATCTCCTGAGGCTAGGCATGGTGGTTATCAATTCCTATGTTGTATATCCTAAGGCTAGGCAGGGCGGTTAACAATTCCGATGTTGTATCTCCTTAGGCTACTCAGGGCTGTTAACAATTCCGCTGTTGTATCTCCTTAGCTTATAACATATATTAAAATCCTCTGAATTTGTTACTGGATCCGTCTTTCCTAAGTTTAAAATAGAATATATCCATGATTTTGGGAATGCTGTTCAAAACCACTGCTCCAACTACTTTTAAATGAATTTGAGAAAGAATGTTAGATGGAGATATCAACATGAAAGGAGTATTAGTATTTAGTAGTGGTCCGCTAACCTGCCTTTATCCATTCGAATCCCGACCGGATAATGAAATAGGTCAGCGCAATCGCTGGTGAATCCTCTTACGCGTCAGAGGTATGTGGATATAGATACCCATTTGCAGGATTCCTTGGAACAGAGAGTCTGTGTATTGTTGTTGTGCTGCGAAGATAGGAGAGGAAAAAAATGTTGTATTTGGCTATGAGTGTGATGAGAAGTGTAAGGTCTGCCCACCCCAGTACAGGGTTGAGCACAGGCAATCCACCCATTGGCAGCCATATCTCTGCGTTCGCTGACGTTTTGTCCGCTTCCCATATTCATATGAGATAACCTAAATTACTTGGCCTAAAGGGTAGCTCGAGTAAGCTTTAGTAGTTAGAGTAATGCACCTGAAAACTTCTCAGTGAAAATTGATCAGCACTTTTCATTGATAGGTGAATCTCTTTCTCTCTCTCTCTCTCTCTCCCCATATATATATATATATATATATATATATATATATATATATATATATATATATATATATATATATATATATATATATATATATATATATATATATATGTGTGTGTGTGTGTGTGTATGGTGTGTATTATCTGGGTGTGGCCTAGGAAGGATATTTTAAGAATTTCTTACTATTGCCCCCCTATTCCCCAACAAAATGACTTTAACATAAATTTCATAATTAACACTGACAAACACAGACATTTTAAAAAACCCGTTTTCTATAGTTTTATTAGTTTATTATCGAAGATATTTATGGTAAAAATTATAATTTTAATAACAGTAATAATGATTATGTTTGCAAAAATAACTTATCATCCAACATATCAATAGTTCCCCCTTTAATTTTGATTCCGTTCATTTTCACCCATTTAGTGTAACATATTCAATTATTTATCTATTCCTAAACTTAATATATAAAGAAATTTGGCACACTAGCACATCAAGTGGCAGGTTTCTTGTAGTCACTTAAAAAAAAGAGGGATTTCCAAGAAATGCATTGCCATAAGGATAAATACAATAACTCGGATTTAGTTTTGCAAAATGTGAAATTTTAATTATAAGAATTTATTAATTTAATGTAATATTTGGTTATCATAGATATAAATAAAACACCTCTAAACATATTTAATTAGTATTTAACTAAATCTTAATAGAAAGATGGCGAAATCTGAAAACATTACATGTCAACATCACACACCCCTGAATATAAGCTATCTTATTGGTTCATAAAAGTTGGAACTTTGCCTAACCAATGAACGCGCAACTAAAGCTTCTGACGTCACTTAAAAATCAAGGCATCACATGATCATAACAAACTACTTGCAAAACAGTTGTGAAAGAGCAAGGCTAGTGAGAATGTGCTTATAGATATTTCGTTTAAACAATTTATTTTTCATTATTACCTTCGGTTTGAATTACCTACCCAAGACTAAAGTGCTCATTTGGGACTGATCATCTTCTATATAGTGAGTATAATCCTATCAACTCATTTAGAATTCTATAATTTTTTCTGGGAATAACCTAGGCTGTCTGCCAATACTTGTTATTATTCCTCATTCTCAATTGCAAAATGTGCATGAGACAACACGCGCCAGGCGTACGAAACCGGAGATTTCTTTTTATTATAAATTATTTTTTATCTTTGCCTTAATGCTGAATTTATTCATGCATCACAGTCAATTATATCATACTTGTTATCACTACTATTGCATGTTCCTACCGCAAGCGAGACAATTGGAATTACCTATTCTTATATAAGTGTATACTTGGACCTAAAACAGATCACGTGATCCCCTCTGTTTATCCATTTATGTAATTTTCAAGTATATATATTTTTATTTTACGGGAGTAAACCAACTGCATTGGACAATTATCCTTTTTGAACACATGATTCGATACTCTTCAGCAAAAAGGTTCCCTTACGAAACGCCACGCTTATCCGCACCATCTATGGGGCTTGGTTACATAACGTGTGTACTATATATGCCATGCTGCTTGCAAATCTATATTTTCTCCCAGAAGTATTGTCCTTTATGGTAAAAAAAAGTCCAGACACATGACCGTATTTCAGATGTTAGGATGGTCACATTCGAAAGTAAATCTAGTTTTAATTCTTGACCAACACGTTCTCTTTGGGGTAAGAAACACAAATGGTGAGTAGACTACAGTGTTGTATTCAGTTGTAATTTTCTAAGCATTTATGGTCAATATGTGTCTAATGGGGTGTGGTTGAGCGACTCTCATTTTAAGCGACAGCTGGAGTGATAGACTAGTCTTTTTGCGGCATCGTGCTTTTTTTTTTTAAGGGGTGGGGTGTGACTCGTTTCCAGATAACGACATTTTCGCAAAAAAGCACAAACTCTATGCTAGTTTTCTTAGAGCACAAATGGTATTGCCCAAACCATCTGGTACCCCTATTCAGGATGATTTGTGCCTTAGTCTATGGTTGTGCGAGGCAAACGCGAATGAACATGAATTCAGCTATGAGAATTTGAGTTTTCTTGAGCCAGGACTAAATCGCCCACGGGCACAAGATTGAAAAGGTCGCAACCGGAGCCAAAGTAGCAATAACTAATGCGCGTCATTTTGTGGAGGGCAAAGGCAAGTTTAGAACCAATCTTCCTTCTAAGGGACGTGCCGAAGAGAGGTTTCAAGAGTTGCGCGCCTACCCATTTCCTATTCACAAAAGTTTTCTATTTCTCCTATGTGCCTCTTCCCTCATGAGAAACTGTGGCCATTTCCTCGTTGGTTTTTCCATTATTTTAAGTAAATGCTGGGGCGGATCATATCAAGATTAGCGAATCACATACCTTTGGGGGTTCGCTATTATTGGCATGGTACATTTGAGACAACACCTTCTATCCGGACTCGGTTCTTCTAATGCTGGCCCCCCTCACTTCTGCTCAAGAAAAATGAACTTGTTCAAATACGCAAAAGGTCAAGATGTTTGCTTAAAAAAATGTAAAAGCCTCTCAGCTTCTCTATTAATATAACCTATGAGGTATATATATATATATATTTTTTTTTTTTTACCAAATAAATTAAGACTTTAGTAAGGCATTGGATTCATGTTGATGTATTACTGGAAGGAGAAAATTTCAACAAGTCGGCATGCCAGACTTTCGGTTCCTAACCCAAAGCTTTCGGGGATGATCTTCATTTGTTCAAAAGAAATTGGGGGGGGGGTAAAGTGATCCATCTAGCCTTTTCTTTAGTCAATACAATGAACATTGCTTATGTTTAACCTTTTCCTTTCCGTGGTATTTACATACATTGGGTTCGGTATTCTTGGCGTGATCCACATGGCCTTTTCGTCATCTTTATTAAAGTAAAACAACTGGGATTATACCTTGGTGCTTGGGCCAGCCATATCGCGCAAGAGGATTATTCCCCCTCCCCATTGTATGCAAGGAGATTTGCTGGATCTGCCACACATTTCCTCTTCTTCCCTCCGCCAATTTATTTGCAGATCCCTCCTTACGAATTTCCTCTACGGTGGACGTTTTGTAGTTTTCACTTTAAATTTTGAGATCCAGGTTTTTTATTTAGGGGCTGTGAGGTGATGACATGTCTGGCCTGCCGTAATGCAAAGAAACTACCCGGAACTTTTTTCCAGTAGCTCAAGCACTTCAGAGAATTCGGGGTAACATTGCTTCTCAGAACATGCACCCTAATCCACGTTGCGTCATTTTAACCCCAAGCGTATCCATCATTAGTAGATGCACCCAAAACGAAAGATTTAATATGCTTCCTTCGAGATCTGGGAAGCAATAAGTTAATGTGATCCAAGAATTCCTTATCCTTTGGACTTGTTTAGGTGGTGTTGTTGTGTTGAGAAGAGAGTGGGAGTAAATGCACAAAAAAAAGACTGAATAAACCTAGGGGGAATTTCACGAGCGTTTCGCTTCGACCAGAAGGAATCATCTAATCTGCTTATGTTAAAGTAAATGCAGGATTCTATGAATTCACGTAATAGTTGTACTGTTGTTAAGAGATTTTGTTAATTTTACGCAATCTTTTCTGGCCGATGCCATCGAAGCCCGCCGATTACTGTTCGAGGAGTCCTGAAACATAGGAGAGGCGAATGGAATGAAAAGTCCCAATGAATGACAGAGGAGAGAAAGGCGTGGGGAGTCTTGTCCCGCGCTGATCTTTTAGTTAATTAACGCCACCCGTTTCTTTCATTTGTGTTGGGTCCCCCGACCAGATAATGAAACCAATATAAAGATCAGAATAACAATCATTACTAACCGTGATGGTACCAGTTGCGATCTTGGGCGAAAGGGTAGTGGGAGTAGTATTTTGATATTCTGGACTACTATGCATGAAGTCCATCTTATCTTACCCC
This sequence comes from Ceratothoa steindachneri, assembly GCA_963969495.1. Lineage (NCBI taxonomy): Eukaryota > Metazoa > Arthropoda > Malacostraca > Isopoda > Cymothoidae > Ceratothoa > Ceratothoa steindachneri. The sequence continues at coordinate 17,910,672 of OZ018324.1, read as the reverse complement.
CTCCCCCCCTAATGTTGATGGTTGTATGATTAAGGGGGCAAGATTTTCTTTTGCTTGTAGAGTTCTAAATAGTCCCCCCCCCCTTTCCCCCTGCTATTTGGCAGTTTTAAGTATAGTTCGAATTTATTCTTGCATTCATTTTTACGACATCTCCTATATAAAAAATACATATAGTATTAGCATAATAATTGTAAAGTGATTTTAGCGTGTTGAGGGCTCTTAGAATTGCCTGACATTGGTGTGGCAACTTACAAGGTTTTCGAGCCCCGTATGAAGCTGAGACGCACAATCCCCGTATCACTGGCGGTTAAAATACCATCGAGACGGTTAGGAGATCACTTAAAAAGCCTCTCACCACAACTGAATACCTGGACCAAAATGGTCTATCAAATTATGTGCCATCTAGAAGCATAAATGGTAAAACCCGTAAATCTGTATAATATCTGCTAAGTATAGTTCGGGGTTGTTTTTTTTTGGCACTGCAATCATGAGTAGCATTTATGTATAAACATCTGCGAATTTTCACACAGGAAATAATTGAGTGCAAATGTTAGGAGTTGTTGGGTTGCCGCCTAGTTTCGCTGTCCCAAACAGTCTTGCCTGCTTTTATTGGATTCTAAACCACTTTGACATCTGGTCCTGCCTCGCAAGGGTGTTCAGGTTTGCATCTTTGACAGTTATTTTTCGCACAAACTCAACTCGCTTCGAGTTTCGCAATTTCTAAACCTCTTCCTGCTCTCATATTTTATGTTAAATTGGAAAGAAATAATCACTTGATTGGGAATTTCCGACAAAACTTAGACGTAATGAGTGTAAACTTGTCTTGCAATTATGTCACCAATGTCTGCTCACAAAGTCGTAAATGATTGGACCATCTTCCGCAGAGATGGTTGATACCATCTCCTTGAAAACATTCACGAACCACTTCTATGCCCATTTAAACTGGCTGAACATTAATTGAAGAATAGTCCTAATTTCATAAGTTTGTATACCATACTTAGTGTCTAATTATGGCTTTAAACTTCGCACCTCCGAACTACTTTCTCTTTAAAACAATCCCGTTAGGATTCTTGATTTTCTCGACCACCTCTCCTTACCCTTTTGTTTTTCTTTATCTTTTTCAGTGAAAATGCCTGAAGAATGTCTTTCCATAAGGCAGCCCCAATAAACTAGGTACATTCTTGTACATTCAGGGAAGGTCTACAAATACGCCAGGAGTGTCCGTTATATTTCTCTCTCCCACAATTCTCTCGGGTTCTCTGCCTCCCCATTGGTGCGTTTGCCTTACTCCCAAGCACAATATTTATTTATTTGGACCCTTGTTAATTGTCGTCCCCAGCCTCCTGTTACTTGTGTCCACAGATGGGGGTGTGCCTTAGTGTTGTTGTTACCCCTGGCACCTTTAGGATTGACATGCCCTTCCAACCACGGTGAATTACTGTTACTCTTAAAACGCCCTCGGCCTTATGCCTTGTAAAGTCTGTTTTTCACTTTACGAGACCCCTTTAAACCCCTTTGGGAGGGCGTGGCTATCAATTTTGCAGGCTAGTCGCTGACCAGATTCCATCCACACATCATTAGGGGTGGAGAGTCCCTCTGCACCCTCTTGGCTCAGTTTTGATAGTAGTGGTAAGTGCAAAAATGCTGCAGCTGACATTTAGAAGATTGCATGCCTTAGCGTTCTGAACGCCCACAGTTGCCCTCCCGCCCTTTATCCCTAAATGAGGCTCTGCGGCTCTATATCATCTTACATTTTCACTTTCCCTAATTTCATCCTGTAAAGATGTCTTCTTCGAAACCTACTACCATCGTTGGTTTTCGCTTTTTAGAAAAAATGAGCTCCCAGTTATTTTCTTGGCTGACTGGATACGCATTTAAATTTCCCTCTGCTCACTGATTTTCTGGTGAGATCTTTTTTTTTCTATAAATAATCATGACAGTCACTCCTGCATAAATGGTGGTTAGCCTGGTCGCAGATGGGGCTTCGGAGACCCGGGTTCCCAGACAATGGATCCACATCCGGTTTTAGTTGGGTGTTTTTTTTTTTTTACAGCACGCGCTAAAAACGCTATTCTCAAGACATGCATACATAAATGAACCCTAACCAAATAATGTCTCCTTATTGGGACTGCGATGTGTTGAGTGGCATATACAGATTTCATCTCGGAAGCGACGGGGTTATAAATGTTTTCCTCTCGCCCCCCTCTGCTTGTTTAAACCTATTAAGTCGGTAACTCGTTCGAAACCCCCCCCCCTCCCCTTGGGATGAAACTATATAGTTGGATTTCTATAATTGATATCTTTTGAATTCCGTTTTAAGTCAACATTCAAAGTATGCGAGACTGTTGACGTCAAAGTCTGCGGAGGCGACCGCTTTTACCTACCACTTGTGAGCGAGCAATGGTCTCTTTTTTTTAAATGTTAGTTCCGCCCCGTATACCAACCATGTAATCAACTTCTGCATTCAGAGGGGGTGAATCACACGCCGTTGACACGACTCGTTCGCCCGTATGTGGGCCTACCTGTCTGACTGAGTTGATGCCGGGGACGCGAAAGATATGTAGTTTGCAGAGGCGCCTATCTATGCAATAAAGCATCGGGCTTGAAGGCCGCAGCCTCAATTGGGAGACGACTTATTTTTTAACATTGAAAGCCATTTGTTGGCGCAAGGACGTGGACATCCAAGCGAGCTTTGCCTCGCTCTTTGTAATCCCATCATGGAAGATTTTGTTTGATGATTAAACGGCGCCAAACTCACCCCCGCTCGTGGTTGCCCAAAAGGCGTCACCCACTAGGGGGAGGGAGGGGGCAAACGACGCCCGTGAATGTAATTTGGCGACAAACTTGCATTCTTCACTACCCAACAGGGAAAAAAAAGTTTGATGACTACTCCCCCTCCCCCGCCTTGCCTGTTAGTGGAATATACTTAAGAAAACCCTTTGTCATTTAGCTTTGAGCCATTTTTTTAATCTTCGTTGAATGTTTCGTTGTTCACGTTTTCACCTTGAAAATTGTTTATATGCGCGCACTTTTGTCGCTGTGTAAATCTTTGAAGACGAAACGCCATAGTTTCAGAAAGGTCGTGGCTTGAGTGTTACTGTCGCCTTGTTCTAAGACAGAGGGTTGGGCGTCGAGCCAAACTATGTTTCTCTACCACGTGGCGGCCTCCCCCTCCCACCCCCTCCTACTCCGATCCCACGTGATAAGGAGGCCCGGTGACAAATATTTAGCTCACGCGAGCTTTGTACGGGTTTTCGGTATACTTGGATTCACAAAGAAACTTGCCATTGTTATGTTAGCCTTTGCGTTGTTCTGTAATTACAGTACTTGTTCCTGTAATTTTTGGTTAGTGAGATTTTATGTAACAACTCTCGCATCCATTTTCTGTCACTGTTTTAACTCATTTGTGTGTGGATGGAGCCATCAGAAGGCGAAACGAAATCATGTCTATGAGCTTTGCTTGCTATCCTCTTTATTTATTTTCCTCCTCCCCCTTTCCCGTTTGCTTTGATAGTTTCGTTCAATACGCTAGATCTCCCCCCGGCCCTCCTCGTGCGCGCACCGTATGATGTTTATTATTTGCTTGATGCGTTTGTCCTCCGATTCGAGGTGTAAGTGTGAGTACCAACGGGTGCGCAGTCGGACCCCGAACGACAGTGATTGTTTTTGCAACAACCAATTTGCTTGTCAAACCACTACAATGTTGCGTCATATAACCCGTCGCCAGTTGCGCCACGCCAGAAATTTTAACTATATGGCAAATTACTTCATTCTGTTACAGGGACTCTGCAGCACGAAACTGATCTCTCAGCTTTGTCCTGAATGGGGAAGGCTCAAAGGACTGACCAGTTTCCGTTTTTGCATGAAATTGTGCGCGTGGTGGAGGACGGGTTGTCAGATGCTTTCATCGCGGCGCCACCACATGCAAATCAGTTCTGGTCGAACCGTTTCGCTGATTTTCGTAGTTCCTCTCAGTCCCTCGAGATAAAATGTTTTTTTCAAGTTTATGTTCGAGGATTTTATTTTCTATACAAATCTATTCAAAGATGGCGGTGATATTTTGCTAATGACCAAGTGAATAACAATAGATCCCTTTTATTTGCATTCTGTCTTGAAGAGATAGATGCTGATTGGCCTGCAAACTGTAATAAAATATTGTTTCATCAGAAATTTTGCGAAAATCGAGGGAAGAGTTCGACCTGGAGTCATTTCTACTTCCCACAAGAAAGCATGTGTTGAAACGATAATAATCATTGCAGGGAAAATAGCCGGATATTTGCATAATATAAAAGTGAGTTTGCGGGTAGTAATAAAAAGGAAGTGAAAGTGGGCATTTTAAGAACGAGAGTGTCATCTAGAATCCCCTTCGTAAAGAGAACATTTAATTAGAACGATGAAGCCTAATTATCGGACTTTTACGCAAGAATCCTCAATCTTAAAGCCAGAACGAATGGTCCAAATAGAGATGGAATAAAACAAGGTCTGTTGACCAGAATCGCGTGCTCTCACTTATTCTGATTTATGACCTTACGACCTTCAAAACTTTCAATAATTCCCGGACTAACCTTGGGAGGACTTATGGTTTCAAATTTCGTTAGATATAGACGGTGGAATAGGTATCATCCGTTCGATAGTAAAGAGCCAATGAAGACGCTGAAAAAAATATATTGTGTCCCTGCGCCTGGTTCTAAGATTTTTAGTGAAACGAACTCTCACTTCGCCACTAAAACACTAAAGAAGAGCTCCTTAGTTCTTCCTGTCCGTAGGGCGCACACTAAAGGTTTTAAGAGCAGCATAGCCTTCCTTTGCGTACCTTTCTGCCATAATTATCGTAGTTTAATATATTATTGCTATCGAAACGAAAAAGGAACACTTTAATAAATAAATAGTGTAGGTGCAAATTCCTCAAACTTCCATTCTAAAGCCAGAGAAGTATTTCTTTGCTGGATTATTTTTAAATTTAACATCTAAAGATTGTTTTAAACTTGCTAGTACTTGTAATTTGTTAAACTTTCATTTTTTTATTAACTTTAAATAAGTTTCGAAGTCTCATTATTTAATGTTTACATCTTAAATATGCGCGCGCATAAATGTAATACGTAAATGTTATAACTAGTGTACCTAAATGCCCGAAGGGATCGAATTTTCCTTGGGAAGGATACGCGGTCGGAAAGATTCTCGGAAATCGCCCCACCCTTCCATCCGAGGGAGGGAGGAAGCTGCTGATACGCGATATTTTGTTGTTGGTGTGCAATCGGTCGAAGACTTAGTTATGTTCACTAGAAGTAATTTGTCGGTTCATGGGGAAAGGACGAAAGAACGAGCTGATGGAAAAATAGAGGAAACAAATGTCGCGGTCAGGGATTGTTAATCACTGAATTGGATTTCGATAAACTTGGCACCAAACTACAAAGGGACCTGACACGAATCTAAGCCTCTATCCCATTTTGAAGGCCTCGATCGAAGTCGAAAGGCGAGATAATTGATGAAAAGGCTGTTTCAAGAACGTTTTATATCGTCATGGGGGAAGGTTCAAGTTTGCTACTTTATTAACGATAAGGATTTTGCCCCCTCCCCCACTTTTTCGCTAAAAATCAATGCAAATTTATTTTTATGTTCAAATGCAGCATTGGTTTCGACGCGTGAGCTGTATTTACAAATGTTCGGTAGTCATTGAACCCCACCTCGACGTGCGCTCTCTCTGTCCATTTGTATCTTCACCCCCCCCCTCCCTGTATCGCTTAGCCATAGCTTGGCTATATTGCTGCCCCATCGCCCGCCTACTACTACTACACGTCATGCTCAACCATGACTCATAGGCGGGAATTTTAACAGTCCCACGTGATAGGTGTGCATGAGGGATTGTTGAATAAAAAACAAACACACGAAATTGAAGGAAACTTGCGCATTGGGGTGTGGACAAAATTGTACCTTTGAATACTGGCCTTTATCAGTCCGTTTTCCCCCTCAATCTTCCCCACGATGGGATAGACCCGAGGGTGAAAGATGGTGCCAAACGCATGCCAAAGGGGGGGGGGAGAAAGGTTAAAAATGATGGAAAGTGACAACAGCAGCGAAACTCAACCTTAATTGCTTGTGACAAGATGTATATAAAGCTTCCAGGAACAAATTATTGTTCCTGAGACGCTAATCTTCGGTAGCGTGTTTCATTATTACAATAAAATGGTAATATAACGATAATATTTTGTTTCATTACCTTAAAATGGCATTATCGTACACTTGCAATAAAACGTGACAGTTGAAAGCACATCAAAACACATAACTTTGTATGTATCTTATCAATGCGATTGAAATGTTAACTGCGTATGTACCGAGCTAGGATATTTCAGTGGACCAATTTTTCACGTTTGTACAATGTTTAATATTCAAAATACCACCTCCAAATTTGACCTGCAATAAAGCGTTATACACAGTTTAGGCTTGAGAACCTGACCAGCTACCTCATGCCATGCCAAAAGAGAGGCTTTGGAACCCACATGTTGCAAGAGACAAGGCCTTGAGGAGGACACCTTGGCGTTATGGCGCGAATAATGAGAATATCGGTTTGGCCGTTCCAAGCTGCCAAAGGCTGCGCTGCTTGTGGCGGGCTGGCTTTACTGCCTTGTTGAGTCCCGTCTCTGAGTCTGCCACAACAGATCTTCAGATCCTGCCTGTCCTGTCGAAGAACGGTACGTTCTACTAAAGATATTCTCTGGATGGCCATTTGGAAGCTGCGACCTTTGGAGAAGGACCGACCACTGGGTAACTTCTGGTCAGTGTGCGTCGCTGTCCTAGGTTGCGAACACCAATCTTTAACGCACCCTTGAAAACGCCGAATCAGGATAAGCGGGAGCGGTTAGACGCGGGATAATTAACGTGTGTTGGCAGGCATCCCAAAGCTTTCAAGTTCCTCGTCAGCATTTCTGACTACGTCCATCTCTTTCAATCCTCGCCCGACCTTGATGTTGGAGTTGACGAGGAACTAAAAGGTGACATCAACCGTGATAGGTGGAGGGGTTCCCCTCCTACATTCTGAATGCGGCAAATGAGAAACCCTCTACCTTCAAACGCCTTTCAGTTATTTACTACACTCATAGCATCAAGTTGGCCAAAGACCACATTCTTCATCAAATGATAGCTTCAGCTAGGTTGACTCGTAGAGAGCTGAAGGTGACCCGTTTCTCGGACGGAAGCCTTTGGCGAATGCATCGGACCCTTCCGAGGCGGTCATTATTAGTGCACTTTTGACACTCGATGGCTCGCCAGTGAACGGAATGCTTGATGCGAGAGAGCTTGAAGATATGACTAACCAAGTAGCAGTCAAGGTCAAGCGTGTGATGAGAAAACATAGGGGCCTCGAGTCCCACCCCTACACTCTTCATCACGTTTAATCGTGACAGGCTGCCTGAGTCGGTGCGTGCCGTTTGGTATCGCTACCGCGTGAAGTCATTCGTGCCACTGCCGCTGAGTAGCTAGTACTGCCACGGCTTCCGCCCTATGGATCGCTCATAAGGTGCAATACTTTAAACACAATATCGCCCACTTTCAATGTAATATCCGTCTCTTTTTAGGATTAGACGACACGAGTCCAAAATATCCTCAAAGATTTGATGTCTGTATTATTCTTAGGCAAAAGCATAAGAACAAACCACCTGTACAAACTCATATAAAAAGATTCTTTATACTGTCTTCCCAATGACAGAAATGAATTATAGAATTTTAGTTAATAACTATTATGTCATCTGATGAGTTATTGCTAAGTTTTGGTTGTATTAAAACAATTCGGCCAAAAGGTTTAAAAATAAATTTGACAAATATCCACTTTAATAGCCAACCCATTTTAACATCCTCCCTCCCCGTCACCGCAGGGGAGGGGGTACCCTGTATAGTAGGGTGGTCCAAAAAACGGGGTTAAAAGTGCACTGATCCTTTATCCACACCACTGATTTTTTGTGTGTTGCATTCCTCTCCTTGTGTGCAAAATTTCATCAATACAATGATGTTTAGAGGTCGCCCTACTTTTAGTCCGACCCCCTCAAAAACCAACCTGACGAAGAAACAAGGTCTGCTGACCAAAAGGTCGCCTGCCGTCACTTATTCTGATTTATGTCCTTAAGACTTTGAAAACTTTCATAATTCCCGGAGTGACCTTGGGAGGACTTTGGCAATTATATAATTCGAAATATAATGTAAAACAACATAAGGGTTTCAGATTTTGTTAGAATGGTCAGAATAGTTATGATATTATTGCCAAAAGAAAATAATTCCCCGGATAACCTTTATAGGACTTTGCTAATTGTATCATTCGAAAGAGAATGTAAAACACCATAATGGTTTAAAATTTCGAGGGAATCGGCTGAATTGTTACAATGTTATTAAAAAAAAAGAAGCAAAACATGGAAGGACCGACATAGTGATATGTAGAGTCGCCCGTGACTAAGAAGTCACAACTTTCTAAAAGCTTATTAAAAAGCAAATTAAATTATATTAAAACCAGCCATGGCTTCGCCAAGGGGAGCTTGCGCTTCGTTACTAAGATTAAAATTTTAAAAAAAAAGAAGCCATGGTTAAATTTTCATAAATTTTCTGAACTTCGCCAATGATAATAATTTTTAAAAAGGAACTCTAAACTAAATTTTTCCCCTTTCAAAATATCACGTTGCTAACATATAGAGTTATAGAAGATATATAAAAATAAATTTTCTGAACTTCACCAGTTGTAATTCTTTGAGTTTTAAAAAATTCACTAAATTTTGATACTTATTTCTGAACATCACCATTTTGTTTTTTTGATATTATAAAAGAATTATTAGAAATAACTTTGATAAAAAAAACAAATCATTTGTCCACTAAGGAAAAAAAACCCATTTATTAATTTTTCACCCATCTTCAAAAATGATGATGAATATATATTTTTAAAATTAAAATGGCTACCTAACTTTTGTCATACCTCATTTATGGCATTGGAAAGGCAAAAAAATGGTCACACCCTAATTGCATAGTCTAGAATAGTATAGCATAACACAGAAAACATAGTATAGTATATCCTAGCATAGTATATATAGCATAGCATAGCCTAGTATTGTCTAGGATAGTATAACATTTTATTTTCTGGGTTTTCTTATATTTGAAATGCTAACTTTTTAATAAGCCTGCAATAATTTAAATATTAGAATGACCAGGTAATGGCTTCGCCATGCCCCCTATGGGGGAGCTTGCGCACCGCTACTAAGATTAAAATTTAAAATCTCTAAAAAAGCAGCCATGGTTAAATTTTTATCAATTTTCTGAACTTCGCCAATTATAATTTTAAACAGGAACTCGAAACTAAATTTCGCCCCTTTCAAAATATCACGTTGCTAAAATAGTTATAGAAGAAGATATGTAAAAATCAATTTTCTGAACTTCACCATTTGTAATTCTTTGGGTTTTAAAAAATTCACAAAATTTCGATACTTAAATTTATTTCTGAACTTCACTATTTTGTTTTTTGATATTATAAAAGAATTATTAGAAATAACTTTGATAAAAAAACATAAGTCATAACCAAACTAAGATGAAATTATTATTCAAATACTCAATAAAAACCCTTCTTAAATTATAGAGTTAGTGATGATTAAGTGATGATGATGATTATTACTTATTAGGATAATTATTAGTATTGCGTAAATTTTTAAAACGAATGAATCAATAGAAATCTTTATTATTCTAAATAGTATTGTCAATGACTGTACATGGATCGCTTCAAGTCCCAGGAGGGAGTCGGTTTCCACGTCGTTTTCCCTCCGTTTGAAGTCCCCGGGGGCTCTAGCAGTACACCGTTCGGTACGGGAGATAACACATCAAACCTGGTTCGCTAAAGTGCTCTGAGTAGTCTCAGGAAATTGGAATCTTCACACACCCTGCCTGGTTCATGGTATCTGTGACGCCACAGTTGCCGACCACCGGGAGGATTTCGAGTTATCTTCTGCTGGGTACCTAGACATGTGGGGAACGAGGCCCCGATGAGGGCGCCAAAGAGTACTCGAGGACTGGGCGACCAGACCACCGTTTGCTTCTTACTTGCACCGACTACATGACAGGAATCGGGGCTTGGCAAAGAAGATGGGAGACGGCCGAGGGGAACTTAAAATTTGCGTGCTATTGCACCGTGATTGTTCCTGTGGGTCTCCCCCGCCCCCTGACGCGACGGTTTCAGGTCGCTTTCTGTTGTTTTCCAATTACGCTGTCGCAGGATGCACGGCCATTTGATGAAGCGCTCCCCTGCACCTTACTGCGACCACTGTGTTGCCTTTTTTTTTTACTGTCCCAGTGGGTAATCTTCGCTCACGTTACCTAGTGGGGTCTCTACCGGGAGATGTTAAGCCGTGATTTTTCTCTTAATGTACCTACTAAGGAACATCTTCATTATCGCTGGACCCCTCTTTCTTAGTCCTCCCATACCATGCCGTTGTCCACTCGCACGAGGGTTGCTTCCTGCTTCCCTCCTGGATGGAGTCAAAGCTTTTTCGACCGCGTGTTTAATTCCTTTTGTTCTCCTTTTCCCTGACGCTTGGGCAACCGTACCCCCTGGTGGCTCTTACAAAACAGAAGCATCTCCCTTCCAAAGGTGTATTGCCAGGTGCTGGGCATAATAATCATATGCCCTTCACAACAACCGTTTTAAGACTGATGGACCAGTTTCTCGGCAAATTTGGCCACTAATGTTTCCATGCAGACTATCACGCCAGCTGGAGTAAAATTTACAATCTTCACGCGCGGACATCCGTGGTCAAGCCAGTGATCAGTTCTAATAAAAAGTAGGCTCGTCCTGCACTCGCCTTGAACACATTAGATGGATGAATGGCCAATGAAGCCAACTCCTCTTCATTGACGAATCTAAGTTCAATTTGTTCGGATCTGATGGCAGGAAGTTCGTTCGTCGTAGAGCACGCGAAAAATTGTGCTTCAATTGCAGCGTCTAGGGCGTGATTTCTGTAGAAGGCACTGGGCCACTTATGCACTTACGGGGCACAGTGAATGTATAAGTGTGCAAAGAATTTTCCTGATAACATACTTTGCTCTATCTGCGAGCCTCCGAAGCCCAACCTGCAATTTGCATGCAGGGTAACGCACCCTGCCACACGGCGGCCTCGGTGAAGATCGTCCTGGGCGAGGAGCACGTCACTGAATCCCATTGGAAATGTTTGGAAGACACTCGGACAGTGGTCTTAAAGCGAGGAACCCGAAAACAGTTCAAGAACTCTGGGAAATTCTTCAAGATAAATGGACAATGATTATACTCTGCAAGTGTCAACATTTGGTTCGCTTTTGTAGCTTGAGATGTCAGCACAGTAAATATTAATAACTTGTACAAATGTTTTCCATTGATAATTATCAGTGGAAAACCTCTGTACAAGTTTTTAGTAAGCAGTTATATTTCATTCATCCACATTTGCATAACTCGTAGTTTTTACTTGTAGATTATCATACATCAATTTTTGGCAACTTTGGATTTTCTCTCTCAAAAGCTATGGAAGATGTTGGGATAGAAATACATACGTTCTGATCTTTTGGGACGGTACTTTATTTCTTCCACAGTTTCATTTCCTCCATTTTTACCACTTCGAATCATATAATCCACCCTCAAGTTTTCATGTGAAGAATACCCCCCCTCCCCTCCCTACCCTTTATTTTGGCATAAGGTACCTAAGATTATATATTCTCAAGCATTAAATTAAAAAAAATCGGTCACACCACTTAAATGAAAAAAAAAAGGTTTCGCCCCCATCCTCTTTAAATTCCAGAACTTTAGGTTAAATAACATAACCATCTTTAGTTATGGCGTGTTTCGTCCGGTTCACCTGATTTATCACAAATTACAGACACGACTTCTTAAAAGTATGTATTGTTTAAGTCAAAACAACCTCGGTTAACAAAGGAAAAACGCCAAGTGTAGTGGTGTACTTGAGAGACAATTATTGGGTGGGCTAACCCAACCTAACTTGTTCACTGGTGGAGTCGGCTCAGCTGAAATTGCAGGTCAGGTCAACTGATGAGATCCCAGCTTCCTGTTCTAATCATACGAGTAATATTCACCTCATTCGTTCTTATGAAGACGGCAACACATACGAGCACTTTGCGGGTGAAATCCTTCATATATCTTTGCATATTTTTCCTTGCGTAATGCCCTCGTGGAGTTTTTCTTAGTTCTAAGTAAGTAAAAAATAAAATTCGTCTTTGTGCCCGTGGTTTCATAGACAGCACACGAGCTTTTAAGGTCTTAATTTATTTGTTTTTTGTTTTTTTTTGACAGACCTAAACTAAGGACTCTACAGATTGAAAAGGAGCACGATTTTTATCATCGATCATTTCTTCACCGTCAAAATGGTAAGTATAATAATCTGACCTTGGGAAAAAACCCAACCAAAACTAATAATATATTGGATTATTTTCTTTCAATTCTTCCTTTATTTTGTCGTAATTTTTGTTCCCCTACAAATAGGTGAATATTACCCTTTTCCAAAGACAAATGCTGGTGTGTCAGTCTCAACCGTGTTTTTCTCACGCTCTATTTGACTCTCTTAGACTATATAGACTATACGCTAGTGACTGCAATTATTGTGCGTGGACTTTTGATCTAATTGCTGATTAGATCAATATCTCCGTATCTACCCTCTTGACTCATGATAACAGAACTCATTCTTTCTTTTTCCCATGATTAATGTTTTTTATATTGTTTAGGCTTAAATCGAAGAGCGAAAGTGTTTTTTAAGGGGCGAGGGAATCTGGCATTTGGCAACTTGATTCCTCATAAGAGCCCTGTCCCATCCTGCATGACTCCTCCATGGGTAGATTTCGATGACTGTAAATTGGCATAATTAGCATTTAAAAACATTGAGAAGCAGCAGTGGGTAGGGCAAGAGTAAATAGCAAGTTAAAACTATATAAACTTTATAAGGTTTAATCAAGACCCATAATATTTGCTTTTTGTAGGCAACTTGTGCCATGAATTCTCGATATATTCAATCAGGTCGGTGATGGTTACATCGCCCTGGTAACATGTAATCCACTGCTCCGTTTCATGGTCGGGTTGTAGGCGACTAAGCAGACGCCCTCCACCTCTAGCTATTTAATAATTAGTTTGGTGGTTGATGGGTACCTAACAGGTTTATGAATAGTTGTCGTAGGCTACGTATCACATTCGAGCCAGTGAATGAACCTCTTTATTGGCCACCGGGGGCTCTTTTAGGAAGGATCTTTTGAAGGAGTCCTATAGTCATGCACCTGACCTTCAGTCGCTCTTTCATTTTTCTTTTGTGTTTACTAACTTTTCTCTATTCCTCGCAGTTTCAATATAATGCTGCCTGTTGGGCCCTTTTGCATGTGTGTTTTCCAGCTGGTTGCGTTCATTGATTTTTTATGAGGATAATAATAATCTACGATGAACGTTTTATTCCACCGAAAAACTTTGCATTTCTATTTCTAATTTATTCATCGCCTTCTAACAATTTTATCTTGTTAGATATACCTGCTATTTTATAATCCGTCTGGGAACTCTTCTTATCATTTCATTTTCCATGTTTAGCACCACCCTCTTAATTGTTTGAGTGAAAATCTCGCACATTATAAGTACAGATGGTTTTCTTTCCATGTTTTTATTATCTTCTATTCATCCCTTTGTTTCTTACCTTATCCATTTTCTTTAATGTTTGCTCCTCATTTTGGTATTGAGGGAAAGTCCATTGTTAGACTTTGCTTTTGTGATCACATGTACTGCTCAAAAACGTGACTTTGAATGGTATACAGATATCTTCCCAGAGTTTGTGTTAAAGGTGCTCTCAAGTCTTCCGATTCGACTGTCTTTCCATTATTTCAGGTCGATTAACAATGGTATCCTTTGATAAAAGAGGATTTCCATACCTTTTTGAAGTTTCATTTTAGGCCTCCTCATCGGGAATTGCAGGGCGGACCCATTCTGATAGGCTCCGTCCAAACTACTGTTTTTTTTTTTTCTACCTGATTTTAGAGCGAGTTTCTCTTTGACTGGAGCGACGCGTCGATGGGTCTTGACAGTCCGCAACACGGCATCCCCATTCCTCGCAGCCAGCACTCCCAGCCCTTCACACGGCCGGATTTCAACAACAGCCAAGCCTACCTCTACGAAAATGACAGCCCCAGCCCCCGCCCAATCCTAGTACCCTTCAATAGTCTCGTAATGAACGGAGAGGGTGGCAACCTTTCTTCCTACTACGAATATCCCTTCGAGAACCAGCGAAGTGCTCTTTCGCCCATCAACTCTGCCGGTTCTCCTCTGCCGAGCAAAGTCGAGCTCGACACAGAAATCAAAATGGAACCATTCGACGATCTAATCAACATCGGCGCAGTCACAAATACCCACGAGACATCGCATCCTCTTCAGGAGGACAATCTTCTCGACAATGTAAATTTTGAAGACCTCCTTATGGCTGACAACATGGACTCATCTCAGACCCCTTGCCTCGACCCACAACATAGCTCACCTGCGGCCATGGCTGCCGTCCACCCGGATGAAGTGTTCGGATTCATGCGCACTGAGAACTCCTACCAACCCGTCCACATCTCCCCTTCGGTAAGTGTCCCGGTTAAAGCGGAAAATGCCACTTTCGGGGCAATAGCGACGTCATTTCCCCCTCAGGGTATTGGTTGGAAGGACCATCCTCTTCCTAACCAATCACCCGTCCTCACAAATCACCCTCAGTGCCAACCATTGGATAACCAACTCCAGCACCAGCAACCGGCACATCAACAACTACACCGCAGTTTCATGAAAGGCAGCCCCCAGCACCCTTCTCGCGTCCTCCTCTCCATGGGTAAATTATCCCCGCAAGATCCCCAGTCCCCCGCTTCCACTTATCACAACCGCTTCACCAATAGCCCCAACAGCAGCAGTGGCAACAACAATAGCAGTGAGGACAAGCCTTTATACACCCAATTGGAGTCGGCCGCGAGTACAACGTCGGCCCTCCATGATCTTCTCATAGGCTCTCCTTCCACCTCTCTCTCTCCTCAACAGACGCATCAGCTACAACATTCCCCCCATAGTACAGGGAGCAATTTATCACCAGCCTCTCCCTTTAGAGGACTTTCCCAAGATATCCCAATCGGTCAGTCCGTGCCGGGTGCTCCTAGCTATTTGATGGCGCGTTCTTCTAGCCTTTCTTCGAGACTATCTTCTTCCGCTCCCGTCAACGAATTCTCCTTTGATCAAATTTGGCAACGTCGTGAGCCCCGGCAGCACCTTCTCTCGACGGGTTCACTCGCCGAGGAGGTCGGTGGATCCACTTCCTCACTCAGTACCGGTAAGTTTAATTTACGATTAGCCCTATGAGTGAGTTATCCAGTTTTTCTTTCTTGAAGTTGCTTTTCAAGTTGAAGCTGAATGATATATTTTTCGATGGCTGATAGGATTTATCTTTGTTCGATTCAAAATACAAAGTGACCACGTTTTAATTCTCGCCAACTACTACTAAACGAAGGTTCTTCCTTTGCAGGAGGTGGGATTCTATCTCCTCTTCCCCACGATATCTCTTTCGACGAAGGCATTGATTCTGATGACGACTCTGAGGGAGACCATTACGATTCTGATTCAGATAATGGTGAGTTAGATATGAAATGGTCGTTCTCTGATTTTAGGTGGAATTTCAGTCTATAGAGTATGTCTCCGATGTTTCACACATTTTCACATCTCTACCACCATCCTTACAGGAGGATGCCTCGTTGATTTTCGCTTAGATAAAAAAAATAGGTGTGGGGTGTTTAGCTATTTATTCTAAGCCACTTTTCGCTTTCCCAGAATCGATCATGAGCGAAGAGATTTCATTGGGTGGCCCCGGTACCAAGAGGGAGCGTCACTTTTGGCAGTACAACGTACAGGCGAAAGGTCCCAAAGGACAACGGGTGAATATCGTGCAACGGGAGAATGACCCTCACCAATTGGCTAAAATCATGGATCCCGTCTTTTCACCATTATGCTCTATTCAAGGAATCAAACATAGGTAAAATTACAATCAATTTATGGTTGTCTTATATCGCTGATGGGGAACATACATTTTTTTTTATTTCGCCTGGGTGCCTTTCTCAAATATGAGTTCGCAGTAAACGTTTAATCTATAGAGGAATAGTCATATTTGAGTGATCCACCACATACAAAACAGTCCACACACATAACACCCCATCCAATTTCTGTGTCTGAGCTTTTTCCTAAACGCCACCGACAGAAGATACATCCCTCGCACCCTATACGTGGTGGATGTCCCGGCAGAGCTCCAATGCTATCCAAAAACTTAATTTAAAATAAAACAACCCGGGTATTTTCCGTTGCTATCACCAGGAGCTAAATACTGTTCTTTGCACATTGACGACATACCCCACACTTACACTTCAGATGGAACCGACAAATACAGGGAGTGTCGAATCTTTGAGAGAACCCTGACGATCAAAGGCTGTTTGTTCTTGGAGGGGTAGGATCTTGGTCAGGAGCTGCATCATTATCGCCCATAACCGAAAACTCATCCAAACTTACACTCTTGTCTCAAATAAGACCGTTTAGGGCAGCGATTTCTCATTTAGGACCGACTGTAATTATCCCAAGTTTATGTGCCGCACTCGCAAGACTTGTGATAAGTTTGATTTTAGACAAAGTTTGGTCAACGTGAGTAGATGTTTGTTGGGGTGGGGGGGGGTCCTGTTTTCCTGCTCTACTGCTTGCAGGACCTGCGGCTCTATATCTTCCACTATTTTCACTTTATATTCGCCATTTTTCTTTAAAACGGTGTTTGTTAAATCTTCTCAGCCATGATACCGCAAAGTTCAACTCCAAGTCAACGCGATACTCCCAAATTAGCCTACTATTCCCAACTTTTAACTTTAAATTTCCTGTAAAAAAGAGAAAACAGAACGGCTATGAACAAACAGCTGAATTCTATGGACTCTTTTTAATTTTTATTTTCAGTAATAAATAAAGTCGTACACATACATTATTGTACATTTTTCCTCATTAATTATTGTACACAACACTTTCTGCTCATTCAGCATGATATCTCTTAACTCTGAGCTGCATGGGCCTTGTGCTCTTCTTTTTCCGAAGCAATCAAAACCTCAATTTAGGGCACACCCGGCTCAGTGCAAGAGGCATAGGGGATTCTACCGCTAGACTGTCTGCTTTGTTTTTATCTACAACAGCACGGAGAACCTGGCCTTGCATAAGTGATGGCGAACGGTAAGAGTACCTTCAATGCAGTCTGTAGTTTTAGGAAAGCCCGGATCTTCTTTACCCAAAATTGTATCAACGGCAGGGCTTCAAAAACAGTTTTCACCCCTTCGTTGACTTTTAACTCAACCAGGTTCTCCTACACTGAGGTAATTTTCATCATCCAGTTTTGCAAGGTACTGTTAACGGATCCAAGGTCGGATTGGTTCCGCCTTGACCGGGAAATACTTTTCCACTTTCCTTTCTAACGTTGAAAGGTGGTCCATAACATTGTTGATAAGATCCTGGCTAGGTTCTCTTTACCCGATCCGTGCCTTCAAATTTTGGAAATTTTACCATCTTTCCAGACTGCTCGCCGCTTCCATAGGTCCAGTTTCCTCTTGAATGCCACCATCTTTTCGTTAGCCTCTACTTTATTCGCCCCTTTTCCTTGGATGGAAATATTCAGGTCGTTGACGTGACACAACAGCTGCGAAGTAGGAAGGTTTGAGCAGAAAGTCTTTCTCCTCGCATAGATATCCTCCTGTGTTCCCTCAGGAAAATAACGAGCTGCCTCATTAACCTCTTCCTTGCATGTAATGGGCTGACCATTTGCATGCGGCCCATTGGGGCGCATAAGCCTTGTATTTTTAATGGGGCGGGGTTTATTACCCTGTTGGCTGCCAGGCTAATTAAAAGTCTCGCGTCCCGTCTCTGGGTCTGTCACATGACGGCTTCAGATCCTATCACGACTTAGTATGGGATTCGACGCTGATTCGCGAAGATGCCGCCAGCACACGTCTCGTGGAGTGATTTCCCTCTCACCATTCTCAATTGGTAAAAGGATTTCCTCTACCATTTCATGAGGCGCCCGCGGCCAGCTCCACCTCTACAGAAGAGACTGCTTTTCCAAAGGCCTTCCAAACTTATAGGTAGCGGTTTCCCCTTTCCTGTCTCCGTGTAAAGGAATTTCCTCCCTTTTCGGCCACTTATCCATATTATGGCAGTCGCTAGATGGGATCCCCCTTTAATAATAAAAAAAAATCACTCCCTCAAACGACAAACACACCATAGCGAAAGCAAAGGCTCGGCCGCTCCTGAACGGAATATTCGGGGGCATTTCGAGACACCCTAAGGCGAACTATGGGCAGCAGACATCTTAAGTCATGCCCCGCCCCCGTACTCCTACCCAAAGAAAAAGATTAATAGGAGTGATGGCTCTTTGACATCCGGGCCCCTCATTGAGAAGCTATCCTGCGTCTTCGAGCTCGCCTACTTCAAACGCTTTTTAGTAATCCGTTCTACGGATGGGAGCATGTGTCCAGGAGACATGCGCCATCATTGTCACATTTTCTAAGGTTCTCGGTAGTAAACCTAAGTTTGCCTCTTTCTCGAATGGGATCCTTCAAGTGAAGGTGGCTGACTCTGCCCTGACCCTGCCTAGGCTGCCATAGTAAGTGTTCTTTGTACACTCGATGTCTCGCCTATGCAGGTGACCCCGCTCTCAACCATTAAATTCGTAAAAAGAAGAGGGAATTCGATTGACTACTCTAAAGACATCACACAAGAGCCTGCTGACAAGTGGGTTGTCAAGGTCGAGTCTGTGAGGAGGAAACAGGGAGGGGCCTCTAGTCTAGACCCACTCCTTCACTATTCGTCACGTTCGATCATGATAGGTTCCTTGAGTCACTGCGAGCGTCTTTGTATCGCTACCGTTTTAACGCATTCGTACACTACCACAGATGTGCGATCATTGTCAGAGTAACAGCTCATGTTGGCGCAAAAGGTCGGGTCGATCCGAAATTTGTGTAAACTTCTCTAAGGCCTTACGTGATGCAACTCTACCGTGCAATCCCAAGTATGAATAGTGGACAGCCGCCTCCTGCTTCCTCTGAGTAATTCGGTTCGTATTTGTTTGAGAAAGATGTCCTGGCCGTTCAGGCTGCGGACCGAATCTCTTTTAGAGGCCTAGGAATTGGTCTTGTGGCCACCTCGGCTTAAAAGAAAGCTCCTAGATCATCCAGCCCTAATAGCACGGTAGCCCCCGCGCCCTGACACAAACCTGCGGCTTCTGCATCCCAGGGCGCCATCCTGCTAGAGGTAGTCGGGGCCCGTCCAAAGGTTATGAGGTAGGAGGTAAAAGCTTGTACGTAGAGCCAAGCCGCCTTCGGTAAACCATCAAAGGCAGCAGCCCTCAGGTTCCCGCAACACATAACTAGGCACGGAGGGCTTTTTTGTTCAATGGAATTGTCGTGGACTCTTGTTGGCTCATTGGGAAAGCTGCGTAGGTTCGTCTCTTCCATTTCCCCTTTAGATATTTGTTTTCATGAGACTCTGCTTACTGCTTAATGTTGTTCATCGTTGCCGATGACGACACAGTCCATACATGGATGATTTTGATGATGTTTTCCCCTCCCTCTCTGGGATTTTTTCTTCAGGAGTTGTTCCCAGAGAGGCTCTGGCCTTCTCTTGGCGAGGGGGGGTCAGCCCTGGGCCCCTTATGGGACCCATGGTGCTGCCAACAAGATTTTTAACATGCCCCTCTTTCTTTCCTCCTATATTACGCTCTTCCACTGTCCTTTATTTCCCCCTCTTCCTTCACCTATCTAGTGGTCCTTATCGATACCCGACCTCTGCTCGTTTAATGGATTGATTCCGAATTGTTCTTTCATGAAGGTGAAAAAGGCTGGTCATCTCCGCCGCCTTCGTCTAGCGAATGCCCCAGGAGAAACCCATCGTTGGCCCCTTTTCTCCGTGCGTAGGAGAACTCGGGCAGCCTCTTAGGGTTATAAAGATGGTGTGGTGGATCCGTATCCATTCTCCAAGAGGACATACCGGACGTAACATTTTGTATAGTTGCAGTAGTGCCGGGCCCTTGTAGGCCTCCATGGTGGGGAGCCCCGAGGGAGAATATGAAGTTTTTTCCTTTTTGCAATGGCTAGTCATAAACCAAAAACCTCCCCTTCTCGTAAGGGTTCTCTTGCCAAACGTTCCTTAGCTCCCCTTTCAGCCTTCCCTCGCTCGTTGGACCCCTATTCCAACGAAGTAGACCCAGATCTTGATTATCCCCGCTTTCTGGTCATGAGTTCGTCATCTGACACCCCACTTGCAAAAGTGGATGTGTTTGACGTTAATGAATCATTTGAGTCCCGCTGTGGTGAACCCCGCCGGATGTGGTCAAGAGGAAGTGGCGATGTCGTAGTCGAGGTATCATCCCACTCTCAACACAACCTTGTGCGAAATCTATCTTCGATAGCTGAAATTCCAATAACTGTCTCGCCCCATCCGCGTCTGAATTTCGTCAAAGGTGTCGTCCGTTCAAACGAACTAAAGGACTACGACCCCACCCGCCTTCAGAGTAAGCTCAGTGTAGGAGAATGGCCCTTTCTAATCACTCCACACACAAACCGCTTTTGTCGCGGTATTCTTTGTGGTACGAGAGGTACTTCTTTGATGAAGTAGGCTTTGATCTAAGAGTGCTAATATTGTTTTAAAGAAGAGCCGTTTCAAACACGTAAGGATATAGAGAAACGCACAATAGTTCCCAAAATAAACTTATATTTTAACTTTAACAATTTAATACACAAAAACTAAACATTAACCACAGAAATACTCGAATATTATAATATACAATAATTACCTTAATTAGACTCAGCACCCCGTCCGACCCCAGCTTAGCCTCTTCTCCTTCCTTCAAAACACTTGTTTCCTCTCTTTTCATAGAACCTCTCCCACAACTTTCTCTGGTCAGCCTCTAATTTCACAGGGTAGATGCTGACCTTCTCAAGCCAACCGTCCCCGATCGGGGCTGAGGGGGGAGGGGACAATGTTCCCTAACCCCTGAGCCCCGGTTCGGGATGGGTTTTTTTTAACAACCTGCTTCATCCCCACCCATACCTTCCTCACATCCCTTTTCCTCTCCTCTTCACAATCTATCCTTTTACGCCGTGTTCAAGGTAGCGCCGCCATGCCGATGGACTGCCAGGCCACCAGGCGGGAGGGGTGTTCCCAAATGGCGTCGCCTGGCTCTGCCAGGCCTGTAAGCACCTCTTGCAGTGCGGGCAACTGCAAGAGGTGATGAGCTATTACGTCTCTCCCCATTCCCCCTTGTACATCGACGGAGTCGCCCTCGGGCAGCTCCATCAAAAAAATGGAGGTCCCTTCCCCCTGTGCTTGCGCAGGGGACCCTCCATATTTCTCTAACCTACGGGTGCAGGGGACTCCCCCTCACCCCCTTCTCTGGAGGTGCTTTCGGGCCCCTCCCTATTTCCAGCGACAGTCCCTCCTTTTCTTTCTAAGGGGACTGCCAAGAAAGCCAGCAGGCAGCCCATTGCCGACCGCCCCTCGTGTAAGCGGCTCGGTAGGGGAAACATCCCTAGGGGGAGAGGGAAGCTAGGCCCCTTCGGTCGCTTCGCTCAAAAGACCTGCTGGCAAGGATATTAAACCTTGCCGGGGTCAAGGCCTGTGCCTCCCCACAAAAGACTTTTGACGCTGCCAAGGGGACCTGCGATGTCCTTGGAGGGGATGGCCAACTGGACGCCCCTCCTGTGATAGACATGGTCCTTGAGACCCAGCCTCAGACGGTATGGCCTTCCATGGGGGGGAATTTGGGCTCGGCGCCAAGCACCGAACCCGAATCCGCCCCTATGCAAGGTCCTCCTCAAACGGCTGAGGGCTCCGAGGCAGTACAAGGAGGGAAGGGATCTCCTCCGACAGGTGCCCCTACGATAACCAGGACCTTCTCCATTTCGGAGAGGAACCTGGCTGAGGCCGGTCCATCTGGCCTAGGGGCTTCCGCCGGCGGAGGTGAGAAGCAGGTTCATTTCCCGCCCTCCTCTCCAAAAAAGAAAAAGACCAAGAAGACTCGGGGCTCCTCTCCATCCGCGGGGGCTGCGGGGACGGATGGGTCTGCTGCCACTTTGGTGGGCGACCAAGCAAAGATCGGCACATCCGGCCCCTCTACCCCCCCCCCTCCCGTGTGCGGAGCCCCTGACTAAGACCAAGAGTGCACAGGGCGGAGCTTCGATGACATCGGGGCCCCTCATTCAGAGGTTACCTGGCGTTTTCGAGCCCGCTGGCTTCAAGCGCTTCCTCGTTATTCGCTCCACTGATGGCACCATGTTGTCCAAGGGCAACATGATCCATCAGAGGAGAGGATTAGCTAGTGCAATTGGTAGAGAGCCGAAGGTGACCCGTTTCTCGGACCGGAGCCTTCTGGCGAATCCCGCCGAGGCGGCCAAGATAAGTGCTCTTCGGATACTTCAAGGCACCCCGGTGAGTGTGACGCCGCACTCTACCATGAACTTTGGGAAAGGAGTAGTTTATGCGAGGGAACTCGTTGACTACTCCATTGAGAACATCACCCTAGAGCTGGCCGACCAATGGGCGGTCAAGGTCGAACGTGTGATGAGAAAACAGGGAGGGGCCTCGAGACCCACCCCTACACTCTTCGTCACGTTCGACTGTGACAAGCTCCCTGAGTCGGTGCGTGCCGGTTAGTACCGTTACCGCGTGAAGGCATTCGTGCCAGTGCCACGGTGGTGCTATTACTTTCACCGCTTCGGCCATACGAATCGCTCATGTAGACGTGCAAAGTCGGGGTCACCCGAAGTCTGTGTAAATTGCTCCAAGGTCGCACACGATAAGTGCAAATCGTGTTTGGCCAAGTGTGTCAATTGCGGAGAGCTGCAACCCGCTTCTTCGAAGCAATGTGGTGCATATCTCCTTGAGAAAGAAATCCTGGCCGTTCAGGCCCAGGATCGACTCTCATTCCGCGAGGCTAAGGACTTGGTCCTGGCGCGCCCGGCTCTGCCTGGGACGTCATATGCCTCAATAGTTAGAAAGGCACCCTCTGCTCCTGGCCCATCCAGGCCAACGAGCACGGTTGTTTCCGCGCCCATTCGGAGCCCTTCTGCGGGCTCTACCCAACTTGGGCGCTCCCCTGGTAAAGCTGGCGGCAAAAAGGGTTCATACCCAGCCCCGGCTAAAACCAGGGCTCCCCCCTCTTCCCCCAGCGTGACCGTTTCCCGTAAGGCGAAACAGCCACGCGCCTCCACCGAGTCGTTAGACTCACAGGAGGCAACACCCCTGAAGATGGTCGCTAGGCCATCTTCGGGGGTTCCTAAAGCTGTCCCCCGAAAGGAGGACAACAACAAAGGAACTTCGGCTCCTTCGCCCACGCCTGAGGTGGAGCGAGTGGCTCTGAGACGGTAGTTCCTCGAAAAGAGGGCCCCCGCCCCCAAAGCTGCAACGCCCGCCTAAGGTATCGAGGCGGAGGGAGGAAAAGACTCGCATGGCGAGCCCAACCTCCCCCAATAAGTCCTCGAAGGCGACAGCGCCCGGGGTTCTGCCCCCGGGAAGCGTACGGCCATTCCCGTGAGGGTCTTCAGTTCGAGGAGGGCCCCCGCGTCTCCTCCGAGCTAGGCCTGGAGGGCATATTCCTTCAATGGAATTGCCGTGGACTCCGGGCCAACTGAGAGGAGCTGCGGAGGCTCGGCTCGTCTCGTCCCGTTCCCCGTTAGCTATCTTTTTGCAGGAGACCATGCTAGGTGCGTGCCCCCTGCCTGCCCTCCCGGGGTATAAGGGTCTTGTGACCCCACCACCGCGGGATGGCCGGGCTGGGTGATGCGTGGTTTACACCCGGCATGATGTCTACGTTCTTCCTTTCTCTTTAGATACCTCCTTTCAGGCAGTGGCTGTGCAGCTGACTTCGACGCGGGGGACTTCCGCCGCGTCGTGGCACGGTTGCTGAGGCCCTATTTCTTGCTTAGAGATCTGAACGGCAGGCATCCTCTCTGGGGAGATTACTCCATAAATCCCAGGGGACAAGTCCTTGCCGATCTGATCGAAGAGCTTGAGATGGGTGTCCTAAACGTGGATGAGTTTACGCATCACTGTCCGAGAACCGCTTCATTTTCTTGCCTTGACCTATCTTTGTGCTCTTCGGATGCACAGCCTGATTTTGATGGAGGGTGGTCGATGACCTCCATGGTAGTGATCACTTTCCCATTCAAATATCATTTTAAGGGCAACTGTCGCCTGAGAGACCACCTCGGTGGTGCTTGGCGTGGGCGCGGTGGCCTGCATTTCAGGAAATGACTGAATTCTCTATCTCAGTCGAGGAGTTTAGGTCGGTAGATGAGGCCGTTGAGTTCTTCTCCGGCAACCTCATCGCCGTGGGCCTGACTAATATTCCTAGGACGTCTGGCCGTTTTGCACGCCGACCACTCCCATGGTGGTCGGCCGAGTGTGAGACGGCCCTCAAACAGAAGCGTTATGCCTACATGCGCTATAAGCGCCGCCCGAACGATTTCACTGTCGCTGAATTTCGTCGGGCTAGGGCTAGGTTCCGGTATATTTCGAAGCACGCCCGCCGCTCTTCTTGGCGGGCATACGTGTCTTCACTTAACGGGAAGACGCCTTTAGCTGAGGTGTGGAAGCGAGTCAAAAGGATTCGGGGCAAGTTCTCGCAGGACCCCCCTCCCGTTCTCCAGGAGAATGGGACCGCAATCTCGGACCCCGCGTCCGTGGCGGAATCCTTAGCGACCGCTTTTTCAGCATTCTCTATCCGTGATGCTGCTCCGCCAGCATTCAATGCACGTCGTGATGTCGCGGAAGGCCGCCGGCTGGACTTTACCTCCAGAGGCGGAGAACCCTTCAACAAGTTTACTGTGAGTGAGTTGCGTTCCGCTCTCGCTTCGTGCGCGGACACCGCCCATGGTCCGGACGATGTCCCGTGCGCCATGCTTCGACACCTGGGTGAGCGAGGCATGGCCTTTCTGTTAGATTTGTTCAACAGGATCTGGGTGGAAGGTCTTCTCCCAGACTCCTGGCGAATCGCTACTGTGCTTGCCTTTCGCAAACCGGGGAGAGATCACTCTACTCCGACCGGTTTCCGCCCAATCTCTCTAACCTCTTGCGTGTGCAAGTTGATCGAGAAATTGGTAAATGTTAAATTAGCCTTTTTCCGCACAGTGCGGCTTCCGCAAGTTCCACTCCACGTCGGATGCTCTGCTCCGACTGGAAAATTCCGTCTGCGAGGCTTTCCTTCGTAGACAGCACTACGCCACGGTGTTTTTCGATCTGGAGAAGGCCTATGATACCGCATGGCGATACAGTATCATGGAGACTCTCCACACGATGGAGGCGAGGGGACGCCTACCAATGTTTATATCTGAATTTTTGCGAGATCGTCGATTCCTCGTACGGGTGGGGGGAGCCCTCTCCGGCCCAAAGGAGCAGGAAGAAGGTGTCCCGCAGGGAAGTGTCCTCAGTGTCACACTCTTTGCCCTGAGGATCAACGGCACATTACCTCGGTGCTGCCGGAAGATGTTCTCGCTACGCTCTACGTGGACGACCTTTCGATCTCTTTTGGCGCGGCCCAGATGCCAACTCTGGAGCGTCGACTCCAACAGGCATTGAACCGCGTCTCTCGCTATGCCGAAGCGCACAGGTTTCGGTTTTCTTTAGCCAAGACTAAAGTGGTGCACTTCTGCCGCCATCCACGGCTTCACCCCGACCCAGATTTGTTTCTTAATGGGGTGCGCCTGGATGTGGTTGAGTCGCACCGTTTCCTTGGTCTTGTATTCAACCGACGCCTCACCTGGGAGGCTCATATTCGCAGCCTTCGGGTCTCTTGTACCCGCGCCATGGACATTCTCCGTTCCGTGACGTTCAGCGCTTGGGGCGCTGATAGGGCTACTGCCTTACTTTTTTATCGATCCTTTGTTCGCTCGAAGCTCGACTACGGATGCGAGTTTTATGCATCCGCAGCCGAGCGTTTATTGCGGAAGGTGGATTCGATCCACCACACCGGCCTTCGCCTTGCGACCGGTGCCTTCCGCACTTTCCCCATTGAGAGCCTGTCGGTCGATGCTGGGGAGATGCCACTCGCTCTGCGCTGCGTGCAGTGCATCACTCGCCTGTATGCGCGAGCCCGGCGCCTCCCTCAGTCGCCAACAGCTCTCACTGCATCCGCAGCTGATCTCGATGGTGCTTATACCGCCGAGAGACGCCAGTCATACCCTAAGCCCTTTGGGTTTAGGGCCAGGAAACTCCTTCGAGAGGTAGATATAGCTCTCGGGCCGGTGGTGCCCCTGGTTCTGCCCAGGACACCACCCTGGAGGATACCACATTTGGCTATTTGTCGCCACGCCTCTGCTCCCAAAGCTTGTACTGCGCCAGGAGTATTGCGTTCGACCTTTTTGGACCACACATCGTGTCACGTTGGAACTGTGCCAGTGTATACGGATGGCTCCAAGTCCCAAGAGGGGCTCGGCTTCCACGCCGTATCCCCTCTGTTTGAAGTCAGCGGGGCTCTACCAGGCGCTGCGTCTGTCTTCACGGCCGAGCTGGTGGCAATACACCACTCGGTACGGGAGATTACGCGACGCGCCCGGTTCGGAGACCGGATTGTGATCTATAGCGACTCACAAAGCGCCCTGAGTGCTCTCGGGGCATTGGAATCTCCGCATCACCTGGTTCGCGATATCCGTGACGCCACGGTTTTGGCGAGCCGGGCAGATGTCGAGTTTATCTTCTGCTGGGTTGCTGGACATGTAGGAATTGCGGGGAATCAGGGCGCCAATGAGTCCGCGAGGACTCGGCGACCGGACCAGCGTTTCGCTCTTCCTCACACCGACTACATGGCAGGAATACGGGCAGCTCTTCGGACTGCTTGGCAAATAAGATGGGAGACGGTCGAAGGGAACTTAAAATTGCGTGCCATTGCGCCGCGACTGTTCCCATGGACCTATCCCCCAATGCCGCGTCGGCTTCAGGTTGCTTTCTGTCGTCTCCGAATCGGGCACACTCGTGTGACGCATCGCTATTTGATGGAGCGCTCGCCTGCGCCGTATTGCAACGACTGCGTCGTCCCCCAGACTGTTCGGCACATTCTTGTCGAATGTCCCAGTCTGGGTGATCTTCGCGCACGACACCTGTCCCGGTACCGGGATGGGCGGGGTCGCTACCGCCTGTCCCTTATACTCGGGATGAGTGCGTGCACATCGACTGGTGGACTTGTTGACTTTTGGGGGGGAGGCCGGCCTTCTCTCTATTATTTAAGCAAGGTTTTTTTTGTTTTTTTTTGTTTGTTTGTTTTTAGGTTGCACGCTCCTGCGCCGGGGGACCTCCCCCAAACGCAGGAGCTTGCTTCCTTTCCCCCATTTGGGGTGTTTTTTTCGTTTTTTTAATTTTATTTTAAAGTAGCCTAGAACTAGGCCAGTTTTAATACGGCGAATAATGCCCATGTAGGCAGTCGCCAGATGAGCTCTTAAAAAAAAAAAAAAAAAAATCTTGCAGGGGACTTCGTAGTCTGGCGACCCAAGTATTCTACTTGTCCAGTCTCGGTAGCCCGGTCTTAATTCGGGGACTTCGTAGCCTGGAGACTGACGTATTCTACCCCCATTTTTACTAAGTGTTTCTTATTTATACCTCGTCACCCCACTGGGGGAGGGGTAGGAGGGGGTGGCTCGTGGATGGACCCAGGAGGGTTCTTATTCAAACGGGTTTTTTTTTCACTCTAAGTCTTACCTCGGCTCCCGTTAGCCTTCGAGCTTGAGAGAAACGAGTCTCCAATTTCTTACTTGAGGTGAAATTGAATATCACTCTCGTAGGGGAGATCTTGCCTTTTAACCTTTAGGCCTTTCATAGCGACGAGTGGTGAGGCGCTGTGTTTACGAGTTTGACCCCACGGTGCCAGGCCCAGATGTTTTTGCGGTAACCATCTCGGGTCTCCACTGACAGAGAACGGGTTGGTGACGATTCCCCTACACTCAGTACCCAACGTGTCACACACGTACACAGGGTAACTAAAACATTAGGCCCCACTAAAGTCCCAACCGCCACACTGATTTTAACATTTGAACGACAAGAACTGCCGCAGTATATTAAATATGGGTACCTTCGTGTCCCGGTAAGTCCCTACATCGAACTACCCAGACGCTGCTTCAGTTGCAATCAATTTGGACATGTTAGGCCGTGCCTGTCGGCACCCTCGCTCCTGCGTGAATTGTAGCTCTGACTACAATGGCCCCGAATGCACCAAAACACCCCGCTGTGCCAACTGCTGAGGTACCCACAGTGCTGCGTCAAAACTGCTCCATATTTTTATATGAAAAGGGAGTTCTCGCTTTGCGCGACTCCCTACGTCTAGATATAAGAGAGGCCCGCCAGCGTGCCCGAGCACAAACCCCTCCACTCGGCCGGCTCTTCTCTGACGTTTTACGTGACGCTGGACGAAACCGACCATCACGCGCGAGTTCCGACCAGCCTGAAGCACTTCACCCTAGATCTACTCGCAGCGTCGAGAACATTCAGAATATGCAGTCGAAACATCGCTCTCACACCGAGATAACCAATGTAGTCCCCCTCTCTCCAGCAGCTCTAGCTGGGAGAGACGCTTAGGGTGAGACACTTGAAGACATCAGACGCTATTTGAAAGAATCCTCAACATCGACCAGTGAAGGTTCATCCACCCGGCCCCGAGACCCAAAGCCCAGTGGTAAGAGGAAGGATTCCTCACCTGGGTCATCGACCACCAATAAGCGGGCAGCCTCTGGAGCTGACTCGGCCGAACCCCGAGAATCTTCAATGGACTCCTTTCCTGTGGTTGAACATTCTATGTCCTTAAGTCCGTCCCGCCCTTCACAGGACTTAGGCCCGATCCTGATCCAAACGATGGCAGATATACACCCAGCTCCACAGACCTCGCTCAGATCACCTGTTCGTTCCGCTCACCCTTCAACCCATCATCCGATGGAAGCAGTTGATACTCCAACATCACCAATCGCGGCGGTGGAACAACTCCTCAGACACCGAAAATACCCTCGACCCATGAATCCGGATCTACCGGCCGAAAATCCCTTCTTGATCTTCCTTTTCCGCCAGGTTGCGAGCCCGAATTACAATCAAGGGCCTCGGTCGGTTCTCCAAAACCCACGAAAAAACAAAACAGTTACTGCTCCATCTAGGATCTCTCCCCCTGCAAAAGCAGGCTCCTCAAAATCAGCTCTCCGTCTCCCAAGCTCTTTGGGACGAACCTCAAATACAATATCGGCCTCAAAAGAGAAAAAGATATCCATTTTACAATGGAATTGTCAAGGAGCTCTTCCAAAGTGGGAAGAACTCAAAGTTCTTTTGACGACTATCCACCCCGCTGTTATTTGTCTTCAGGAGAATAAACTGGGTATACGGCCCTTTCCGCCGGTACCCGGCTTTCTCACTTTCAACTCTATTGCTCCTGCTGTAAGCTCCTCTCATGGCGGGGGGGTCAATCATGGTATCTTAATCCCACCATGTTTCTCCCATCCCCCTACATACTACCCTCCAAGCTGTTGCCGTGAGGGTGGTGGTTAGCCTTGTGTGAGACTGCCCTCAAACAGATGCCTTATGCCTACATACGCTATAAGCGCTGCCCGAATTATTTCACTATCAGTGAATTTTGTTGAGCTAGGGCTAGGTTCCGGTATGTTTCGAAGAAGATATGAGAC
Source organism: Ceratothoa steindachneri (assembly GCA_963969495.1). Lineage (NCBI taxonomy): Eukaryota > Metazoa > Arthropoda > Malacostraca > Isopoda > Cymothoidae > Ceratothoa > Ceratothoa steindachneri. The sequence goes on along the minus strand of OZ018324.1, from coordinate 17,880,972 downwards.
GCCCGAAGGGAACCTAGAGATGTACGTGCCATTGAGCCGCGACTGTTTCCATATACCTACCCCCCCCCCCCCCCCAATGCTGCGAGGGCTTCAGGTTGCTTTCTGCCGTCACCGAATTTGATGGAGGTTATAGCGCTTCATCTGCGCCTTATTGTGCGACAAGTGCGTTGTCCCCCAGTCTGGGTGATCTTCGCTCACGTTACCTACTGGGACGAGTGAGGTCGCTACCGCTTGTCCCTTGAACTCCGGACGTTTTCGTGTATACAGACTTGAGGACTATACGACTTTTTGGAGGAGGCTGGCCTCTTCCAATTTATTTTGCACTATCTTAGGTTGCATGTTCCTGCGCCGGAGAGAGGCGGTCCTACCCCTGACGCCGGAGCGCGCTTCCTATATACTTATTTTTTGTTTGTTTTGTGGTTGTTTTTAGCTTGTTTCTTAGTCTTCCTGTTTTTTTATCTTTGTTATTTATTTACTTGCTTTTTAATCTAGCCTAGTATTAGGCTTTAGCATGATTATGGCGACTTATGCCCTAGTAGACAGCCGCCAGATGGGCTCTTAAAAAAAAAAATATGCAGCGTAATTGACTAACATTGCTCAAACGTCTGGCCGTTTTTCACGCCCTCCTCTTCATTGTTGGATAGCCGAAATGGGAAACGGCCCTTAGAGATGAGCGATATTCTTATAACTGATATAAGCACGGCCCGAAGTATTTTACCTGTGATTTTCTGTGAGTGGCGGATAGGTTCCCGTATGTTTGGAAGAGCGCTCGCTCGCAGCTCCTCGTGGGTATGTTTTCATTCAACGTGAAGGCCTCTCTTGGATCGGTGTGGAAGTGTATCAGGATTAGTTCCCGCACCGCCCCCTTGTTCTTCAGGAGGACGGATTAGACCGCAATATCAGACTCCACATCATTGGCGGCTTCCTTGCTTGCGACCGCTTTCTCTGTATCTTGTAGCTGAAATGGTGTTCCGCCATCATTTAAAACACGTAGTGGCGGGGAGGGGGGGTGTCTTCAGCCCCCTTCCCCATTGATCTTCAACTCCAGAGGCCGGAACTCTTTCAACCACGTGTTTACGCTGTGTGTTGCTTTCCGTCATCGTTTCCTGCGCGGATACTACCCCTGATCCGTATGCATGCGCGCTAACACCAGGTTGATCAAGGCATATCCTTTTTGTTAGCCTTGTTCAACAAGATCTGGATGCTTCCCAATTTCCTGGCGAGTGGCTGGAACGCTTGCTTTTCCCACTTTCTCTTGTGTTTTTAAGTTGATGAATAAATGTTCTGCCCCGCTGTAAAAAATGCTATCTGCGAGGCCTTTCCTCGTATACAGCATTTCGCTACAGTGTTTTGATCGGGAGAAGCCCTGTGATACCCCGTGGCTATACGGTATCGTCGAAATGCTCCATACTCTTGGGTCAATCGAATGCCTCCCATATTGCTTTTCTGAGTTCCAACGAGACCATCGATCATACCCTAAGCATTTGGAGTTTGGGCAAGAACTCTCCTTCCAAAGCTTGATGTGGCTATGGCCAAAAGCCGTCGCTGGTTAGGCACAGGAGTCCACCTTGGAGGGTAGCACCTTTGAAGGTTTGTTACCACGTATCTACTACAAAAGCTTCTACAGCGCCGGGAGTATTTCTTGGAGCGCACGTCTCACGTCCGTGTACACGTATGGCTCCAAATCTGAAGAGAGGCTCGGCTTCAACGCAGCCTTCCCTCCTGTTTGAAGCCGGGGAAGCTTTTCCCGGGACTTAAACTGTCTTCACGATCGGGCTGGTTGCAATATATGACAGTATCGGAGTGTACGTGCTTGGGCCTTTTTCGGAGGATGAATTCTGATTTATAGCAATTCACAGAGTGCCGTTGAGGCATTGAAATCCCCTTGGTTCGCATATCCGTTACACCACGGCTGCTGCGAGCCGGGGAAATTGTTTAGATTATCTTCTACTGGGTTCCTGGACAGGTGGAGGATTTCAGGAAATTAGGGTGCCATGGACCAGTGTCTGCGTGCCATTGTGTTAAGACTTTTTCCGTGGATGTATCCCCCACTACCTGGACGGCTTTAGTTTGGATGGGATTCGTCTTCGAATTGGTTAACCTCTCGGGACGCGGCGTCATTTAATATAGTTAGCGCTTCCTTGAACCTTAGTGACGACTGCTTGCTCCCTCAGACTGTCCGACATATTCTCGTAGAAGGTCCCACTATAGGGGAGCTTCGCGCGAGCAGAGTTACTACCTCTTATTTCGTGTTCGGGAAGGGTTCGTGCACTCCTAATTGTGAATTGATTTTCTAATGTAAGAGTCCTCCATAGTATTTAGTTGTTGATTGCATGCTCGGATGCATGAGAGAGATTTGGCCTGAGCATGCCTGTGTAGTTTGTCTTTGTATCATTTTTGTTTTTTAATTGTCCAAAAAGTCTTGATCATGATTTCTGTGTTTATGCCCAGGCCTTTGGCCTCTAGAAAAGGTTTTCAGGAATTCACTTTGCTAACATATCTGGTTGAAGTTTGAGCGTTGTTTTACTCCCCTCGGTGTCGTTTCTTTTCAGTGGAAAGGCGAGACGCGGTGACGGCAATGACTTAACGCCAAGTCCCAGGAAACTAGTCAGCATTGGGATCGAGTTGAGCAAATTAAATAAGGTGAGTCAATTTTCTTTCCTATTCAACCTATATTCTTAAATATTGACAAGACGAGAAAAAATTATGTGTTATATTTAGCAGAGTACTTTATTATTTGCGTAAATTGCATTTGAAACTAAGTACGAGTAATGTTATTAATAGAAAGGAATGACCCCACTTTCATTAGATGAATAACCAATGGGGAAGGGATAGATATCCGACGGTGGGGGGGGGGGAGGGTTGCATATAAATACAACAAACACAAAGTAACAAATTTCAGGGTGACAAAGGTTGCAATATGAAGCCTCTCAAACCTAAGGGCTGCCTTCCTAGTAGTTGGTTTATAAACTTTGAGAAGCAAGTTTGGATAAACTTGAACAGTGTCCAATCTTGATCCAATCTTGAGCACACTTAGGTATCTCGCCATTTTGCGTGGAGTTTGCAAGTCGCGTTTCTGTGTGATCTCATCATAATATCACTTTTGCAGAAAATCAACGATATGACACCGGTATCCGAGCTTCCTTCGACAGTTCGATCAAAGTCGAGGAAGGAGAAGAACAAGCTAGCCTCTCGGTATGTCCACTTGTTTCTTAATATTTAATAACAATAAATTTTTCATATGAACGAAACCCTCTTAGACTGTAGTAATATCAGAGAGAGAAAGAACATACTTCCTTAAAACTTGGGGAAAACTGGAACTTCAACGGTAAAAGAATCGTATTAAAGCTGATATTGACCTAAATGTAATATTATAAACGGTTTATATCTACATTTTAGTGTTTTAAGTAAAATATTCTGCAAAACAGAATCAGGATCTTAACAGGCGTGTGCCTGCCTGGGTTTGTTCTTAATAAACACGTTTGCGGTTTTCCGTTTTCATACTTTTCAGTAAAATTTAGCTCGCTCTCTTTCTTGTTCAGTGCTTGTCGATTAAAGAAAAAGGCGCAGCATGAAGCAAATAAAATCAAGCTATACGGACTGGAACAAGAACACCACGGACTGCTCAGTCTCATCAGTAAGACGAAGGAGCAAATTCTGAAAAAGGTGGAACTCGTTCGGAATCCGAATGCTGTCGACCTTTTCCAACAACTAGACTCTTCTCCGAGAGACTCTTTTTGCGGTCTCGGATCTCCAGGCGCCGCCGGCCGTTCCAGTACTACCAGTAGCGCCCAGTTGCAACAAATACTGTCCAGTAGAATAGAAAGCACCGCCGAATTAAGAAGTAAGATGTATTACTTTTCATTGCCGGGCACCATCCCGTCACCCCTATTGTGGAGGGTCTGGTCCCGCCTGGGAATCTGGCTTCATTGTGGAGGCTGGACAGATTCGTGACAATTTGTATCTCACGTTCTTAAGCTTTTTGTCCCACTTCACCAAATAGATACCGAAATAGTTGCCTTGCTTCTAAACTCACGGCCGTTGCAGACGCCGTCGTTAGTCACAGCATCGGCGGAAGCTCGGCGCTTTCTTTCGAACATAGAGGCCCTCCTACCTGCCCTCCACTTCAACGCCCTTGCTAGCTTAGCGCTACCACTTATTCCTTGTTGTACTCGGGACGAGTTCGTGCACCCCTGATTGCTGCACGCGTAGTTAATTTTTTGGGTGTTCGGTGCACGTTCGGGTCCCAGAAGGGGGCGGGTGCCTACGGGGTCGAGAGACGCCAATCGAGCCCTAAGCATTTCGTGTCAAGGACATGGAAACTCATTTGAGAGCTCGATTTAACTCTAAAAATGGTTGTTCCAATTGTTCTGCTAAAAATGCCTCTCTAGAGGATACCACATTTTATTTATTTATTTTTTTTGTCACCTCTGCACTAAAAGTCTTTCACAGTACCGGTTGTATTGCTTTCATATTTCTTGGAACATGCATCTTGCCAACCTGAAACCGAGCCGATGTACAAAGATAGCTCTAAATCTGAGTGGGCCTTGTTTTAAAGTTGCCTCCCATTGCGCTCCGAATGTCCCCCTGAGCTTATTCCCCAATGTATTGACGGTCATTTCTGTCGTCTCCGTTTCGGACACTCGCGGGACAGTGCCATCCTGCGCTTCCCCAAACCTCTACTGTACGTCACTTGTTGGTTGATTGTCCTAGTCTGGGGAAGGGGTGGAGGGGACGCTACCGCTTCTGTCTTGATCCGGGTGCGGTCTCCTGCTCACCGGACTGGTATGATGGAGTTTGGGAGTAGGCGGGCACCCTCCATACTATTTGAATTGTTGAGGGCTGGTTTTCTTTGGTGTCGTTTTGTTTATTGGTCTGTGTTATTGATTATTTTAAAGTAGCCTAAAGTTAGATTTATCTTTGTAATTTCGGCAGAAGGGAGCATGAAATTAAAAAAATAAAGAAATTCCTGATACTAACAAGTTAGTATTGAGTAGGGGGCATATGCGCCGATAGGCTTTCAACCCCCTCTTCCACGCCCCCCAAAAATATACCCGGGAACCTTATCCTACCACACGCCCATTAAAGAGAGTCTTTTTGTCGACACGGAGTGAATGTCACTCGCACCCAGGCTCCCGCAAGACCTGGATAATAATAATCTGCTTTTTTTCCACCATATATTTCTTAATCTTTAGCCATATTTTTCATGATAACGTTATCTCGACAGTGCGCTCGGTTATGCCACCACTTCTAAAACTAATCATGATACTCGTACATTCTAACAGAGCAACGCATCGCTGGTTTAACAACGGAGTTTGTCAATAAAGTGATCGAAAATTGCCGTAACGGAAACCCTTCTGGAGGCCTGGACGAACTCTCTCAGACCTTCGCCAAAGCGAGTTTCTTCTCTTTGGAGGGGGCCACTCACTCACATGTAAGCAACGAACCTCAATTTTAAGTCACCGGTGCACACACGAAGTACCTACCGCCTCTCCTCTTCCCCCACCTCCAAACCAGACTATTATTCACAGAGAGTCTTAGATAATTTCATTTCTTATTTTGTATTCATATATAAGATTGATACTAATGTTATCTGCTAGTATTTGTTCATTTTTATTTTGATCCTAATGTTTAGCAAGTCGATGAGTTTCATGCATCACCTAATCACAACATACTCTTAAACTTCATATCATCAAGTTATTCTTAGTTATTTGTATTTTTATATTTCCTTTTGCAATATTAATAATGGTTTCTGGTTGGACCTTATGCTCTTACTGTTTATAAGAATGTCGAAAACTCATTGAGCCTTATTGGATAGAAAATAGGCAGGAAGTCCTACTAAAAAACAAATTCATCTATTTTTATATTTTATTTTTACTACCCCCTAAAAATGTGTCATTGGTCACGATTAATTTAAGATAGTTTGTAGTTGATGGAGATAAGCCATGCTCATAGAGAAACTCTAGGGAGTGGGTTTTTTTATAGTTTTTTAGTGTTCATCGGAAAATTTATCAAATCGTCAGTCCGGGTCGTTAGTTAAAGAGACCTCCGTGCTGGGATGGATGAAGTTTAAATAGGCAACATTACCAGAGTAACTAGAAATTCAAATCATGTTTTGTAATAGAATTGTTGAAACCACTACTACTTTCAATGGGCGATTTCAGCCAGAAATAAAAAAGGAAGTAGTCAAACCATTCCATAGCTTCCCCAAATATGCCTCCGGACTGTAGAGCTGCTATGTTATTTCTTTTGTGTGTAACACACACACACACACACACAGACACGCGCACACACACACGAGTAACTGCCTCCCCGATTGATTAATTAAATATCCAAGAAGTCCACAACTCTGGCGAGCGTCATTCCCTAGAGGACGAGTTCTGTTCACTTGAATGTATAGAAGGCTTAAAAAAAAATCGATTTCGAGGTTATATTAATGTGCGTCACTAATAATAATGAAATATCTGAATTGTTTTTATTCAATTGGATGCTCACTAGTATATTTGGGAGCCAGTACCATTGCAGTTGAATTGTTATTTATTCCATTGGCGAAATTTCTGTAATAGAATAATGAAATATTTTATGATTAAAAATTTGCAGCTCAAATAAATGTGATTTTTAACGTATAAATGAGGTACTTTTAAGATTTGTAACTTAATTTTTCCAACTTTGGTTAAACACTGAAATAGCAGCTTTCTTCATAAACAAAAATGTGAGAATTTATGAAACTACAAACACTTCCCTCGATTAATAGACTAAGAGTGAAGGATTTTTATGTCCTTAATTCGTAAAATAAAGGATTCATCGCCTTTTTTTGGTGGCCTCTACCAGGTGATTTAGCTCTGATGTGTATTTAATAAGTATTAAAATTAGATTTAATTTTGGACGAAAGCGCAGATGTTTGTATACTTACAAAAAGGTTGTGAATAAGATTGCATATACCAATAATTTGCTCTTTTGTTCGTTGTTGTTGTTTTTCCTTTTCAATTTAATTAATTATATTCTAAATATAATTTTCTAATGTTTTAATTGTTGTTAGATAATTTGCTCAACCTTTTTCTTTTAAGTCAAAGAGAGTCATCAAATTTCGCCCGTTCTTCGGCCGGAATTGAGTCGACCTCTTCCACTGAAAACTACAGTTCTCTGCTCTCTATACATCACATCATTTAATCTATTTATGATGTAAAGAATGATTTACGTTCTTTTTCGTTGTGAGCGCCACCACTTACTTCTCTTCGTCTCTGCCACGACAGGGCTTCAGACGAAGACGTCTGAGACCCGCTAATTTCCAATTTTGCAGGTTCATCATGGTCGTACTCCCAAGTTGGCGTGAAGGTGTCGTCGCTTTTCGACTCTTCTCACACACACACACACACACACACACACACACACACACACACACACACACACACACACACACACACACACACACACACACACACACACACACCTCTTTCTCTCTCACACACTTTGGCCTCTCCAGCAGACTTATGCTGTCTTTCGCTCATTCATTCTTGTTTTTAACATCTAATACGAGACGGATGTACCTGAATAACCTGAATAACTATATCCATATACGTATACAGCAAAGAATTTATTCATTAGCCATATTTATATGCATATAGTAATATATATATATATATATATATATATATATACATATATATATATATATATATATATATATATATATATATATATATATATATATATATATATATATATATATATATATATTTCACACACTTGGTGGTGCTTAATTTACTAAACTTAAAAAGTGGGTTTCCAGATTAAGAATATACTTTAGATAACTTTATATATAACATTTGATGTATTAAACTTCGTACATATGTTATTAGTATTTAATGTATGATGTTGCTATATGTCTAATTACATGTATATATATATATATATATATATATATGTATATATATATATATATATATATATATATATATATATATATATATATATATATTGTTGAATCTAAAAGTTGGAAGAATATTATTTATATTTGTTTATATCATAGTTAGGTTTTTGTACATTATATTTTATTTTCTTTGCAACTCTTTCATTTTTGCAACTAAAGTTATTATATATATATATATATATATATATATATATATATATATGAGTATAGTTTATCAAAATGATGTTTGGATAATGTTAACATGTCTGAATTCAAGAAACATACCTCCCAGAAATCACCCGTAATATATATTATTTATCAAGAGCTCGAAACTAAATATATTTCATTATATTAATATATAGCCATGAACTAAGTATTATGGAAGTAGTAATAATATATATAATGTGTGTAAATTTTATGACATATATATCACTGTATAGTAAACATGTTCAAATAAAGAGAAAAGCTAAAGTAATGTTTGTTTTCACTTCACCCTTTTAATCTCGTTCTAGAGTCTAGCATTGCAGTCACTAGTATTGCGCAATTCCACCTTGTAAAGAAGACAAGAGCGGTGGCAGGATGCGTGGGACATAATGAATAAAATGATAGTTTAAATTATTAGTAGAGACCGAGGGGCTTAGTATTTAAGAACTAGGAAGTATATCGGTGACCAACATTTTCCCCAGGAATTCCTCCGTGACCGGTGTACCTTTTGTGTAGCCTCCCGTTATACTTGATATCCGGAGGAGTCGCACGTCCTCCCGGCCTCGGTCCAAATTGCCGTTGATTTGAACTCTATGGTGGGGCCTGGGAAAGTTGCTGTTGCGATTTCGCCTCGCCCACACTCAGCACTATTTTACCTTTTTATTAGTAGTAGTATAGTTTTCATTCTTATTATTTAGTATAATTTTTATATTAATAGTATTTATTATAATAAATAATTATGTATTATACCCCCTCCCTCTCTGGGACCTTTGCTTCAGGGGTTGGTCCCAGAGATGCTCTGCCCTTCTCGTGACAAGGAGGGGTCAGCCCTGGGGCTCTTAGAGGTCCCCTGGTGGTTCGAACTAGACTTTTAATATATTCCCTCCCCTTTACTACCCTTTATTTTCCTTTCTTTCCCCTATCAAGTGGCCCTGACGGTTACCTGACCTCTTGATTGTTTTTTTTTTCGGATTCTGAATTGTTCTTTGATGAAGGTCGGAGGAGTCTGGGCATCTCCACCGCCTTCGTCTATCGCTGCCCAAGGAGTAACCCATCACTGGCCCCTTTCCTCCGCGCGTAGGAGGACTCGAGCAGCCTCTTCGGTCTATAAAAATGGGGTGGTGGATCCGTATCCTTTCTCCACCCCGTAAAGGAGGGAAAGGATCTCCTCCGACCGGTGCCCCGTAAGGGGCGCGGCGATTTGCCATCCTGGCCGCCGTGCTGATGGGACTCAGCACCCCGTCCGACCGCAGCTTAGCCTCTTCTCCTTCCTTCAAAACACTTGTTTCCTCACTTTTCATACAACCTCTCCCACAACTTTCTCTGGTCAGCCTCTAATTTCACAGGGTAGATGCTGACCTTCTTCTAAAGTCAACCGTCCCGGATCGGGGCTGAGGGGGGAGGGGACAATGTACCCTAACCCCTAAGCTCCGGTTCGGGATGTGTTTTTTTTAACAACCTTCTTCATCCCCACCCATACCTTCCTCACATCCCTTTTCCTCTCCTCTTGACATTCTATCCATTTTTACGCCGTGTCTAAGGTGGAGCCGCCATGCCGATGGACTGCCAGGCCACCAGGCGGAGGGGTGGTCCGAAATGACGGTGCCTGGATCTGCCAGGCCCGTAAGCACCTCTGGCAGTGCGGGCAACTGCAAGAGGTGATGAGCTATTGAGTCCCGTATAAAAAAGAGGGTCACCATGCCCATGTATGAAAAAAAACCCAAAAAAACCCAACCCTCAACTTCCTCTGAAACAGCGACGGAGCCGCCCTCGGGCAGCTCCAGCCAAAAAATGGAGGTCCTTCCTTCGCCTACGGGTGCAGGAGACTCCCCCTCACCCCCTTCTCTAGAGGTGCTTTCGGGCACCTCCCTTTTTCCAGCGGCAGTCCCCTCTTTTATTTCCAAGGGGACTGCCAAGAAAGCCAGCAGGCAGCCCTTAGCCAGCCGCTCCCCATCGAAGTGGCTCGGTGGGGCAAACCCCCTTAGGGGGGAGAGGGAAGCTAGGCCCCTTCGGTCGCTTCCCTCAAAAGACCTGCTGGCAAGGATATTAAACCTTGCCGGGGTTAAGGCCTGTGCCTCCCCACAAAAGACTTGACGCTGCCAAGGGGACCTGCGATGTCCTGGGAGGGGATGGCCAACTGGAGGCCCCTCCTGCGATAGACATGGTCCTTGAGGAGACCCATCATCAGATGGTAAGGCCTTCTATGGGAGATTAACGGGCTCGGCGCCAAGCACTGAACCCGAATCCGCCCCTATGCAAGGTCCCGCTCAAACGCCTGAGGGCTCCGAGGCAATACAAGGAGGGGAGGGATCTCCTCCGACAGGTGCCCCCACGAGTACCAGGAACTTATCCATTAAGGAGAGGGACCTGTGCTGAGGCCGGCCCATCTGGCATGGGGGCTTCTGCCGGCGGAGGTGAGAAGCGGGTTCATTCCCCGCCCTCCTCTCCAAAAAAGAAAAACACTAAAAAGACAAAGAAGACTCGGGGCTCCTCTCCATCCGCGGGGGCTGTGGGGACGGATGGGTCTGCTGCCACTTTGGTAGGCGATCAAGTCAAGATCGGCACCTCCGGCCCCTCTAACCCCCCGTGTGTGGAGCCCCTGACTAAGACTAACACCAAGAGTGCACAGGGCGGAGCTTCGATGACATCGGGGCCCCTCATTCAGAGGTTACCTGGCGTTTTCGAGCCCGCTGGCTTCAAGCGCTTCCTCGTTATTCGCTCCTTTGATGGCACTATGTTGTCCAAGGGCAACATGATCCACCTTTCGATCTCTTTTGGCTCGGCCCAAATGCCAACTCTGGAGCGTCGACTCCAACAGGCATTTAACCGCGTCTCTCGCTATGCCGAAGCGCACAGGTTTCGGTTTTCCTTGCCCAAGACTAAGGTGGTGCACTTTTGCCGCTATTCCCGGATCCACCCTGACCCAGACTTGTTTCTTAACGGGGTGCGCCTGGAAGTAGTTGAGTCGCACCGTTTCCTTGGTCTTGTATTCGACCGACGCCTCACCTGGGAGGCTGATATTCTCAGCCTCAGGGTGTCTTGTACCGTCGCCATGGATATTCTCTGTTCCGTGACGTTCAGCGCTTGGGGCGCTGATAGGGCAATTGCCTTAATTTTTTTTATCGATCCTTTGTTCGTTCGAAGCTCAACTACGGATGCGAGTTTTATGCATCCGCAGCCGAGCGTGTATTGCGGAAGATGGACTCAATCCACCACACCGGCCTTCGCCTGGCGATCGATGCCTTCCACACTTCCCCCATTGAGAGCCTACTAGTCGATTGTGGGGAGATACCACTCGTTCTACGCCACGCGCAGTGCATTATTCGCTCGTACGCGCGAGCCCGGTGCCTCCCTCAGTCGCCAACAGCTCTCACTGCATCCGCAGCTGATTTCGACGTTGCCTATGCTGCCGATAGACGCATCATGCCCTATGCCCTTTGGGTTTAGAGCCAGGAAACTCCTTCGAGAGCTAGGTATAGCTCTCGGGCCAGTGGCGCCCCCTGGTTCTCCCCAGGGTGCCACCCTCACACCAACTACAAGGCAGGAATACGGGCAGCTCTTCGGGTTGCTTAGCAAATAAGATGAGAGACGGTCGAAGGGAACTTAAAGTTGCGTGCCATTGCGCCGCGACTGTTCCCATGAAACCACCCCCCAATGCCACGAGGGCTTAAGTTTGGTTTCTGTCATCTCTGAACTGGGTGCACTCGCGGGACGCACCGCAATTTGATGGAGCACTCGTTAGCGCCCTACTCTGAAGACTGCGTTATCCCCCAGACTGTTCGGCACATTCTTGTTGAATATCCCAGTCCGGGCGATCTTCGCGCGCGTTACCTGTCCCGGTACAGGGATGGGCGGGGTTTCTACCGCCTGTCCTTTGTTCTCGGGACGAGTGTGTGCACATTGACTGGTGCACTTGTAGACTTTTGGGGGAAGGCCGGCCTTCTCCCTTTTATTCAACTAGTTTTTTTCTTTATAGGTCGCACGTTCCTGCGCCAGAGGGACCTCCCCCGACGCACGAGCTTGCTTCCTGCTCGTTGCCTTTTCCTTTTTTTTATTTTTAGTGTTGGATTTTTTGTGTGTGTTTTTGAATCTTATTTTTAAGTAGCCTAGTACTAGGCAGTTTTTAATACGGCGACTAATGCCCAATTAGGCAGTCGCCAGATGATCTCTAAAAAAAATCTAATGTATTTTCAAATTCAGTTTTAGATACATAAATGTATTTAAATACAAAATATTTAAATACTTCCCACCTCTGTTCTTGGTCAATATTTCATGAACCAGCACTTTAGTGTTACCGTGGACTTTGGCAGGTCCAAGGAAGATCTAAATATCTCCAATTCTGTTAGTTGCAGTGTACTGTCATTCTTCCCTCACCTGTTCACGCAGTCAACCGTTTGTGTCATACAAACACGTTACTATATATGTTAACACTCCTAGGATATATATATATATATATATATATATATATATATATATATATATATATATATATATATATATATATATATATATATATATACATATATATATATATATATAAATATATATATATATATATATATATATATATATATATATATATATATATATATATATATATATATATATATATATATCTTAGTATATTTGGGCAGGAGATTCCCTTCGTGACATATTTTATTGAAGGCGACTGTGAATTCAGCATTAATAATTTTCTTGTTGAGTCTCTCAATTTATCTAATATTTGGCTTTTGGTCGTTGGTTAACCTGTGTATAAGCCCGCGAAAATTCATTACAAAAATTGATGAACGAGGGCAGTAAAATAATTCACTGGTTAAAACGAAACATTTATTGGCCTAACGCGTTTCGATACACTACTATATCATTATCAAAGAAAGGTAGAAATAATATAAGGAAATATAAACATGGATATATATATATGTATATATATATATATATATATATATATATATATATATATATATATATATATATATATATATATATATATATATATATATATATATCGAGGTTTGAAGGTTAACAATTTTACGAACATATTAATAGGGAATGGAAATTCTCGAAAACAAAGGATTAAGACGGCTTAAAGAGGCTAGTTTAAAATGGGCACAAGATTAAGATAGGCGGGAATTATTACTTGGCGCATGAGGACGCGAGGAAGGGAGGGTGAACTGCATGCTTGTTTGTGTATTTTATTTGGGCTGTTTTTCTTTTATATAGAGAGCTTCTAGTATGAGTAATTGTTGGTGATTTGGAGCATATGCAAGAATTTCGGTGTTATCTTCGAGTGACTTCAGGTCCAATTGTCTTCTATGTTTTTGAAATGTATGAGATTGATGAAATCTGTCGAAGATTTCAAATTAAATTTGCTAGGCACGAAGGAGGTGAGGATCTTATTTAAGAACTTACCAAATTCATAGGTTGGTGTAGGGATTTGGCAAATTTAATCTGAAATCTTCTAGATTTCATCGATCTCATCCAGTCCACCACCCCCAAAAGTTTCATTGTCTCCTTAGACGTTGAATCCTTATTTACAAACGTTCCTGTTTCCGAAACTATAGACCTAATCATAGAAAGAGTATATAACCAAAGTGATAGCAACCCTCTTAACAGACCAAGGGACGATTTTAAAGAACTTCTCTTGCTCTGCACTACGGAAGCCCCCTTTTATGGACTAGAGGTGACCTATACTTGAAACCCGACGGGGTTGCAATGGGATCTCCCCTCGAAGTACTCTTTGCAAACTTTTACATGGAAAGCGTCGAAGAACGAGTTTTTATAAATCTGCCAAAAGCACATATTTACTGCAGATATATAGACGACATATATATATATATATATATATATATATATATATATATATATATATATACCGTAAAAAATAGACAAGATAACAAAGTCCCGTTCTTAGACACCTTAACCACTAAGCACGATGATAAAATAACTACCAAAGTTTACGTAAAAAAGACAAATCCAGGCCTTAGTATGAACGCTAAAACTGAATGTCCCAACCGTTATAAAAGAAGTGTAATTAATGAATATATCAACCGTGGTTTCACCCACTGCTCCACATATAAAGACACACGAAGAGCTTGAGAGGGCTACCCAAGTACTCATAAATAATGAATTTACAAACGGCTATACTGAAGATGGAAAAATAGTACACGTCACCTACAGTCAGCACCAATCAGGAAGCAAAAGGAAATACTATTAAAGTATTTTAAAAGAAAATTATGAGTACAGCGTACAAAACGGACGAAAGGGTAATCAAGGAAATAATAAACAGAGGAGTGAAACCAACCCAAAACGAAAACAACGTATCACTCACAATCTATTACAATAATAAACGGACATCGAACCTTATACTCAAAAATAACCATACAACCACCCTAACACCTAAACAAAGAAGTCATTTAATATATGAATACACTTGCAAAATGGGAGACTGTGAGCTCCTATCTCATTCATATATCGGAATGACAGAAAAGAAATTAACACGAAGAATGAGCTACCATTTAAACAACGGTGCACCCAAAACACATACATTTCAAAAACATAGAAGACAATTGGACCTGAAGTAACTCGAAGATAACACCGAAATTCTTGCATATGCTCTAAATCACCAACAATTACTCATATTAGAAGCTCTCTATATAAAAGAAAAACAGCCCAAATAAAATACAAAAACAAGCATGCAGTTTACCCTGCCTTCCTCGCGTCCTCGTGCGCCAAGTAATAATCCCAGCCTATCTGGACTAGCAAACGCGTGACTAGAGGAGGGTCTGAGGGTTCTCACCCCGGAAACTTTTTAAAACTAGATTACCAAAGAAACGATCTGGAGGTATTTTCGAATCAAAATCATGAAATTTCCCCGGAACCTGATCAATTTAATTAGGAAATACTCCTTCCAACAAGCACAAAACTCTATGAACATTTCTTAATTTTTCATCAACAAACTAAGCTTTTTCATGAACTACAACAAAGCACAGATTGCAAAAATGCTTTCGAACCATTAAAATCTAATGAGATAGACCGTGCAGCACTATTCGGGAACTGCAAGGCCTTCTGGAATTGGGATGATTTTAGTATAATTTTAGTTACCCAAATAAATACCAAATATAATTATATCTGAAATTGATGACATCTTATCTACGGTCAGTTTCTTTGCGGTCTTTAATTTCACGCTGGTGAGCGGTGTTTTTTCACACTTGTATTGTATTACTTGAAAACCAGTCGACGGTTGGTTCGGCTGAATTCACCAATAACGTCACTATGAACTAGTGGAATGTCCTTGTTGATGTACAGATGGGCTAGGCCATTCAGTCGCTCATGGTGCATGGTGGACCGTAGGTAAGATTTTATCAATTTCAGAGCAATAAATGAGCGTTCAGCTGTCCTAGTGGTCACCGGCAAGGTTGCAAAAATTCGCAAAAGGGTTTCTATCATGGGATAAGTACCACCGCATCCACGACTCTTTTTGGTGGTGTACATGTGGTCACCTGTCGCGCCCAGTACGCCTTCCAGCGCAGTAATTCAACGTTCAGGCACTCTGGTTGTCCTGGAAGGAATTGGTGGTACAACTGGGCGGCTTCTATGAGGGCACTAGAATCGTCGGAATCCTGACAGTATGCCAGTAGTAGCATATTGAGCACATATGCTTTCGCACTATGCGATTTAAATCGCACATCTAGTTGGCTTATACAGACGTCGATGTACGGTAGGAAAATAGAATGTTTGTAGTAAACTTCTGGTGTCTCCGCCGGATGATTGGACCTCTGCGTCTTCCTGTCAGTCGTTCTTGGCATGCGGATTTCTTCGCCAAACAATTCTTGAGCGCGCATGAAAATGTCCTTGAAGACTTGTTCGTCTAATCGCATTTGTTTCAAGATCTTCTCACAGTCCTGGGACACTGTCCACCGCGTTATGGATGTCATGGGCTTTGGCCTGAAACTTAAAAGAAAGTGGCTTGGTGATCTCCAGAACCGATACAAGTACCTCGAGGGCAACCAAGAATCCACCATTGTCTATGGCGGAAGAGAATAGTAGCGCCTTACCGGCGCAATCTGCGCTTGGCCATAGGCTAATTTTGTGTAGCAACACTTTAATGTCGGGTTGTAGATCTTTGAATATGCAAACTGCTTCCTGGTGCTCCACCCATCTAGTGGTGCAGTGGAGTTTCAGACGCGAATGGGCGTCTTCATTGCACTCTTCCTTGATAGCTTCTTCAAGATTGAGCAATCTTTTATTTGAGTCCCCCCAAAAAAGCGCAATCTCGTGTATCAACGTCACTGCCTTTCTAATATCTGGTACCTCGCCCGCCTTCAGCAAACATAGATTGAGCGAATGGGACACACGATGCGTGTAGCTGGCTGACGGGAATTATTCACGCAC
Organism: Ceratothoa steindachneri; assembly: GCA_963969495.1. Taxonomy (NCBI): domain Eukaryota; kingdom Metazoa; phylum Arthropoda; class Malacostraca; order Isopoda; family Cymothoidae; genus Ceratothoa; species Ceratothoa steindachneri. Next base: position 17,864,468 of record OZ018324.1, on the reverse strand, counting down.
GTACTTTTCCACACCATTTTTGCTCCCCGACATAGCCGCGGCTCCGTCGTACCCTTGTCCAACGATATTTCTAATGTATTGTTCCAGAATCTTTCAGAATCTGTAGCAGCTGTTTAGCCAACCCTGCACCAGTCAGATCAGGGACCTCAGCAAAACCGAGAAACTGCTCACATATTTGGCCTCCTCGGAGGTACCGTAAACATACTGTTAACTGTTCCTTTCTCGAGACATATGTGGTCTCGTCCGCCAGAAGAGAGAAGAATCTGGCTTCTTTTGTTTCTTCAATGATTGATTTTTGAATCACTGTTCCAATGGCTGATATCAGTTCATTCTGGGCTTGGGGGGAAATGTATGTAGCACTACTACTTGTGGTCGTTAAATGTTCCCGTTTTACTTTATCGTTGTAAACCGTCATCAGCTGTAGAGTCGCTCTCAGATTGCCTTGTCCGTAATCTATATCGGCGCCGGTTCCTGCGGGAGGGAGCAACAGGATTCCGGAATCACGATGACCCAGAAGCGGTAGACCTAATCTACCCAGAAACTCTATAGAAAAGAGTATCCGCTGCAGAGCAGCTCGGTTTTTGTCACGCTGCTTGGCCTCTGAGGTGTTCAGCTGCTGCTCTATGTCTCCAGTCTTCATCGTCGTTTTGAACGCTTCTGGGCGCGCGACCCTGTCTTCATGGAATTTGGTCGCTGGATGCGCTGACAAATAGCAATCTTTGCCGGTTAGGTGAGCGAACTTCTCTAGTGGTGTTCTGACCAGGCGATTCAATTGGTTTCCTCGGATTGCTTCAGGAGTGAAAAACCTGCAAGGGCGACAGAAAAGTCCACGTTTCGATACATAATAGGAGAAGACGCTATACTGCCCAATTAGATGTTGTGGTTCGAGATATTTTAGATAATATCAATTATTCATATATCACCTCACCTCCTTTTTTGTCTTCAGTCATTCATTTCTTTATACTCGCATTTCTTTCAAATACTATACCGAGAGTGAAGAAACGAAGAAGACGGAAGAACGATGTTCCGATCTTTTTAGGAGTATCGGCGACAAGCTGAAGTCAGTATCATCTCGAGCACTGACTAAGAAGGCTGGCTACCGATTAACAACTAACTACAGATTGATTGATACTTTCGTCTCATATAATCTAACAAGAGGAAAGTTTCGACGGCAGCGTCTTATCCTAGGAACTACTATATCTTTCTTGGAGGTGAGAGTTTTTTGTTTTCAATTCTGTTGGTTAAAGAGCCGATAATATTTACGTCTGGTTCTGCCTTAATTTGACGCTGGCTGTAAGGCCACTAAAAATCCAATGGCGCAGCCCAAGGTGTGGTGATTACGCACCGTTTCTCTGCATCAGTGAGCTTCAACCAGTTGATAACTCCTATATCATCTTTACTGGAGTTGCCATTAGGTAACGCAGACGTGGACGGTGTTAACGTCGGTGAAGAGGAAGAGTATCCTTGTGGCCTGGGCTTGCAGTTGGATGTCTAGAAGTTCCGGAGGTGACTCTGGGAAGGCCTTTCGTTTAACTGCAGTTGCAGGCTCACGGCGCGTGAAGTAATCGACGATACTTCTCTTCATCTTGACTTCCTGGATCTGACCTGAAATGAAAGAAAATAAAAGTAAGATAAATCAAAAACAAGCGATGACTGTAGAATATTAGAAAAAAGAACCCTATATGTATGTAGCTGTTACCAGCTTGAAAGGGAGAGTTGTACAGGCTCATCAGTTCAATAAAATTCAGATAGAATCATGTTTATTTAAGCCGTAAAACTGAAAAACAAAATAAATAAAAATACAGATTATACATATGGATATATATACACACAATGCAGTAATCCGTGTCCATATGTAGGACTCTCATGCAAGTTGGAACTAAAAGAAAACGCCTACAAAAGTAGACGTGGTATTTAGTCCCTTCAGGTTAGACATAACCCTTTTTCTGGATTTTGCATTTCTATTTTCTACCAAGTCCAAAAGCCATTACTTTGCATTCAATAGCCCTAAAACAGGACTAAGACTACTAGAGCAGAAAAACTACGAAAATTTGCAGCAATCGGCGACTTGTGAAACAGGAAGTTGACGAGAGTTGAAGTAAATCAGAAAGACAACCTGTGATTGGCTCAGAAAGCTCGAATTCAAAATCGGGGCGATATTTCAACCAATCAGGTGGTGTTATTTCATGAAATTGACATTTCAAAATAGCGTTAAAGCTGATTCAACACATTATTTTGATACCAAATCTGCCAGATATTCCCAGCTAATTAGCTAAGAAGACAGTAGTTGACAGCTGTGATTAAAAGTCATATATTGTGAATTTTGAGGTACTAAACGTGAAAATTATTTAGGGTTATTGAAGATGAATAATTAACTATACATTTGTTGACAAAAATAGAAAACTGACAAAATTTGCAAAAAACATAAAAAAATGGGTTATGTCTAACCTTAAAGCATTTCCATCATCATTGTCATCGTCATCTCTATCAATGATAAGCAAATTGTCAAAGAACTTTTGGCTTTCGTATGAGCAAAACTGTTTCAAAATTTGTAGGTCGGAATATTTTGCTGCTGCTTTGATAGGGAGTATGTCTTCTTCAACACGAGTTTTTTCCAGGGTCCTTTATAGTAGCAATGTTCACCAAAATTCCACATCATTGGAACACATTGAGTCATATATCATTTCAAAGGGTTTATAATACTGAGTTTAATACAAAAAGAATTTCGAGAAAAGACAAAGTGGTTGCTAAGATATCTGGCATTAAATGTGAGTGGTCTCGTGATACTTTTCAGTCAGATCAGTGTTAGTGGAGTTGAAAATTTCAACATCATTGGAACACATTGAGTCATATATCATTTGAAAGGGCTTAACTTCAGACATGACCAATACATACACAAGCTGAATTTGAAATCAACAGTTGAACATGCATGCCAAATTAGCTCTGTATGTAATTATACTTCTAAATTTTATGCATCTTTTTTAATCTTATTGTTCTTTGTAGGTCTTAATTGATTTACTGATTTATCACTATCTACCAATCATTATTGAATGTTGATACGGTTGCAACAAAGTCTATATACCCTCATAACCAACAGTTTGTTAGCTCCAAGTCCGATGCACCCTGCCTAAACTTATCAATCCACTGTCTATTCTGAATAGGCATTGAATTACAAAATTTGGTGGTTGAAATAAATAGATACTATTCATTCACCAAATTTTGTAATTTGGCAGGTTAGAAAATTGGTCTGAAATGATTTAAAGTCAAAGAGATAAATGATTTTAAATTCCCAGATACGACGCCATATTTGTTTATCATGGAGACAGCGATAGCCTTGATGATAACTAAGAAAATCAAAAATGGCTTTAATGTGCTTACGGATGGTGCAAAGATACAAGTACAAAAAAAAGACCCAGATTCTGCACTAGAAAATCCCTGCCATCGTGTTTTAGAAAAAAGATATTGGCCGCTTAATGTTAGATATATGTTAAAATCTTACTCACCCAAGTTTGAGGAGAAATTTTCAGCAATAAAAAGTGTTTTTTGAAGTCGAATTTCTTATCAGGCGGATGGCAATTGTCTAAAATTTGCGTTTCTGCACGTGCAGACATGCACAAATAGCTCACGTTCATAAATTATGTGATAGAAAACGCCACAAGATGGCTGCACCCTGTGAGGCGTTTCAGGCCGATCAGAAAAAATGCTGGAAAAATGTCACATTTTTTAATGACTGTGCATATTTTTGTCCGAAATATGAAAGTAATTGAATATTAAACATATTTACTATTGAATTCTGATGGTAAATCAGAGGAGTCAACAGCCTTTACTGCGAGAGTGGGGTACTCTCTTTGCCTTACCATAGACTTCAAATCTGCATGCGATACCTCTGCCGAGTACAGCAAGCCCCTGTATCAGAGGTCTACAGATGCCTGTATGCTGCCGAATCAACGGTGGCATATGATAAGTTGCCATCTTTACCCCGACCCTGGAACCTTCGCATAGGAAATCATCTCTCTAACCCGGGTGCTCCAAGGGTCCTTACCCTTCCATCCTTACTGACTAGTTGGCGTGCTCCTCTCCACACAGTATGTACCAACATGTGGAGCCTGGAGAAGTCCTCCATGGACCCTCACATCATTAAGAGCCTGTTCTTATAGCATTCGATCTCACACAAACAATGCTGCCCACTATACACGGATGGCTCTAAGTCGGACGGTGGCGTGGGTGCCGCAGCCTTTTACTCAGGAGGAGAATTCTTAAGTTTTTTTGCTGACAGCAGCATCCTTTTTTTACCGCTGAACTCTCAGCAATCCTTTTAGCGTTTAGACTCATCCAAATTTGACCTTTTATTAATTTTGTAATTTTTCTGATTCAGTTAGTGTTTTACAGTCAATTAGATCTTTTAATGCGTCCCATCCCTTAGTCACAGAAATTTGCAACTGGCCGATATAGAATTATTTTTTGCTGGATCATATAAGTATAATATGCCTAAAGGATCCTAATAGGTAGCTATTATTAATAAATGACAGCTAAATATATACTTAGCCTGTGAAATGGTGATTAATTTTGATCTTGGAGCGAGATAATGGCTTATTTATCCATTAATATTTATGAAACTTAATCAAAATAGCTAAATTATTATCTTACGTCTTTGCACGCCGTATGAACCAAAACTTAATAACTTGCGGAATCTTTAGTAGATATTTAACAGGGTCTGTATTTACGTCTTGACACTGAGTCGTAGTAGCAGAGCAGCTAACTCCTTCTCAGTACACCAGGAGCTGTGCTAGGTTGCAAATCGAAAAAATACACTTTCGCAAAACGCAACGATGACCACCAATTAAAAGGAAATTAACCCAAGTCAATATTACTACAACTCCCAACTTACTTTAATATAAAAAGGAAACTAAATTAAAATGAATATCTATGTACAATTTCCACTTTCGTTTCCGGAAGTAAAAAATATTTACGACAATATATATATATATATATATATATATATATATATATATATATATATATATATATATATATATATATATATATATATATAATGAAAATTAATGCAATATTGCAAGAAAAGATGAGGAATTAAACCACATTCTCCGAAGACAATTTAATTCAGAACAGTTTCGGTGTATCTCACACCCTTTTTCAACTGACACTGGATAAAAAATATAAGAAAAATGCATACAAGCATAGTTACAAGGTCAGGTCGTGATAGATCCCCTCTTTTTTCCCCAATCCTCTACTTGTGGCTAATCTGACTGGAGGGGGGGGGGAGGGCCTGAACATATTGAAGCGATGACATTTTACTATTTTTTTATTTGCTTTCTTATTAGAAGATTAAAAGAAATCTGACCCTCAGATAGATTTAAATTAGGAACTGACGATGTCAAACTAGATTCTACGATTCTTCTCCTAACATAGTTAGCCGATTTAAATACCATTTTACTTCCATTGAAATCGATCGTATGATTCAAGTCTCTAACATGGCAAAATATTCCACTGCTTTCGCTGCCCACTGTAATATCTCTTTTGTGTTCATACAATCTCTTGTCTAGATTTCTCCCTGTTTTCCCTATATAAACTTTATGGCAATCGTTGCATGGTATTTCATATACTCCTATGTTAATATGTTTCACGCTTTTGGAGTACATTTATAGCGGACTGCTCGTGGGAAGTTAAACACGATGCGTGGACCGCACTTTGATGATCCTGAGTTGCATTAAATTTTGGAGGGTCTTGGGGGCACAGCCCCGAGTATATAACCCTAATTTTTCTAATGTTCTGACGTTTACAGAGGTGAATGATTTAAATACATCATGTCAGCGCCTTTAATCGTTTTGCGAATTATAATAGGGGTTGGTGGGGGGGGGGGTATGACGTCAGAAATGACACGGGTGAACGATAATATTTACACAAAATAATTTTACCCGCCGGGCCGCTTGTCTACATGTTTATCATATATATATATATATATATATATATATATATATATATATATATATATATATATATATATATATATACCCTGTATAGATAAATTACTTATTTCATTGACCTTTAAATCTTTTTTTGCATTTAAATTAATATTTGTAAGAGAAATTTCAATCAGAGCTATATTCAACGTTCCTTATACACCTCCCCCTGTGTGCCTATTATGCACATTTTATGTTTACAGGAAAAGCAAACTAACAAACGCACCCAAAGTTTAGTAGTAATACCTCCTTAAATAATAAAGAAGAAGAACTACTTCTAAGCATTTTACACCCGGTTGTCTTCGTATTCAAAGTTGCCTTCATAAAAGATAATGCTTAGATCTATACAAACTAAATTGCCTTTGGGCCAAAGGCATTTATCTATGGTCAAAAACTGGTATGTTCTCTACCATTATTTCTCTTGAAATTAATTTGTTCCTATTTCTGGGTTACTCAAAGGTGTAGATAGTATTCATGTGTCCCCCAACCTGGAGAACCTGGAAAAGTCGGGGAATTTATAATTGGTTAGGGATAAACTAGAAAAGTCACGGAATTTTAACGTTAAATATGTAGATTAGCGACTCGAATGGTGGGACGTTCTATTTCGTCCGTGTTCCAAAATGTTTCACATTTTTGGAGTACATTTAAGTTGATGGCTCGTGTGGGGGTAAACAAATTGTGTAGACGATGGCCAGATGCGATTATTTTGAGCGTTGGCTCGTTGTTGGGTACGGCTCGCCACGGGAATAACACTGCGATGACCTTGAGTTTCAATCCTTTGGGGGGCACAGCCCCCCAGTATAAAAACAAAAATTGCCATAAAATTCTTTGATTTCATCTCTAAAAAAGTAACAATGAAAAGTAGCCCCCCCAAAAACTAGGCCTAGGATCCGGCCATCGTCTTCATAATTACCGACTACACTACGATGATCCTGACTTTCATTAAATTAGGGTGGTCTGGGGGGCACAATTCCCCAATATATAATCTTAATTTTTATAGAATAATAATTCGAAAAGGACTCAAACGTGCATGAATATTCCAACACGAGTGAACGATAATATTTACACACAAATATTTTGGTAAATATTTAGATTAGCGGCCCGGCCGGAAAAAAAATTTATGTGTAAATATTATCGTTCACTCGTGTCGGAATATTCATGCGCGTTTGAGTCCTTTTCGAATTATTATTCTATAAACAATTAGGATTATATATTGGGGAATTGTGCCCCCCAGACCCCCCCAGTTTAATGAAACTCAGGATCATTGTAGTGTAGTCACCCCATTGTGTTTACCCCCACACGAGCCATCAACTTAAATGTACTCCAAAAACGTGAAACATTTCGGAACACGGATGAAATAGTACGTCCCATCGTTCGCGCTGATAATCTACATATTTACCAATATTTTTTTGGCCGGGCCGCTAATCTACATATTTACCGTAAACATAATGGGGGGGGGACAATATGATGATCTTGAGTTTCATTAAATTGGGGGGGTATGGGGGGCACAGCCCCCCAGTATATAATCCTAATTGTTTATAGACTAATGTGCTAACGTTTACAGAGTTGAATGAGTTGACCAAATCATGTCGGCGCCTTTAATCATTTTGCGACTTATTATGGGGATGGGGTCTGATGTCAGACGACTCAAATGCGCATGAATATTCTGGTAGGGGTGAATGAAAATATTTACAAAAAAACCTCTACTTTTTCGGCAGAGTTGCTAATCTATATATTTACCATTTTCACTTGCTGTAATTTTTTTAAACAGGGTGTGTAACAGGTACTTTTTGTACTTTTTTCAAGTGATACTTTTAAAGGTAAACATGTAGTTGAGCAGCCCGGCCAGAAAAATTATTTTGTGTAAATATTATCATTCCCGTGTCTTTTCTGACATCATACCCCACCCCCAACCCCTATTATAATTCGCAAAACGATTAAAGGCGCTGACATGATGTAAATTTAATGAAACTCAGGATCATAAAGTGCAGTCCAGGCATTGTGTTTAACCCCCCACGAGCCGTCCCCTATAAATGTACTCCAAAATGTGAAACATTTTGGAACACAGGTAGAAATAGTACATCTTATCGGATGGGCCGCTCATCTACATATTTACCACTTTTAAATATGCCAGAGACAAAACTTGCTTTCTTTTCTATTGTTGCAAATCATTTTGAAGGATTTTTAACAATTTTAGAAAGATTTTCCATTGACACCATTGACACAGCAAGAAATGATATTGATAAAGTGGCAACATTAAATGATTTTGGTAGTGTTTTGACTGAGGAGGATCAAAGGGTAATACTTGAGATTCGGGACGCACGGTATATGGCGCTGTTAGTAGGCTACAATTCTGGGCTACAATATATCTTACAACATCAGACCTTCAGATGTGACCAATCACGGCGTTAGATTTTTTTTTTGTTTTGGAGATTTGTAACTTTTAGTCTGTATTATTTACTAAATATCTGCACCTCTCCTCATTTATAGTTTTTTTCTAAGTTAGGTAAGGTTTCTTGATGTCTTTTATTTTATTTTTTTTTTTGTTTTCATATTTTTTGTTTTTCCTGCGAATGATAACAGCTTCTTACTGGCAATGTTGTAGCTTATAAATATGACCCGTTTTGCAAATGTTTGTTTCGTTAGGGCGTTTTTGTGCTCTACTTGTGTTTCTTTGTTATTTAAATTTGGCTTTATTTTGTATAACTGCGAAAAACTTTTAGATTATTTAGAGGAGCATAAACTAATCAAAAAACCTATAAAAGTAAGGGTAACACTTCAGATTCGGGGCGCATGGTAGATGGCGCTGTTAGTCGGCTACAATTTTGGGCTACCATATAACTTATGACGTAAGATGGTAGCATCAGATGTGACCATCACGGCGTAATATTTTTTTTGTATATGAGTATATACTGGGGGGCTGCACCCCCCAGACCCCCCCCTCCAATTGATTGAAACTCAGGCTTATCGCAGGGTGTTTTTCCTGCAGTGATATCTCCCCCATGAGCAGTCCCCTTGAATTTACTGGGTTTTTTTTCTCCCCAACAGCTTTTTACTGGCAGAAAAACCTAACCTAATAACAAACAATTCTTACTTTTATAGGTTTCTTGATTAGTTTATGCGCCTCTAGATAATCTAAAAGTTTTTTGCGATTATACAAAGTAAAGCCGAATTTGAATAACATGGAAAGCACAATAACGAAAGAAAAACATTGCAAAATGGGTCCTATTTATAAGCTACAATGTTGCCAGTAAGAAGCTGTTATTGTTCAGGGAAAACAAAAAATATGAAAACAAAACAAAAAACAATAAAAGACATCAAGAAACCTTACCTAACTTAGAAAAAACTATAAACGAGCAAGTGCAGATATTTAGTAAATAATAGACTAAAAGTTACAAATCCTCAAAAAAAAATATAAAGCAGTGATTGTCACATCTGACACTACCGTCTGACGTCATAATAGATATGCTGTAGCCCAAAATTATAGCCGACTAACAGTGCCATCTACCGTGCGCCCCGAATCTGAAGTATTACCAAAGAAGGTATTGTTTGTTATCAGGTTAGGTTTTTCTGCCAATAAAAAGCTATTGAGGGGGGGGGGACCAGTAAATTCAAGGGGACTGCTTGTGGGGGAGATATCACTGCAGGGGAACCACCCTGCGCTGATCCTGAGTTTCAATCAATTGAGGGGGATCTGGGGGGGCACAGCCCCCCAGTATATACTCGTATACAAAAAATATAACGGTGTAATTGTTCACATCTGATGCTACTGTCTGATGCCATAAGACATATATTGTAGCCTATAACCACCCTGGAGGGTACCACATTTGGCTATTTGTCGCCACGCCTCTGCTCCCAAAGCTTGTACGGCGCTGGGAGTATTACGGATGGCTCCAAGTCCCAAGAGGGGGTTGGCTTCCACGCCGTATCCCCTCTGTTTGAAGTCAGCCGGGCTCTACCAGGCGCTGCGTCTGTCTTCATAGCTGAGCTGGTGGCAATACACCACTCAGTACGGGAGATTATGCAATGTGCCCAGTTCGGAGACTGGATTGTGATCTATAGCGACTCACAAAGCGCCCTGAGTGCTCTCGGGGCATTGAAATCTCTGCATCCCCTGGTTCGCAATATCCGTGATGCCATAGTTTTGGCGAGCCGGGCAGATGTTGAGATTATCTTCTGCTTGGTTCTTGGACATGTAGGAATTGTGGTGAATGAGCGCGCCAAAGAGTCCGCGAGGACTCTGCGACTGGACCAGCATTTTGCTCTTCCTCACACCGACTACATGGCAGGAATACGGGCAGCTCTTCGGACTGCTTGGTAAAGTAAATGGGAGATGGTCGAAGGGAACGTAAAGTTGAGGGCCATTGCGCCACGACTGTTCCCATGGACCTATCCCCCAATGCTGTGACGGCTTCAGGTCACTTTCTGTCATCTCCGAATCGGGCACACTCCTGTGGCCCGCATCGCTATCTGATGGAGCGCTCGCCTGCGCCCTATTGTGACGACTGCATCATCCCCCAGACTCTTCGGCACATTGTTGTTGAATGTCTCAGTCTGGGTGATCTTCGCGCACATTACCTGTCCCGGTACCGGGATGGGCAGGGTTGTTACCGCCTGTCCCTTATACTTGGGATGAGTTTGTGCACATTGACTTTTGGGGGGAGGCCAGGCTTCTCCCCTTTATTTAAGTAGGTTCTATTTTTTGTTTTTCTTTGTAGTTTGCACGCTCCTGCACCGGGGTGAGGGGGACCTCTCCCCGATGCCGGAGATTGTTTCCTAATTGTTGAGTTTTCCAATATTTATCATTGTTATTTTTTCATAATTTATTTTAAAGTAGCCTAATTCTAGGCTGTCGTATTTCCTGCAACTTATCCCCAAGTGGGCAGTCGCCAGATGGGCTCTAAAGGAAAAAAAAAAAAATGTAGCCTATAAACGGCCCCACCTACCGTGCACCCCGAAACTGAAGTTAATTTGTTCCTGTATTTCACCATCTATGGTATATACATAGTCTTGATTGTGGAATCCAAAATGCATCACTTCAGTTTCGGTGCGTACAGTAGGTAGCGCTGTTTATAGGCTACAATATGTCTTACGACGTCAAATGCGAACAATCGTGGTGTTATATTTTTTTGTATATGTATATACTGGGGGGGCTGTACCCCTCAGACCCCCCCAATTGATTGAAACTCAGGATCATCGCAGGGTGGTGCTCCCGCAGTGATATCTCCCCCACGAGCAGTCCCCTTGAATTCACTGTTTTTTTTTCCCCCTCAACAGCTCTTTACTGGCAGAAAAACCTAATCTAATAACAAACCATACTTACTTTTATGTTTCTTGATTAGTTTATGCACCTCTAAATAATCTAAAAGTTTTTCGCGGTTATGCAAAATAAATTTGAATAACGAAGAAGCACAACTAAAGCATGAAAAAGCCATAATGAAACAAATGCTAAGCGGGTTCTATTTATAGCTACGACGTTGCCAGTAAGAAGCTGTTATTGTTCACTGCAAAACAAAAAATACGAAAACAATAAAAGACATCAAGAAGCCTTACCCAACTTAGAAAAAACTATAAAAGAGCAGAAGTGCAGATTTTTAGTATAAAATACAGACTAAAGGTTACAAATCCCTAAAACAACAAAAAAATATAACACCATGATTGGTCACATCCAACGTCATAAGAGATATATTGTAGCCCCAAATTGTAGCCTACTAACAGCGCCACCTACCGTGTGCCCCTAATCTGAAGTATTACCGTAGAGAGTATGCCTTTTGAAAGTAGTGTGCAATATCTGTGGTGTAGAGAGGAGAGTCAACGTGTCTGAGTGCCGTGTATGTGCTTTGACTGAGGAGGTGAGTCGATTATGTGCGGAATGCTTGAGATCGAATGATTTAGTGTCTGAAGTGAGAAGAGATGCCAGTGTACATTCGAAGAGTCAGATTGGGACCAGGAGGGAGGAAGTTAGGCCTAGAACAGGGACTGGAGAGAAAGCAGTAAGTGGTGAGTGGTGGGTGAAAGTGGACGGAATAGATAAGTTAGGACAGGTTAGGTGTGTGAATGAGAGGGACATAGACCCTGTTAAGCTAACTAACAGATTTGATGCCCTGGGAGAGGAAGAATTTGAAAGAGATTTGTCTGGTGTGGCGGTGCCTGAAAGTAGAATAGGTGGTCGTGTGAGTGAGAGCAGGAGAGAGGGTATTGCTAGGCCTAGGGAGACTAGGAGGATGACTGAGGTGCTTGTGATAGGTGACTCAGATTAGATATTTAGATAGGAAGTTGAGTGTGAGTAATGGAAGGAAGTGAGTGTTTGTTTGCTGGGTGCTGGTGTAATTGATGTGTCTGAGAGGTATGATAGTCTGAGTAAACAGGTAATCAAGAAGGCCAAGTGTGACTCATGTCTGCCTCCATAAGAGCATGGGCCTTTGTAAGATCCATGCAAGGTAATTCCAATCCCCCCCATCCTACCCACTGGTAAGAGATGGAGCCACCCTCATCTCAATGAGGGACAAGGCAAACTTCCTTTCCAGTTTCTTTAAAGGACATCTGTCAGTACATCACTCTTGGCAGGGGAGGCACGGCTACTACAGGACATCCAGGATAGCACTTTGGCTCCTTCCTCCCCAGATGGCCTGTCCTCCCCTTTCTCTGTCAGAAAAGTTTCTGGCCCAGACCTAGTCCTCCCCCCCCCCCCTTGAGTTCCTGAAAAATCTCCCATACTATGAATCTACCCTTCTGGGGATATATACTGAAAGCTGGACCCAAGGATATTACCCAGACACCTGGAAAGAATCTATCCTTCTCTCTTTCCCCAATCATGCTCCTGTCACATATGGGAAAGATCATGGAGCGCATGGTTACCCACTGCCTCACATGGTGGCTGGAGTACCATAAACTCATAAAAACAAAACAAAATGTGGCTTCACACCCGGACAGGGCACAACAGACATCCTACTACAGCTGGAGCAGCACATTCACCTAGCTTACGCCTGCCATAAATACCTCCTAGTGGCCTTCCTGGACATCCAAGGAGCTTTTGATAGTGTCCCACACAGGTATTCTGCATGGCCTAGCCTGCATGGGGATGAAGGGCCCAGCACTTGAGTTGGGTCCGAAAACTTCTTGATCAATAGGGGCTTCTCAGTCTCCCTGGGAGGCATCACCTTTACTTATGTTGTAGTCCTTTGAGGTATCCCCTAGGGATCTTTACTTAGCCCTCTCCTCTTTAATATATTACTCTTAAGATGCCCCTACCCCACAAAAAGCTTCCCTTCTGATATACGGCGATGATATCTTGATCTTCAGCAGTGAGGACACTCTATGCAGCTCAGACTGCCCTACAACAATCAGGGTGCATTCTTTCCTTTATGGACTTCTGAATATTTTGCAAACACGTTGCGATGGTGTAGTCATGCTAGTAGCGAGAAGTTATCTTCTGAATCCATAGCCTCAACCAGGTGTTGCAGTGTGTTTTGAATATAAAGTGTCTTGAATGCACAAATAATGCCTTGATCCATTGGCTGGATGAGCGATGTGGTGTTTGATGGTAAGAACTCTATTTGTACACCCATTATATGAAAAGTCAAGCGTGTAACTATCCGAGCCCTTTTTCAGCAAGATAAACCTTGATCTCAGGAATAAAGCATTGGTGGAACCAATCCGATATGAGGAGTCTCATAATCCAGGCCTTGGGGTTGTGCATCCAATACAATGCCAGCAGGTTCTTATTTTTTGTTTTTGATCTTATAAATAACACCTGCCTGTAGCATTCCCACACATTATTAAAGTGACGCAATCTTTGTGTGCCTTAAATCCAGGGACTGTGACTTCCTCTTTCACTATAAAAGTGTGAGACGGCATTCATTTCAACCCCCTTCCTCAATGATCACCTTGAACATCATAGTTCACATACTCTTCTGCAATTTCTCCATGCAGGCTCACACTTCTTAAGTTTAATTTTTTACAAAATTTGTCAAACCAACCCTTGCTAGCATGAAATTCGGTTGGTTTGGTCTAGGGATGGGATGATACCTGAATTTTGACTGATACCGATACCCAGACTGGATTGTTATTTATAGCAACTTACAAAGTGCCCTGATTGCTCTTTGGGCATTGGAATCTCTGCATCCCCTGGTTTTCGATATCCATGATGTCATGGTTTTGATGAACTGGGTGGATGTCAAGATTATCTTCTGCTGGGTTCCTGGGCATGTAAGAAATGCAGGGAATGAGAGCACCAAAATTCCGCAAGTACTGGGTGACCAGACCATCATTTTGCTCTTCCTCACACTGATTACATGGCAGGAATATGGGCAGCTCTCCGGGCTGCTTGGCAAATAAGAGGGAAACGGTCAAGGGGAACCTAAAGTTGCATTTCACTGCACCGCAACTGCTACCATGGACTTACATCTCATTGCCGCGACAGCTTCAGGTTGCTTTCTGTCATCTCCAAATTGGACACAATTGCAGGATGCACCACCATTTGATGAAGCGCTTGCCTCCGCCTTATTGCGACGACTGCATTATCCCCCAAACTGCTCAGCACATTCTTGTTGAATGTCCCAGTCTGGGTGATCTTCGGGAGCACACTACCTGTCCCAGTACCAGGATAAGTGGGGGTTGCTACTGCTCGTCTCTTGTACTTGGGGCAAATTCATGCACATTGACTTGTGGACTTTATGACTTTTTGGAGGAGGCAGGCCTCCCCTCGATGCCGGATTGACTTCCTGCTTATTGCCATTTTTTTTTATTATTGTTTTGCATATTGTTATTTTAATGTAGCCTAGTACTAGTCTGTTGTAAGTATGGTGACATGCCCGGATGGGCTCTTAAATAATAATTAAAAAAAAATGGTGCACATTGTGCATTCAATGTGCAGGTCTATCCTCTCCTTCACTTGCCAATGAATCTCATTTTGTCTGTAGCTGATTTTGATGGGACCCATGCCCTTGAGAGCTTTACATAACTAACTGCCACTGGCACTGTAATTCTCTGTAAGGGGCGCAGTGATGTGCCTTCCTGGCTACTGTGCTGATGGGACTCAGCACCCCATCCAGCCCCAGCTTAGCCTCTTCTTCTGACAGCCTGTGTTTTTACCCTACTTCCATTTTGGTATGCGAGCAAGCCAAGAACATCACGTCCAACCCTGGAGACCCCATGCGAGGCGAGTCCCTGACAAAGATTAAAACTGGACAGAACAGAGCCTCTTATGTCAAGGTTTCTCATTCAAAGGTTATCTGACATCTTCAAGCCCGCTGGCTTCAGATGCTTCCTTGTTATTTGCTCCACTGATGGCAGCATGTTGGCTAAGGGCAACATGATCCATCAGAGGAGAGCTCTAGCTAGTGTGATTATTAGAGAGCTGAAGGTGACCTGTTTCTTGGATGGGAGCCTTCTGGTGAATGCATTGAATCCCTCCAAGGGGGCCATGATTAGTGCCTTTCTGACAATTGATGGCACGCCTGTGTGTGATGACGCACTATACAACAAACTTTGTGAAAGGAGTACTTCATGCCAGGGAACTCATGGACTACTCCATAGATGACATTGCCTTAAACCTGCCTGACCATGGAGCGGTCAAGGTCGGTGCTGTAAATTTTCTTGGGTAAATAAATTAGTTAAGGTGGAATGTTGTGTATCTGTCTTGTTCGCTGTCAGAAGTGGAATTTTGCTTTCCCAATTATTAGAGTCCCCAACCCTAGTGAAAAAAGTATGGGAGGTACATTGTATCCCGCCATAATTCTACAATCATACTCATCATAACTTAAACTTACCTGTGTCCCAGACTATCATGCATAACTTTCACTAGCCCTATCATTCCAACTAAAGACATCACAGACACATCCATACATATAAAATCCCTTGCATACCTCTTAAACCCACTCAAATATTCAGGCCATTCATTCAAGCTAATCCTCTTCTCAATACATATCCTTAGCTCTCAAATTATTGGACACATCTCTTGCATTTCCAAAATATCATTATCAGTCAAAGCTTCACTCTCATCTGCCATTTCCAATTGAATCATCCCACTAAAGTTCATAACATCTTCGATCCCACATTTATCTTAATGAACTCCTGATTCCCTTTCATCACACAATCACACAGTATCCAAGGACAATCCATTCATTCTCAAAAAATCTATCCCAAGTAGGAAACAGCATGGCATTTGCTCATTATTCAATATCACAACTTCATACTCTACATTCAAATAATTCCCAAGACTAACTGGTAAGTGTACTACTTTCTTCCATGCAATCACTTTACCTTCACCCAAACCACTTATTCTTAACTTCACTGGCATTCGTACCTCATTCATTAATGTTTCATACTTTTCTACCATTCTAGCATTTACTGAGATCTGGGCCCCTGTGTCTAGTCTACTAGTCCACAGAAGACACATTCACCCATTTTCACTTCTATCATTCCAGGTCCTCCATGTTCACAATACACCATCGGTATCGCACATATCTCATTTGCGAAACATACATCCTCTTCCCCAAATTCATTTACTTCATGCTCTCCAATACATTCTTTCATTTCTTCTATACTGTCATACACCCTTCTATCGTGACTTTTTCTCAACAACCCAATTATAATGAATTCTACTCAAACATTGCAAATGCAGTAATATTTATCAGTCATGCCATCTCTCAAATCGTTATACACTAACGGTTTCTCAAAAACCATAATGCACATATACAACCACCCCATACATTCTACTCACTACAATCAAAACTTCCTGGAAAGGTGGAACTCCAGGCATAAGCATTGCCTTCAATTCTTTTGTGTAGTTCTGCACCTTGGCTACACCAATTACATTAGGCCTCAGTCATCACCTCCTTCCTTAACTCATCCACTGTCTTAGGAATTCTTAACTTCCAACCCATCTGCTTTCAAATCTTTTTTAGTCCATGCCATACACTTTCAAACAAAGAATCACCTCAACCCTTACTATCCCTCGCTTTCATAATCCCTTTAGACAAGTATTCTGGATCACTCACAACACACTCACTTACTTCTGCCGCACCAGGGAACTGAGACATTAAATCACCCACACCATTCCTTTCCCCTGCCACATATTCAATCACATACTCAAAATCACTCATATCTTCCAAAGTTCTTACCACTCTACTGTCCACCAATCTCATTTGCTGCAGATACATTAATGGCTGGTGATCAGTCTTGATCACAAACTTCACCCATACAAAAATGGTCTCAACACTTTTACACAATACCTTATAGCTACTAACTTCCTCAACAGTTAAATACTTCTGCTCCACTGCATTCATAGCCTTTGAAACATACTCCATTATTCTTCTTCCATACTCCCCATTTTTATACTGTTCTTGCACCAGGCAACCACCCATGCAATATCCACTTGCATCTGTATGCAACTGAAGTGGTCTGGCATTCTTACTGTAATCTGGGCATGCTAACTCAACATCCTCTCCAGTTCCTCATACACCCCATTTATACTATCCGTCCACCTAATCACTACACTTCCTTTCTTAACTATCCATTCAGTCAATAGTTTCATAATGCCAGAGCAGCTCCTGATGAATTTCCTCTGAAATTCAATCAACCCTGGGAAGGCCTTTAGCTGCCTTACTGTCACTGGATTAAGAAAAGACTGCACTTTCTCAATAATAAACTTATCTATCTGACTCTCATATCCCATTTTCACTAACCTTATGCCTGAGAAACTACTCCTTTTGCAAACCATTCACAATTACCTTCACTCCAACTACTTCCAAAGCACACAACACCTTATTTACCAACTCCTTGTTTTCATAAAATCTTTCATTCATAATCAAAATATCATCATTATCATGCAATCACATTCTTGCTAGCTAATCCACTCCAAACCACATCATTGTATGTTGGAAGGCTTTGGGAGCATTTGCTAAGCCAAAGCTGAGATTTCGGAACTAGTAGTGCTTCCTTGCAGTAGAGAAAGCAGTTACCAGCCTACTATCCTCAATCTTCCATCTGGCTTTCGTATCTGGACAATCAGACTATTTCATGTACTTTCACTCTTCAATCACACCCAACTGTTCCATTTCCTCTCACTACTCTTCTTTCTCCTCAGCTACAGGGCGAGGAAAGTGTTGAGGCCTCTGATAAATTGGAGTGTCATCCCTCAGCTGAGCTCTCACAAAATCATAATCACCCTTTCGTTCATACAACATTCTATATACATCTTCTCGCTGTCATTCAAGTGCTCTTTAAATCGTACCACCCCTCTCAATTCATTTGTCCACTCACTAACCATCTCATTTCCCACATTCACATCAGTCAAATCACTCATCAATAACTATGTACAGGTGGCCCATAACATCACCAGCCTGCACTGCTCTCAATCTAGACTGGCTCTTCAATTTGGGACACATTTGCGCACATACAAAGGGATCAGTGGCATTTATCAAGCCATCAAACACATACACCACTCATCCTACCTTATATGCAGCTCTCTTTCCATCCACATACACATTACCACTATCTGAACCAATCCCCATTTGCTCATCCCATCCTACTTTCACTACAGACACACCTTCCTTATTCAACCTTACAGTCTCCTTTGCAATTACTTCAATCCCACTAAACACACATCCTTCCGTCTTACCATCATCACCCACATACAATTCCCAACATCCATTCTTACCATACTTTCTCTCAATCTTAGTCTCTGGGATGCACAACCACTCTATTCTCTTTCATAAACTCATACCCAAGAATCATTCCATACTCAGAACTCACTTTGTCAATCACATTGATTTACTCATCTGTGTCCCATGCATTCTAACTGTCAAATGGACTGTTCCAAGCACCGGGACTTTCATATTTCCAATACCTACCAAACTTCCCCCACACTCTTCAACAGTCACAAGATCCTTCATGCTGTCATACACATTTTGATACATCCTGAATCAATCAGAGCCAAACACTCAAATCCTTTCACTTCAACCATAACACTTGTGCATTCATAACTCTCCTGTCAAAACTTTCCACTCCAGACATAGCAACTCTCACATCACTCACATTCTAGTTTCGCGACACAACAGTTCCTTCATTCCCACTGGGCCCAGCTGGTTGGTCATACCATGTCTTGTATACCAGCAAACTTGCGTCTTATGTCCGCCTCTGCCACAATGTCCACATGACTGCCTTGCTTCTGTACACATTCTCAGATATTCCCATTCTGCTCACAATTACCACACACACGTTGGTAGTCATTCGATCCTCTAGCATTCATACCTGTCTGTGGCTTTGGGCATTCTCTCACCATATGACTATTCTTACTATAACCGTAACAACTAGTGCTTAATGCTCTACAATCTTTAATCATATGCCCCTTTGAACCACATCCAAAACATGCACCTGTTGTCCAATTACACTGTGCCATCATGTGTCCTGCTTTCTTGTACTGATGACACACCACAGCACCCATACCATACTTATGTCTTCCTTCATTCATACCATTCATCTGTCCAACATTTTTACCCTTGTTCTGCTGTTGTACCTGATTCATACCAGTACTTCCATTCATTCTACCAAACCCATTCACTCCTTGCTTAGTCTGACCATATTGACCAAGGAAACTGGCCATTACATCAATCGGGTTGACCTGCAAGGCATCTCGGTAACTCTTAAACTGAGGTGGCCGAGGTCCCTATGCTCCCTTTCTTCCTACATTTACCTGCTTCCATTCTTCTGTCATAGTCCTCATACGGTCTATCTTCCACCATCTCAAGCACATCATCCCATGTTAATCTCTCACCTGACCATCTCCTTTACTGTTTTCTCTTCGCATTCGCACCTTCTGCTACATACCCTGGTATTGTATCTAGAAACTTTTGTATCAGGGGCTTACACACATTTATGTTATCCCCATACTGCTTTCTTGCCATGCTCTCTAATCTATGTGCATACATGTCTACCCTTTCATTCTTATTCATCCTAGCTTTTCCAAATTCATTCACTTTCCAGTACTTCACTCCATCTTTTATCCATCTCACTTACTCAATCATTTGTTCCCTCACAATTTCATATATGGGTTCTTCCACACTGGCAATCACATCATAAAATTACTCCATTCTTCCTGCCAGATGTTCTCCCAACTCCTTCACCCAATACTTCTTGTTATTCAGGAACTTCATTCTACAATTACTCTCAAATTCATGGAAAAAAACTCTTGCATCTTTCGTACCATACACATCAAACTTACCCAGCCTTGGCATCTCGCCGATGTAAATACCACGCTTGATATTCATCTCACTTTCACTCACACTTTCATTCCCGCTTCCTTAACAGTCATCACTTGTAGACTGAGACTCACTACCTTCATTCTTTCTCAGTTGTACACCCATTCTTACTTTCCTTGCTTTCTTATTGTTTACTTTAGTCCAACCTTAATTCTCACTATCATATTTTCCTGATGAAAATTCCTTGCCCTGAATCCTTCAAAATCATATTCTATTTCCACATTGTACAGAAGTTTCCTCTATGCATTGGCTATAGTAGTAATCTTCACTGCTTTCCATGATGCTGCTAGATTGAATATTGTTGACTTTGTTATATTTCTTGATGTTATTCAGCGTTCTTTGTCCTTCTATGTCTTCCAAGAGATCGTCCTCTTATTCTATTAGAATGATAACTGTCAAAATATTTTTGTTATGATCTCTTGTAAGCCATTATTACACTTTGATCCATTGGCTGAATCAAGGTCACATTAGGTCAGAAGAACATATTTTGCTTTCAGTACTGACAAGTGTGTCAGCACCTGGGTAGGCAGGTACATTGTCCAGAATTATTAAGGCTTTCACGTCATTAGCAGAAAGGTTGAACATCTGCCCAATACGCACTGCAGGAATAAAATGCTTAAAAAAATAGTCACTAAAAATAAACTTGAATGGTTAAAAATTTGATTAAAATCAAAGGACAAACTTGTGAAAGATTGAAAAAAGTACTAGTAAGTCTTGAATTTGATCTCTTAATACCTCTATCATACACCTCAAGAATGCAGGCTATATGAGGCTCCATGGCCTTTTCTAAATTTTTTCTATTATTTTGGTAAATATTTTGATATATGCATATTTTTTCTCTCCTTAATTTACTTAATATCAAAATACTATCTATAACTATGTACTCAAATAACAAAATTAAATAGGTGCCCGTAAGACTAGATAAATCTCCTTTAAATTCATTTAAAATCTAGTTAATCTTTGCTCTAGTGAAAGTTATCAAACAGTAAATTAGACCACTATGCCTCTTCAAAAATAAAGGTTCTTATCTGCTTCATAACAATGGGAATATACACCATGGATACAATCTCACAAAAATTTGCATGACTAGGAATGCAATTATCTGTAGGAAAAAGAAAGTTAAAATCCCAAGTGCATTATCTTTATTTACTTTATATTTATATTCTGTGGATCTTTTATTCATACTTATTTGTATAAATTTTTTTTTGTGTTTCAGGATCCCCTCTGGATTGACTTATTTAATTGGGACAGCTACTTTGGGATTGTATTTTACTGACTGGAAAGTAGTCAACAGATACATCCCATTTTATGGGTCTAAATTTCCAGAAGTAGTAGAAGAAGAATCCTAGTTCCATTCATGATTTTATTGCATCAAAACAAATCTCTTTTCTTTTCATTTGGCTCATCTATAAAACGTCAAGTAAATTTATAATCTTATCTATTAGTAAGAAGGATTGTCATAAGCTACAAAAGAAATTTTCAGTTGTGTACATAACATGTATTTAAATGTAAAAATTATTTTTATTTTTTGAATTTTTTCACCTTTTGTATTTTAGTACAATCTAATATTAAGTACCTCCATGATGTTTCATAAATGATAGTACTAAGGATACAACAGATTGAAACCACAAGGTTTTGAATATCAAGAAAGTCTCAGGGGTGGTCAGAGCTTTAGTGAATGCTAAGGGTTTGACACGTGCCAGTAAGCTGCATGGTGGTATATGGCGCCAACATTGGTGGATGGGTGTGAAACTGATATGGAAAGTAAAGGAAGGATCTAGAGTGAGAGCAGTGTGAATAGAACATTTGAGAGGGATGCTTGGTGTGTGAAGGGTCAATTAAGGTGGTGGTATGGGCATGCAAGAAGAATGGATTGAAATAGATTTGGGAAGATGGTATACAAGAGTGTTGAGGGTTTGGAAAATTATAAAAGGTGGGTTGATTATGTGAGACAGAGAGAAGGGCTGACTGAGGAGGAAGTGGATGATATTTTTAGATATATGGTCTTGGAGGGAGTTTGTGAAGGGATATTCTTGGCCTTCTAGAAGCCCACACATGAACCCTGACTGGATGAGATGCTAAAACACTGCCACCCATTCCTATAATGGTGCATTAGGTATCTCTCTTAAAGGGGGTTGGTAGTTTTAGTGGCATTGATGCATATTGACCTCACTTTGCAAAAGCAGAGATGCTAATGGATATTCTAGTAGATTTTCTGTTGTAGTTGCATATTATTACTTTGCAAGAAAGGTAAAAATATTCTGGGATTTTGACTGTGGTTGTTGTGGCTGTATTTTGCCTTCATGCCGTGAGTTTAGATATCGAATGGAAAGTGTCAAAATGGCTAAATAGAAAGGAAATCATTCAAAAGTTACTTATCCTCACCCTATCTGGTTGAGAAAACCCAGTGCCCAAGGTACGCTATGGTCTGAACCAGGTTTTCTCCAGTCATTAAAGTGTGTATGTGATTGTGTGAAGTACAATCTTCCATTGTGTTTATTTGTGTAGGAGGCTTATATCCATCCTTTTTTGGTATCTCAGGAGGGCTGGCTGATGTCCACAGTGCAGCTGAGTCAAGTTGACTCTGTTCTCATCAGGCAGAGTGTATCTTAGAGGGCTGTGCATGCAAGGTATTGAGCAATAGACTGGATAGAGTGATGATTGAAGCGAGTATCTTTGGGGTGGAAGAGTTGTTGCTCCTAACTCTCAAGCAAGTGTATATTTTGTTAGCATGTGATTGTGTCCACTGCAGCCTTCCATTGTGTTTGATTCTGTGGGGTGTGGTGTAGTAGTCTGGACAGGCATCCACAATGGTCACATCCAGTCATTTCTGTTAGCTTAGTGGGACTGGGTGGATGTGAGGGAGTCTTTAATGCAGCAAGGTGTTTTAGCTTGATACAGCTGTGAGTGAAGTTGGTATTGATATGTCTGGGGGCTAGTTTGGGATGAGAGAGAGTTGACAGTTTATTTCTAATATAGTGTGAATTAGGTCTTGTTTGAATGTTTCTTTGATAGTGGGTGTTCTGCCACATAGTGTAGTGGGTGCTCTGGGTTTGTAGAGATGGGGCTTGTATGTGTGTGCCTCATATCAGTGTCATCCTCAACCTTGACTGGTTTCAGAGTGAGGGGGTTTGTGGGTATAGTAGTTGTGCATCCTGTGATTA
Source organism: Ceratothoa steindachneri (assembly GCA_963969495.1). Lineage (NCBI taxonomy): Eukaryota > Metazoa > Arthropoda > Malacostraca > Isopoda > Cymothoidae > Ceratothoa > Ceratothoa steindachneri. Next base: position 17,841,062 of record OZ018324.1, on the reverse strand, counting down.
TTTTTAGGGCTTTCTTTTATTGTCTAAAGAGTGTTGACGAATCTTTAAGAGGTTACCCCAAGCAGTGCTTGCATACTCAATTACTGGATGTATGAAGTATTTCTTAAAACATTTTTTTTCACAATATTATGTGTGAAAGTGATTTGAGGGCATTGGGTCTTTCATTGATGTACTGTCTATGTGGAATAAGGGTATTGTTTATTGGTATTGTCCTGTTAAATGAAATATTTAAATCCTTTTTTATAAATGAAACTAGGCAATGGCTTCACCAATTCCCCCTACGGGGGAGCTTGCGCTTCGCTACTAAGATTAAAATCTAAAAAAAAAGCAACCATGGTTAAATTTTTATAAATTTTATGAACTTCGCCAATTATAATAATTTTAAAAGAGAACTCTAAACTAAATTTCGCCCCTTTCAAAATATCACATTGCTAAAATAAAGTTATAGAAGAAGATATAAAAGTAAATTTTCTTAACTTCACCATTTGGAATTCACAAAATTTTGATACTTATATTTATTTCTGAACTTCACCATTTTGTTTTTTTTTATATTATAAAAGAATGATTAGCAATAACTTTGAAAAAATAATATTATAAGTCATAACCAAGCTAAGATGAAATTATTATTCAAATACTAAAAAAAAAATTCCCCTTAATATATTTTAATTGTAAAAAAATTATTCTATTGATCAAACTTAAAAATTAATAATCTTCTACATTTTTAGAATTATGATTGGAAATATTTGCTTGTTGCTCAAAATTATCTCTTGTTAATTTATGAAATTATTATATTTAAAAGAATGATCATGTTAAATAATATAAAAAAAATTCACCTAGCAGCTCTAATTTTTTTTGGCTGAATAGGCTTTCTCATTCATATGTGCGCTTTGAATAACATGCTAACCTAAGGCATTTCTGTATTTGAATTGGATGAAAAACCTCAAACATAAGTGTATTAAGCCAAAAGAAATGAAAGAGTGGGGGATATTTTATAAAGTTTTTGTTTTACTGGCCAGCAAATATCGCAGGTTTGTGTGCCTGTCAGATAATTGGCAGGCATCTTTTTGTGTTATTGTATATTTTGTTTGTGAAGTTGTGGTGGGAATATGCAATCCCTTTGTGGAGTAGAATGTATATGAATGAGAGAACTATGTTCCTCCATCACTTCCTCTACATCTCTGCAAGTCTGAATAGAATTAATACAATCATGAGTAATTATGCTGCTCTGGAGGTTGATGTTTTCAGAGTTTTCAATCCTGTATATGTCACAGTTCAGTGGAGAACATTACTATCCCATCAAGTTCCATTCCATTAAGCTTCAGCAGGAGAAAATTTCCTGGACTACCCCTATAATCTACTCTTGACCACAGAGGAGCTACATTCAGCTTTCTCTAAAGCCAGTTAAACTTTCCCTGGATTTGCATCCAGTGTCGTACATCTCCGAGTGGAAAATGTCTATTGCTATGCATTTTCCAAAGCCTGGAAAGGATTGTCCTATGTCCAGCACATTCCCCTCACAAGTTGTGTCAGCAAAGTTATGGAAAAGATGGTTAATTCCTGGTTGTTGTGATATTTTAAGGTTTTGATTATGGTGGAGGGTGATACTGCATTTGAAACCTTTGCTCGCAGATGTCTTGTTGTATGTTTTTTATATTAAGAATGACTGATAGTTCAGTAAAATGATTGTGGTTTGCAAAGATATTTTACCTGGTTTTATCTAAAAGTTTCTTATCCAGCAGGTAATTTGTGTTAGTTGTCTCTACTTCTGGACCACATCCAAGAGAAAGGGGTCCTTTATGGTAGCATCTTAAGTGTCACTTGGTTTGCCATTACTATAAATAACTGATTTCTAAGAGGGTGTCTGTCACCTTGTTTGTTAAGCTGGCTTGTCTGTTCATCCTTGCTGCCTTCAAATGGAGGTTGGCAATCTACACACTCGGGTGATGCAAAAGGGATTTAGATTTACCCTCAATAAGACCAAAGCCATGCACATCTGCAGAATACTTGGAATCCCACTCTCCCCACCCCCCTATTTTTACAGAACGTTTTAATAGAGGGAATCAGAGGTCAGTTTGGTTTTCTCGTATTTGAATCTTAAAGCTCCCCTGCTTGTTCACACCATTTTAGTGTATATGAATGTTGTCTCTGTTATCTCTGGTGCTTTTTGCACCTAGCTTCAACATGTTTATATGTGGAGTGGTTTACTTCCCCTCACTTTTTATTGTTTTGGATACCTTCACAGCATACAACTTGATACTTGGGAAGTTTGTGGTTTTGCAACCATTTTAGAACCCCTCTTACATATCCACTAGGGTGTCCCAGTCCCAGGTTTGTATTAGTAGTACATCAAATTAATGATATTAAGTCCAACACATGTAGCTCTGGTTCCTTCTCAAATGAAAGTGATTCCACCAAATTTTCATGAAAGTTGGGCAATATTTAATGGTCGCGCAAAACTAACGTTTTGACAGCTCTAAGATCGACCTGAATAGCCATCAATATATCAACAATTATGTCACAAGACAATGAATTTTTATCAATAATATAACCTATGCATGGGCTTCTGATTTCCTGTGTAAAACAGCTGCTTCTTCTTCCTACTCCAAAACCTTTTTCTTGTTCCGCCTTCGTTTTTTTCGCCACAGCTTTCGTGTGGAGGCGGGCAAGCTTCAAGAGGAACTGGGTTTGCCGTTCGTCCGGTTGCCGAAGAAGCGTTGACTGAGACCTATTCCTCGTTCTGCGAGGTCGTTCGTGACCTTCAGGACACCAGCCCGCTTCTTCGCCCACTTGAAACACGAATCCGCGTTCCTTGTTTCAGGATTCAGCTCAAGGAAGGTGGGTTGTTGGCCTCCAAGGAGACCTTTGAAGAGCTGCATCGACCGCACTGAGCAGAAGGCGGAAAGCGGCCAGTTGAGATTGATTGGTGTCTTGACTCCGGGCGCCGTGGATTCTTGGTCGTCCGTCCAAGGACGCTTCATCCCCTCTACCATCTTCGCCTTTTGCTCCGGGCGGCCAGTCCAATTAGTTCTTTGGAAAGGTACCAGAGATGGCCCGCATCGCACGTTCCGCGACCGATGCAACTCCATGGTCGCAGATCCTCTTCATGTCAGGGATGAAGTCCAGGTCGTTCTTGGCGGATCCCCGCCAACTTCCGCCTACTGATCTCCAGCTGGCCATGGAAGAGCATGATGTTCACAACGTAGATGGCATTGGCCATTTGGTAAGCACCAGGAGCATGGACGGATGTAGGGACTTCTCCTCCGAGGTAGGCCACGCTGAGCAGGATGATTTCTTTGTAGTCTTCGCGTGGATGATTCGCACAATCAAGCAGACGTTTCAAGTGACCGGCCATCCCAAGGCTGAGGCTCATTGCAGGAGGATGTCGCAGCCCGGATGGACAGATTTTCGCGCTCCCAAGCAAGGGTCAGCTCCTTGGTGAGTTTGTTCTTTAGAGGAGGTCGGCGGCGTAGAGATTTAGCTAGTGTCGGAGCTTTGAAGTCGTCATCGGTGTTTACGTTAGTCGATGTGGATCAAGTAGAAGACTCCCACGTCACGATCAAGAGTGGATGCTGAAACAGCTGCGTTCTTCGTCATCTCCTCATCCTTTGTCTCTTACGTCGCCTCAGCTTCTCATCCACGCTAGCCATCGAACAGCTCTGCCGGTCCTCCCTCTGAGCCTCCAAGAACGCCTTGTCTTCCTCGGGAATCTTCGCTTCCATTGCCTTGGAATGCGCGATGTCGAACATGTCTTCGAGGCTGTATCTGAAGATGCATCTCTTCATTTCTTCCGTGACTTGGAATTGCCAAGGCGCCATACTCTTCGTACAGTTTGAGGATCTTCCTCACCCACGACACATCCGACGTCGGAATGTTCGCATGTCGCCACACTTCGAAGACCTCAGCGGTAGAAGCTGTTGCACCAATAAGATCCTCCTTCTGGATCTTGTGGTGGAACAAAAACGCCTTGAGAACCTCCCCCTTCCTCTCTGGGATCTTTTCTTCAGGGGTTTTTCCAGAGAGGCTCTGGCCTTCTCGTGGCAAGAGGGGTCAGCCCTGGGCCCCTTAGGGGTCCCATGGTGCTGCCAACAAGAGTTTTAACATGCCCCCCTTTCTTTCCTCCCCTATTACGTTCTTCCACTGCCCTTTATTTCCCCATCTTCCTTCACCTATCTAGTGGCCCTTATCGATACCCGACCTCTGCTCGTTTAATGGATTGATTCAGAATTGTTCTTTCATGAAGTGAAAAAGGCTGGGCATCTCCACCGCCTTCGTCTACCGAATGCCCAAGGAGAAACCCATCGTTGGCCCCTTTTCTCCGTGCGTAGGAGAACTCGGGCAGCCTCTTAGGTTTCTAAAGATGGTGTGGTGGATCCGTATCCATTCTCCAAGAGGGCATACCGGGCATAACTGATTGTAGAGTTGCAGTAGTGCCGGGCATTTGTAGGCCCCCATGGTGGGGAGTCCCGAAAGAGAATGCGTTTTTTTTTATTTTTGCAATGGCTAGCCATAAACCCCTTCTTGTAAGGGTTCTCGTGCCAAACGTTCCTTAGCTCCCCTTTTAGCCTTCCCTCGCTCGTTGGACCCCTATTCCAATGAAGTAGACCCAGATCTTGATTATCCTCGCTTTCTTGTCATGAGTTCATCATCTGACACCCCACTTGCAAAAGTCTGTCTTTGACGTCAATGAATCTTTTGAGTCCCGCTGTGGTGAACCCCACGGAATGTGGTCAAGATGTAGTGGTGATGTCGTAGTCGAGGTGTCATCCCACTCTCAACACAACCGTGTGCAAAATCTATCTTCGATAGCTGAAATTCCAGAAACTGTCTCGCCCCATCCGCGTCTGAATTTTGTCAAAGGTGTCGTCCGTTCAAACGAACTAAGGGACTACGAGCTCGCCCGCCTTCAGAGCAAGCTTAGTACCAAACTTATGTCACGTACACAGGGAAACTAAAACAGTAGGCTCCACTAAAGTCCCAACCGCCACACTGATTTTAACATTGGAACAAGAACTGCCGCAGTATATTAAGTCCCTACATCGATCTACCCAGACGCTGCTTCAATTGCAATCAATTTGGACATGTTGGCCGTGCCTGTCGGCACCCCCCGCTCCTTCGTGAATTGCAGCTCTGACTACCATGACCCCGAATCCACCAAAACACCTCGATGTACCAACTGCTTAGGTACCCACAGTGCGGCGTCAAAACTCTGCTCTATATTTTTATATGAAGAGGAGGTGCTCACTTTGCGCGACTCCCTACGTCTAGATATGACCTTTTACGTGACGCTGGACGAAACCGACCATCACGCTTCATCCTACACCTACTCGCAGCGGCAGAAACATTCAGAATATGCAGTCGAAGTATCGCTCTCATGCCCGATTCCGAAAGAACCCAACTTTGTGCAACAAGGTCGACCGAAATTGAGCTCGTGCGCTTCGCCAAAGAACCCTTCGTCAGGCTCGCCGAAATTCTTGGCGCCGTTACGTTTCATCAATTTACTCTTGACACCTACCGCTAAGATCTGGAAAAGAATTAATAAGATCAGGGGCTGTTATGCTGATCATCATACCCCCACACTCAACTTAGGCGGTTCCTTGGAGAATGACGGGCTGGCGGTCAGCAATGCTTTTGCTGACCATTTCCGCGTCGTCAGCAGTTATGATAAAGCTTTTCTGTTCTACAAATCAAAGGAAGAATCTCATTCTCTCAACCTCTCAACAAAATCTAACCTTCCATATAACGCTCAATTCAGCATCAGTGAGCTGCGTAGCGCTTTGTCCCTTTGCAGATATACTTCCCCTGGCCTTGACGAGATCCATTTCGATTTGATTCGGCACCTACATCCACACTACTCTTCTTACTTGATTTGTACAACCTTATATGGGTGAAGGGTTTTTACCCCTCATCATGGCGCATTGGGATCATCCTTCCCTTTGTCAAACCGGGCATGGACGGGTTGGACGCAGATCACTACCGCCCTATAGCTCTTACCAGCTGTTTGAGTAAGTTGCTGGAAAAAATGGTGCTGGAGCGCCTAAACTGGTTCCTAGAAACCAATCACCTTTTCTCTCCATTTTAATGTGTAGTAGGTCATAGTACCCTTGACCTACTAGTACGTTTCGAGAGATCAGTCCGGAAAGCTTTCTCATTAAAGCACCGAGTCCTGGCCATATTTTTCGATATTGAGAAAGCCTACGACACAACATGGAGATACGGCATATACGTCTGTGGGATGAGAAGCCTTTTACCGTCACTTATTCAAAGCTTTCTAGCATCTCGATCCTTCAAGGTGTGTTGGAGACGCATACTCTAACCTGCAACCCCAAAAGGAGGGAGTTCCTCAGGGCAGTGTTCTAAGTGTCTTATGTTTTATAATTGCCATCAATGATATTATTTCGTCTCCCAGAGGGTGTATCGGCAACTTGTTTGTCGATGATTTATCACTATACTGTTCCTCACCTCGCCTTCCATCAGCAGCGCGTCGGCTACAACTGGCGGTCGATGCTATCTCCAAACCGCTTTTCTACGAACAAAACCAAAGCAATGTATTTCCACCGGGGCAGAGGGGTTCTTTTTCCGCCATCTATCTCTCTACAATCAAGGAAACTTGACTTGAGAAGAGCAGACTGCAAGCCTTTGTGCTGGACTGACTGACGTGAGGCTAGAAGTGTGCGATGCTGTTGAAGAGTCGTGGAATAGTTTCAAAACCACATTCATGAGTCTTCAATCGCGTTTCATCCCTCTGAAATGCCCCCGTCGGTCTTCTGTTCAACCAAAGTGGTTTAATCGAGAATTCGGCCAACTGCTTAGGGAGAAGAGACTGTGTACCGGCAATCGAAGATCTCGGGTGACTTTGACGAATACCGGAGGCTAGCCAGGAGAGTGAAGTCCAGCATAAGGGCGGCTAAGCGGTCTGAGGAACTCCGAGTGGCGAGACTCTGTAAAGAGAATCCCAAGGAGTTCTTTGGATATGTAAACAGCCGTAAACCAATCCGTCGAACGATTGGCCCTTTGAGGAATAAGGAGGGGGCATTAAAGCATTCAGATGCAGAAAATCATAACCTCAACGACTACTTCTCTTCAGTGTTTACTGAAAAGTGTGGTCCCATCCCCCAGCCGACGGATTCCTACTCGGGGGGGGGGGGGGGGGGAAGCTGGAGGATATGGACTTCACAGGAGAAATAAAAAAGAAGATCACTGACCTAACGACGAATAAGTCACCTGGCCCGGATATGTTTCTACCTAAAGTGTTGAAAGAAGTGCGCGATCAAGTGTCACGACACCTGAGCGCAATCTTCAACATGTCAATCCGGATCGAATGCGTTCCTAGAGACTGGCGAGAAGCGGAGGTGACTCCTATCTTTAAGAAAGGAGACCGTAACCAACCGTCGAACTACCGACCTATCAGTCTGACTTCGATAGTCAGTAAACTCATGGAAAGCATCATGGTGGACAAAGTGACGTCGTATTTAGAGTCAAACCTGCTACTGAGGAGTTCCCAGCACGGCTTCCGAAGGCAACGGTCATGCCTGACGAACCTTGTGGAATTCTTCCACTTCGTTTTCAGTGAGCACGATCGGGACAAGGCGATGGATGTGGTCTACCTAGACTTTCAGAAAGCCTTTGATAAGGTACCACACCGCCACCTTCTCCGGAAAGTGCGAGCGCTGGGCTTAGACGGAAAGGTAGCCGGCTGGATCGAGAACTGGCTAAGTGGCAGACGGCAACGGGTGGTGGGGAATGGACAGTCTTCTGAGTGGGTGCCTCAAGGTTCTGTCCTGGGACCACTCTATTCATCATCTACGTCAACGACATGGACGGTGACACGGTTGCCAAGATTTCCAAATTTGCTGACGCTACCAAGCTTGGCATGAACGTTGCAAAGGATGGAAATACTGCCCGCCTGCAGGAAGATCTTGGGAAGATTGGGGAGTGGTCGGACACGTGGCAAATGCCTTTTAACGTGAACAAATGCAAAGTGATGCATATCGGCCACAGAAACCCCAAATCTCAGTATATCCTTAAGGGCACTACTATTGAATCCACCGACACCTCTGACTTTTTGTAACAATCACTAGTGACCTCAAGTTCTCGAAACAGTGCATTGAGGCGGAGAAAAAGGCATAAAGGATGCTAGGCTATATTAAGCGCCAGTTTGGTTATCGGAACCAGGAGATTGTACTGTGCCTGTACAACTCACTTGTCCGACCGCACCTGGAGTATGCCGTACAATTTTGGAGTCCTTCATTGCGAAAGGACATCGCGAGATTGGAACGCGTACAAGCCAGGTCAACCAAGCTGATTCCCTCTATCCGACATAAAAGTTATGAGGATAGACTAAAGGAATTAGATCTTTTCTCGCTGGAAACCCGTAGACTGCGTGGTCAGCTCATCGAAGTTTTCAAAATACTTTGAGGGTTCGACAATGTTGACTACCAGGATATGTTCACACTGAGTAAGAACAGAACGCGCAATCACGGCTTCAAACTTGAACTGAAGCGTTACAACCGCAATCTGTGTGGAAATTTTTTCACCTACAGTATCTGCGGTAAGTGGAACGCACTTCCAGTGGAAGTTGTCAACAGTGAATCTGTTGACCAGTTCAAGTCAAGACTAGACAGTCTTGAAAAGTGGCCGTTTAGGGACGCATAACAATTGAGCAGTAATGTGCCCGCTCGATTGCTAGTCCAAAGGTACCCTCTTTGAATGGACCTTAAGGTCTCCTAGTCAAGGCACGCCAAGAAGTCTACCTGTTGTTACAGGATAGACTTTTGTTGGATCACTAGCGACATTGGAAAAGAAAGGCCAGAGTGTGCTGATCATCACGGCATTTTCACTTCACTGCAGATATTTCTACCCCTCCTAAATGGAACTGTGTTTTTGCTGCTCTGTTCGCTCAGGGTGGTACCCTGTGGTTGGTTACACTTGGTACCTGGAACAACTGCACATCCTCCCAGCCTGAGGGCAAGTTAGGGAGGCCCTGTCACCTGGTTGACATGAACTCTGATGGGGCCTGGGAAAGTTGTTGGTGCGCTTCACTCTTACATTACTTTTGAGAATTTTTATATGTATATTTTCTTCCCCCCAATTTTTTTTTTCTGGTTTGTATCAGGAGGAGCTTTTCTCACTTGGAAAGAGTTCTCTTCACTAGACATGGTGCCTGGGTGGACTGCACAGCATCCCAGGATCACTTAGTGCCAGTGTATGATAATAATAGGGTCCTACTTCTTAGTGCACCCGACTATCTCTACTTCTTTTTATTACATACACGCCTATCCCCTTACAAATTTTCTCTTCTATCCACAGAGGTTTTGGCTGCTCAGCACACTTTCGGCGTCTTATGGGTCCTCGAAAGCTGAGAAGTATTAGACACGGGGTGTGCTAGTAGATAGACTATGTTCACCTTCTTCCAGTGCACATATAAGTGGGGGCAACGTCAGCACTGTTCTTATGGTCAAAGCTCAAAGATTAATTGGACTGAAATGGCAGGCTTAGTTGTCAAGGTTCATTTTAGTTCGACCGTGTGGGCCGAGTATATGTAAATGATCACATTCCGAAGTTTTATGATCCTATGGAGACTATCTAAATTTGGGTCATGGATCTACTTTCCATGCATTTTTTTTATACTGAGCACATAATATGGTTACAACAGAATGGAATAGTGGATGACTACAGGTGTATGGTGATCCACCTCCAAGCGTGACCTCATCCTTCCTAGGTTTTGGGGAGGATGAGGGAAAAGTAGAGTCCCATTTGACGTGTGGAGGGGCTTCCCTCTCATTTTTCATGATGTGGGAAAGGGGCTTCCACTTTTCTATCCTTGAAACTACCTCAGAAAAGTAGTGCTCTTTCAAAGGCCCTTCCAAACTTCTACTGGAGAGGTGGTTTACTCCTCCCCCACACCTATGGGTGAGGTGGCTTCCCTCTTACTCCTTCTTTGGAGTTGCCTATGGACGAGTCCACTTTGTACTAGTGGCGGTTCCCTCCCCATTTTCCTTTCCATGGGAACAGTCGCGGCGCAATGAGACATAACATTAAGTTCCCCTCGGCTGACTCCTATCTTGCCCGTATCCATACCATGTAATTGGTGTGAGGAAGAGCGAAACGCTGGTCTGGTCGCCCAGTCCGCGCGGACTCCTTGCATGCTAAAAACACGGCGTCACGGATATCACGAACCAGGGTATACGGAAATTCTTATGCCCCGAGAGCTCTCAGGGCGCCTTGAGTCGCTATAAATCACAATCCGGTCTCCGAACTAGGCACGTCGAGTTATCTCCCGTACCGAGCGGTGTATTTCAACCAGCTCGGCCTTGTAGACAGATGCACAGCCCCGCTGACTTCAAACAAACGGGATACGGTGTGAAAACCGACCCCCTCTTGTGACTTGGAGACATCGGTATACACTGGCACGGTTCCAGCATGACACGAAAAATGCTCCAAAAAGGCCGAAAGCAATACTCCCGGCGGTGTAGAAGCCTTGGGAACAGAGGCGTGGTGACGAATACTCAAAGCTGGTACCCTCCAGGGTGGTGTCCTGAGCAGAACCAGGGGCGCCACCGATCCAAGAGCTATACCGAAATATCGACTAGCGTGTCTCGGTGGCATAGGCACCGTCGAGATCGGATGTAGATGTAGTGAGAGCCGTTGGCGACTGAGGCAGGCGATGGGCTCGCGCGGCTAGGCAAGGCAAGGCACAAAACAAGTGGCATCTCCCCAACATCGACAAATAGGCTCTTAATGAGGGACGTGCGGAAGGCACCGGTCGCCAGGCGAATGACGGTTTGGTGGATTGAGTCCACCTTACGCAATACACGCTTTACTGCGGATCCATAAAACTCATCCGTAGCGGAGTTTCGAACGAAGAAATAGTCTGTAGCCCTATCAGCACCCCATGGGCTGAACATCACGCAGCGAAAAATATCCACGACGCGGGTACAAGAGACCCTAAGGCTACGAATATGAGGAGTCTGTCAAATACAAGTCCAAGGAAACGGTGAGTGTCCACCGGCTCTAGGCGAACCCCATTGCGGGTGTTGCTGGAACCGTGGATGGCGGCACAAGTACACAACCTTAGCCTTGGCTAAAGAAAATCGAATCCTGTGCGCTTCGGCATAGCGAGAGACGCGGTTCAATGCCTGTTGGAGTCGACGCTCCAAAGTTGGCATCTGGGCCGCGCCAAAAGAGATCGAAAGGTTATCCATGTAGAGCGTGTCCCGCAGGAAAGTATCCTCAGTGTCGCGCACTCTGCTCTGAAAATCAACGGTATCACCTCGGTACTGCCGGAAGATGTTCTCCCTACGCTCTCTGTGGACGATCTTTCGATCTCTTTTGGCGTGGCACAGCGGCCAACTCTGGACCGTCGACTCAAATAGGAATTGAACCGATTCTCGCTATGCCGGAGCGCACAGGCTTCGGTTTTCCTTGGCCAAGGCTAAGGTTGTGTACTTGTGCCGCCATCCACCCTGAGTCAGACTTGTTTCTAAATGGGGTTCGCCTGGTAGTGGTTGACTCGCCTGCTTTTCTTGTTCTTGTATTTGAACGACTCCTCACCTGGCAGGCTCATATTCGCAGTCTTAGGGTCTCCTGTACCAGCGCCTTGGATATTCTTCGTTCCGAGACATTCAGCCCTCCCTAGGCGCTGAACGTACCTTCCAGGGTGGGGCTTGCGTAAGGGGAGCGGCGATTTGCTTTCCTGTCTGCCGTGTTGACGGGACTCAGCGCCTCTTCTCTTTCTTTCAAACACCTGCGTATCTACCCTACTTCCTGATTTTCCCTACAACCTCTCCCATAACTCCTCTGGTCGGCCTCTAATTTCGCAGGGTAGACGCCGAACAGCTTCCTCTCACCCATCCATCTCGGATGTCGGGGGGGGGGGGATGACCCCCTGAGTTCCTGTTTGGGATGGTGGTTTTTTAACAACCTGCTTCAGCCCCACCCACACTTTCTTCACATACCCGCTTTCTCTCTCCTTTCAATCTCTATCGATTTTACGCCCAAACCAAGATGAAGCCGCCATGCCTAAGGGCTGCTTGGTCACTGGGCGGAAAATTCAAACTCTTTCCCTTTGTAGCAGCTCTGCGGCTACAAAAATATACATACGCACACACACATATATATATATATATATATATATATATATATATATATATATATATATATATATATATATATATATATATATATATATATATATATCTAAATAACTAAAATTTTATAATTTTTCTTAAATATTATATATTTGTAAAAAAAAAGTCTTCAAAAACAATTGGAAACATTTACACGCACAACTAACGCTTCCAAATATTCCGCATGCGAGACTAAAATTTTCATTTGTGCCACAGACAGCTCGCCACCGCAAAAGGGACAACCAGGGGCAACTCGGCCTCCACCCGAAACTAAATAGCCATGGGTGAGTCGCATGTGCCCAATTCGCAACCTTCAAAGGGCAACTTCCCAAGACCGGAGTTGTTTAGAGCTAGATGACCAGAAACGGACAGAGCGTTTAATAAGTTTCGGTTTAAGTTCAAGGGGAAAACCAGATGGCAGCTGCCCAATCCTAATGGATTCTTAAAGGCAGCACTGTTAAAACGGCGTCGCCCGAAAAAAGTCAGAAGAGGCGTGGGAGACGCTCAATAAAAATGGGGAAAAAAAGCAAAGGATTAGAAAAAAAACAGTACAACACACTTAAATTACGGCATACATCACTCATTATAAAAACAATGGCGGCTGGGGTGGGCACAATATAAAAGATAAACTATAAACCTAAACACAAAATGGAAAGAATTGTAAGGAGGGAGGACAACCGAAGGGAGTCCTCTGATAAAATAGAGCGAAGTCGACTCCAGAAAAGGTATGGAAGCACGAATTTCGAAGAGAAGCAAGGCGGGGACAAACTACTAAAATGTGAGCCATAGACAGCTCACCACCGCAAAAGGGGCAACTCGGCCTCCACCCGAAACTAAATAACCATGGGTGAGTCGCGTGTGCCCAATTCGCAACTTCCCAAGACCGGAGTCGCTGAGAGCTAGAGGAACAGGAACGGACAGAGCGTTTAATAAGCTTAGAAGAGGGGAACGAATCCCATTCTCTCTGCCACAAACAAAAGACACGTCCTGATTACGGCGTAGGAATCCTTAAAGGGCACAGGTGCTGCATCCGGCACCTCGAGGGTGGCTGAACGGGCCAGCTGATCAGCCGCCTCTTTGCCCGGTAGCCCAACAGAATGCCATCCTGTAACGGGAGGCATTTCTGACCAGCCAGGAGCGAATACGTAAAACCAAAGGGTGTGCGAAAGTAAAAGAACGAACTGCCTCTAACGCAGGCCGGGAATCGCTAAAAGCAATAAAATCTGAAGAAACTAGGGATAAAATCAAATTAAAAGCCAAAAGAATGGCTGTCAACTCTGCGGTAAAAACGGATGCTACAGGAGGGAGGGCGGACCGAAGAGACTCCGTAGAGGACACCGTGGCTGCCCCCAGCACCGAGGTCCGACTTCGAGCAGGCAATATAGATGAAATGCTGGTGCGCATGAGAACACGCATGTTTAAGAAACGGGCACTTTAATAGATGGGGGTCAGTAGACCCTTTCTCCAAATGTCAAAAAACAATACACCTCAGGAGGGCCAACACCCCGGGAAGCGAGATGGTCCCCAACCCGGAGCCCCAGAGGCCGGGGTAGAGATGGCCGCCGATCAAAAGATGCTGAAGGGGACGGGGCATAAGGGCACTCATGGACTGGGGATGAAGGGTATTGCTGAACACGAAACAGAAATCGTAGGCGCGCCTGCAGCCGGTGGTATCGCAAGGGAAGTACGCCACCCTCAATAAAGAGGCTAGGGATAGGCGAGGTGCGAAAGGCTCCATTACTAAGACGGGCCCCAAGCGAATGAACAGGGTCAAGTATCAAGGCTGAAGAATGCACCTGCTAACCGTAGTCCAGTCGGGATTGGACCAGTGCCGAATTAAGTGACCACAAGGTGAGCCTATCACCACCCCAAGTGGTGTGGGATAAAACCCTAAACAAATCCATAGCCTTCGAACAAGACACCCTCAAGCTACCCAATTGAGCTTGCTATCAAGCGTTAAACCCAAGAACTTAAAAACGGGGACATATTCAATCGCCGTGCCGTCCAAAAAGAGGAGGGGGGGATCAAGGAGACCACGACCCCGATAAAAATGCATGGCCTTCGTTTTGGTGACCGAAAAACGGAAACCCTTTGAGGCGGCACGACCCGACACTGCATCAATTGCCAGCTGTAATCGACGGGCAACAGAAGGCAAGCGGGGAGATGAACAAAACGACGCCAAGTCATCCACGAAGAGGGAAGCCAAAACCCCCTCCGGAAGAGTGAACACCAGACTATTCATGGCAACGGCGAAACATGTCACACTCAAAACACACCCTCCTTTTGAATCCGCAAGCCTGAGAAAGCATTCCCAATACGGACCTTAAAATTACGGGACGATAAAAATTCTTGAATAAAAACCGGTAAAAAGCCCCTCATACCCCAATCATATAACTGACGTAAAACACCATATCTCCAGGTGGTATCGTAGGCCTTCTGAATGTCGAAGAACACCGCTAACACCTGATGCCTGGACGCAAAGGCCCGTAAAACGGAGTCTTCCAAACGAATGAGGTGGTCAAGAGTACTACGACCGCAGTGAAATGGAGAGAGGAGCGAGTTGGACTCCAAAAACAAAGTGAGGCGAACTAGAACCATCTTCTCGAACAACTTACTGAGGCAGCTCGTAAGAGTAATCGGGCGATAGTGACGGGTCAAAACTGTCCCAACCGGGCTTGAGAAAGGGTAGAAAAAGCAGGTTGTAGAGGTCAATCAAAAATAACCCCCGAGGGGGGATGGAGACGACGGAGAAAGTCGTAGTGGATGCAATCATCACCGGGAGAGGTGGAGCCACAGTGAGACAAAGCACCCCGCAGCTCATATGATCAAGAAACCGTCGATGATAGATACCAGCGCTACTCACCGAAGCAAGATGGTCAGCCAGAGCTTCGCTGACCAACCGGCCATCGGACACAAGCGAGCCTCCGATGTCCAGAGTGGGGATGACATGACCAGCGTAGCGATCACGGATCTTATTGACCCGCTTCCAAACCCGAGTCAGTGGCGTGGACGAAGAAATGGAAGATATGTACCGGCGCCAAGACTCCCGACAGGCACGACGGAGGGTCCTTTGGCGGATGGCACGAGACCGGTTTCGATCGACCCTATTCGAGACGGTTGGGTTCCGCCTATAACGGGAATGGGACAACTGATAGGCAGAAATAGCCGACGCGTAACCTTTGACCACCAGGGGACGGTGGAGCGCCCCACAACAGGGCACCTCCGCGGAACGAAGCGCTCAGCAGCCTCTAAAATATGAGGCCGCTGAATCTACGGTATCGAAGGAAACTCGGGAGGCATCAATAAAGGAAGCCTCCCGGAACCCAACCCAATTTTCTCGCCGCAGATCCCAACGAGGGAGGGAGGGAAAGGCACGGGTCAGAAAGGGCGGCCGACAGGACTATCGGGAAGTGATCACCCCCGGAAAGGTCGTCCCGAATCGACAACCGAAAATCGAGGAAACATAAGCGACAGGTCTACAGCACTAAAAGAATCCGTTTGGACATGGTGAAAAGTAAAATCGGCGGAATTTAAAAGACAAAGAGAATCGGATAATAAGAGGGACTTAACCACTCCGCCCCGGAGATTACGGGCAGTATCACCCCAAGATGGGTGGCGAGCATTAAAATCACCAAGTAATAAAACGGGGTAGGTAACTGACTTGTGAGTTCTAAAAGGTCAGACCGACTCGAATTAAAATCCGGGGGGATGTACACAGAACAAACAGTTAAAAGCTTGGAAATAAAAACTCGCGCAACAACAGCCTGCAAAGTAGTACGGACGGGAAGTAGTGCAGAGAATAGCGAAGAGGAAATTAAAAGAGAAGCACTCCATGGGACACGCCCCCGGCCGGAGAGATGGAATTAAACACCCGGAAGGCTGGGAAGGGGCCAGTCCCAAGCTTATTTTCTTGCAAACAGACCACCAAGGACCGAACGCTAGAAAGCAAGAGCTGGAGTTCCTCCCACTTGGGGAGAACCCTTTGACAATTCCTGTGTAGGATGACAGACATTACTGTTGTCTCGACACCAATGTCGGGATTCTAGTGACGGAAACCGTCGAAGGTTCCCGACTACTAGAAGGCCCAGAAGGGGCAAGCGACAAATTGCGATGAGCCGGGGACGCACCCGGCACGAACTTGGCAGCGTGAACTGCGGGAGGCGATACCCGAGAGCTAGACCGAACCCCCAACGTGGAGGGCTCATGGCCCGTAGGGAAAGGGAGATCGAGCAGAGAGGGACGAGAACTCAGATGCGAAGAAGATGGAAAAGAAGGAGGAGGAACCTTCTCGTTTGCGCTGAGGCAAAGGAACGGAAGGAACAGCGGGAGCAGACACCTGGAGAAACTGCCAGATATCCTCCAGCGTCTCAGCTCGGTCGGTCTCGCGGTCCGCGACAGAGAGAGGAACATGAGCAGAGGCCAATGGCAAAGGAGAGGGCGCAACGGAGAAACCAAAGACAGGGGACAAGGAGAACATAGGGACCGCGAGAAGACAAAGGAGTGCGACGACCGGAACCCCGCCTCCCAGAGAACGTCGAAGAGACGACCAGAGGGGGCGACCTGCCTCCGCACCCTACGACGGGCCTCACAGAAGTCTAGCCTGAGGGAGTCCCGAAGAGCCAGGACCTCATTCTAAAAAAGGAATACGGGACAAGAAAGCGAAGCCGCGTTATGGCAACCTCCACAATTGGCGCAACATTCATGATTCCCACGAGAAGCCATGATACGCCAACGCACAGGCCACACAGCGACGAGGCTGCATACAATTACGGCTCATATGGCCGAATTGGTGGCAATTAAAACAACGTCTGGGGAGCTCGACATAATGGGACACAGGGACGCTCAAAGGTAACGATAAGCGTAGGTGTACGAACCTTAGCGGGACCAACAGACTTAGAAACTCTATAAACGTCCGTAACCCTCGGGGACGAAAGTTTATCCTTTAGTCTCTAAACATCATATTTGCAATAATATTTGGAGCGAATCACTTCCTTAACAAAATTAAGGCGAGGGTGAGGCACAACCGAAACCGACCTACGAGAGGGAGGACAAATCCCGCATGGCACCACACTACTCTCACTTAGATACTTCAACCACTAAATCGCCACGACCACGGGTCCACATACGGCGGGGCGCGTCAGTTCCGGAGACCCGGAACTGGAATTCAGCACCAGTAAACGAGGATAATCCAATCAGGATTTATCTCTTATGCGAAGGGATTTAACAAGCGCGGAAAAGAGGACTTATTGACAGGCGTAGTACGAGAACCAGACTTTTGGGAGAGATTTTTTTTTTTATTATTACCCATATAAAGTAGTATAAAAGGGGGTGCAAACTGGCGCAGCGCAGTCACTGTCCACCGTCGAGACACCTACTCGAAGCGCCGGCCCAACCAGGAGGGTAAGCCCGTCGATTTTTTTTTTAATTTTAAGAGCTCATTTGGCGACTACCTACTCGGGCATTAGTCGCCGTATTCAACATTGCCTAATATAAGACATCTTTAAAAAGGATGCTAAAAAAAAAACAGCAATAAAAATAAATCAAACAAAAAAGGAAATAAGCAGGCAGCAAGCTCCGGCGCAGGAACGTGCGACCTACTAAAATACCCCCCCCCAAAAAAAAACAACAACAACAACCCCAACTAGCTAAATAAAGGGGAGAAGGCCGGCCTCCCCCCAAAAGTCTATAAGTCCACCAGTCAATGTGCACGAATTTGTCTCGAGTACAAGGGACAGGCAGTAGCGACCCCGCCCATCCCGGTAATGGGACAGGTAACGTGCGCGGAGATTGCCCATACTGGGACATTTAACAAGAATGTGCTGAACAGTCTGAGCGACAAAGCAGTCTTCACAGTAGGGCACTGCGTCCCGCGAGTGTCCAGTTCGGTGACGACAGAAAGCAACCTGAAGCCTTCGCGGCATTGGAGCGTAGGTCCATGGGAACAGTCGCGGCGCAATGGCACGCAACTTTAAGTTGCCTTCGACCCTCTCCCATCTTCTTTGCCAAGCAGCCCGTATTCCTGCCATGTAGTCGGTGTGAAGAAGAGCGAAACGCTAGTCCATGAACCAAGCATGAGATAACCCCGACATCCGCCCGGCTTGTAAAAACCGTGACTACACGGATATCGCGAACAAGGGGATGCGGAGATTCCAATGCCCCGATAGCACTCGGGGCGCTTTGTGAGTCGCTATAGATCACAATCCGGTCTCCGAACCAGGAAAGGTCGCGTAATCTCCCGTATCGAGTGGTAAATTGCCACCAGCTCGGCCGTGAAGACAGACGCAGCGCCTGGTAGAGCCCCGCTGACTTCAAAAAGAGGGGATACGGCGTGGAAGCCGACCCCCTCTTGGGACTTGGAGCCATCCGTATACACTGGCACGGTTCCAGCGTGACACGAGGTGTGCTCCAAAAAGGTCGAACGCAATACTCCCGGCGCCGTACAAGCTTTGGGAGCAGAGGCGTGGCGAAAAATAGCCAAATGTGGTACCCTCCATGGTGGCGTCCTGGGCAGAACCAGGAGCGCCACCGGCCCGAGAGCTATATCTAGCATAGGCACCATCGAGATCAGCTGCGGATGCAGTGAGAGCTGTTGGGGACTGAGGGAGGCACCGGGCTCGCGCGTACAGGCGAGTGATGCACTGCACGCGGCGCAGAGCGAGTGGCATCGACCAACAGGCTCTCAATCGGGGAAGTGCGGAAGGCACCGGTCGCAAGGCGAAGGCCGGTGTGGTGGATCGAATCCACCTTCCGCAATAAACGCTCGGCTGCGGATGAATAAAACTCGCATCCGTAGTCGAGCTTCGAACGAATAAAGGCTCGATAAAAAAGTAGGGCAGTAGCCCTATCAGCGCCCCTAGCGCTGAATGTCACGGAGCGGACAATGTCCATGGCACGGGTACAAGAGACCCTAAGGCTGCAAATATGAGCATCCCATGTAAGGCGTCGGTCGAATACAAGACAAAGGAAACAGTGCGATTCCACTAAGCAAATCTGGGTCGGGGTGAAGCAGTGGATGGCGGCAGAAGTGCACCACCTTAATCTTGGCCAAAGAAAACCGAAACCTGTACGCTTCGGCATAGCGAGAGATGCGGTTCAATGCTTGTTGGAGTCGACGCTCCAGAGTTGGCATGTGGGCAGCGCCAAAAGAGATCGAAAGGTCGTCCACGTAAAGCGTAGCGAGAACATCTTCCGACATGATCGAGGTGATGCCGTTGATGCTCAGGGCAAAGAGTGTGACACTGAGGATACTTCCCTACGGGACATACTCTTCCTGCTCCTTTGGGCCGGAGAGAGCTCCCCCCACCCGTACGCGTAATCGACTATCTCGCAAAAATTCAGATATAAAGATTGGGAGGCGTCCCCTCGCCCCCCTCGTGTGGAGAGTCTCCGTGATACCGTATCGCCATGCGGTATCATATGCATTCTCCTGATCGAAAAACACCGTGGCGTAGTGCTGTCTACGAAGGAAAGCCTCGCAGACGGCATTTTCCAGTCGGAGCAGAACTTGCGGAAGCCGCACTGAGCAGAAGAAAGATGGCCTCCGCTGTCCAGGAAAAAGGCTAATCTAACGTTTACCAATTTCTCCATCAACTTGCACAACACGCAAGAGGTTAGAGAGATTGGGCGGAAACCGGTAGGAGTAGAGTAATCTCTCCCCGGTTTGCGAAAGGCGAGCACAGTAGCGATTCGCCAGGAATCCGCGAGAAGACGCTCCACCAAGATCCTGTTCAACAAATCTAACAGAAAGGCCATGCCTCGCTCACTCAGGTGTCGAAGCATTGCGTACAGGACATCGTCCGGACTATGGGCGGTTTCCGCGCACAAGGCGAGAGCGGAGCGAAACTCACTCACTGTAAACTTGTCGTTGAAGGGTTCGCCGCCTCTGGAGGTAAAGTCCAGCCGGCAGCCTTCCGAGACACCACGACGTGCATTGAATGCTGGCAGAGCAGCATCCCGGCTAGAGAATGCGGAAAAAGCGGTCGCTAAGGATTCTGCCACGGACGCGGGGTCTGAGATTGCAGGCCCATTCTCCTGGAGAACGGGAGAGGGGTCCTGCGAGAACTTGCATCGAATCCTTTTGACTCGCTCCAACACCTCTGCTAAAGTGGTCTTCCCGTTAAGTGAAGACACGTATGCCCGCCAAGAAGAGCGGCGGGCGTGCCTCGAAATATACAGGAACCTAGCCCTATCCCGACGAAATTCGGCGACAGTGAAATCGTTCGGCCGACGCTTATAGCGCATGTAGGCATAACGCTTCTGTTTGAGGGCCGTATCACACTCGGCCGACTGCCATGGGAGTGGTCGGCGTGCAAAACGGCCAGACGTCCTAGGAATAGTAGTCAGGCCCACGGCGATGAGGTTGCCGGAGAAGAACTCAACGGCCTCATCTACCGACCTAAACTCCTCGACTGAGATAGAGAATTCAGTCATTTCCTGAAATGCAGACCACCGCGGTGGGCTCTCAAGCAGCAGTTGCCCTGGAAATAATATTTGAATGGGAAAGTGATCACTACCATGGAGGTCATCGACCACCCCGCAATCAAAATCAGGCTGTGCACCCGAAGAGCACAAAGATAGATCAAGGCAAGAAAATGAAGCGGTTCTCGGACAGTGATGCGTAAACTCATCCACGTTTAGGACACCTATCTCAAGCTCTTTGATCAGATCGGAGGGGACTTGTCCCCTGGGATTTATTTAGTAATCTCCCCCAGAGAGGATGCCTGCCTTTCAGATCTCCAAGCAAGAGAAAGGGCATCGGCACGACACGGCGGAAGTCCCCCGCGTCGAAGTCAGCTGACGGTGGAATGTACGCAGAAATGATAGTATACCTCCTATCCAGGTGCAGCTGCACAGCCACTGCCTGAAAGGAGGTATCTAAAGAGAAAGGAAGAACGGAGACATCATGCCGGGTGTAAACCGGGCATCCCCCAGCCCGGCCATCCCGTGGTGGTGGGGTCGTAAGACCCTTATACCCAGGGAGGGATGGCAGGGGGCACGCGCCTAGCATGGTCTCCTGCAAAAAGATAGCTAACGAGGAACGGGACGATACGAGCCAACGCAGCTCCTCCCAGTTGGCCCGGAGTCCACGGCAATTCTATTGAAGGAATATGCCCTCCAGGCCTAGCTCGGAGGAGAGGCCGGGGCCCTCCTCGAACAGAAGACCCTCACGCGAATGGCCGTACGCTTCCCGGAGGCAGTACCCCGGGCGCTGTTGGCCGGACAAAGCGCTGTCACCTTCTAGGACTTATTGGGGAAGGTTGGGCTCGCTATACGAGTCTTTTCCTCCCCCCACCTCGAAACCTTAGGCGGGCGTTGCGGCTTCGGAGGCGGGGGGGCCTCTTTTTGAGGAACCACCGTCTCCGAGCCACTCGCTCCACCTCTAGGCGTGGGCGAAGGAGCCGAAGCTCCTTTGTTGCTGTCCGCTTTTCCGGGGACAGCTTTAGAAACCCCGGAAGATGGTCTGGCGACCAACTTCAGGGATATTGCCCCCTGTGAGTCTAACGACTCGTTGGAGGCGCGTGGCCGTTTCGCCTTACGGAAAACGGGCAAGCTGGGGAAGCCCTGGTTTTAGCCGGGGCTGAGTAGGAACCCTTTTTGCCGCCAGCTTTACCAGGGGAGCGCCCTGGTTGAGTATAGCCCGCAGAAGGGCTCTGAATGGGCGCGGAAACAACCGTGCCCGTTGCTCTGCATGGGCCAGGAGCAGAGGGTGCCTTTCTAACTATTGAGGCATATGACGCCCCAGGCAGAGCCGGGCGTGGCAGGACCAAGTCCTTAGCCTCGCGGAATGAGATTCGATCCTGGCCCGAACGGCCAGGATTTCTTTCTCGAGGAGATATGCACCACATTGCTTCGAAGAAGCGGGGTGCGACTCTCCGCAATTGACACAGTTGGCCACACATGATTTAGACTTATCGTGTGCGGCCTTGGAGCAATTCACACAGACTTCGGGTGACCCCGACTTTGCACGTCTACAAGATCGATTCCTATGGCCGAAGCGGTGACAGTAATAGCACCGCCGCGGCAGTGGCACGAATGCCTTCACGCGGTAGCGGTACCAACCATCACGCACCGACTCAGGGAGCTTGTCACAGTCGAACGTAACGAAGAGTGTAGGGGTGGGTCTCGAGGCCCCTCCCTATTTTCTCATCACACGTTTGACCTTGACCGCCCCATGGTCGGCCAGCTCTAAGGTGATTTCCTCAATGGAGTAGTCAACGAGTTTCCTCGCATAAACTACTCCTTTCACAAAGTTCATGGTAGAGTGCGGCGTCACACTCACCGGGGTGCCATGAAGTGTACGAAGAGTACTTATCTTGGCCGCCTCAGCGATATTCGCAAGAAGGCTCCCGTCCGAGAAACGGGACACCTTCGGCTCTCTACCAATTGCCCTAGCTAATCCTCTCCTCTGATGGATCATGTTACCCTTGGCCAACATGGTGTCATCAGTGGATCGAATAACGAGGAAGCGTTTGAAGCCAGCGGGCTCGAAAGGCCCCGATGCCATCGAGGCTCCGTCCTGTGGACTTTTGGTCTTAGTCAGGGGCTCCGCAACCGGGGGGGCAGAGTTTCCGGATGTGCCAATCTTAGATTGGTCACTTGCCAAAGTGGCAGCAAACCCATCCGTCCCCACAACCCCCGCGGATGGAGAGGAGCTCCGAGTCTTCTTAGGCTTTTTCTTTTTTGGAGAGGAGGGCGGGTTTTTTTTTATGGAGCCCATCTGGCAACTACCCACTTGGGCATAAGTCGCCGAAAAACACGACATCCTAGAACTAGGCTACTTTAAAGTAAAAATATGAAAACTTAACAATGATATAAATTGGAAAAACCTAACAATCGAAGCAATCTCCGGCAGCGGGGGGAGGTCCCTCTCACCCCCGTGCAGGAGAGTGCAACCTACAAACAAAACAATAACAAAAAAAGGAACCTTAAATAAAGGGGAGAAGCCCGGCCTCCCCCAAAAAGTCAATGTGCACGAATCTGTCCCGAGCACAAGGGACAGCGGGTAGCGACCCCGCCCATCCCGGTACTGGGACAGGTATCGTGCACGAAGATCACCCAGACTGGGACATTCGACAAGAATGTCCCGAACAGTCTGGGGGACGACGCAGTCGTTGCAATAGCGATGCGTCACACGAGTGTGTCCGATTCGGAGACGACAGAAAGCAACCTGAAGCCGCCGCGGCATTGGGGGATAGGTCCATGGGAACAGTCGCGGCGCAATGACACGCAACTTAAAGTTCCCTTCGACCGTCTCCCATCTTCTTTGCCAAGCAGTCCGAAGAGCTGCTCGTATTCCTGCCATGTAGTCGGTGTGAGGAAGAGCGAAACGCTGGTCCGGTCGCAGAATCCTCGCGGACTCTTTGGCGCGCTCATTCCCCGCAATTCCTACATGTCCAGGAACCCAGCAGAAGATAATCTCGACATCCGCCCGGCTCGCCAAAACCATGGCATCACGGATATCGCGAACCAGGGGATGCGGAGATTCCAATGCCCCGAGAGCACTCAGGGCGCTTTGTGAGTCAGTATAGATCACAATCCGGTCTCCAAACCGGGCACGTCGCGTAATCTCCCGTACCGAGTGGTGTATTGCCACCAGCTCGGCCGTGAAGACAGACGCAGCGCCTGGTAGAGCCCGCTGACTTCAAACAGAGGGGATACGGCGTGGAAGCCGACCCCCTCTTGGGACTTGGAGCCATCCGTATACACTGGCACGGTTCCAGCGTGACACGATGTGTGCTCCAAAAAGGTCGAACGCAATACTCCCGGCGTGGTACAAGCTTTGGAAGCAGAGGCGTGGCGAAAAATAGCCAAATGTGGTACCCTCCATGGTGGCGTCCTGGGCAGAACCAGGGGCGCCACCGGCCCGAGAGCTATATCTACCTCTCGAAGGAGTTTCCTGGCCCTAAACCCAGAGGGCTTAGGGTATGACTGGCGTCTCTCTGCGGCATAGGCACCATCGAGATCAGCTGCGGAAGCAGTGAGAGCTGTTGGTGACTGAGGGAGGCGCCGGGATCGCGCGTACAGGCGGGTGATGCACTGCACGCGGCGCAGAGCGAGTGGCATCTCCCTAGCATCGACCAACAGGCTCTCAATGGGGGAAGTGCGGAAGGCACCGGTCGCAAGGCGAAGGCCGGTGTGGTGGATCGAATCCACCTTCCGCAATAAAAGCTCGGCTGTGGATGCATAAAACTTGCATCCGTAGTCGAGTTTCGAGCGAACAAAGGATCGATAAAAAAGTAAGGCAGTAGCCCTATCAGCGCCCCAAGCGCTGAGAGGAGGGCGGGGAATGAACACGCTTCTCACCTCCGCCGGCAGAAGCCCCCATGCCAGATGGACCGGCCTCAGCCAGGTCCTTCTCCGAAATGGAGAAGCTCCTGGTGGTCGCAGGGGCACCAGTTGGAGGAGATCCCTCCCCTCCTTGTACTGCCTCAGAAACCATAGCCGTTTGAGGAGGACCTTGCATAGGGGCGGATTAGGGTTCGGTGTTTGGCGCCGAGCCCGGATTTCCCCCCATGGAAGGCCCTACCGTCTGCGTCTAGGTTTCAAGGACCATGTCTATCACAGGAGCTCTAGTTGGCCATCCCCTCCCAGGACATGTAAGGTCCCCTTGGCAGTGTCGCTAGTCTTGTGTGGGGAGGCACAGGCCTTGACCCCGGCAAGGTTTAAAATTCTTGCCAGCAGGTCTTTTGAGGGAAGCGACCGAAGGGGCCTGGCTTCCCTCTCTCCCCTAAGGGGGTTTGCCCTACCGAGCCGCTTACACGAGGGGCGGTCGGCAATGGGCTGCCTGCTGGCTTTCTTGGCAGTCCCCTTAGAAAGGAAAGGAGGGACTGCCGCAGGAAATAGGGAGGTGCCCGAAAGCACCTCCATGGAAGGGGGTGAGAGGGAGTCCCCTGCACCCGTAGGCGAAGGAGAGGAGTAAGCCTCCTCTCCGGTTAGAGAAATATGGAGGGTCCCCTGCGCAAGCACAGGGGGGGAGGGGGGGGGGACCTCCATTTTTCGGTGGAGCTGCTTGAGG
Organism: Ceratothoa steindachneri; assembly: GCA_963969495.1. Classification (NCBI taxonomy): domain Eukaryota; kingdom Metazoa; phylum Arthropoda; class Malacostraca; order Isopoda; family Cymothoidae; genus Ceratothoa; species Ceratothoa steindachneri. The sequence continues at coordinate 17,815,922 of OZ018324.1, read as the reverse complement.
GCGGCTCCGTTGATAATACAGGGGAAGTTGAGGGTTGTTTTTTTGGGGGGGATTGTGCATCATTGGGCATGGTGACCCTAAATTTTCTGCGAGACGCAATAGCTCATCACCTCTTACAGTTGCCCGCACTGCAAGAGGTGCGGGACCACCCCTCCCGCCTGGTGGCCTGGCAGTCCATCGGCATGGCGACTCCACCTTGAACACGGCGTAAAAAGATAGATTGTGAAGAGGAGAGGAAAAGGGGATGTGAGGAAGGTATGGGTGGGGATGAAGCAGGTTGTTAAAAAACCCCATCCCGAACCGGAGGTCAGGGGTTAGGGAACGTTGTCCCCCTCCCCCTCAGCCCCGATCCGGGACGGTTGGCTTGAGAAGAAGGTCAGCATCTACCCTGTGAAATTAGAGGCTGACCAGAGAAAGTTGTGAGAGAGGTTGTATGAAAAGCGACGAGGTAGGGGAGAAATACAGGCTATCTGAAGGAAGGAAGAGGCTAAGCTGGGAAAGGACGGAGCGCTGGATCCCGTCAGCACGGCGGCCAGGATGGCAAGTCACCGCACCCCTTACGGGGCAGGCAGGACCCAGCCATGAGGTCGCGCCCCCTGACGGACAGCTGATACACCGAGATCGACAAACAAACGTAGATGGAAGGACGATGCAGGGTGAAAGAGAACTCGTACAGAAGACGAAGTAGGGTTAGCAGAAGGAGAAAAAGAATGCCAAACTGGGGCCAGACGGAGCGCTGAGTCACGTCAGCACGGCGGCCAGGAGAGCAAATTGCCGTGCCCCTTACGAAATCTTTAAAAGGCAAAATTTATATCAGTCTAAAAGCTAAAAGAATGGACGAAAGTTCAGCGGTAAAAATAGAAGCCGCCAGCGGGAAAGACAAAGTTAAAAGCTCTCCTGAGTAAACAGCTGATTTGGAGCCATCTGGCTATATGGGGCACTGTTGTATATGTGAGGTCGCATGCTCGAAGAAAAGGCACTCATGGGGGCAAGGGTCCATGGAGGACTTGTCCAAGCTCCACATGCTTGTGCAAACCGTGCGAGATGGAACACGTCAACTAGGGGTCGGTGAAAGCCAATGACCCTTAGAGCAACCAGGTTGGAGAGATGATCTCCAATCCGAAGGTTCAAGGGGCGGGGTAAATATGGTAACCTATCGAATGCTGCCGTTGATTAGGTGCATAGAAGCATCTGTGGATCTCTGACGCAGGGGCTTGGTGTACAGATCTGGAGTCGACGATAGGGTAAGGGGAGCACACCACTCGCGCAGTAAAGGCTTTTGACGAGGGAAGTGAGGAAGGGTCCACTGGAAAGACGAACTCCGAGGTTGCGAATCGGATTTAGCATCTTCAGGCCAGAGAATGAAGCTGAAGAGTAAATTTGGTAGCCATGGTCCAATTTGGATTGGACTAGGGCAGTGTAGAGTGACCACAGTGTTTGACGATCAATGCACCACGTGTGGGATAACCTTTAAAATTTCCAGAGTCCGAAGGCAGCCCGTTCAAAGACGGCATAGGTGTAGTAACCAGGATAACTTGTGATCAAGGGTCACACCCAGGAGCTGAACCAGGGACGAACTTGATCTCTACATCTTGTAGGGAGATAAATGGCGGAACTAGAGCCGCTTGAGCCGAGTGGAAATACATTGCCTTCGTTTTGCTCGTGAAAAAGCGGAATTTCTTAAGTTGTGCACGTTTCGAAACTGCATCGACTGCCGGCAGAAGACGAGGCGAGGAACAATAGAGTGCAAATTCATCGACGAACAAGGTCGCCGATACACACTGGGAGAAGAAATATCATTGATTGTAATTACAAAACACTATAAGCGTTGCCCTGAGGATCTCCCTCCTCTTGGGGTTGCAGGTCACAGTAGGTGTTTCCAACACGCACCATAAAGGATCGAAATGCTAAGAAAGTTCCAAAAAAGACAGTAAAAGACCTCTCATATCCCAAATGTGTAGCTGCCTTAAGACGCCGTATCTCCATGTTGTATCGTAGGCTTTCTCAATGTCAAAAATGTGGCAAGGACTAGGTGCTTTATCGAGAAAGCTTTCCGGACCGATCCTTCGAAATGGACTAAGAGGTCGAAGGTACTATGACCCCTAGCGAAAACCCCACTAAAATGGAGACGTTCAAACGTTAAAATCGATGTGGCAGTTGGGACTCTAGTAGAGCCTACAGTTTTAGTCATCCTGCGTACATGTCTGACACGTTGGGTACTAAGCTTGCTCTGAAGGCGGGTGAGGTCGTAGTCCCTTAATTCGTTTGAACGGACGAAACCTTTAACAAAATTCAGACGTGCAAGGGGCGAAACGGTTAGTGGAACTTCGGCTATCGAAGACAGATTTCGCACAAGATTATGTTGAGAGTGAGATGACACCTCGAATACGATATCACTCCTACCTCTTGACCACATCAGGCGGGGTTCACCACAGCGGGACTCAAATGATTCATTAACGTCAAACACATCCACTTTTGCAAGTGGGGTGTCAGATGACGAACTCATGACCAGAAAGCGGGGATAGTCTAAATCTGCGTGCACACCGTTAGCATATGGATACAACGAGCGAGAGAAGGCTGAAAGGAAAACTGAAGAACGTTTGGCGCGAGAACCCTTATGAGAAGGGAAAGCTTTAGGTTTATGGCTAGCCATTGCAAATAGAAATAACTTCACATTCTTCTCCGGGACTCCCCACCAGGGAGGCCTACAAGGGCCCAGCGCTACTGGGTTACTCCTTGGGCATCGGCAGACGAAGGCAGTGGAGATGCCAACCTACTCCGACCTTCATAGAACAATTCAGAATCAGTTCGACAAGAAAAAAAACGAACAGAGGTCAGGTGACCACCAGGGCCACTAGATAGGAGAAAGAAGAGGGGGAAATAAAGGGCAATAAAAGAAAGTAATAGGTGAGGGGGGGGGGGGTCTGAGAAGAAAAGGGCATACCAAAGATTAGAGGGGGAAGGTATTGCTGAAAAGCTGAATCATTATAAGGTTAACTGGGAATGAACTATATAAGATAAATATCTTATATAGTTCATTCCTATTAACCTGGAAAAAAGTCTAAATGTGAGGTCAAAAAGTGGATGAGGTTTTTCACCAATTCTTCATAATTTCCTTCTCAAGATATCCCTTCGCCACTAACTTGAATGCTTCCCAAGCAGCTTTCTCCTGCCTATGAAGGGCTGATTCAAAGTCACCATCTTTAAGAAGTTCTTGAATCTGAGGACCAATGAAAACTCTCGCTTTTATCTTAGCGTCGGTCAGTGAGGGAAATTTTGATGTTAAATACTTGAATCCCTGACCAGATTTGTCCATAGCTTTTCATGAGCCCGTTTTATGTGTAGTGGTGGTAGCAAAGTTTTGTTTGGTTTAGTGAGAGGTGGATGTTGAGCATTTTTCATCCCAGGCACCAGTGATTGACGAGGTGGCCAGTCTCTCCTGATATAGTGAGAACCTTTTGCACGGCTGTCCCATTCACACAGAAAGCAGCAGTACTTGAGTGTATCTGCCCTGCAAGCCCATCACAAGAGCAACAACCTTAGGGGTCACGACAGAACTGCCATTGTTCATCGTATTTTATGCATTGCAACATATGCTTTATATTCACTATTGCCGTTGTGCAGCAAGACACCTATCAAACTCGTTTTTGATGATTCAATGAACAGCCTCCATTACGGAGAAATCGTTGAACTGCTGCTGACAGTCATGAAATTTTCACATCAGCTCCTAGGAGATTCCACTGTTGAAGACGAGAACCTAGCAGTTCTGCCTTATTCTTAGGTAGTTGATGATCCCTGACAAGGTCATTGAGTTTCCCTTGTGTTATGAGATGTGGACTAGAAGAGTGCTTCATCAAAATTTGGGTAACTATGTAATCCAGCACTGTCCTACTCACCACTTTCCTCATCTGATTAGAGGGATACCGAAGTTGGTGCATCAGGAACAGGTATACCTTCTCCATGTGGAACTGGGGGAATAGCTGATGGAATGTTTGGATATTCAATGGACTCCTTTTTCTTCTTTGACTAGCCCCTTTGTAGTGGAGGTACCATGCAGCAATAACAATTGCTGGCATGTTGTATTGGCTCCCGCCATGTCATTGGCACAGCAAAAAGGCATTCTTTTCCTCTTTCTGTTCAACCATTGGCAAAGGTTAGTAGCACAAGTGTTGCAGCATATGAGGAGCCCAGTTCTTATCCTGGTCACCAATCTTGAATCCAAAATATAGGTGATATGCCTTTCTAACCATAGCAGTTATATGGCGCTTTTGTGATGCAAAGGTCACCCTACCACAAATGTAGCATAAGTTGTCTGCCTTATTTCCACAAGTACGAGGCATCTAAAAGAAGAAAACAACAAACAATTAGAAGATAACAGAAAATTTATTCATAAATTTATCATCATAATACAGAGCATGACAGCTTAGCAGAATTATTGATATCATTCCGTAGGAAAATAAAATTAATATAAAGTTTAAAAAGTGTTTGACTAGGAAAATCAACTACCTTTCACCTTAAAATGCAAACTAGCACAGCACAACCACCACCTTCTATGACTACTGGAACAATACAGAAGGGCAGTGAGACTGTGAGTGTGGTAAGAAACATATTGCTGCAAGCTTGTTAGAATCTGTTGTGACACATAAGTGTATTTTGAAAAGTAGAGCTAACAAACAAGGAGGGCAACAAAGATAATACCTACCCTGAAGCACCTACCTTGAATATGTAGATAGGTTGAGGGTGATAAATATGTTTTGATTTGAAAGGTGTGTGAGAGGGGATATGATTAATCTTTTTAAAATTTGTTCTGGGCGAGAGAAGTTGGATTTCACCAATTTTTTTTTAGTTGGAAGGAAGTAATAGGACAAGGGGCACCAATTGAAAATTAAAAAACAGAGGTGTAGGCTGGATGTAATAAAGTATATTTTCACCAACAGAGTGGTAGTTTACTGACTATAGTTTACACCACACTCTAAATATAAATGCTTTCAAGCACAGGTTAGATGAGTATATGGGGAGGGTAAGTTATTATGGTTTTTAAGTTGTATTATGGGTAAATTACATATTGTAATATCAATTTGTGCATATATTATATTAATGATATGAATATTGTAGCTGCATGATATACTTTGTGACAAGCCATGATGGTGATGCCTTATTAAAAAGTTCAGACACAATCTTGTGGATGCATAATAGCTCTTTTGTTGGAAAGAATCCATAAATATATGTTTGAAAGTTTTTAGAGAAAGAACAAATCAATGATTGAATTCCTTGACCTCAAGTACCAAAAATATATAACAAGTCTATGGGTGGTATGGATAAAATTGCTTCTTTTTGATCATCATATAGAACACTAATAAAATCAATCTAGATTGAATAGTTAAAAACAAATCACAATGGTTTTAATAATACCTAGTAATTATCTATTCATTCATCATAAAATAAAGTATAATTCAAAATTCTAACATAGATTAACTTCTCAAAGTGACTAAATAGGGTCAAGAGTGAGAGTGAAAAGAAAGCATGTATCATATGAAGATCCTCCCCCTCCCCCTAAGTAGATTTGGGGGGAGGATCTTCATATGATCCATTTTTTATAAATATTCTGAACTTCACCACTAATAATAATATCTTTATTTTAGAAACGCAAAAATATACCAATTTTATTCAAAGAATTCATATAAAGTTTCACAAAACAAAATGGTGAAGTTCAGAAATAGATGAGTATCGAATGCTTTGGATTAAAAAAATAAAAAATAATAATGACCAGATTTGTGTTGATATATATATATATATATGAATGCAATGTCCCGCAGGAAAAAATGAAAGGATGTTTCCAAGTACTTCCAAATTTTATTAAGTTCCTTATCAAGGATAACTACAAGAAATAATATTATATTAGAGGTATATATATATGAAAGAAAAGTATAAAAGACTGCCTCAATAACAAGAAATCACCAATGAGGCAGTCTTTTATACTTTTCCTTTGTATATATACTTCTAATATAATATTATTTCTTGTAGTTATCCTTGATAAGGAACTTAATAAAGTTCGAAAGTACTTGGAAACACTATTTAAATTTTTCCTGCGGGACATTGCATTCATTTGCTACCCTCACGTGATACTTTGTGAGTTTTTCATATATATATATATATATATAGTCACATTTTGCCGATGCACTCAGTATCAAGAGCACCATGGACTGTGATACTTTCAAGACTGTTGTGCTGCCCTTGCTAACTGAAGATTCTCTGTCAGTTATTAATTTGCTTAAGCAACACAAAATGCTCAAAAGTGAAGTAAAATGTCCCTCTTGTGATAGTAAAATGAACTGAATGAAGTATGCCAAATCTAATGATGGCTATGTTTGGAAATGCCAGACCAAAGATTGTGCCAAGTATAAATCTACAATATCTATAAGGACTGGATCGTTTTTTCCAACTCTAGATTAACGCTTCAGACCTGGGTTCATGCAATCTATATGTGGAGTGAATGCATTGGTGAATCAAGGGCAAGCCGTCAAGTTGGTGTTTCTGAGAAGACCATGATGGACTGCTACAGTTTTTTTTGGGAAGTGTACAGTAGATATCTTCAGGCTAACTAACCCAGTGCAACTTGCTGGTCCAGGGACAGTTGTGCATATCGATGGATCGTGTTTTTCTCACAAACCAAAGCAACATCGGGGCAGAGGACCTCACACTCCTATGTGGGTGTTTGGAATGGTCGATACCAGCACCTAACCAGGAACAGGATACATGGAAATTGTGGACAAGAGGGATGCTACCACACTTCTCCCTATATTACAAGCAGTAGTGCAACGGGGATCGATAATCCACAGTGATGAGTGCAAGGCATACATTAATATACAAGGATTTGGCTTCACACACAGGACAGTGAACCATTCACTCAATTTTGTGGATCCGCAAACTGGTGTCCACACTCAGGCCGCCATAGAATTATACTGGAACAAACATACAGCACATATCAGCATGATGCGAGGATGCAGGCGAGACTTCTTGAATTCTTATCTTCAAGAATTTATGTTGGGTGACCGTTTCTTCAGGAATGCTTTTGATAACCTTGCAATATTTAGTGTAACAAAAAGAGTAATCTGAATAATGTTTTATTATTTATTCCTTATTTAGTTTATTTATATTAAAATGTTGGGGGGGGGGGATCTTCATATGAGCGCGACTCGGAGGGGGGGGGGGGGAGATCTTCAGTTGGGTACGTTAGGGGGAAGGGGAGATCTTCATATGATCCGAAAGCATAAACACAGTTAAACAGATCTCCAATTGTCTGTTTGATTGGAAATCATCAAAATGAAAAGAATGACAAAGAATATAAAAACTGTAGTTCCACCAGCCCCAAAAGGGACATATATGGTAAACCCTAATTTTTCCTAACCTACATTTCTGAGGCAGACCAACTAGGGCATACTTCTTCTAATACTTCAACTTTTCCAACCAAAGCAGAAATCTTGCGTGTTCTCTTTGCAGAGGTACGCGACTGAAGTTCCACACTGCACCAGTTTTTTTAACTTTCCTACAATTCTCTCTATACTTGACAAATGTATTGCTACTCGTAGCTTTCCACTTGCTGTAGGCCAGTTTTCTACTACGAATTGCCGAGGCGATATCGTGATTGAACCACTTGGTTGGGTGCGCTGTTCGGTTATCTTTTTTTCTGGAACGAACTAAACATGCTGTGCCTTGAACTCCAAACAGGCCAACTACAGGTTTCAGCCGATCTATCGCGCTCCGAAGGCCGTCGAAGTTAGCTCGTCGGTAATCTGGTTTGTAAGTAGCGATGCAACCGCGCATATTGCAGAGCATGAACGAAAAACGCGATTGCTACCACCCAAACACTCGCCCACGCTCAGTCCGGAGACCATGTCGTCCTTGGTGATGAACACCAAATTGAGAAGGTTCTCACCGCTCGTTTGCTGCTCGACCCACTGTGTCAAATAGTTATTGTAAACGAGTCGCTTTCGTTCCCCTTATCCCAATCTAACTCCAGTCAAAGTCACATATCAAACTCGAGCGAATGTTCACAACTCGGCACGCTTAACATACATGTTTGAACCTGACTCAGAGTTTGCGGCCTGTATAAGACCACCAACCGATGAGGATCTACCTAAAGAGTGTAAAGATTCATGTCTACCCCTAGAATCTCGTGATCACTTATAACATTGCAGTCGAACGCGTTAAGGAAATTTCAGACGCATATCATTACTCAGCCGCCTTCTCGATATTGTTAGATCCGGATGGAACATCGCATAGCCGGGGATCACAAACCACCATCGAAGTTTCGAGTGTTTGCATGAAGCCAAGCTTCCACGATGGTCACAATATACTCTTCCAGTTAACCAGTAGACCACGGCAATTCCAATGGATTACTGTGGGAGATGTAAAAGAAAAGTAGAAGTGAAAGTGAGGGTTAATGTTTGGACAGGAGGGCAGGATAGGCTGCCCGGTAGGAAGACTAGAGGATCCTAAGTTTCTAGCTAGCCTGGGTCACGGAGAGAGGGGCAGGCGGGGCGTGAGAGAAAGGAAGCCGGAGCGGTTTCAGGCGATGGAGGATGGGGAAGATTTGTTAGGGAAGCCATGAAGGAAGAGTCTGAAAGAAGGGGGGTAGAGGAACGGGTTTGGGGGGGTAGGCCTGAAGAGTTTGGTTTTGGTAGGGGACTAGGGGCGGCATGGGTTGGAGGGAGGATAAAGGCCTGGGGTAGTCTAGTGGCTTTGGGAAGGGAAGGGAGCGGTGAAGCGCCGAAGAGGTTCCCCATTGTTTCTTCAACTGAGAGGAATGAGGTTTGGCGGAGAGAACTGTGTGGTGATGCACCTCCGACACGGTTATGTACTCAATGGCCGTCGGAGGTGGCTGTGAAGTTAGGAAAACCTTCGAGAGGAGGGACACGCAAGATTTATTTTGGGTGTGACCCATAGCAGGAGGGGTAATTTGATAAGCTTGTATACATATCGGAAGGAGAAGAGCAGTGCGTCCGCCGGAGATGGTGTTTATGATTACGATAGGGGATGCGGCAGGGTTCGAGCGAACCGTAGCGAAGCTGTGCGGGTTTCGGTACTAAGGTTATCCTTAAGTACTGAAAAGAAGTTAGTGAGGGGCAGTAGAGATTGACGGGCAAGCAGTGCTTGTGGCGCGAGATGGGCTGTGTGTGGGTGGGTGGGGGGGGGGGACATGTGGGAGCAGAAATTTAACTCAGCACAAATACTATATTTCTCTCACGCTTGGAGACTACTAAATCTTGAGGGAGGGAAATTTGATTAAATCAAAACAGACTAAAAAATAGATGAACCAAAATAGAATCAAACCAGTAAGGCCGAGCGAAGGTTTTAAACCCAGATAAAACTAATTTGTATGAGACAATGGAAAATAATGAATTGGGCACCGTAGAGAGAAGAAATGAGAAAACTTGAATGAAACCACTAAAATTGGAAAGAAAATGTGTAAAAATAACACATGCGCAAATAGAGAGCATACTAGCAGTTAGGAAAAAATTCCATGTCACTAAGTAGAAGAAAATACAAATAAATGAATATAGTCTAAAAGAAAAGTTGGTCCTCTTGAAAAATTAACAAAGAAACCTTAGTAAATATTTAAATGTGCAAAGACAACTAAAAGAGCATAATCGGTTCTCTCATTATCTTCATGAAATAGGAAAATAAAAAGAGGAATAGAAGGAGGCCAGAAGCAACTACACCAACCGTGGTTCGGATCCCACATTAATAAGGTCCCTGGCTAAGATAATGGAACAGGATAGTAATAAAGACCATGAATCTCTTTCTCTTCTACACGAACATGAGGTAAACCATTGTCGGTCAACTAGATCTCTCTCCTACTTGCTTCTTCTCTTTTAATTTCTCCCCCTCCCTGGCCACATCCGGAGGTGGGAGATAACCGAGATGCTTTCTCTCTTTATTTCAAATCCCGTTACGTCGGTACACTATGAGCGAAAGAAAGAAGCCGAAAACCTTGAAAGTGTGTGCAGCTCTAAGCGATCAAGAGTAGTTACCCAAAACAAGTGACCCCCTTTTCCTCTACCATTGACTTTAAAATACCACTTTATTTATAACTAAAAGAAACATAACACGCTCACTAGTGCCCAGAACTACTTAAAGTAGGGTAGAGTGAAGCCAGTCACACTCACTCACTCCATTCATACCGCCATCGCCAGAACAAAAAAAAAATACCCCTTAACCACCCAATTATTAGCGAACTATCACCCTACGCCACCGAACCAAAATACACAAACACTTCACTCAGATAGTACATCAAACTAGCAGCAAAATGCCTTACTACCTAACACCTCCCTCAATATTGATTTTGAATCACCAAAAATGAAGAAAAGAAATCCCTCTCCACAAAGCCTCTACTGCAACTTCCCGAAAAAGATTACCCATTTGATGGTATTCTGCCATTCTCTTGACCATCTCAGAATCTCTTTCAATATAGCCTCACTGGGAGAACTCTGGGAAAGATCACACGTCGTGGCATCATTTCTAAGTGCTGAGAGGTGTGAATGAAGAGAACCCAACAGCAAAGTAAAGTAAAAAAGAAGTGATTTAGTGATAAGCTCTTGGCGAGTAAGGAATACTCAGAATCGCAAAATCGTAATTTTTTTGGCGTAAGAAGCATGTAAAATAATAAAATGAGAATTAGAAGATAGGAATTAAAATTTGTATAAGATATAAAACTTCCATTGTTACCATTGTTACAAGAGGCGCCCAGAAGTGTTATTTATCTATCTATATCTATAAATCAAGCAGATATTTGCTCTTTGCTTTCCGAGATTAGCGGTGAACCGTTTTAGACCATGGAGCTGGGATTTGGGGAATGGAAAGATTTCGAATGAAGAGACCAGATGTGAACAACTGGTAAACAGGTTGGTGGTGGGCATCTTTGACAGGACTACAGGAACTAAAGACACGCAAAGAAGCATAAAATATGTCTCGAGAAAAGCAAACTAGGAATATATTATTTTTAATTCAAATATTGCTACTACTATCTGGACTCCTGGTTATTCTACTTTTTATAATCTTTTACAAACCAAATATACTGCATTCGATAAGAATAATTCCACTTTGTACCCAAAGGGTAAAATATCACACAATTTTAAAGCACCATTTTAAAAAAGCTGCGAAGATACAGGACATAATTCTCCGTTGGCCATGGCAATTTCTTCGCTCTACTGCTCCCCTTAGTCTCTTCTCATCGAGGGGTTTTCAATCAACTCAGGCCCCAATGAGGACAATGTAAATCCTGTTTTATGTAAAAAAAAAAAAGGGCTGGTCCTGAGAGGTTCCGCTACTTACGCTAGATCCTACCTTAAAAAAAGATCGCGTTTTATGGATGACAAACCAACTCTTTTTGATAGATTCCTATTTCTTGATTCATAGGAAACTGAATTTCTTAAATAGTCCAGTTCATAGGATAGCACCTATCGATTACAAAACATGAAAGTACAACCAAATTATTTAATTCTTTGATAATCCGAGGCCTTTTAAAAGCGCTTGCGTCAAATCAATCTTTTGACTTTCGAGAAAGGTAGAAGCAGATTTCCGATCTGCTTCTTTCTCATCTATAACAGAGTTCTCTTCCGCTTCGTGAGCAATCTCAACACACCCGGATCCTAAGGAGCTGGTGGAGTCGTTTTCAGACTCTGATTTCGGTTTCTGGCGACCCTTCGATGTCCAAATAGTTTTGCTTTTGGGCGAAATTCTGAAAAGGGAAACAAAATTTAGAGAAGAAAGAGGAATTATACTAAACTAGCCACTGGGGAGGGCGAGCCAGTCCAACTCAGCGGCCCCAGGCCCGCATAAATAGGGAGGGTTGGAGTTTGGACGGGCATCTATCCGTAGTCTCTGCCAAAACCTTAATGAATGAGTCTTTTACCGAATAAGAGTAACGCTAGGACGTCGCCCGTAAGCGACCCACATACACATCGCCCTAACTCTGCGGACCAGAAAGAGCTACCGCATCAAGAGCGGGTGCGACCAAAGAAGAAAGCTCAAACAATTGATTTGCGGATTGGAGAAGGGTCTCAGGAGTAATTTGTGACTAAAAGGCAAAGTCCATAAGGCAGCAATGACTTATGCACTGGAAACAGCGCCACTGAAAAAAATGGAAGACAGAAGGCTCGATAGGTGGAGATGAAGATGTTGAGGTGGATGTCAGGAGTGACCCTGAGAGACAAAGTTCGAAACGAACACATTCGAAGATCGGAGAAAATAACCAAACTATCAAGTAAAGTATAAGAAGCAAGATTGAGATGGGCTTCTGGGCACATTGCAAGATGAGAAGATGAAGAGCGGCGTGTAGAAAGAGAAGTAATGAAAAGAGAAACAAAATCAGGAAGAGCTGAAGAAGAGGAAGACCAAAGATGAGATAGAGACACTATTCTGAGTAACATGAGAAAGAAAGGACTAAATAGAAGAGCACTAAACAAAAATCTTTGGAAACGACTCATCAAGAACGGCGACTCCGTGTAAGGAAAAACCAAGAAGAAGAAGAAAGAGGAAGTATACTCTCTCATCGTCCCCTTTGTTGTGAAATGAGTGTGCGTTGCTATGGGTTCCCATAGATGGATGTGCGAACCAAAATATCAATAGGTCACCTTAAGGCAGGTCATCGGACCTGGCCAGTTCTCGAACCCGATCCCAGGTCATTAATGCATTTATAGGGTTATTATATAAGATGGAGGTTTCCTCAGGCGACCGTTTCTGCTCACTTCACGCAGGGGTATTGTCATTCGGGTGACTTCTACAACGTGTTGCTAACAACATGATGTTACCGTTATTCCCCACCACCGAAAAGAAAACTTGCAAACCTCATACATATAAAGCACTTTCATAAGCCACACGTAACTGTATTTAATGCTATACATTTATAAAAAAAAAACAAACTCACCCGATAACATTCGTCTCGCCACAAACGCTAGAGTTGAAAGATGGGCAAGACGAAACGCTCTCTTTTTCTGTGCTGACACCCGTCGAACTACTTCCCTTGGCATCAAATGGGTTGAATGATGCCGCTCTTCTCTCGCGGTCTTTGGCAAAGCTTCTGGTCTTGATAGTGAAAGGTTTGTACGATGAAACTCCACGCTCAAGTGCACCGATAACGAGAGAATCTAAAAAGCTGAGTGTCAGATCCGGCTTGTAATCCACCTTTTGAATTCGATAACTTTTCTCAAGTACTTTTCTCGTCACGTGGTGGTCGTTCAGTAATAGCAGCTTTTCTTTCGACTTCATATATGGATACAATTCCTTACTGTTTAAATAATTTTTCAAGGCCCACACAACTTTGTCTTTACATTCTGGAATAAATAGTCCACAATTCAAAAGGCAAGTAAAAATATCGTCGCTATTTTCGAACTTATCCACTGCTTTAATTCTCCCAATAAAGAATTCAACAATTTCTATTTTGGTTTCCAAATTGGCAGCGAATAAAAGATTCAAAACATAGGCAACGGTGTTAAGTTTACCCGTTGATATAACTTCTCCCTTTAATAGGAGATTTAACAGTTTGTTACAGGCAGATGAAACTGCAATCGTATTTCCTTCTGCCTGACTTTTATCCATACCTGAAAAGAAATAGAGAGTAATCAATTAATTTTTTTTTCATAGCGCCTATCTAACAACTGACTCCCCCCCTAAAATGGAGTCTCTCAGTGGCATTGGCACCGTCGAGATCTATCGCAGATGCACCGAGAACCGTTGGCGACTGAGGGAGGCGCCAGGCTTGCGCGTATTAGCGCAAAATGCACTGTGTACAGCAGAGCAGAGCGACCTCTACTCTAACCGGGTCCGTCAAGACAGTCTCTCAGAAAGCGCGGCCCCACTTAAATGTAATAACGTTGGTGGGGCCTATAACACAGGCTGTAGGATCAAAGGCTTTCTTAATCTACCAAGAGCGGTCGGAACGAGCAGACTCCATCTGCTCCCCAGAAGCTATAAACAATAACCTCGACAAGATGGCTCTCAATGGGGGACATGAGCAAAGAACCGATCGCCAGGCGAATAACGGTGTGGTGGATCGAATACACTTCCGCAAAACACGCTCGGATTCGTAGTCAAGCTTCGAACGAACAAAGGTAAGGTAAGGTAAAAAAGTAAGGCAGCAGCCCTATTAGCACCCTAAATGCTGAACTTCACAAAACGAAGAATGTACAAGAGACCTCTAAAACAGCGAATATGAGCCTCCTAGGTAAGGTGTTGTTCACATACAAGACCAAGGAAACGGTGCGAATCCGAGACTTCCAGGCGAACGACGTTTAGAAACAAGTCCGAGTCGGGATGGAGTCGTGAATTGCGACAGAAGTACACCACCTTAGTCTCGGCAAAGGAAAACCGAAACCTGTGCGCTTCGGCATAGCGAGACGCGGTCCAATGCCTGTTGGAATCTGCGCCGCACCAAAAGAGATCAAAAGGTCGGCCACGTAAAGCACCAGGAAGAACGGCGGGCGTGCTTCGAAATATACCAGAACCTAGAACTAGCGCGACGAAATTTACCGACACTAAAGTCGTTCGGGCGGCGCTTATAGCCCATGTAAGCATATCGCTTCTGTCGAGGGCCGCCTTACACTCGATCGACCACCAAGAAAGCGGAAGACATGCAAAACGATCAAATGTTCTAGCATTATTAATTATGCCCACGGCGATTAAGTTGCCGGAGAAGATCTCAACGGCATAGTCCACCGACCTAAACTCCTCGAATGGATCAGAGAAATCAGTCATTTCCTGAAATGGGGACCACTGCGCCCGTTCCAAGCACCACCAGGGCAGTTTTCCAGGCGGCAACGACTCAGAAAATGATAGTTGAATGGGAAAGTGGTTACAACCATGAAGGTAATCGACTACCTCCAATCCAAAAAAGGTTGTGCATCAGGAGAGGATTGTGACAAATGGAGGCAATTTTTTGCCCATCTAGCGACTGTTTTGAAGGGTCCTAATTAGCTGTAAATAAAATTTTGGCCAGTGCTAGGTTACTTGAAAATTTCCACAACATGCGACAAATGCCAAAGAGAGTCAAGCAAATACTGGTGTGGTGGATCAAGTCCGCCTTCCGCAATACAAACTCGCATCCGCAGTCAAATTTCGAACGAACAAAGTATCGGTAGAAAAGTAAGTCAGTAGCCCTATCAGCACTCAGTGCTGAATGTCACGGAAGGAAGAATGTCCATGGCTCTCGTAAGAGAGACCCTAAGGCTGCGAATATGCGACTCCCAGGTGAGGCGTCTGTTGAAAACAAGACTAAAGAAAATGCGAATTCAACATTTCCAGGCGAACCCGCCTATGAACAAGTCCGGGTCGGGGTGGCGCCGTGGATGGTAGCACAAGTGCACCACCTTGTTCTTGGAAAAGGGAAAACAAAAACCTGTGGGCTTCGGCCTAGCGAGAGATGCGTTTCAATTCCTGTTGGAGTCGACTGTTTAGAGTTTTCATCTGGGCTGCGCCAAAAAAGATCGAAAGGTCATCCACTTAGAGCGTAGTACAAGCATCTTGCGGCAGCACAGAGGTGAAACCGTTGATGCTCAGGGCAAATGTTACACTTAGGACACTTCTCTGCTACATTGGGCCGGAAATGGAACATCGCTCCCATACAGATTCGACCATCTCGCAAAATCTATCGAATAAAGATAGTTAGGCATCCCCTTGCCCACATTGTGTGAAGACTCTCCATGATACATTTCGTCCTGCGGTATCATTGGAGTGAGTGGAACTTACGGAAGCCGCACTGCACAGAAGACAAGTTGCCTCCGCTGTCCAGGAAAAAGCATACTATAACATTTACAAATTTCTCCATCAACTTGGTCACGTAGGAGTTAGAGAGATTGGGCGGAAACGGGCCGGGGTGGTGATCTCTCCCTGGTTTACGAAAAGAGAACACAGGAGCCATTGGGCAGGAGTCTGGGAGGATACCTTCTGTACAGATCCTGTTGAACAAATCTAACAAAAAGGCACAGTCTCGTTCACCTAGGTGCCGAAGCATGGTATACATGACATCGGCCGGACCAGGGACGGTGACTGCGCAAGAAGCGAGAGCGGAACGCAATTCACTCAATGTAAACTATTAACTATTCCTTGAAGGGTTTTCCGCCTCTGGCAGTAAAGTTCAGTCGGCGGCTTTCCGCGACATCACGACGTGCATTGAAATGCTGGTTTTGCAGCATCACTACTAGAAAATGCGGAGAAAGCGGTCGCGAAGAACTCGTGTCACGGACGCTGTGTCCGAGAGTGTGGTAACATTCACGTGGAGAACAGGAGGGGGGTACTCCAAGCACTTGCCCGAATCCTTTTGAATCGCTTCCACAGCTCTACTAGAGGGGTCTTCCCATTAATTCAAGACACGTATGCCCACCAGGAAGAGGGAAGGGGATCCTTCGAAACATACTGGAACCTAGCCCCATTTGGATTATTTGGAGCCAGGTATACACCACTAAAATCTAAAAGGATTATGGAACGGAAAGGCATAAAGGGTACGTCGCCTTAAAGTACAAAAAATAGTAAGGTTAAAATAAAAGCGGACGGCAGACAGGGCTGGCAGTCGACCAAAAGATGACGTTCTGATATGCGAGACGAACAGAGGGGGCATACGAGGGTGATGTGGGGCCCATCGCTACTCACTAAATGCCCATGTGTAAAGCGTGTGTGTCAAATTCGCTGGCGAGAAAGGGACACCTCAGAGCTACGACGAGGTTTATAACTGCTAGCTCACAGTAAAACCGAGAGCTTAACGGAATAAAAGGATAAAAGTCACGATAAGTCAAACTGGAACAAGTCGGTGTCCGGGTGGCCGCAATTCACGCTGCCTCATTGGCCCGTTCGTAACCCTAGACTCTGATATAACTAGGAACCCAGCAAAACTCTACTTTATATCTGGAAGAGTTCTAGAGCAACCAGGAATGAATTTGAGACAAGGGGATGGTCAGAAGTTAAAAAGCGTATAATCGAATCAATAAAAACTGTAAAGGCAGTAAAATGTAAGGTGGATAAAAGGCGCAAAGCAAATCAAACTGCATAAAGCTCGGCGGTAAGAGTTGAAGCTACCCGCGGTAACGACGAGGAAACTATAGACCACGATGAGAGTATCGCAGCCCCGACACCATCGTCCGTTTTTAAACCGTCTGTGAAGGGATGACATGATGGAGTGCGAGATGTTGCATGTTCAGGGGGGGGGGGGGGGGGGGGAAGGCAAAGTGCCGTGCTCCTTACGGGGGGTAAGCAGTTAGTGTTCTTCAAACATGGAATGGGGAAGCGTAAGAGGAAACGGTCAAGAAAGGATGAATGGATGAAACAGTTTGGTAAGAGTGAGATGGAAGAGTTTTCAGGATTTTTTCAAGATCGAGATGGAGTATATGATAGAACATATAGTATTTGTAAGTTTCCTTTGAATGAGTGAGTCTATGTTGGCGAATAGAAATGGGATAACAGTGTAATTGGAGCAATTGTCGATGAATGCTATGGAAAAATAGTAAGGATTTATGGATAAAGTAGAGAAGCTGGTTGAAGATTTGAATGAGATTGATAAGAGAGTGCCAGATGTGTGTGTGTGTGTGGATGAAGTGCATGGAGAAGGGGGGCATGGACAGACATGACAAAAGAGACGGTTGTCAGCCCTGTGACTAGGAGAGTCAAAGTGAAAGAGTATGACTGGGCGAGGCTGAAAGCGTTGTGAATGATTTTTTTTTTAATTATAGAGCCCATCTGGCAACTGCCCACTTGGGCATGCGTTGTGAATGAGTGAAGTATGTTTGTGAAGATAGGGATTGAGACATGGTGAAGCGAGGTGAATTTAGGTGGGAGGGATGTAGTTGTTTAGGTAGTTCGCTTCCCCTCAACTCCCCAAATGTCTAATCCCTTTCTTCTTTTCCAGGGTGTATGGAGCATGGAAGAGGAGGAGAGAGGGCGATCCAGGGGTGGGTGGGGGTGGACTCAATAGACTTCTATCGAGTCCCCCCTTCATCTGTCTCCCCACACAGGCAAAATATGAAATATTAAAGTTAATTTTGTTGAGGTGAAAGAGACTTTTGACAGTGGTTAGACTTAAGTGAGGAAGTTATCTGAATAAGTGAAAAGAGCCAGGTATGAGTCGGTGTGTGAGGGGTAATAATGTTTGAGTGTGGCAGTGAATCTGTGATTGAAAATGCCTTCTTTTCAGCTCCTTGGTACCAGTTATTCTAGCTCCACATCTGACCTTGAGAGGCAGCGGTAGTCAGCCTTGATTCACATTCCCAGTGACTATGAAAGGAGTGTCCCAAAGCGTGAGTCATTGAGAGCATCTTCCAGTCTCCAACACAGTAATTGGAACTAGCGCCTCCCAGACTCCAACAAAGTGGCTGGAACTTACATGCCCCAATCCCTAAGATGGAACGCCATTAAGGAATTCCTATAAGAAAGCAAGGCTGCCTCCCCGCCCCCTTACTGGTAACAGTTATTTGAGAAATTGTTGCAATGATCCAATATATATATATTTTCAATTTTGCATGTGACTTAAAAATATCTGTGTTGGCTGATATCTATATAGTGTGAGGCCCTATAGATATTTAGAATATTCATTGTGGTGTATATACGTATTTAGTTATTTTGGGGTTATCTATATTTGGCGCTGGCTGATATTTATGTAAGGCTGATGTAAGGCTGTATATATTTTGAGGATTTGTACCTATTTTAGTATTGTAATCATTCAGGGTTTGCTATTTTGGTTGTTATTTTCTGTGTTTAGTTTTGAATAAATAAATTAAAATCATTATAAGATTACCCCATCATTATCCTCACCTCAAGCACCCAGGCAGCTGTGTTGGAGCAGCATGGAGTGTGTTTACAGGTTCCGGAACCTGCCGCCACACTATCCGGGTGAAAGCTGATGTACATGTTGGTATCTGCCTAGCTGGTGCAGTGTTTGTATGTATCACTCCTTTAAAATTTGAAATAAATGCAATTTCTTTCATTTTTAAAATTTTAGACCCAACCTTTGTAACAGTTAAAAATGTTTGAAATACTTATTCTGGTTGGATAAACATAACCTACGGTACAACCAGGTGCATGTGCAGTAAATCAAGATTTCAACCTGCAAATGAGGGGGACCCCCCCCCCCAAACCATCCGTAATGAAGAGGGAGAAACGACATCTCTGCTGCACGAATCTTGGAGAAAGCACAGGACGGCCACATACGTCATAAAGGAGCTGCCCGGAAAATGGCTACAAAAATGTAAGGGAAAACCCCTTGGCTGAAGAGAAGTGGTTGGAGGGAGCCTCTCCACCAGGCAGGGGGGCATGCTGAGCTGTCGCGAAACAGCTCTTGCGATCCCAGACCAAGGTGAGGCAAGGATTTAATATTGGGGAGGTAATCAGAAATTTTGTTAAGTTTTCCCACAGAGTAATTTCCGAAATTTTGGGCTATATCCCTCATCCAGCCGTACCCGCCTATCCCATCTGTGTTTTTTTACTTTTAAGGTTTCCCCCCTAAGTGAATTAAGAAGCGGCGTTCGCACCTGTGGTGCAATGAACAGTGACCAGAAGTTACCCACTGGATTAGTCAAGCCTCAAGGTCCGCAACTCATAAGTGAACATGCCAGAGGCAGAGCAACTGGGTAGATTTCCTTACTAGGTCATATTTTCCTCCACAGAATGGCCAAGCTCTGAAGATCTATTGTGGCAGACAGAGATGACAGCCGGCAGTAAAACCCACCCACCATAAGCAGTACAGCTTTTAACAACCGAGAACGGCTGCAGGAAAATGGTCAGTCCATTCATAAGGAACAGGTTATTGGGACAAAACCTATCTTCCCATTAACCGTTCTCCAACCAACAGTACCCCTCAAGTTCTAGTATCTTGCAACCTATGGGCATTGTTTATAGAGGTTCCAAAGCCTCTCTTCCTACACAGCATAAGGCTGTTCCAAGACTTTGAACCTAGGCAATTGTCAATTGAGAGGATAGGTGTAGAAAAAAAGGAATGCTCGGAAGGGACGAGAAAGAAGTGTATTAACAAATTTCAATGGCTCTAACTCTGGTCAACAGAAGGAAACATACTATACAAGCATTCACCTGTTCCATACTTAACTATGCTTCTCCAGCCTGGCATACAACACAAGCTCTCGCTAATATAGACATACTCCAAAACACACAAAACTAAGCCCTCTGCTTAATCACTGGATGCATCCTATCTATCCAAATAAATCACTCACGTGCAGATACAAAAATACTCTCCATTGACACGCACCTAAACATGCTTGGTGCCCAATTCTATTCAAGAAAAAATATTCCCTTTTATCCATGGCAGCCTCAGAACAAACTGCCCAAAGAAGCACACACCCTCCTTACATTAATCCCTCCTACCCCCCATAGCAGAGAGATACAACACACAAATGCCCAAATCTTTACAGAACACCTCCAATACCTGCCAAGCAACTCAATACTACAGGCATGCCCAGCTGGAATAGCCAAAGAAGACGAACACCTCACTAACCACGGAGTCACACTACTTAGGGTCAGGTCTGGCTACCACTTGACCCTACAGTACTAGAAAGACCTAACAAAACGACCCAACATGCAATCTGCTCAAGGTGCAATGGCCACAGTGAAAACACATTTTGGGACACTATCCAACCTTATAACCCCTCTGGCAAACACACAACAATGGGCTGTTTGGCCCATTGCATGTATAGCTTTCCTGCGCGATGGAGTTTGACTGTGATAGCCAATTCGGGGCAAAATAAGTAATGATAGTAAAAGGAAAAAAATGGAGACAGAGGGGGGAAAGGGGGGGGGGGAAATGCAGCTATGTTATACTCCACCTCCCAGAGACAAGTGGAAAGGGGTAAGGTATTGACCGTTTCCAACTCCGACCAGGGATGAGTGGAGCCAAAAAAAATGGTCAAGGGGCTTGTAAGAAAAGTGGCAAAAGAGGGTAAAATGGACATTTACAATGAATAGAACCCAGGTAGTTTTGAGACTATATCTACTTGGACAAAGAGGACATGCTATTCCTCCAGGTTTCAGTTGTAGCAGGGGTAAAAAGCCCCTGCTATAACTTCCATCGACTTGTGGGGGGCAGAGAGATAAAAGTCCTACCACCTTAGAGCAAGTTAGATCTGGCATTCATGGGCCTAATGTACATATTTCCAAATTAGCGACGGAACCCATTTCGTCTACAAGGTACGGTTACATCGTGTCACCTACAATGGGGAGTTTGTGACCATGTTGGAGGTATTCTAACTCTCCACCACCACATAAAGAGTTCTTCCACAAATGTCCGAGCCTAACTCTCCTTGCAGGGCCATGATAATGGATGTCAATGAGAAAAAGGCGAATGCACACATAATAGATGTTGGAAAACTAGTAAGCCAATCATGGTGAACAAAATTTGCCACTTACTTTTAGCAATGCAAATTTTCAATGAGTCTAGAAGTCCCTGTTTGGTGTGTTGATCTTCCAAAATTGGTGAAAGGAATGTAACAGCCCAACAAAGATCAATATTTATCCTTTTGAGGATCTGTGATACATTATCTAACACAAGACTTTTGGTGGAAGAGTTGCTCGTCTTTTGTGAAAACTGCATTAAAGTAGTGCATATAGCCTGAAAATTCCGGATAGTTTTTCTGTGAATATTTTCAAACACACGTACTAGTGAAAGATATTTCAGAGATCTTCGATAAGAGCAAAAAACAAAAGGATAATTACTTGGTAATTTGACTCATTGGCCATTGAGCAAAGGAGTTTAACTGTTTTAGATTGCAATAAAAGGCAGGGATTATCTAGACACTCAAGAACAGCTTCCAAATGTGCTTTAGTCAACGTGTCTTCCAGTGTCTGAAACACACTCATTAAAGCTTTGATTCCCAAGTATTTGAAATCTATGAAAGAACTTTTCAGAAATCTGAAAGAATAAAAAGTTGTCTTTAAAAAAAACAGCAAGGGGACCTTTGTTGGCACATTCAGGAGTGATAAGTTTTGCCTTAGCAAATTTTTTTTTTTAAATCTTGAAACTTGCAAAAGCTGAGACAGAAATTTTTGTCCACATTCCACAATGTTAATTAATAGCTTCTACATTAAGAGAATACTAAGATGAGCATTATTTTTTTCTATAGCATAACACAAGATCAAATGCTGTTTGGATTCCACTAAAAATAACACTTTACCCTAAGACTATTTTGAGCGAATGCGAGATCAAAGCTTCATTCCTGGGCAACGAAGTTACTGTCATAACACCCTCCAAAAGTGTCATGTAAAGCGTGAGATTTCTTCCACCCCAAGGCTGCAGGAGGACGCTTTCGATAGCAGTGATTACTTCTTTAGGAACAATCCAGTGGGCAGTGGCAAAATTTCTAATCGCTCTGGAAAAGGCAAACAAATGATTTCAATTTACCTAAAGACTCACTTATTTCAAACTTGGGAGGAATTTGTTAATTATGTCAGGGTATGGCATCCTTTTGCAGAAGTGTCCGAGAGAAGTTATATCGAAAGATGGCAGGAGATGGTGAAGAGAAAGGCAGGATGCGATGTGATGGATAGTGTCATTTTCAGTCACTGAAGGTTGGAGCATGGTATGGGAGTGATTCTATTTCTTATTTGTGTAGAGATTTTTTTTTTTTTAAGGGGCTATCTGGCGACTGCCGACTTAGGCATAAGTCGCCGTAAACAACAAACAGCCTAATTCTAGGCTACTTTAAAGAAATTTGAACAGGAAACAAAAATAAAAAGAAATAATAATAACAATAACAAAACAATAACAAAAACAACAATTAAACCTGGTTAAATGAAAGGGAGAAGGCTGGCCTCCCCCAAAAAGTCAACAAGTCCACCAGTCAAAGTGCACGCACTCGTCGCGAGTACAAGGGACAGGCGATAGAGACCCCACCCAGCCCGGTACCGGGACAGGTATCGTGCACGAAGATCACCCAGACTGGGACATTCGACAAGAATGTGCCGAACAGTCTGGGGGACAACGCAGTCGTTGCAATAGGGCGCAGGCGAGCGCTCCATCAAATAGCGATGCGTCACACGAGGGTGTCCGATTCGGAGACGACAGAAAGCAACCTGAAGCCGCCGCGGCATTGGGGGATAGGTCCATGGGAACAGTCGCGGCGCAATGGCACGCAACTTTAAGTTCCATTCGACCGTCTCCCATCTTCTTTGCCAAGCAGTCCGAAGAGCTGCCCGTATTCCTGCCATGTAGTCGGTGTGAGGAAGAGCGAAACGCTGGTCCGGTCACCGAGTCCTCGCGGACTCTTTGGCGCGCTCATTCCCCGAAATTCCTACATGTCCAGGAACCTAGCAGAAGATAATCTCGACATCCACCCGGCTCGCGAAAACCGTGGCGTCACGGATATCGCGAACCAGGGGATGCAGAGATTCCAATGCCCCGAGAGCACTCGGGGCGCTTTGTGAGTTGCTATAGATCACAATCCGGTCTCTGAACCGGGCACGTCGCGTAATCTCCCGGACCGAGTGGTCTATTGCCACCAGCTCGGCCGTGAAGACAGACGCAGCGCCTGGTAGAGCCCCGCTGACTTCAAACAGAGGGGATACGGCGTGGAAGCCGACCCCCTCTTGGGACTTGGAGCCATCCGTATACACTGGCACGGTTCCAGCGTGACACGATGTGTGCTCCAAAAAGGTCGAACGCAATACTCCCGGCGCCGTACAAGCTTTGGGAGCAGAGGCGTGGCGACAAATAGCCAAATGTGGTACCCTCCAGGGTGGCGTCCTGGGCAGAATCAGGGGCGCCACCGGCCCGAAAGCTATATCTACCTCTCGAAGGAGTTTCCTGGCCCTAAACCCAGAGGGCTTAGGGTATGACTGGCGTCTCTCGGCGGCATAGGCACCATCGAGATCAGCTGCGGAAGCAGTGAGAGCTGTTGGTGACTGAGGGAGGCGCCGGGCTCGCGCGTACAGGCGAGTGATGCACTGCACGCAGCGCAGAGCGAGTGGCATCTCCCCAGCATCGACCAACAGGCTCTCAATGGGGGAAGTGCGGAAGGCACCGGTCGCAAGGCGAAGGCCGGTGTGGTGGATCGAATCCACCTTCCGCAATAAACGCTCGGCTGCGGATGCATAAAACTCGCATCCGTAGTCGAGCTTCGAGCGAACAAAGGATCGATAAAAAAAGTAAGGCAGTAGCCCTATCAGCGCCCCAAGCGCTGAACGTCACGGAACGGAGAATGTCCATGGCGCGGGTACAAGAGACCCTGAGGCTGCGAATATGAGCCTCCCAGGTGAGGCGTCGGTCGAATACAAGACCAAGGAAACGTTGCGACTCAACCACATCCAGGCGTACCCCATTAAGAAACAAATCTGGGTCGAAGTGAAGCCGTGGATGGCGGCAGAAGTGCACCACCTTAGTCTTGGCAAAAGAAAACCGAAACCTGTGCGCTTCGGCATAGCGAGAGACGCGGTTCAATGCCTGTTGGAGTCGACGCTCCAGAGTTGTCATCTGGGCCGCGCCAAAAGAGATCGAAAGGTCGTCCACGTAGAGCGTAGCGAGAACATCTTCCGGCAGCACTGAGGTGATGCCGTTGATGCTCAGGGCAAAGAGTGTGACACTGAGGACACTTCCCTGCGGGACACCCTCTTCCTGCTCCTTTGGGCCGGAGAGGGCCCCCCCCCCCCGTACGCGGAATCGACGATCTCGCAAAAATTCAGATATAAACATTGGGAGGCGTCCCCTCGCCCCCATCGTGTGGAGAGTCTCCATGATACCGTATCGCCATGCGGTATCATAGGCCTTCTCCAGATCGAAAAACACCTGGCGTAGTGCTGTCTACGAAGGAAAGCCTCGCAGACGGCATTTTCCAGTCGGAGCAGAGCATCCGACGTGGAGTGGAACTTGCGGAAGCCGCACTGTGCAGAAGACAGATGGCCTCCGCTGTCCAGGTAAAAGGCTAATCTAACATTTACCAATTTCTCCATCAACTTGCACACGCAAGAGGTTAGAGAGATTGGGCGGAAACCGGTCGGAGTAGAGTGATCTCTCCCCGGTTTGCGAAAGGCAAGCACAGTAGCGATTCGCCAGGAGTCTGGGAGAAGACCTTCCACCCAGATCCTGTTGAACAAATCTAACAGAAAGGCCATGCCTCGCTCACCTAGGTGTCGAACATGGCGTACGGGACATCGTCAGGACCATGGGCGGTGTCCGCGCACGAAGCGAGAGCGGAACGCAACTTGCTTACAGTAAACTTGTCGTTGAAGGGTTCTCCGCCTCTGGAGGTAAAGTCCAGCCGGCGGCCTTCCACGACATCACGTCGTGCATTGAATGCTGGTGGAGCAGCATCACGGCTAGAGAATGCAGAAAAAGCGGTCGCGAAGGATTCCGCTACGGACGCGGGGTCCGAGATTGCGGTCCCATTCTCCTGGAGAACGGGAGGGGAGGCCTGCGAGAATATGCCCCGAATCCTTTTGACTCGCTTCCACACCTCAGCTAAAGGGGTCTTCCCGTTAAGTGAAGACACGTATGCCCGCCAAGAAGAGCGGCGGGCGTGCTTCGAAATATACCGGAACCTAGCCCTAGCCCGACGAAATTCAGCGACAGTGAAATCGTTCGGGCGGCGCTTATAGCGCATGTAGGCATAACGCTTCTGTTTGAGGGCCGTCTCACACTCGGCCGACCACCATGGGAGTGGTTGGCGTGCAAAACGGCCAGACGTCCTAGGAATAGTAGTCAGGCCCACGGCGATGAGGTTGCCGGAGAAGAACTCAACGGCCTCATCTATCGACCTAAACTCCTCGACTGAGATAGAGAATTCAGTCATTTCCTGAAATGCAGGCCAACGAGCCCGCGCCAAGCACCACCGAGGTGGTCTCTCAGGCGGCAGTTGCCCTGAAAATGATATTTGAATGGGAAAGTGATCACTACCATGGAGGTCATCGACCACCCCCCAATCAAAATCAGGCTGTGCATCCGAAGAGCACAAAGCTAGGTCAAGGCAAGAAAATGAAGCGGTTCTCGGACAGTGATGCGTAAATTCATCCACGTTTAGGACACCCATCTCAAGCTCTTCGATCAGATCGGCAAGGACTTGTCCCCTGGGATTTATGGAGTAATCTCCCCAGAGAGGATGCCTGCCGTTCAGATCTCCAAGCAAGAGATAGGGCCTCGGCAACCGTGCCACGACGCGGCGGAAGTCCCCCGCGTCTAAGTCAGCTGACGGTGGAATGTATGCAGAAATGATAGTATACCTCCTATCCAGGTGCAGCTGCACAGCCACTGCCTGAAAGGAGGTATCTAAAGAGAAAGGAAGAACGGAGACATCATGCCGGGTGTAAACCGCGCATCCCCCAGCCCGGCCATCCCGCGGTGGTGGGGTCGCAAGACCCTTATACCCCGGGAGGGCAGGCAGGGGGCACGCACCTAGCATGGTCTCCTGCAAAAAAATAGCTAACGGGGAACGGGACGAGGCGAGCCTCCGCAGCTCCTCCCAGTTGGCCCGGAGTCCACGGCAATTCCATTGAAGGAATATGCCCTCCAGGCCTAGCTAGGAGGAGACGCGGGGGCCCTCCTCGAACTGAAGACGCTCACGGGAATGGCCGTACGCTTCCCGGGGGCAGAACCCCGGGCGCTGTTGGCCGGACAAAGCGCTGAAGGCGCTGTCGGGAGGTTATTGGGGGAGGTTAGGCTCGCAATGCGGGTCTTTTCCTCCCTCCGCCTCGAAACCCTAGGCGGGCATTGCGGCTTCGGAGGTGGGGGGCCCTCTTTTCGAGGAACCACCGTCTCCGAGCCACTCGCCACACCTCGGGGCGTGGGCGAAGGAGCCGAAGCTCCTTTGTTGCTGTCCTCCTTTCGGGGGACAGCTTTAGGAACCCCGGAAGATGGCCTAGCGACCATCTTCAGGGGTGTTGCCTCCTGTGAGTCTAACGACTCGGTGGATGCGCGTGGCCGTTTCGCCTTACGGGAAACGGTCACGCTGGGGGAAGAGGGGGGAACCCTGGTTTTAGCCGGGGCTGGGTATGAACTCTTTTTGCCGCCAGCTTTACCAGGGAAGCGCCCGGGTTGGGTAGAGCCCGCAGAAGGGCTCCGAATGGGCGCGGAAACAAACGTGCTCGTTGGCCTGGATGGGCCAGGAGCAGAGGGTGCCCTTCTAAATATTGAGGCATATGACGTCCCAGGCAGAGCCGGGCGCGCCAGGACCAAGTCCTTAGCCTCGCGGAATGAGAGTCTATCCTGGGCCTGAATGGCCAGGATTTCTTTCTCAAGGAGATATGCACCACATTGCTTCGAAGAAGCGGGGTGCGGCTCTCCACAATTGACACACTTGGCCACACACGATTTGGACTTATCGTGTGCGACCTTGGAGCAATTTACACAGACTTCGGGTGACCCCGACTTTGCACGTCTACATGAGCGATTCGTATGGCCGAAGCGGTGACAGTAATAGCACCGCCGCGGGAGTGGCACGAATGGCCTTCTCGCGGTAGCGGTACCACCCGGCACGCACCGACTCAGAGAGCTTGTCACAGTCAGTCGAATGTGATGAAGAGTGTAGGGGTGGGTCTCAAGGCCCCTCCCTGTTTTCTCATCACACGTTCAACCTTGACTGCCCCATGGTCGGCCAGCTCTAGGGTGATGTCCTCAATGGAGCAGTCAACGAGTTCCCTCGCATAAACTACTCCTTTCACAAAGTTCATGGTAGAGTGCGGCGTCACACTCACCGGGGTGCCATAAAGTGTCCGAAGAGCACTTATCTTAGCCGCCTCGGCGGGATTCGCCGCATTCACCAGAAGGCTCCCGTCCGAGAAACGGGTCACCTTCGGCTCTCTACCAATTACACTAGCTAATCCTCTCCTCTGATGGATCATGTTGCCCTTGGAAAACATGCTGCCATCAGTGGAGCGAATAACGAGGAAGCGTTTGAAGCCAGCGGGCTCGAAAACGCCAGGTAACCTCTGAATGAGGGGCCCCGATGTTATCGAGGCTCCGCCCTATGCACTTTTGGTCTTTGTCCTGGTCAGGGGCTCCGTACCCGGGGGAGCAGAGGAGCCGGATGTGCCAATCTTGGCTTGGTCGCTTGCCAGAGAGGCAGGAGACCCATCCGTCCCCGCAGCCCCCGCGGATGGAGAGGAGCCCCGAGTCTTTTTAGTCTTCCTTTTCTTTTTAGGAGAGGAGGGCGGGGAATGAACCCGCTTCCCACCTCCGCCGGTAGAAGCCCCCAGGCCAGATGTACTGGCCTCAGCCAGGTCCTTCTCCGAAATGGAGAAGGTCCTGGTGGTCGTAGGGGCATCATCCGGAGGAGATCCCTCCCCTCCTTGTACTGCCTGAGAATCCCCAGCCGTTTGAGGAGGACCTTGCATAGGGGCGGATTCGGGTCCGGTGCTTGGCGCCGAGCCCAAGTTCGCCCCCATGGAAGGCCCTACTGTCTGAGGATGGTTTTCCTCAAGGACCATGTCTATCACAGGAGGGGCCTCCAGTTGGCCATCCCCTCCCAGGACATCGCAGGTCCCCTTGGCAGCGTCATGAGTCTTTTGTGGGAAGGCACAGGCCTTGACCCCGGCAAGGTTTAATATTCTTGCCAGGAGGTCTTTTGAGGGAAGCGACTGAAGGGGCCTGGTTTCCCTCTCCCCCCTAAGGGGGTTTGCCCTACCGAGCCGCTTTGATGTGGAGCGGGCGGGCTAAGGGCTGCCTGCTAGCTTTCTTGGCAGTCCCCTTGGAAAGAACAGAGGGGATTGCCGCTGGTAAGAGGGAGCTGCCCGAAAGCACCTCCAGAGAAGGGGGCGAGGGGGAGTCCCCTTCACCCGTAGGCGTAGGAGAGGAGTAAGCCTCCTCTCCAGTTGAAGAGATATGGAGGGTCCCCTGTGCAAGCACAGGGGGAGGGGACCTCCATTTATTGGCTTGAGCTGCCCGAGGGCGGCTCCGTCGCTGTTTTAGGAGAAGTTGGGGGTTGGGGTTTTTTGGTTGTTTTTTCATACATGGGCATGGTGATCCACTTTTTTATATGGGACGCAATAGCTCATCACCTCTTGCAGTTGCCCGCACTGCAAGAGGTGCTTACAGGCCTGGCAGAGCCAGGCGCCGCCATTTCGGACCACCCCTCCCGCCTGGTGGCCTGGCAGTCCATCGGCATGGTGGCTCGACCTTAGACACAGCGTAAAAATGGATAGAATGTGAAGAGGAAAGGAAAAGGGATGTGAGGAACGTATGGGTGGGGATGAAGCAGGTTGTTAAAAAAAAACCCATCCCAAACTGGAGCTCAGGGGTTAGGGAACATTGTCCCCTACCCCCTCAGCCCCGATCCGGGACGGTTGGCTTGAGAAGAAGGTCAGCATCTACCCTGTGAAATTAGAGGCTGACCAGAGAAAGTTGTGGGAGAGGTTGTGTGAAAAGAGAGGAAACAAGTGTTTTGAAGGAAGGAAGAGAGGCTAAGCTGGGGTCGGATGGGGTGCTAAGTACTGTCAGCACGGCGGCCAGGATGGCAAATCGCCGCGCCCCTTACGGGGTGTGTAGGGAGGAATGGTGTTATGATAATAAATGGAAGAGTAACTTTGGTTCGCTGACCTAGGATAGCTTCAGATGGGTGAATATCTAGTGGGGGAGAAATATTCAACATATACAGGGTAGATGCCAATTGAGTCAGGTGCACTGTGCTTACCACTGTGGGGATATTTAGTTCCTACACCTCATGACACAAATGACGAATCAAACCTTCGCTATTTCCCTTCTTGTCTTCACCTATCCACTTTGCCAATGGGGTACCTATATCCACATAACCCTGATGCAAAATGGATGCCCCCTTCTGGGGTCACACAAGGTTCCACCACTCGCTGGCTGGTGGCATAAACACAATATTAAAGGGGTACCTCCTCCTACCACAAATACTAACCCCAGGCACCCCTTCAGGCATACCAGCAACTGTCATTTTGATCTTTATGTGCATTTTATCATTCATTCATTGGGGGAAGGGAGGGGATCGCAACCACAAGGAACTTACTTTAGTTGCTGGCCCCCATACGTCTCTTCTGAGAATTGGGTGGCACCCTAGAAAGGCCACCGTGCTCCCTGCATGGGTCCACAGGTCCCTAAGAGAAGAGGTGTTGTGTGTAGTGTGTGTTTGTGAGAGGTTTGGGAAGTCAAAGAGTAGGTATTTGATTTTGCCTGGCCTTGGGGTTGCCTCTGGGGCACGTTGGTGTCATGGCATTCTAAGTCACCGTAATTATCTTATACTAAAAACAAACAAACAAAACTAAAGGTAAACAAAAAGACAAAACAAGAAGAAGGATGCTGCTGCAGAGTGGGGAGTGACCTGCCCTCCCCAGAGCATGAGCATGCGACCTTTAGTTCTCTGCCTAGAACCTTAACTAATGCCTGATGAAGCCTCTGGCTTTTTGTAAAAAGCTCACATCAGTAGAAGAAATGATGAAGAAATGCTTTGAAGTTGGCAGGCTTCTACAGATCAAGAAATACCATGGCAAAGGGCTGTCTATAAAGGAATGTCTTGTGGATAATTTTACATCTAGCAGAGCATGATGTGGCATGTATCCTGTGAAAGCTGCTCTGTGCATGAGACAGGTAATGTTGCTGTCCAGAAGATAAGCTAACCTAAGATTAACCTATTTTTTTAACTTGCACATGCAAGAAGTTAGAGAAATTGCACATGAAGATTGGCAGGCGTCCCCTCACCCTCATGGGACGGAGGGTCTCCATGATACCATATCAGCATGCCGTATCATATGCTTCTACAGATTAAGGAATACAGTGGTGAAATGCTGTCTATGAAGGAATGCTTTGTGGATAGCATTTTTCACCTGGAGCAGAGCATCTGACTTGAATTGGAAATTGTGAAAGCCACACTGTGCAGGAGAGGAGCAACCTTGCTGGCAAAAAGATAAGCTAACCTAACATTAACTAATTTCTTCATAAACTTGCACAAACAGGAAGTTAAAGAAATTAGGCAGGAACTAGCTAGAGTGAAGTGATCTCAACCAGGCTTGCAAAAAGCAAGTAGAATCCATTTGCCAGGAATCTGGGAAGATAAAATCCATCCACAGCCTGTTGAATAAGGCTAACAAGAAGGCCATGCCTTGCTTACCCAGGTGTCAAAGCATGGCATATGGGATATTGTTCAGGCAAGGGGCAGTATCCATGCCCGAAGCAAGGGTGGAATACAGCTTCCATAGTCTAAATGGGTCATTTAAGGGAGCTGAATTCTAGTCAGCAGCTTTTAGCAAGCCCATGCATGACATGCTTTAATGATGGTGAAGCAACATCCTGGTTAGAGAATGCAGATAAAGTGGTGAGCATGGAGGTCCTGGAATGATGGAAGATAGAGTGAAAGTAGATTAATGTCTCTTTTGTGGAGTTATTGATGCAGGGGCACATATTTCATTGGTGAATGGTATCCAAATGCCAGTGAAGTTGAGGATTAGCAGTTTGAGAAATGTTAAGAGTAATTGCCTGGGAGAAAGAATGGTTGCCAGTTTGGGAAATAATTTGAATGTGGAGTATGACTTTGTAATGCATTTTGCTAGGAAATGATTTTCTGCAAGAAAATGGATTGCTATTGGATACAAATAAACATTGTGTAATGAAAGGAGAGAAGATCATGAAGATAGAGGCTGGATCAAAGTATGTTTTGAATTTTACTTGAATGTTTCAGTTGGTGGAAATGTATGATCAGAGTAAAGTTTTGAGTGGTGATAATATTTTAGAGATGCAAAAGATATGTTCAATAGTTTGCGGACTGAATTGTATTTAGACAAGAATTAGTCTGAAAAAATGGTCTGAATGTTTGACAGTGTATAAGAGTTATGCAAAATATTTTGTGATATGTATAGATGTTGATTATTTTAGACATTGTAAGGGTGGTTTTTTATTCTAGTGATGCTAGTTGGTATGATAGGATTGGTAAAGGTTATGCATAACAGTTTCAGACACATGGGCAGTTTAATTTATAGTAGATTATGAAAGGAAGTGTTTAATCCATTTCTGTTCACTGTTATGAATAATAATGTTACTATGTTTGAAAGATGTCATAGAAAGATTCAGGATATTCATGTGAAGGTTTGATTGTTGAAAGAATATCAAGATAGAATGGAATGGAGTAGGTGAGAATGACCCTGTATATGCTTTCACTGAATGGATTGGCTAAAAGAATGATAGCATGATTAGTGAAATGTACGAATGAGTGAGAATGAGAATAACAGGGATATATGGTTAGGTAGGGTGTTATGGGCATATAATTCAATTGAGGATAATGTATTGGGTATGTCTCCATGTCAGTATGTGTTGAACTTTGAAAGAGTGAAGGAACATAGACAGATGTGATTTTGTTCATTTGAACTGGGTGAGAAAGTTTTGAAAGACAGAGTGAAGGGAATAAGGGACTGAATGTTGTGAAGAATGTCTTGGAAAGGAAAATAGAGTGATGCATGTTTTAGAAAGAGGGTGGAAGATGGGAATGAAGAAGTGTGTGCACCAGCATCCAGGGTTGGCAAATAAAAAAAACAACAAAAAAAACAGCATTAAAAGGAGGGTATTATTACTGTTTTTATGGGGGAAGAGTCAAGTGAAATTTGAAAAAACCTGGGGTTTTTTTTTTCAAAATTACACCTTTTTTTTCAAAAAATGAATGCTACTTATCCTTATTTTATTCAAAATTCATATTTATGTTTATAATTTCAACAAATATCTATCAAATTAAGATTATTTCTCTGATACTGACCCATAATTCATCTCTCCTTCTACAGGTTATGGCTATCATGGGTGTAGAGGAATAATAAGAGTTTAGTATATATATATATATATATATATATATATATATATATATATATATATATATATATATATATATATATGTATGTATGTATGTATATATATATATATATATATATATATATATATATATATATATATATATCGAGGCCAAGGAAATAATAACAAAAGACATCTGGGTTTAGCTTTGCCCCTCTGATGTTCTCCGATAACATAGGAGAACGGGCAAAAGGGTAAATGATACGAGACTGATTCCTGACCTCAGCTTAAAAGGCAGGCCCTTCGAGGGTGCACTTATAAACAATCCATTCAAAAGTGCAAACTGCCGATCTCGTATTTACCTTCGCTCCGAGCCACAAGAGGCCAAGCACGGGAGAGCAACCTGAGGTCTCACCTTGCGAGTCCTCCCATCCACCTCCACCCCCCCGCGGGAGTAATTGGTGTATATAACAGGTTGACCCGAGTAAGCCAGGCTTTTTGTTCATTCTAACCG
This sequence comes from Ceratothoa steindachneri, assembly GCA_963969495.1. Lineage (NCBI taxonomy): Eukaryota > Metazoa > Arthropoda > Malacostraca > Isopoda > Cymothoidae > Ceratothoa > Ceratothoa steindachneri. The sequence continues at coordinate 17,782,710 of OZ018324.1, read as the reverse complement.
AAGAGACAAGTAAGTCACCGGTTGAGATTTTTCGAGTTTGAGAAGGAAACAGAAAAATCACCGGTAGAAAGTTTTCTGCAAGTTAAGGAGAACTTTGCAGTCCTTGTACGAAACCAGATCGTACCAAGGAAGCTCGGTGCCGCTCGAGCCCCCAAGAGATTGAGTATCAAGCTAGCCAGTTTGAGGACTCTAAATCTTACTCTATCTGAGTTGGACAAACCCCAACTAGATAGAAATAATAAAAAGAAGACGATGATTTCATCTCATCCAGAAGCAAAGTGGAAGTCGCCTCTACCCAAGATCCCTAGTGACGTCACTCGTCAACTTGCCAGGCAAGTCGGCGAACGCTATCTAGCAAACAAACAACCAATTCCAATCAAAAATCTCTGAGGATAGTCTAACTGGTCGCGAGTATTTAATCTCTATTACCTTATGTGAGTAAAGAATAATCTTGTTGTTTATGTCCCCGTGCATAATAATTAGTTTAGTGGATGTCTGGCCTAAGACAACGATATAACTTAAAAATTGTTCCCCTTGTAAAATTTTATCTCAAAGCGAGCTGCAAGAGCTCACCCAGTAATCCCATTTTCTTTTTTTAAGTGTATTAGATCTGTATTTGTTTTATGTTATTTAGTGAGATGGTTTATGTTCATTAAAGTCTATTTTTCTTTAGTAAATGCACTGTTTTAATTATTCCCGAACGAGTTGAAGTGGCAATATTTGATAAAGTCAAGAAAGAAACCCCATTTATTCATTCACTAGAATAAAGATAAAGATTAACACTCTTAGAGCCCGATCCTCAAGCGATCACAGAGGCACGAACCTACGCTTCATGTCAAAGTTTATTTGGTTTATTAAAAATTAATAAAACAAATAAATATATATATATTTATATATAAGCTTGGCTAACGTACAACAATGGGTACCCACAATTCTCGATAAGTGAGTGATCTGTTACTGTGATCTTTTCTTACTATAATATAATTATTATACTAATTAATTATTAATATTAAATAAAAGTAGATATAGCTATTCTTTTTCTATGTTATTCTAATGCTTGTAACATTTAAAAAAAAACCAAAAAAAAAAACAGAATAAAACCTGGGTTTTATTGGGCTTTTTCAAAATTGTTTTTTTTTTGCCAACCATGCCAGTATCATTTGAGAAAATGAAGAAAGGCTCCCAAATAGAAGAGAGGAGTAATTGATTTGAATGCATTTTATATTAAAAATTTTAAGAGCTCATCTAGCAACTGCCTACTTGGTCATTAGTCACCATATTCAACATTGCTGAATATTAGGCATCTTTAAAAGAGGATGCTAAATAAAAAAAACCATCAATAAAAATAAAACAAAGGAAAAGGAAATAAGCAGGAAGCCAGCTCTGGCGTCGGGGAAGGGCTGCTCCCACCCAGACTCAGGAACATGCGACTTACTAAAATAAAAAACAACTCCCCAAAAAAACAAGTTAAATAAAGGGGAGGAGGCAGGCCTCCCCCCAAAACTCTATAAGTCCACCAGTCAATGTACACGAACTCATCTTGAGTACAAGGGACAGGCGGTAGCGACCCCACCCATCCCGGTACCGCGACAAGTAACGTGCGCGGAGATCGCCCAGACTGGGACATTCAACAAGAATGTGCCGAACAGTCTGGGGGACAACGCAGCCTTCACAGTAAGGTGCTGACGAGCACTCTATCAAATGATGGTGCGTCCCGCGAGTGTCCAATTCGAAGACGACAGAAAGCAACCCGAAGACTTCGCGGCATTCGCGGTAGGTCCATGCGAACAGTCACTGCGCGATGGCACGCAACTTTAGGTTTCCTTCGACAGTCTCCCATCTTCTTTGCCAAGCAGCACGAAGAGCTGCCCGTATTCCTGCCATGTAGTCGGTGTGAGGAAGAGCGAAACGCTGGGCCAGTCAGAGTCCCCGCGGACTCTTTGGCGCACTCATTCCCCGCAATTCTTACATGTCCAGGAACTCAGCAGAAGAAAATTTTGCCATCCACCCGGCTTGCCAAAACCGTTGCGTTACGGATACGGCGAACAAAGGGATGCGAAGATTGGAATACCTCAGGAGCACTCAGGACGCTTTGTGAGTCGCTACAGATCACAATCCGGTCTCCGAAACGGGCACGTCGCGTAACAGAGTGGTGTATTGCCACCAGCTCGGCCGTGAAGACAGACGCAGCGCCTGGCAGAGCCCCGCTGACTTTAAACAGAGGGGATACGGCGTGGAAGCCGACCCCCTCTTGGGACTTGGAGCCATCCGTATACACTAGCACGGTTCCAGCGTGAAACAAGGTGTGCTCCAAAAAGGTCGAACGCAATACTCCCGGCGCTGTACAAGCTTTAGGAACAGAGGCGTGGTGACAAATAGCAAAAGGTGGTACCCACCAGGGTGGCGTCATGGGCAGAACCAGGGGCGCCAGCGGCCCAAGAGCTGTACCTAGCTATCGAAGGAGTTTCCTAGCCCTAAACCCAAAGGGCTTAGGGTATGACTGGTGTCTCTCGCGCGTATAGGCGAGTAATGCACTGTGCAAGGCGTAGAAGGAGTGGCATCTCCCCAGCATCGACTAGTAGGCTTTCAATGGTGAAAGTGCGGAAGGCAACAGTCGCCAAGCGAAGGCCGCTGTGGTGGATCGAGTCCACCTTGCGCAATACACGCTCAGCTGCGGATGCATAAAACTCGCATCCGTAGTCGAGCTTCGAACGAACAAAGGATCGATAAAAATGTAGTGCAGTAGCCCTATCAGTGCCCCAAGCGCTGAAGTTCACGGAACAGACAATATCCATGGCGCGGGTACAAGAGACCCTAAGGCTGGAAATATGAGCCTCCCAGGTGAGGCGTCGGTCAAATACAAGTCCAAGGAAACGGTGCGATTCAACTAGTTCCAGGCGTACCCCATTAAGAAACAAGTCTGGGTCAAGGTGGAGCCGTGGATGGCGGCAGAAATGCACCACCTTAGTCTTGGCAAAGGAAAACCGAAACCTGTGCGCTTCAGCATAGCGAGAGACGCGGTTCAATGCCTGTTGGAGTCCATGCTCCAGAGTTGGCATCTTGGACGCGCCAAAAGAGATCGAAAGGTCGTCCACATAGAGCATAACGAGAACATCTTCCGGCAGCACCAAGGTGATGCTCAGGGCAAAGAGTGTGACACTGAGGCCACTTTCCTGCTCCATTGGACCAGAGAGGGCAACCCCTATCCGTACGCGGTATCAACGATCTTGCGACAATTCCGATATAAAGATTGGGAGGCCTCCCATCGCCCCCATTGTGTGGAGTCTCCATGATATCGTATCGCCATGCGGTATCATAGGCCTTCTCCAGATCGAAAAAACACCGTGGCGTAGTGCCGTCTAAGAAGGAAAGCCTCGCAGACGGCATTTTCCAGTCGGAGCAGAGCATCCGACGTGGAGTGGAACTTGCAGAAGCCGCACTGTGCAGAAGACAGATGGCCTCCGCTGTCTAGAAAAAAGGCTAATCTAACATTTATCAATTTCTCCATCAACTTGTACACGCCAGAGGTTAGAGAGATTGGGCGGAAACCGGTCAGAGTAGAGTGATCTCTCTCCGGTTTGCGAAAGGCGAGCACAGTAGCGATTCGCCAGGAATCCGGGAGGAGACCCTCTACCCAGATTCTGTTGAACAAATCTAACAGAAAGGCCATGCCTCGCTCACCCAGGTGTCGAAGCATGGCGTACAGGACATCATCGAGATCTGGGGCAGTGTCCGCGCACGAAGCGAGAGCGGAATGCAACTCACTCAGAATAAACATGTCGTTGAAGGGTTCTCTGCCTCTGGGGGTAAAGTCCAGTCGACGGCCTTCCGCGACATCACGAAGCGCAATGAATGCTGGGAGCAGCATCCCGGCTAGAGAATGCGGTCGCGGGGAATAAACACACTTTTCCTCTCCACCGGCAGGAGCCCCAAGGTCAGATGGACCGGCCTCAGCTAGATCCTTCTCCATCTTCACAGGGGTATCGGCCATCTGAGGAGGACCTTGCACAGGGGTGGACTCCAGGTTCGGTGCTTGGCACTGAGCCCAGGTTCTTCCCCATGGAAGGTCCTACTGTCAGGGTCGGGGTTGCTTCAGGGACCATGTCCATCTCAGGGGATCCTCCATGCCCCCCCACCCAAGATATCGCAAATCTCATCGTCTTTGGTCGGGTAAGAGAGGGGAGCATGTAAGGTGACCCCCTCCCCCTAAGCTCAAAATCCTTTTCTTGGCAGTCCCCTTGGAAAGAGGGAAGCACCCGAGGGCACCTCCAGAGAAGGAGGTGAGGTGGAGTCCCCTACACCTGTAGGCACGGGAGAGGAGTAAGCCTCCTCTCCGGTTAAAGAGCTTTTGAGGTTCCACTGCGAGAGCACAGAGGAGGAGGGGCCTCCATTTTTTCAGTGGAGCTGCCTGAAGGTGGCTCCGTCTGTGGGAAGGGGAAAGGGAAAGAGTTTGAATTTTTAGATTTCTCATCATTGGGCATGGGAAGCAAAGCTAATCACCCCGCACAGTAGCCTGCTCTGTGAGGGGTGAACAAGGGGTTGGCAAACCAGCTGCTGCATTTAGGACCACACCTTTCCGCCCAGTGGAAAGCAGCCCTCTGGGCATAAAATTGATAGAGATTGAAAGGAGAGAGAAAAGGGTATGTGAGGAAGGTATGGGTGGGGCTGAAGCAGGTTGTTAAAAGCCCACCACCCCAAACCAGAGCTCAAGGGTGAGGGGTCATTGTCCCCTCTTCCCCCAGCCCTGATCTGGGATGGATGGGTGAGAGGAAGCTGGTGGGCATCTACTCTGTGAAATGAGAGGCTGACCAGAGAAAGTTGTGGGAGAAGTTGTGTGGAAAGCGAGGAAGTAGGGTAAGAAGAGAAGGTGTCAGAAAGGAGAAGAGGCTAAGATGGGGCCGGACTGGGTGCAGAGTCCCGTCAGCACAGTGGCCAGGAAGGCAAATTGCCACACCCATTACGGGGCATAGATATTGACAATTTTTCTGTTCATTAAATCAAATTTGAGGCATGGTGGGAAAAAGTTCACCTGAGTAAGCTGACTTGAATGAAAGGGGCATTGATAGGGCCAATATTGTAAGAATGTGACAAGGAGCCGGCTGTTGCTTGCAAGAGGATGTGAGCACATACTTGGGAAACTTCATCTCGTAATTGTTTGTTTTCAGGAAGATCACTGAAATGCTGGAACAAAAATATTCATCACCAATCACATCTTACAGTAATGGCAACAATGGATATAAGCATAAACTTCAACACTAGACATAGCCTTGTCAACAAAATACTAAACACCACACGACTACAATTATAAAAAATGGTCAGCCCAACTTCCTCATAGGGCAACAAGTGTAAGTATTACGCCACAGCAAGTTGTCACAACCACATCATATACACAATGGCATCCTATGGGGCTCAATTTTATTCCTTTATCCTCTTAAACTTTTCCTTCATGAGTTTCCTCAACAGTCTCATTACTCTTCAGCTATGCCAATAACATCTCCATCCTCTTGCAATACTATATCGAGTATTGCAAAAACCCATTTACACTTGTTACGATGATCTCAACAAAGGGCACAACGATAGTTTTGACAGGGTGTCCCCTGAAATTCCAATTTCAAATTCCCTGACCTACATGAAATTCTGGTAAATAATCAAAATCTTGTTAAAATTACAAAAAATAAAAGAAAGCCCACCAGGACCCACCCCATACTGACCTGGACAAAAGAAATGTCCTAATAATATACTTGTATAATAGTAATAAAGAAATAAGAAAACCAAATTCAATTTTTCAGCAATAAAATTTTTTATTCATGCTTCGTATTTCTTTCTTTTGTTTTATATTTAATAAAAAAAAACAACATTAAGTTATACAATATGCAAGTTATATACAGAAAATCATAATTCACAAAAAATATTTTTGCCAGGTTAGAATTTGAACTTCTTTCTTTTTCTTCTAATACTTTCCTTCTAATTCTCTTATTTCTTCCATTTCTTTTCTATGCAGTTGCATTCTTTTGTTCCATATTCTTTTTCTTTTGTTTCTCTAGGTAATCCTTATAATATCCACAAGCATTATGACAGCTTAATAACAACCGTTTGTCTATTTCAAAACAAGACGGGTCCCAATCCATCTCTCTGATTTCATCACATATAGTTTCTTCATGCAACTCATGACTGATCATGTAAATTACTATCCATGCAATATTTATTTATTGAAAATCCTCTCTAAACGGGGGCAAGCCATGAAACCTTATAAGTATCATATTAACAAAATCTTGATAATCATTTGTAATGTTAACTGATTTAAGAATTGTTGAGAAAAATGAATCTAATCCATCTTTTTCAAAGTCTAATTACAACATATTTCTTTAACAAACGGATTCTTAATCAATCTAGAATGAGATTCTTTTATGGAATCTGCTTCTATTCCTGTTAGGCGATTTACTTTAATAAGGTTTTATAACAATAAATCAAGTATTTGACAGCTTACTTTAGATGACTCATGACCTTTGGAGAAATTAAGCTGAAGCCTTTAACGATACTAAACCGCAAGTGGGATCGTTCTATTATTTTTAAGATGGTATTCTGAAAGAAAATCAAGCAATCTTTTCTGAACAACTTTATTTCTTCATCAGTTGGTTGTCTTGGCGAGTTTCTAATAGGCATTTTTGTAGTAAATGACAAATCTATATTGTTGAAATGTAAAAGATTATCACCTTTGTAAAGATCAGGTTTAGTAAAGCACTACAAGAACTACTATTTTCTCATATACTTTGTGTTTCAGAATTCTTTTGCCAATATATTTTAGTACACAAAAAAGTTCCTTATAAAGGAATGGTGTCAATGGGAAATCTTTCTGAAATTTTGTCAAAAATCCTTCAAATTGATTTGCAATAATAGAAAAGAAGGCGAGTTTTGCCTCTAGCATATTTAAGAGTACCACTTGAAAAAAAGTACAAAAAGTACCTGTTACACACCCTGTTTTAAAAAATTTACAGTAGGTAAGTCAAAATTCCCTGACTTTTCTAGGTTATCCCTGACCAATTATAAATTCCCAGACTTTTCCAGGTTGGGGCACACCCTGTTTTGATGCAGTTAGACAAGTTTTTATTGTTTTAAAATATAAATATGCTTAAATTGTAATATTAATCAATTGGCTAGACCTGAAGGCAGCACAAATGTTGCAGACGAAGTCCTTCCTCATGCTAGACAACATGCAGTTGAAGAAGGATTTCAGCTCATCAGCAGTGCTGTGGCAGACCTTGCCCTTGACACGCGCCCACATGCTGTAGTCGAGGAGATTAAGGTTGGGTGGCTGTGGCAGCCAAAATTTCTTCAACCATAAGTTGATGTTTGATTCTAATCACTCTAGCAGGGTCTTGGCTGTGTGAGCTAGAAAGATGTAGTCCGCCTTCTCTGTGATCCTTCTCACCCAAAGCAGGACTTTCCTGGCCAAGCTATCCCTGTAATCAGCCACAGCAAGCCTGTAACCAACTGGGATTGATTAATTGGTTGGTTTTGAGTGGCACAACTACTAGGTTATTGCAACCAGTTAAACCTTTTTATGTAGTTTGTGCATTTATTATGGTCAGCGATTTATTCATGGATGGATGACAGATGGTCAAAACTCTAAAATGGTTGAAGATTTATAATTATGATTCAATAATTGTTAGAAAAAATGTAAATTTAAAACAATGAGTATTTACAGATGTAGTGCAAAGCTATGGATGAGTAATGATTTATGAATGGATGTATGAATGCGTGAGAGATGGTGGGATGAGTGGGTGAATGATACTTAATAGATGAATTATGCCTGATGAAGTTGTTTTAAGATATTTACAAAATAGTGCTTTGATAGATGCATGAGGAGGATGGAGATGAATGGGTGAAAGATGATCAGTAAATGGATGAAGGATAAAATATAAGAAAGATATATAGAATCTATTTTAGAGTATTCATATTGTTTTAAAATAGAATATATATTTGAAATAAAGTATTTTTGAAATATATTATATATGTTCAAGGAAGCCAGTCTCCTTCAAAAATATGATCAAATCCCGATCCACTCCACTAGCATGGCCAAGCATAGAGAATAGGGAGAAGGCACCATCTGCCTTCCCGGTGCCTCACAAGGTGGGCGGTGTTGCAGAGATCTCCCAGGCTGAGACATTCCCCCGTCATCTGGAACACTGTGAAGGGGCACCAAACAATCATCACAATAAGAGGGTGGACCCCTCTCCATAAGGTACCTATGAGTAATTTTGCTGTGGCCCACCCAGAGACATGTAATCACCACCTGCAGGCGACGTGGCAGACTACTGTACTTCCATCTCTCCAGCTTTCACGAATCGATCTTATTTTGTTTCCATCTAACGAGGTCCACTGTTCTTTCCAGGCCTGAAGTATGGTATGGTGGATGGCGGGCCGGAGATTACATGCTGGTATTGTGAGGCAGGTTGATGCAAGGTCATCCTCTGCCTCATTGGCAGGGACCAAGCAGAATTGCACAGTGCGGCCTCGGTTCATCAGTAGCTGGAACACTCTAAGATCAATAGAACTAGCGGGTGGTCAGGATTAAAACAATCTATCGCCCGAAGGGCACTAGAGTGTCTGAATAAATTATATGTACAGCTAGCAACCATATTCTAATTTTGGCCAAATAATATTGCATTGTGCAGCCTGCACTCCAGGATGTGCTTGAAAGTAATTTTAGAAGGTTCATTGCCCTAAGGCAATCGGGGTCGAGATGTATGCCTGGGATCCTGCAGAAATGTACTACGATGGTCTTTTTCTGTGAGAAATGGAAACCTCTAAGGGTAACCCACTTACAAACTTTCTCTATGGCAAGCTAGACCCATCTTTCGGTTGCTGACATCCATGAGGATGCAAATGATATTGACAGGTCATCCACATGTAAAGTGATGATCACTCCATTTGGGAGTACATCCACTATGTCATTGATTGCAACAGCAAATGAATTAAGCTCAAGACAATGCCTTGTGGAACTCTACCTTTGAGTTGATGGTGGGAGGAAAGGAGTTGTCTGATCTGAACTTGGAAAATCCTATTACCCATGAAGGCCATTAAAAAACAGCAATCTCTCCCTTATATCACCTGTGGAGTGTTTGGAGAATGTCATGTCTCCAGGCAGTGTCATAAGCTTTCTCCAAGTCAAAGAAAACTAACATGACGCTGCAATCTAAATGCCCTGCAGATTGACGACTCCATTGTCAGGAGAGTGTCTGACATGGAACAAAGAAAGCGGAACCTAAACTGGCAGTTTGCAAAGAACTTCCCGCATTTCAGGATCCACATCAGTCAGACATTGACCATCTTCTCAAGCAGCTTGTGAGTGATCTTTTCCTGGGTTTAGGATTGGAATCACCACCGCCATGCTCCAGCTGCTCAGGAATACTCTCTCCATCCAGATTTGGTTGAAGAGCCCTAACAGAAAGGACATCCCCTCTTGAGGGGATGGTTGGGGGAAGTCCCTCCACCATTGAAAAGGAGGTTCCTTGGGTTGCCTGACCTTCCATGGCACCCAATTTCTTTCCATTGTATCCATAGTAAATGAAAGTTTATAGTGTGACCTAATGCTTAGTTGGTTAAGGTAAAGTCTCCATAGGATCAGAAAATTCCCAAGCGTGCTCATCAGATACTTGATATACAGATTTAAGTTAAGATGTGCCTAGACAACTATAGTCACCATCATGGCAACTTGGTCCTAGAGCTTCAAATCATAAAGGATGGTGCCACCATAACCACCTTATATATGCAGTGGAAGCGGTAAGAGGGTCAACAATCCAGCAGACTATAAATACCTCTCCTACCCAGAGAGCTTAGGTTCTCATAGCAGGTAGAACCTCACGTTTTAACCTACCATTCAGCTAGGTTATGGTAAGAGGACAAAAGTGCTGTCAGAGTTCAAGTAAACCTTGTGAGCCAGCCCTTCCATATCTGCACTCAGGCCAGAAGGGTATGCCACTCCTCCAGGTATCAGGTGTAACAGTATACACAGAGTATGCCCCTGCAGGGTAACAGGAAACAAGACACAGCTCAACATTTGCACAAAAATAAAACCTCAGCGATCCTGGCCTTTGTGAGTTGGTTAAGAAGTAAAAGAGGAAAACTGAAGTTTCAAGATGTTTGTATAGTTATTTTAATCATTTTTAAAAGTCAATCATCCCACTACAGATGTATATACTACTTTTGCATACTTTGTTATCCTCTGAAAAGGTAATTTAAAATATATACTAATAAATATTAAAAATAGAATGAATAAATTGACCTTAGATAAAGTTGCATGATTTGTTGGACCTGACCTGCTTTAAAATAGTTTAAAGAGTATACATCATCTTAGGGTATGGAATGTGATGGGTATGCATGATAAAGAAACAAAGTTGCAAACATGTTTGAAAATTTGAGATTCAGCCAGTTTGTACTGAGGTGAATATAAAAGCAAGTGTTTGTGTAAAATAGAATGAGTGATGAGGAATCAGGAGCGGTGAAAGAGTGAGGAGCAAAGTAAGGTGTGGCTCTTATGTTGAGGGAAAGTTTTACAGTACTATGGACCCTAGATGACAGAAATGTGAATGCAAAAGATAGGTTTGGATAGGATCTTAAAAAATAGAAATTACTAGGCTGGGAAATAATAGGATAGGAAAGAGTTGTATCATAGTGTGTTTAGTAATGAAAGATAGGAAAGGTGGTTGAAAAAGAGAGGGGGAGGGGACTATAAAAAAATGCATGTGGCACTCGATGAGAAGTCTTGAGTCCTACTTGCCAAAACAAATGAAGCTTTTGAGTGGATGACATGATGCCTTTTCAATCCTATAGCATTGAATTATATCAATGTACACTAGGGTGGTCCAAGTCATAGGGCAAAAACAGAAGTTGCATTTTTTTCTCCCAAGTGCTTATTTTAGACCTATATCTAACAAACTACTGTGACTAAAATTTTAGATCAATCAAAGAATATTTAGAGGTAGCTCAAGACACCTTTAGTTTGTATGCCCTGACTGGCTTTGGGTCGCCCCCAGAGAAAACGTCTGTCTGGGTATTAGCAACTTAAAGTAGGGCTTTCACAAATGCCTCTCTGCTCATTGTTGCCCAGATGTCATATGAGCCTTTGAGGTTGTAGGGAAGTCCTGCCCATGCTGATCCACAACCTTCAGAAGAAACTGAAGGCCGGCAGTTAAACTCTTTGATAAGAGCAACCCCTCTCTCAGCGTGGTGGTTGACAGTAGCCAAGTTCTGAACCGTTTTCTTGGCAATGCAGTATCTCTCATTGAGTTTCCATGACTCTGGATCCTCCTCCAAGAAGGAGTCCACTTGGAGCTGGTCCAAGAGCTTCTGTGATGTGGGAGATGAAAGTGATTCCATAGTTGGAAGCTCTCGTTTCCCTATCTTGACTCTTTTTGGAGTGTTCTCTTCCTTATCCACCTCCTGCATCGCCTGGACCATTGTTGCTTGGTGGTACTTGGAACAATGTCATTAAACAAAGCCAATGATACCAATTTTGGGGAATGTTCCAGAAATGTCCTTCCAGTTTTGCAGCAACAGCAACACTCCTGACAGAGTGGTAATAATTCCTGAGCTGTGCAAGGAGGGTAAGGTTTATCCTGGGTGTTGATATTGCATCAGAAACTGTGAACCAGGGCTTCATGTAGACTTGGACAGGAAAAATGTTTAGAGTTTGGCAAGTTCAGCATCCCTTTTGGCGAGTTCTTGGAGCTGATTATGAAACAATCTAGATCTTAAGACAATACAGTACCTTTGCCATCCAGCGAGCATGGTTGACCAGTCGCTTGAAGGAGAATCCAGTGACTGTTCCTGCAAGGAAAATAATGGCTAGTTCCAAAGACTCCTTGTAGTCATCTCGGAACTGCTTTCTTGACAGTTGGTCATGGGCAAACTCAAGGAGCTCTTCACAATCATTTTGAAGAATGATTTAATTTCTGCATAGTTCCAACCGGGCTCAAATTCACAGCAGCTGCAAACACAGCGCCCAACATCAGCTACAGGATGTGATGACTGCATGCCAGATGGAAAAGATCATGACCAAGCTTCTGCTCTATTAGAATGCAGGCTCCATTGCGTCTCCCAGTGTTCACAGCAGTGGTGTCAAAATGGCCAATCACAGCTTCATGTAGTTCCCACTCCTGGAGAAGATCGTATACAGCACTGGCTTGTTGATCACCATTTCCAGACAGCAACTTTGGAACACTAATAAGTTGAGTTTCTCCAGTTGAGATGGATGTTACCAAAACCAGTAATCGATCAACTGTTTCTGTTGAACCTAAGAGAGACAGCAAAAGTTTTCCATCCCAGTGGATGACATAGTGAATATCATGGAAGCTCTCCTTAAGTTCTCTCCATTTGTGCTCTCGATATCATTCTCTGTACCATTTGATGGATGTTTAGCTCAGCAGGGTTATGTCCAAGGCTTTTTGATGTTTCTGCAAAAATATATTGTGCCATTCAGTCTGTAGTCTTCAAGTGATCAAGAGCAGCAACTAGGCCAGGAGTCATTATATTCTAGACCCTCTTTTTCTTTGGAGGATCAGCTTCAATGTTGATAGGCCTCTCTTCCTGTACACAATTTTTTATTTTTTAAAAAATTTAAAGAGCTCATCTGGCGACTGCCTACTTGGGCATTAGTCGCCGTATTAAAAACTGCCTAGAACTAAGCTACTTTTAAATTTAATGCAATAACACACAAAAAACAACCCAAACAACAACAAAAACTAAAAAAAGGGAAAAAGAAACAAGTAGTAAGCAAGCTCCTGCGCCGGGGATACCTCCCCCCCGGCGGAGGAGCGTGCAACCTATAAGAAAAAAAAACAACAAAACAAAACAAAAAAACCTGGTTAAATAATAAGGAGAAGGCCGGCCTCCCCCCAAAAGTCGACAAGTCCACCAGTCAAAGTGCATGCACTCGTCCCGAGTACAAGGGACAGGCGGTAGCTACCCCGCCCATCCCGGTACTGGGACAGGTAACGTGCGCGAAGATCACCCAGACTGGGACATTCGACAAGAATGTGCTGAACAATCTGGGGGACGACGCAGTCGTCACAATAGGGCGCAGGCGAGTGCTCCGAGTATGTCCGATTAGGAGACGACAAAAATTGACCTAAAGCCGTCGAGGCATTGGGGAATAGGTCCATGGGAACAGTATCGGCGCAATGGCACGCAACTTTAAGTTCCCTTCGACCGTCTCCCATCTTCTTTGCCAAGCAGTCCGAAGAGCTGCCCGTATTCCTGCCATGTAGTGGGTGTGAGGAAGGGCGAAATGCTGGTCCGGTCGAAGAGTCTCGCGGACTCTTTGGCGCGCTCATTCCCCGCAATTCCAACATGTCCAGGAACCCAGCAGAAGATAATCTCGACATCCGCCCGGCTCGCCAAAACCGTGGCGTCACGGATATCGCGAAACAGGGGATGCGGAGATTCCAATGCCCCGAGAGCACTCGGGGCGCATTGTGAGTCGCTATAGATCACAATCCGGTCTCCGAACCGGGCACGTCACGTAATCTCCCGTACCGAGTGGTCTATTGCCACCAGCTCGGCCGTGAAGACAGACGCAGCGCCTGGCAGAGGCCCGCTGACTTCAAACAGAGGTGATACGGCGTGGAAGCCGACCCCCTCTTGGGACTTGGAGCCATCCGTATACACTAGCACGGTTCCAGCGTGACACAAGGTGTGCTCCAAAAAAGGTCGAACGCAATACTCCCGGCGCTGTACAAGCTTTGGGAGCAGAGGCGTGGCGACAAATAGCCAAATGTGGTACCCGCCAGGGTAGCAGCCTGGGCAGAACCAGGGGCGCCACCGGCCTGAGAGCTATACCTAGCTCTCGAAGGAGTTTCCTGGCCCTAAACCCAAAGAGCTTAAGGTATAACTGGCGTCGCTCGGCGGCATAGGCACCGTCGAGATAAGCTGCGGATGCAGTGAGAGCTATTGGCGACTGAAGGAGACGCGGAAGGCACCGGTCGCAAGGCGAAGGCCGGTGTGGTGGATCGAGTCCACCTTCTGCAATAAACGCTCGGCTGCGGATGCATAAAACTCGCATCCGTAGTCGAGCTTCGAACGAACAAAAGATCGATAAAAAAGTAAGGCAGTAGCCTTATCAGCGCCCCAAGCGCTGAACGTCACGGAACGGAGAATATCCATGGCGCGGGTACAAGAGACCCCAAGGCTGCGAATATGAGCCTCCCAGGTGAGGCGTCGGTCGAATACAAGACCAAGCAAACGGTGCGACTCAACCACATCCAGGCGCACCCCATTAAGAAACAAATCTGGGTCAGGGTGAAGCCGTGGATGGCGGCAGAAGTGCACCACCTTAGTCTTGGCAAAGGAAAACCGAAACCTGTGCGCTTCGGCATAGCGAGAGACGCGGTTCAATGCCTGTTGGAGTCGACGCTCCAGAGTTGGCATCTGGGCCGCGCCAAAAGAGATCGAAAGGTCGTCCACGTAGAGCGTAGCGAGAACATCTTCCGGCAGCACCGAGGTGATGCCGTTGATGCTCAGGGCAAAGAGTGTGACACTGAGGACACTTCCCTGCGGGACACCCTCTTCCTGCTCCTTTGGGCCGGAGAGGGCTCCCCCCACCCGTACGCGGAATCGACGATCTCGCAAAAATTCAGACATAAACATTGGTAGGCCTCTCCTCGTCCCCATGATACTGCATCGCTATGCGGTATCATAGGCCTTCTCCAGATCGAAAAACACCGTGGCGTAGTGCTGTCTACGAAGGAAGGCCTCGCAGACGGCATTTTCCAGTCGGAGTAGAGCATCCGATGTGGATTGGAACTTGCAGACGGCGCACTGTGCAGAAGACAGATGGCCTCCGCTGTCCAGGAAAAAGGCTAATCTAACAATAACCAATTTCTCCATCAACTTGCGCACGCAAGAGGTTAGAGAGATTGGGCGGAAACCGATCGGAGTAGAGTGATCTCTCCCCGGTTTGCGAAAGGCGAGCACAGTAGCGATTCACCAGGAATCTGGGAGAAGACTATCGACCCAAATCCTGTTAAACAAATCTAACAGAAAGGCCATGCCTCGCTCACCTAGGTGTCGAAGCATGGCGTACGGGACATCGTCCAGACCATGAACCAAGAGCGGAGCGAAACTCACTCACAGTAAATCCGGCGTTGAAAGGTTCTCCGCCTCTGGAGGTAAAGTCCAGCCAGCGGCTTTCCGCAACATCACGACGTGCATTGAATGCTGGTGGTGCAGCATCCCGGCTAGAGAATGCGGAAAAAGCGATCGCGAAGGATTCCGCCACGGACGCGGGGTCCGAGATTGCGGTCCCATTCTCCTGGAGAATGGGAAGGGAGTCCTGCGAGAACTTACTCCGAATCCTTTTGACTCGCTTCCAAACCTCTGCTAAAGGGGTCTTCCCGTTAAGTGAAGACACGTATGCCCGCCAAGAAGAGCGGCGGGCGTGCTTCGAAATATACCGGAACCTAGCCCTAGCCCGACGAAATTCAGCGACAGTGCAATCGTTCGGGCGGCGCTTATAGCGCATGTAGGCATAACGCTTCTGTTTGAGGGCCGTCTCACACTCGGCTGACCACCATGGGAGTGGTCGGCGTGCAAAACGGCCAGACGTTCTAGGAATAGTAGTCAGGCCGTGGCGATGAGGTTGCCGGAGAACTCAACGGCCTCATTTCCTGAAATGCAGGCCACCGCACCCGCGCCAGGCACCAGCGAGGTGGGCTCTCAGGCGGCAGTTGCCCTGAAAATGATATTTGAATGGGAAAGTGATAACTACCATGGAGGTCATCGACCACCCCCCAATCAAAATCAGCCTGTGCATCCGAAAAGCACAAAGATAGGTCAAGGAAAGAAAATGAAGCGGTTCTCGGACAGTGATGCGTAAACTCATCCGCGTTTAGGACACCTATCTCAAGCTCTTCGATCAGATCGGCAAGGACTTGTCCCCTGGGATTTATGGAGTAATCTCCCCAGAGAGGATGCCTGCCGTTCAGATCTCCAAGCAAGAGAAAGGGGCTCGGTAAACGTGCCACGATGCGGTGTAAGTCTCCCGCGTCGAAGTTAGCTGACGGTGGAATGTACGCAGAAATGATAGTATACCTCCTATCCAGGTGAAGCTGCACAACCACTGCCTGAAAGGAGGTATCTAAAGAGAAAGAAAGAACGGAGACATCATGCCGGGTGTAAACCGCGCATCCCTCAGCCCGATCATCCCGCGGTGGTGGGGTCGCAAGACCCTTGTACCCCGGGAGGGCGGGCAGGGGGCACGCGCCTAGCATGATCTCCTGCAGAAAAATAGCTAACGGGGAACGGGACGCGACGAGCCTCCGCAGCTCCTCCCAGCTGGCCCGGAGTCCACGGCAATTGCATTGAAGGAATATGCCCTCCAGGCCTAGCTCGGAGGAGACGCGGGGTCCCTCTTCGAACAGAAGACCCTCACGGGAATGGCCGTACGCTTCCCGGAGGCAGAACCCCGGGCGCTGTTGGCCGGACAAAGCGCTGAAGGCGCTGGCGCCTTCGAGGACTTATTGGGGGAGGTTGGGTTCGCTGTGCGGCTTCGGAGGCGGGGGGCACTTTTTCGAGGAACCACCGTATCCGAGCCACTCAGCCCACCACTAGGCTTGGGCGAAGGAGCCGAAGCTCCTTTTTTGCTGTCCTCCTTTCGGCGGACAGCTTTAGGAACCCCGGAAGATGGCCTGGCGACCAACTTCAGGGGTGTTGCCTCCTGTGAGTCTAACGACTCGGTGGAGGCGCGTGGCCGTTTCGCCTTACGGGAAACGGTCACGCTGGGGGAAGAGGGGGAAGCCCTGGTTTTAGCCGGGGCTAGGTATGAACTCTTTTTGCCGCCAGCTTTACCAGGCAAGCACCCGGGTTGGGTAGAGCCCGCAGAAGGGCTCCGAATTGGCGCGGAAACAACCCTGCACGTTTGCCTGGATGGGCCAGGAGCAGAGGGTTCCTTTCTAAATGAGGCATATGACGTCCCAGGCAGAGCCGGGCGCGCCAGGACCAAGTCCTTAGCCTCACGGAATGAGAGTCGATCCTGGGCCTGAACGGCCAGGGTTTCTTTCTCAAGGAGATATGCACCACATTGCTTTGAAGAAGCGGGGTGCGGCTCTCTGCAATTGACACATTTGGCCACACACGACTTAAGACTTATCGCGTGTGACCTTGGAGCAATTTACACAGACTTCGGGTGACCCCGACTATGCACGAATGCCTCCACGCGGTAGCGGTACCAACCGGCACGCACCGACTCAGGGAGCTTGTCACAGTCAAATGTGACGAAGAGTGTAGGGGTGGGTCTCGAGGCCCCTCCCTGTTTTCTCATCACACGTTCAACCTTGACTGCCCCCATGGTCGGCCAGCTCTAAGGTGATGTCCTCTATGGAGTAGTCAACGAGTTCCCTGGCATAAACTACTTCTTTCACAAAGTTCATGGTAGAGTGCAGCATCACACTCACCGGGGTGCCATCAAGTGTTCGAAGAGCACTTATCTTAGCCGCCTTGGTGGGATTCGCCGCATTCGCCAGAAGGCTCCCGTCCGAGAAACAGGTCACCTTCGGCTCTCTACCAA
Organism: Ceratothoa steindachneri; assembly: GCA_963969495.1. Taxonomy (NCBI): domain Eukaryota; kingdom Metazoa; phylum Arthropoda; class Malacostraca; order Isopoda; family Cymothoidae; genus Ceratothoa; species Ceratothoa steindachneri. The sequence continues at coordinate 17,765,147 of OZ018324.1, read as the reverse complement.
TTACACTAGCTAATCCTCTCCTCTGATGGATCATGTTGCCCTTGGCCAACATGCTACCATCAGTGGAGCGAATGATGAGGAAGCGTTTGAAGTAAGCCGGCTTGAAAACGCCAGGCAACCTCTGAATGAGGGGCCTCGATGTTATCGAGGCTCCGCCCTGCGCACTTTTGGTCTTTGTCATAGTCGGGGGCTCTGCACCCAGGGGGACAGAGGGGCTGGATGTGCCGATCTTGGCTTGGTCACTTGCTAAAGTGGCAACAGACCCATCCATCCCCGCGGATGGAGAGGAGCCCCCCCCCCCTGAGTCGTCAGTCTTTTTTTTGTTTTTTCTTTTTTAGAGAGGAGGGCGGGGAATAAACCCGCTTCTCACCTCCGCCGCTAGGAGCCCCCAGGCCAGATGGACTGGCCTCAGCCAAGTCTTTCTCTGAAATGGACAAAGTCCTGGTGGTCGCAGGGGGGCACCAGTTGGAGGAGATCCCTCCCCTCCTTGTACTCTCTTGGAGACCGCAGCCCTTTGATGAGGACCTTGCACAGGGGCGGATTCGGTGCTTGGCGCCGAGCCCGGATTCCCCCCCATGGAAGGCCCTACCGTCTGAGGCTGAGTTGCCTCAAGAACCATATCAATCACAGGAGGGGCTTCCATTTTGCCATCCCAGGTCCCGTTGGCAGAGTCACCAGTCATGTGTGGGGAGGCACAGGCCTTAACCCCGGCAAGGTTTAGTATTCTTGCCAGCAGGTCTTTTGAGGGAAGCGACTGAAGGGGCCTAGCTTCCCTCTCCCCCCTAAGGGGGTTTGCCCTACCGAGCCACTTCAATGAGGGGCAGTCCCCTTAGAAAGAAAAGGAGGGACTGCCGCTGGAAATAGGGAGGGCACCTCCAGAAAAGGGGGTGACAGGGAGTCCCCTACACCCATAGTTGTAGGAGAGGAGTAAGCCTCCTCTCCGGTCAAAGAAATATGGAGGGTCCCCTGCGCAAGCATAGGAAACGGGGACCTCGATTTTTTATGTTGAACTGCCCGAGGGCGGCTCCGTTGATGATACTGGGGGAATTAAGGGAAGATTGTTTTTTTGCATCATTGGGCATGGTGACCCTAAATTTTCTGCGGGACGCAATAGCTCATCACCTCTCGCAGTTGCCCGCACTGCAAGAGGTGCTTACAGGCCTGGCGCCGCCATTCAGGACCACCCCTCCTGCCTGGTGGCCTGGCAGTCCATCGGCATGGCGGCTCCACCTAGAACACGGCATAAAAAGATAGATTGTGAAGAGGAGAGGAAAAGGCATGTGAGGAAGGTATGGGTAGGGATGAAGCAGGTTGTTAAAAACCAACCACCCCAGACCAGAGCTCAGGAGTTAGGGAACATTGTCCCCTCCCCCCTCAGCCCCGATCTGGGACGTTTGGCTGAGAAGGTCAGCATCTACCCAGTAAAATTAGAGGTTGACCAGAGAAAGCTGTGGGAGAGGTTGTTTGAAAAGCGATGAAGTAGGGGAGAAATACAGGCTATCTGAAGGAAGGAAGAGAGGCTAAGCTGGGGCCGGATGGAGCGCTGGATCCTGTCAGCACGGCGGCCAGGATGGCAAATCGCTGCGCCCCTTACGGGGTCCTGTACACAAGATAAATCAGAGAAGATGTCAGAAGAAGTGTTGGTGCTTGACTCTAATTTAACACAGCTTGTTGATGCCTCCTGTTCTATCTTTCATGTGCTTCCATCTTATTCTTTGCTGCTTCCTCCTTCCTGGCCAAAGTTACGTCAGCGCCTGCCATACAACCCCTCCATCCTGAATGTCATTGTGCTAGGAGGAACTGCTTGTCCTGCTCATTTTTCATGAAGGACAGTGCATCTTGATGAGCAATGTCAAATAAGTTTTCCATATCTCCCTTCTTCTTCTGGGTATCTGTTATTCTCTTATGGTTCTTCTTAATTGCAGTCCATGTTTTGTACAGTCCAAGTACTTTTGTCCTCTTGCGGTCTGCCCTTTTTGTTGAGATCCTCGCCATCTCCCAGTATGTCAATACCTCCTCCACTACAGCATTGGCACTGAGGTTGCACTCCATCAGATTTTGGTGATGGTGGAGGAAGACTCCTAGAGCTTGTCCATTTGATGGCAATTTGCTTCCTTTGATGGAATCTTCTGTGGGAACAAGGTCATCTTGCTCTTTTGACATCCTGTATATTATATTTTTATCTATAGATTTATATTTATAGATTCAAATCACTCAAAAAACTTAAGAAATACATTATTAAGTTTAGTAACAATTGAATATTTTTGTATCAGTAAATATACAGGAATGAATCATCAATGTAAAAAAAAGTCATCCTAGAATTCCAGGTGCCTTGAACTACCTCTAAATATTGAAGAATCATGATAAAAATTCTACAAAATTATTTTTTCATGAAATGGGTAAGAATTATGGATTGAGAGCAAACAAATTTAAGTCATGAAAATTGGACCACCCTAATGTACACTCATTGTGCAATGTAGTTGAGATGAAAATGATAATTTTAAATATTGAAATTCTGATAGAGATAAGGGATATTTAGACCATCAAATTAGGAGTAGTTCCATCAAGAAACTTTTTTTGTAAGGTATCAAAGAAAATCAACTGGTCCATATGTAAAAATCTAAGAAATGCATACCAATGATAACTAGTATTTTTTGCAGGGTATTTTAGATGCATAGGACTGCCTAACCTCTCATCTATTTTCAGATGTACTTACTTTAAAGGCACTGGAGAAGGTTTTGATAGCAGCTATAGCTACCGCTGGATCAGTATCCATGAGTAGATGTTTGAGATGGGATGTCAGAGAAGTGAAGGAAGACTCAAATTCAATATTTTGAGAGATGAAAGAAGTGGCCATTACAGCTGCTCGCCGTTTTATGTAAGACTGAAAGGTTTTTAAGATAACATGATAAAAAAAAAATGTCAAAGATGGACAAAACTAGAGTTATTCAGTTCATTTCATTAATTTTGACTATGAGAGTTTTCTCATGAGAAAGGTTCGAAAGGATAAAAGAAACACTAACTATCCAGAAGGGCAGAAGTACTCAAAAAGAAAAGGGAGAGAACATAAATAGTGAAATAATAATAAATATCAAAAACAAAGATACAAGAACATATCATGCAATAATGTCTTAAAATAAGAATTTATTGGATTTTCTCATAGAGAATGCACATATTTACAATGAATTATTGTTTTATGAAATACCAATAATTAAATTCATTATTTGAGTGTTAATTACTAAATATATTGTTTATCCTCATTTTTATTAAAGTTTATGAAATGAGAATGACTTACTCATATTAAAAATGATATAGAGGAGTAAATGGTACTGAAAGGTATAATACTCTTCAATCCATACAATATAGTGAGGTCATAAATCAATTTGATTATGCATATTCCTAAGTTTTAAAACAAAAGTGACTTCTAGCTATATGTACATAGAGGGTAATTTTAATAAAAAGATTCATAATTAATAATAGCAACTGACCTGGGGATGCCCCAAACATGAGGCAAGAGAGTTAGAGAGATGAGATGACATATCTAATGAGATAATGACAGGTAGGAGGCTTAAACCTAAAGAAATTTGGATCACATTTGGCGAAGCCAAGTCCCTCTGAATTGTGTTCACAAGCAAAACTGTTAAATCGGAACCAGGAGGCATAGTTCGACTTATATACAGATAACCTGAAAAACATAAGGTGAAAATTGGTCAAGTTTAATAACTATAAATTTTATCAATGCAATTAGAAATTGGTAGCATTTTCAAAAGTTTTGAAACTCACCAATCTTTTTGTTAAGAAGTTTTTCACTCTGAGTAAGTTTAATTGCATTTATGTGCAGATTGGAAAAGTAATGACCACGAGAAAAGGCTATTAAAGATCTACACAAATAATCTGCAATAATTTCATTTTTGATATTCTGATGTGAGGCTTGGCGTAACCATTCTTGATATTCTTCACGAACAATATCTTCTTCTTCCTAAAAATACAATTAGCAAAGGATAATTATAATTTATTAAGAACTATTCTAGTAAGTGATCCACCTATAGCTACATTAAATGATGAGAGTATTTTTTATTTGGATATAGATAAAGATGAGCTAAAAAAGAGATTATGTCTGATATTGTTACTACTTGTGAGCAAACAGCATAGAGCCCAGGAGTAAAATTTGTAGTATAATGTTATATATAACTCAAGGCCAATTATAAAAAAGTAAGTATTTAATGATTTAAGTATATAATAGTCAATGTGATGAATTATATATATATATATATATATATATATATATATATATATATATATAAAAAGTAGACTCCAAAATTATTTTGACTTTAATCTTGCCTTCCTAAAACTCAAGCATGGAAACAAATCCACAAGATGCTTTGATTCAACAGGCACAATACTGTGAGGATCCATAAGATGACATAACATAACATAACATAATTACACAGATGACAAAAGCCACAAGGGCCTATCAAAGGTCATCTGCCTCCATCAAAACCCACCCACAAAAAGCACCATCGCCAGGGGAAGACAAAATCAAAGTCCCCCACAATATAATATAACTGATTTCAAAAGCCACAAGGGCCCATCATAGGTCATCCAAGTCAAACAGCCTCTTTTTTAAGGCACCCAAACTCCCAAGAAAACTACATCCAGAGGATTGCATCCAGAAACAAGGGTATCACCAATCAAGGCTTGTCAAGAACTAAATCATGAAGCTATAGATATATACAAACAATATTAATATATACAAAACTTAGGAACCATCACAACTTTCCCTCCCCATAAACTCATCCAACCTACTCTTAAATACATTTAGACTTGGACTACCTACTACCCTCCGCGGCAATTTGTTCCAGAAGTCTACCACTCTATTGGTGAAAAAATATTTTCTTAAATCCAACCTACACCCTTGCTTTTTAATTTTCAAGTGGTGATCTCTAGTCCGATTTCCATCATCTAACTCAAAAAACTTGCTAACATCCAATTTATCTATCCCGGAAAATTTTTTAAAGAGCTCAATCATATCCCCTCTCACACACCTCCTTTCGAACGAGAACATATTTAATACCCTCAGTCTATCTATATATTCAAGGTGCCTCAGGGAAGGAATAATCTTTGTTGCCGTCCGTTGCACTGACTCAAGAAGGTTAATATCGTGTCTAAAATGTGGGGACCATGCCTGTATACAGTACTCTAGATGTGGCCTAACATAAGAGTTATAGAGTTTAAGAATAACCTCCTTACTTTTGTAACTGACATTTCTCTTAATAAAACCCAGCACTCTATTTGCCCTATTTCTTGCTTCAATACACTGCTTACAAAACCTTAATGACTTATCTATTACTACTCCTAGATCTTTCTCATCCTCTACTGAGCTCAGCCAATGCCCATCCATTTCATAGTTAAATTCTCTATTATCTTTTCCCATGTTAATAACTTTGCACTTATCAAGGTTGAAAGTCATTTGCCACTTATGTGCCCAGGATAACAATTTATTTAAATCTCCCTGCACTTTAAAATTATCATCAATATCTTTAACTACAGCTGCTAATTTGGTATCATCCGCAAAAATTGACACTTTATTATTAACTGCCTCCCCAAGATCGTTTATATAGATGACAAATAATAATGGACTGAGAACTGATCCCTGAGGAACCACACTGATAACATCCCTCCACTCTGACTTTACACCATTTAGCACTACCCTTTGCTTCCTGTCTTTCAGCCACTCAGATATCCAATTTGAAACACCCCCACATATTCCAATCATTTTTAATTTATGAACTAGTCTCCTATGTGGTACCTTATCAAATGCTTTACTAAAATCTAAGTAAATTATATCTACATTCTTTCCCTTATCTACTTGATCTGTTACAAACTCCAGAAAGTCTAGTAAGTTAGTCAAACATGATCTACCTGATCTAAACCCATGCTGAGCATCGCTGATTAACCCCTCCCTCTCTAGATGTTGGCAAATCCCTTTTTTAACTATTTTCTCAATAATTTTACAGACTACAGGAGTTAGGCTAACTGGTCTAAAGTTATTTGGATCCTCTTTACTACCCTTCTTGAAAATGGGGACTACATTCACTCTCTTCCAATCATCGGGTATTTCTCCATATTCCAGTGACCTAGTATACAACTTCTCCAGAGCTATTGAGATACTTTCTACCCCTTCTTTAAGTATCCTAGAATGAATATTATCAGGGCCGGAGGCCTTGGTAGTATCTAATTCACCTATTAGTCCTTTTATCATCCTCCGATCCACACTAATGTTAGTAAACACCTCTTTCCCTGACCCATGAGTACTATACATAAGACTATTTAGTTTCTCCTTTGTAAATACTGATGCAAAATGACCATTTAGTACCTCAACTATTTCCTCATCAGTTTCTCTCACAACCCCTTCATATTTGATAGGTCCTATTTTAACTCTGCCAGACTTGTTATTAATTTTATAGTAACTAAAGAACTTTCTAGGATCTTTGTTGCTATCCTGAGCTAATTTAATTTCTGACACCCTTTTGTTCTTCTTTATAATCTTATTTAACTCATTCCTAGCCATTCTATAATCACTTAAATTTTGAATATTATTTTCTACCTGTAATTTTTTGTATGCCCTTTTCTTCTCTGAAATTTTTCTAGCTATCTCCTGATTCTACCATAATGGTTTCCTACTTTTGTTCCTAATGGCCTTCATTGGGATACATTGTTCTTGGACTACATTTATTATATGCTTGAAAGTATCCCACATCCCATAAGCATTTTTACCTCTGAATTTTACATCCCAGTCTACCAAATTTAGCAAGCTTTGAAGTTTTGCATAATCTCCCTTATGAAAATTTGGAACTTTTTCAGCATTCTCGGTTATTTTACCCTTCTCAATTCCCAAGTTAAAACGAACTATCTGATGGTCACTATTTCCCAATGCTTCCCCAACAGTCAATTCTTGAACTAAATGATGACTGTTAGAAAGTACTAAATCTAATATATTGTCCCCCCTCGTTGGCTCATTAACAAATTGATTCAAAAAATTATCCTCAAAGCATTCTATGAACCTGCCACTTGTTCTATCCCTACCTATCATATTTTCCCAGTCCACAGAGTTTAAGTTGAAGTCCCCAATAATAACTGCATCTGTTTCATATCCCTTACTTATTTCCCTTATCAATAGGCACAATACTGTGAGGATCCATAAGATGCTTTGATTCAATAGGCACAATACTGTGAGGATCAACAAGATGCTTTGATTCAATAGGCACAATACTGTGAGGTTCAACAAGATGCTTTGATTCAATAGGCACAATACTGTAGGGATCCACAAGATGCTTTGATTCAATAGGCACAATACTGTGAGGATTCACAAGATGCTTTGATTCAATAGGCACAATACTGTGAGCATCTACAAGATGCTTTGATTCAATAGGCACAATACTGTCAGGATCCACAAGAAGCTTTGATTCAATAGGCACAATACTGTGAGGATCAACAAGATGCTTTGATTCAATAGGCACAATACTGTGAGGTTCAACAAGATGCTTTGATTCAATAGGCACAATACTGTGAGGTTCAACAAGATGCTTTGAATCAATAGGCACAATACTGTAGGGATCCACAAGATGCTTTGATTCAATAGGCACAATACTGTGAGGATTCACAAGATGCTTTGATTCAATAGGCACAATACTGTGAGGTTCAACAAGATGCTTTGATTCAATAGGCACAATACTGTGGGGATCTGAAATATGCTTTGATTCAATAGGCATAATACTATGAGGATCCAAGAGATACTTTGATTCAATAGGCACAATACTGTGAGGATCCACAAGATGCTTTGATTCAATAGGCACAATACTGTGAGGATTTTTTTTTAATAATTTTTACGCACTGTCCTTATTTAGGTTCAATGTGCTGAAAGAAAGACAATAGGCTAAGCTTGGGCCAGACGGGGAGCAGAGTCCCATCAGCACAGTGGCCAGGAAGGCAAATCCTTGCACCACCAGGGTGAAAGAGAATTGGTACATAAGACAAAGTAGGGGTTAAGGTTTAAGGTAAGGAACCAGTGGGTTGCTGCCCAATCCAAGTGGATTCTATATGGCACCGAGGATGAAACGAGGCAAATCATCTATAAAAGGTGGAGGAGACCACTTTGTGACAAAAATTTAAAAAACGACGGGTTAAAAGATTCCTCCGCCAATATGAGTCAAAGATGGGTGTGTTGAGGAATAGTTAAAAGGGTTGGGAAACAGGACAACCGGAGAATGGCAAAATGGCTACAATCCAATAAAAGGTGGGCAACCGATTGGTCCTCACCGCAAAAATGACAGCAAGGGCTGATATGAACATCACCTGAAACAAGATAGCCGTGAGTAAGTCTTGTGTGAACAATGTGAACTCGCCAAAGGGCCACCTCCAATGACTGCATTCTATGATGGCTTGAGGGCCAAGAGTAAATAGAATTATAATTTTGTATAGTTTGGATGATGAACAGTCATCCCATTCATTCTGCCACAGTTGAAAAATATATTTTCTTATTGAAGGAAAGTAGTTCCTAAAAGGTAGAGCCGAGTTCTCAGGGGACACAGAATGTGCTGAACGGAGCGGGCCAGCCAATCAGCCCTCTCGTTGCCCAGGACCCCCACATGCCCAGGAACTCAGCAAAAAATAATTCTATATCGGGATGCATTTTGGATCAGCCAGTTGCAAATTTCTGTGACTAAGGGGTGGGATGCATTAAAAGATCTAATTGATTGTAAAACACTCTTTGAGTCGGAAAAAATGACAAAATCAATAAAAGGTAAAATTTGGATGAGTCTAAACGCTAAAAGGATTGCTGAAAGATCACCGGTAAAAATGGATGCTGCTGGCGGCAAAGATAAAGATAGGAATTCTCCTCCTGGGTAGATGGCTGCCACGCCCATGCCACTGTCAACTTAGGTGGGCAGCATTGTTTGTGTGAGCTTGAATGCACTAAGAACAGGCTAAGAGATGATCTCCTATGCGAAGGTTGAGGGGGCGGGGTAAAGATGGCAACTTATCATATGCCGCCGTTGATTCGGTAGCATACAGACATCTGTAGACCTCTGATACAGGGGCTTGCTGTACTCAGCAGAGGTATCGCATGCAGATTTGAAGTCTATGGTAGGGCAAAGGGAGTACCCCCACTCTCGCAGTAAAGGCTGTTGACAGGAGAAGTACGGAAGGCTCAACAAGAAAGGCGAACTCCGAGGTTTCAAATGGGGTTCAGCATTTTAAGGGCTGAAAGGGAAGCCGATGAGTAAATTTGAAAGGCCATAATCCAATTTGGATTGGACGAGGGCTGTGTATAATGTCCACAATGTTTGTCGGTCACTGACCCACTAAGTGTGTGAGAGGACTTTCGACGTAGGTGTGGTAACCAGGATCCAGGATAACTTTGGATCAAGAGTTACACCAAGGAACCGACCTCGGAGACGAACCCTATATCTTCACCTTGTAGGGAGATAGATTGCGCAACAAGAACCCCTCTGCCCCGGTGGAAATACATTGCTTTGGTTTTGTTCATGGAAAAGCGGAATCCCTTAAGTTGTGCTCTTTTGGATACAGCATTGACAGCCAGTTGTAGCAGACGCGCTGCTGATGGAAGGCGAGGTGAGGAACAGTATCGTGCTAAATCTTTGACAAACAGAGTTGATGATACACCCTCTGGGAGAGACGAAATAATATCATTGATGGCAATTATAAAACACTGCCCTGAGGAACTCTTGGGGTTGCAGGTCAGAGTATGCGTCTCCAACACGTACCTTGAAGGATCGAGATGCTAAAAAACTTTGAATAAGTGACGGTAAAAGGCCTCTCATTCCCCAGACGTATAGCTGCTTCAAGATGCTGTAACTCCATGTTGTGTCGTAGGCTTTCTCAATATCAAAAAATATGGCCAGGACTCGGTGCTTTAATGAGAAAGCTTTCTGGACCGATCCCTCAAAACGTACTAGTAGGTCAAGGGTACTATGACCTTTGCGGAAGCGACATTGAAATGGAGAGAAAAGGTGATTGGTTTCTAAGAACCAGTTTAGGCACTCCAATACCATTTATTCCAGCAACTTACTCAAACAGCTGGTGAGAGCTATAGGGCGGTAGTGATCTGCATCCAACCTGTCCCTGCCCGGTTTGATAAAGGAAAGGATAATTCCAATGCGCCATGATGAGGGGTAAAAACCCTTCACCCATATAAGGTTGTACAAATCAAGTAAGAAGAGAGTAGATAGTGGATGTAGGTGCCAAATCATATCAAAATGGATCTCGTCAAAGACCAGGGGAAGTATATCTGCAAAGGAACAAAGCGCTATGCAGCTCATGGATGCTGTATAGAGGGTTATATATAAGGTTTGATTTTGTTGTGAAGTTGAGAATGAGACTCTTCCTTTGATTTGTAGGATTGAAAAGCCTTATCGTTTTTAGCTGACACTGCTGATGACGCAGAAATGGTCAGCAAAAGCATTGCTGAATGCCAGGCCGTCATTCTCCAAGGAACCATCTAAGATCAGTGTGGGGGTATGATGATCAGTATAATGGCCCCTGATCTTATTAATCCTCTTGCAGATCTTAGCAGTACAAGTAGGTGTCATAGAGGAAATTGATGAAACGTAACGGTGTAATGAATTTCGGCGAGCCTGACAAAGGGTTCTTTGGCGAAGAGCAGTGTGGTGGAGCGAATGTGAGTGTGTGTATAAGGGGCCATTCTCCCACCCTTTTTTCCAATACACTCTCCCTCCTTCTGTAAGAATGTGTGTGTGTTAATGGGAATGGGTTTGTTTTGTTTTTTGGTTATTTTATGTATAAATAAATTACCATGTTTTTTGTTTTTTCCAGGCACCATATTCTGGAAAGGACTTAGTCTTGCACATCTTTATATAGCAAACAAAATATTACTTTGTCTTAATAAATTTAACGAAGAGCCCTATTAGTATTCTAAATGAAAGAGGGCTTAGGATAGCCTCGCAAGAGTGATAAGATCACTTATCTTCCATCAAGCGCAGAGGCGCCAAGTGTTTGGAAGATGTAGGCATTTTGCTCTCTCGAGTGGTAGGTGGCTGGACGTCCCCCCCCCACCCTCTTTGTACCACGTGAGGCCTTCTCTTTTTTTTGGCTGTTGATTTTTTTAATGTTTCTTAGGATCAATTAATAGGATTTGTTTCTTAGGATCAATTAATAGGATTTGTAAGTAGGATTTGTTTATTTTTTTTTTATTGCGGGTATAAAGGAAATTTAGCTATATTTTGTGTGTGAACAGGAAAGAGATCTCTAATATATCCCCCCTCTCCATTGTAATTATCATTGTACATTTTTTTTGTAAGTAAAGGGACTGTATATACAATCCGTTTCATTCTCCTTTGATTTCTCACATCCGGATTAGTGTAGGAAGCGGGTTGGATCGATTGGGGACTAGTCTAAATTTTTCGGCCCGCTACAGCATGAGCTCGGTTTCGGTTGACTTTGTTGCATAAAGTTGGGTTCTTTCGGAATCGGGCATGGGGTAACTTGTAATTTTTGATTGTTGTTGCACACGTTGAGGTCCACCAGGGCATGGTTGAGTGGCCCGTGGCGGGTCGCCTCCATGGGATGATGTGTTGCTGCATTGTAAATAGTCGATGTAAAGTATTCTACTGCCGCATCAACTCCATTGAAGGTCCCCAAGGATGCACTTGTGAAGGACGCCTCTCGGAAACCTTCCCAATCTGCATGACCTAAGTCCCACTTAAGGTGCATAGATCGTCAAGAATTGACCATCGAAGTTCCATGAAGCAATCCGGGGAACAAACAGACAGGTCAACACAGCTAAAAGAGTCTGTCTGGACATGATAAGAGGTAAATTCTCCAGTATTTAAAACACAAAGAAAGTCAGATAATAAAAGAGACTCTAAAACACTGACTTTGGCATTTCGAGTGATGTCACCCCAGTATGGGTGACGGGCATTAAAATCTCCTAGTAATAAGAATTGGGAGAGCAACTGGTCTAAAGTTCTAAAAGGTGGGGTCTTGAGAATGATAAACAAGGGGGTAGGTAAATAGAGCAAACGGTAAAAAGCTTAGTAAGAAAAACCCTCACAGCAACAGCTTGGAGGGTAGTATGTATGGGGATGGGAGAAACATGGTGGGATGAAGATACCATGATTGACCCCCCCCGCCATGAGAGGAGCTTCCAGCAGGAGCAATAGAGCTAAAAGTGAGAAAGCCGGGTAGCGGCGGAAAGGGCCGTATACCCAGTTTATTCTCCTGAAGACAAATAACTGCAGGGTGGATAGTCATCAACAGAATTTTGAGTTCTTCTCACTTTGGAAGAATGCCTTGGCAATTCCATTGTAAAATGGAAGATATTATGTGGGATGATTAGATACCACTGTGGATATCTTTTTCTCTTTTGTGGCCAATATTGTATTTGAGGTTCGTCCCAAAGAGCTTGAGAAATGGAGAGCTGATTTTGAGGAGCCTGCTTTTGCAGGGAGAGAGATCCTAGATGGAGCAGCAACTGGGGCTTTTTTGTGTGTTTTGGAGAACCAACTGAGGCCCTTGATTGTAATTCGGGCTCACAACCTGGCGGAAAAGGAAGATCGAGAAGGGATTTTTGGCCGGTAGATCCGGATTCAAGGGTCGAGGGTATTTTCGGTTTCTGAGGAGTTGGTAGTCAGAGCTACAATTTACGCAGGAGTGAGGGTGCTGACAGGCATGGCCAACATGTCCAAATTGATTGCAATTGAAGCAGCGTCTGGGTAGTTCGATGTAGGGACTTACCGGGACACGAAGATACCCAGCTTTAATATATTGCGGCAGTTCTTGTCGTTCAAATGTTAAAATCAGTGTGGTGGTTGGGAGTCTAGTGGAGCCTAATGTTTTAGTTACTCTGTGTACGTGTGTGACACGTTGGGTACTAAGCTTACGCTGAAGGTGGGTTGGGTCGTAGTCCTTTAGTTCGTTTGAACGGACGACACCTTTGACCAAATTTATATGTGGATGAGGTGAGACAGTTATTGCTATTTCAGCTATCGAAGATAGATTTTGCACAAGGTTGTGTTGAGAGTGGGATGACACCTCGACTACGACATCACCACTACCTCTTGACCACATCCCGTGGTGTTCACCACAGCGGGACTCAAAAGATCATTGATGTCAAACACATCGACTTTTGAAAGTGGGGTGTTGGATGATGAATTCATGACAAGAAAGCGAGGATAATCTAGATCTGGGTCTACTTCGTTGGAGTAGGGGTCCAACGAGCGAGGGAAGGCTGAAAGGGGAGCTAAGGAACGTTTGGCAAGAGAAACCTTACGAGAAGGGGAGGTTTTTGGTTTATGGCTAGCCATTACAAAAAGAAAAAACTTTGCATTCTCCCTCAGGACTCCCCACCATGGAGGCCTACAAGGGCCCAGCACTACTGCAACTATACAATCAGTTATGTCCGGTATGTCCTCTTGGACATACCATCTTTAGAAACCTAAGAGGCTGCCCGAGTTCTCCTATGCACAGAAAATAGGGGCCAACGATGGGTTTCTCCTTGGGCATTCGGTAGATGAAGGCGGTGGAGATGCCCAGCCTCTTTCACCTTCATGAAAGAACAATTCAGAATCAATCCATTAAACGAGAAGAGGTCGGGTATCCATAAAATCCACTAGATAGGTGAAGGAAGAGGGGGAAATAAAGGGAAGTGGAAGAATATAATAGGGGGGAAAAGAAAGAGGGGTATATTAAGTTTTGTTGGCAGCACCATGGGACCCCTAAAGGGCCCAGAGCTGACCCCCTTCACCACGAGAAGGTCAGAGCCTCTCTGGGAACAACCCCTGAAGAAAACAACCCAGAGAGGGAGGGGGAAGTAGGGGTTAGCAGGAGATAAAGAATGCCAAGCTGGGTCTGGACGGGGTGCTGAGTCCTGTCAGCACCGCAGCCAGGAGAGCAAATCGCCATGCCTCTTACAGGGATACTGTGAGGATCTACAAGATGCTTTGATTCAATAGGCATAATACTGTGAGGATTTACAAGATGCTTTGATTCAATAGGCACAATACTGTGAGCATCTACAAGATGCTTTGATTCAATAGGCACAATACTGGGAGGATCCAAAAGATGCTTTGATTCAATAGACACAATACTGTGAGGATAGGTGGTTAGGTTGAATATGACCTAAAATTCTAGCGAAGTCATTTTTGAGAATACAAATTAGGTATTATTTTTTTATTTAAAAAATTAATTTTATGTAGAAATGCTTTCTTGGCATCAATATGTTTTTTTTTAAATGTTACTGTTTAGCCCACTTAGCCTTTTGTTATTTAGAAGACTAAAATAGATGTGGATATATTCTATGGTTAATTGTATGTTAAGAAAGAAAATACCATTGAAATAATAATTGATAACAATCTGATATTAAAATTAAGGAATGTAATGATGAGGTGCAAATGATATAGCAGATTTAAAATATGTTGAACTATACTGTATAGACTAGAGAAAATATTCAAATGAGAAGGAAATTGGTAAAATTTCTATTTCTTTAAAAATTAGAAATCTACACAGATTATATTACTTGAATTCTCAACATAAGCCTATTTAAAAGAAAATAATAATGTTTTATAGCTCTCATCAGGCAGCTACCAATAAGGTTACTGACACTGAAAAATCAATAAGCAAAACTGACCAATAAACTAACAAATTAATTTATTACTAAACTATAAACAGCATTCATGGGAGGCTCACTTAGGTGTTACAGGGAAGAGGCACCTCTTAGGGATCCAAATGTTCAACTAAGGATTCAAATAGTATGATGAGGCCCCAGACAACTCCCCTAAGTTTAGTACACCATAACATGGCATGCAGGCAATAGAACTAAGGTACCGAGAAAGGTCCCACACACAAAGTTACCCCAGCCTAGGACATTTAAATAAAAAAGGAGTATAGAGTCTTGGGTAGCTAGATGTCTTCAGGGGGTTTCCCCCCTTATTTAAAGAGAACTTCTTAAGTATTGTTTCTATATAAAATATTAACAATCAATTTTAAAGAGCTAAAACTTCTCTTTTGAATGACCTTTTGTTTAACCTTCCAGGTAAATTAGGGGTTGAGATAGGAGTCTATAATTTGTGGGGGCTGTCAAACACCTTCAAATTGGGATGTCCATAGCATCTAATTAAGATATTGAAAAATGGATTTCAGAATCAGTGGCTTCAGCCAAAAATCTATTCATACACATATTTTCATCAAAATCTGAGAGGGTGTGGTTCCGCCCCTTCCCTGATTAGTCAAAGAATCAGCCAGAAAGTGGTTGCAAAGGATTCCACCATAGACGTGAATTCAAGATTACAGTCCCATTATCCAGGAGAATGGGATGGGGGGTATTGTGAGAACTTGCCCCAAATCCTTTTGACTTGCTTCCACACCTCTGCAAGAGGAATCTTCCCGTAAAATAAGGACATATATGCCCACTAGACATTCTAGGAAAAGTAGTTAGGTCCACACAGCAATGAGGTTGCCTGGAGAAGAACTCAATGGTTTCATCCACTGACCTAAACTCCTTGACTGGGGCAGAGAAATGTTATTTCCTGAAATGCAGAGCACCAAGCCTGCATAGCCGCACCACCAGGGGTTATTTCAAGTGGCAACTCTCCAGTATAGACTGACTTGGCACCCAGCCCCGGCTCAATTACAACCCCAGTTGTAATTGACTATAGACTGACCAGGAGCACCACCCCCGGTAAAATTACAGCCCAGGTCAGTCTATACTGTCAAGAACATATTTGGAAGAAAAGGTAATCACTACATGGAGGTCATCGAATCCCTCCCACCCAAAAAGCACAGGGCTAGATCAAGACAGGGAAATGAAGTGGTTCTCAGGAAGTGATATGTAACCTCATCCATATTTAGAACACCATATTTAGCAACAACCTGACCCCTGGGATTGATCAAGGAGTCTCCCTAGAGGGGGTGTCTACCTTTCATATCTCTGATAGTAGAAAGGGCCTCAACAACCCTGCCATGGTGCAGTGGAAGTCCCCCATGTCAAAGTTGGCTGATGGTGGAATGTACACAAAAATAACAGTATACCTACTATTGAGGTGCAGCTGCACTGCTACAGCCTGAAAAGAGGTATTTAAAGCAGAGAAGAACGGGGACATCGTGTTGGGTGTAAATGGCGCATATTTCTGACCAGTGCCCATTCCATGGTGGTAGTCGCAAAACCCTTATACCCCAGGCGAATGGGCAGGTTGGGCTCACTATGCAAATCTTTTCCTCCCTCCACCTCAACACCTTTGGAGGTGCTGGGGGGAGGGCTCTCCTTTCGAGGATCCACTGTTTCTGAGCCACCCAGTACGGCATTGGGTGGGGCCATAAGAGTCAAAGCTCCTTTAGTGGTGTCCTCCTTTCAGGGGGCAGCTTTAGGAACCCTGGAAGACAGCCTAATGACAAACTTTAGGGGTGTTGCCTCCTGTGAGCCTGACAACTTGGTGGAGACTAGCACCTGTTTACCCTTCCGAGAAATGGTCATACTGGGGGAGGGGGACCCTGCTTTTAGGCAAAGCTGGATGTGAACCGTCTATGCCGCCAGCTCTACTAGGGGAGCTTTTGGGGGTGTAGAACCAGCCTAAAGCTTCCAAATGAGTGTACAAATGACCATAGTCATAGGCCTGGAGGTGCCAGGAGCAGAGGGTGCCTTTTTTAAAAATTGAAGTGTAAGACAACCAGGCAGCGCTGGGCATAGCAAGACCTAGTCCTTAGCCAGAAGTCTCCTGTCTGAGAAATGGGTCACCTTAGGTTCTCCAGCAATCCAACTAGCTAATGCTCTCTTCTAATGGATCATGCTGCTATCTATGGAGAGAATAACTAGAAAGCGCTTGAAGCTGGCAGGCTAAAAAATGACAGGTAGTCTCTGAATGAGGGGCCTCAACAAAATAGAGGCTCCACTCAGCGCACTTGTGACTTTGGTTCTTGTTTGGGCCTCCCGCCTAGAGGGTGCCTCAGGGCCAGATTTGCCAGTCTTGTTCTGGGCACCTGCTGAAACAGCATAGGATCCATCCATCTCTGGAGCCCCCACAGAGGGAGAGGAACCCTTAATCCTCTGTCTTTTTTTTTACACCTTTTTTTATGTGAAGAAGGTGTGGTCCACCCAGGCACCATGTCTAACCAACTAAACTCTATCCAGGTGAGAAAAGTTCTTCCTGGTAGAAAGTGTGGGTAGACAAAAGCTTAAGGGAATAGTCATAATAATAATTATAAAAAATAAATCCCAGTGACAGGGCTTTCTTAGTTTGCACTCAGACCAGGAGGATGTGCAGTTCCTCTGGGTACCAAGTGCAACAGGCTACACAAGGTACCCTTCTAGGGGGTGGAAGTTTTGTAAACAAAAGTATAGCAACAAACATTCAAAGGTAGTATCCTTCAAGGTAGCCGTGTGTAACCCTGTGTGTGTCACCTGAATTTTTTATGTTAATTTAATCATTGTATCTAATAGGCAGTAGAATTGGTATTTTTGTAATAACCTTTTAAGTCATTATAATTTCTTTTCATAGTTATTTAATTAAAAATATTAAAAAAATAATCAATGCTTTAATTTCACATTAGTATAGTACTCTTAAATTTTATTTTGAAACTTTTAAAGTTAGATAAAAAAAATTGCATTTGTGAATACCTAATGACATTTTTTAAAAATATGTGCAAAACCACAGATGACTCATTATATCCATTTTTTTTCTCTATATAATGTAATATGTTGATACCTGTAGTAATCCTAAAGGCATTTTTTTATTTTGTTTACTAAAATTTGATTTTTCAGTGGAGCATCCTGCGTACCACACTTAAGACAAGCTGTGAGAATTGCTCCCATATTGAACCATTAAGTGTTTTTACCATAGCTGGGCACGACTTTGATGCCATATGTGGTGCAACTGCAACTTTTTTCCCTGGTGTGACTCCGCTAAACTAATATCTACAGGTCATCTTCCTCCTCCTCCATGTCCTCCTGGCCCATCTTCTCCTCAAGGAGGTCCATGTTCCCTTTGAGGAAAACAAGCTCCTCAAAGTTGACCTCATCCAGGGAGGACCTCTTGGCCCTGAGGACATCCCCAGCCATGCTGAATAGCCTCTCCACAGCTGCAGAGCTGAGAAGGGGGGTATTGTACTTAATGATTAAGTCCACCCACAACTCCCTGTGCTGGTAGGGGAAGAGGGACCAGGCCAGCTCGCCTTTAGAGGGCACCCACTCCTCCATGGACTTCCTCAGGACCTACTTCACATCCAGCTGCTGGTTGGCCAGGCCTCTAGCAAACAACTTGCTGAAGAGGCGGGCGTCCAAGTCCTGGGGTTTATGCACATCTTGCTGGCCAGGCTGATGCTGCTCCTCCTCCCTGGGCTTGATGACGGCCCTTAGCTCCCTGGTGATCGTTCCCTGATCTCCTCCACCTTGTCAGGGGCAATGCACTCAGGACATTGGGGATGAGGTTGGAGTGGACGGCTGTGGCTATAAGGAGGTTGCCAAACCTCTTTTCATAGCCCCTGAGGAGGGCCTGCACCAGGTCGTCATTCTGGCTCTGCTCCCCCAGGCTGGCCTTCATCAAACAGAGGCTGCCCATGACGAAGGCCTTTCTCTCCCCCTGAAGCATATTGGCAGTGCAAGTTTGCTTAGTCCAACTTTTTCAAACATTTGCTACTTCAAAATTCATAATGCGGCAAAGTCGCAACTCTTTGTGGCAACGCCCAGATCTGGTTTTTACTGGTGTTTAAGCTGCCCTGGGGAAAAAAAATTTGCTAATAATTTCCATTAAATATCCTGTCTCTGCCTAAGTCTGGACTTAAGCAAGTTTTTTTCCCTTCTCCAGGTTTAGTCTCATCCTATTTTCATGAGTACAGGTATTTTGATCTACTTCCCAGAATCTAGCCTGATTTTAAGTGTCCAATTGACTTCCATTTGGGTTGACTGTATTCTCCAGATTGATTTCAATCCTTGGGGTTACTTTCCATGTCTTGGCCTACTTCACATTCCACAACTCAGATTGCAGTGGTATTTGATTGCCTATGCCATGAGTCTATTCTCATAGACTTACTTGTATTAGTATCCAGACTTAGTTTGTACTTTTACTCTTGACAAGTACCCATTTGTCATCACTATTCTGTGCAAATTATCTGCACCCCTAAAATAAATTTATCTCAAAGCTTGTAATTACATGTCCTGGTTCTGAAATTTGTTTTATCACTATGTTTTGGAAAAGCAACCCCAATTTCTTTGTTATAAATGTAATTGTGTAATTTTATAATAGTTTTGTAAATAGTAATTTTAATAAACTAGATAAGTTGCTTTCTTATAACCTTGAGCTGGCTACCAAAAATGTTCTCTACGATTGGATGTCTGAACCATTGTTCCACATCTTGACCAAATCAAAGAGGTGAGATTTATAACCCACTTTGAATACCTTTCAATTGCAAAATTTGTGAAAAGAGATTCTGTCCAAGGGTGGTAACAATTTAGGCAGAACCATCACTTAGAGTGGAACTCTCAAAGGAGTTTCCTTGCCCTGAAGCTGAGAGGTTTAGGGCTTGATTGGCATCTCTTAGAAGCATGCATATACACCATCGAGATCAGCTCTGGATGGAATGAGAACAAAGAACTACTAAGGGAGACACTGAACATGTAGATAATGCACTGTGTATGACAAAGCAAACAGTATCTCCCCAGCAACAAGGCTCTCTATAAGGAAGGTGCAGAAGGCACCAGTCACCAACTAGAGACTGGCATGGTGGATAAAATCCAATTTATGCAATGCAGAGTCAGATGTGGCGGAATAAATCTTGCATCCATATTCAAGCTTTGAGTGAACAAAGAATGTTAAAACAAGAGTAAAAGAGCCCTATCAGCACTCTACACAGTATAGAAAGTCCATGACATAGCTATAAGAAAGACGGCTGTGAATATGTGCCTCTAAAGTATGGTGGCTCAAAAACAAAACTAAGGAATAAATTCAAGTCTACCATGTCCAGGCGAGACTCATTTAGGAAGATATCCAAGTCAGGGTGATGCCTACAACAGTGGCAGAGGAGAATGACTTTGGTTTTGGTCAAAGAAAACTAAGGCCTTGTAAGAAGAAATGCAGTTCAAAGCTATCAATCTGTAGTCATCTGATCTGTGCCAGATTTTGTCTATGTAGAGCATGGTAAGAACATTTTCTGGTAGCAACAAGGTAATACTATTGATGCTCGCAGCAAATAAAATGAACACACACATGAATGTAGAATCAATGATCTTGTATGAACTCAGAAAGATGGGGGCACATCCCCTCATCCTCAAAGAATCGAGTAGAGCATCTCATGTGAAACTTATGGAAACTGGTGCAAAGACAGGTGAGTTCCACTATTAAGGAAATAAGCTAACTTAAAACAGATCCAGCATGACATGAGGTGTTCTCCAAAAGGCTGAACATAATACTCCAGGCTCTATGGAAACTTTGGGAGCAGAGGCATGGTGATAAGGTGCTATCGCCTTCAAGGACTTATCGGGGGAAGTTGGGCTTACTATGCGAGTCTTTTCCTTCCTCCACCTAGAAACTTTTGGTGGGCAGAGCTGCTTCAGAGACAGGGGGCCTTCCGTTGAATGATCCATTGTCTCTGAGTGACCCAATACAGACTTGGGTGGGAGCATAGTAGCCTCGAAGCTTATTTGGTGCTATCCTCCTTTCTGGGGACAGCTTTAGGAATCCTGGAGGACAGCCTCATGACCACCTTCAGGGCTGTTGCTTCCTGTGAATCTAATAATTTGGTGGAGGCGTGAGGCTGTTTTGCCTAATAAGCACAGTCGTGGAGGGGGAGCCCATGATTTACCTGAGGAGGGGTGAACCTTCTGTGCCACCAGCTCTACCACATGAGTGCCTCAGGTGGGTAGAACCTGCAGAAGGGTTCCAAATGTCCACAAAAGTAACTGTGATGATAGGTCTGGTGGGGCCAGGAATAGAGGGTGCTTTATTTAATAGTGATGAGTAAGATGTCTTGGGTAGCGCTGGGCATGCCCGGACCAAGTCTTAGCTCCACAGGATGATCCAAATTTGAATAACTAGAATTTCCTTTTTCAGGAGTTAACCCTTTGAGGCTCACTGGCACGCTTGAGGAAATGAAGTCAAACAATTATCATCATGTGACCACAGTGATACTGAAGATGTAGCTGTATTTGATGAGGAAGAGAGGAATTTTATAGAACAAGATTTAGAACATGCTCAAAATGAAGAGCTGACTGAAGGCATAAATGTAATAATAGAACCTAACATTCCCGTCCTGAGTTCACAACAAAGCTCTGAATCCAGTAGTAACCTACTTGACTCTACTTTACATCAAACATCAAGTGAGATTGCAACTTTTAGATGGAAGAGAGTAGCAAATGAAGAAACAACAACATCTATTGAGAACTCTGACAATCTGGAAGCCTATGATTATGGTAAAGTGCTTATCAATTTGAGCGATGATCCAAATCCTTAGGAAATATTTAACAACATAGCTAGGTTTGATAATTTTCTAAATCAAATTGTAATTCCTCAAACTAAAATATATAGTCAGCAAAAAGGACACATATTTACAACTAACTTGGAAGAATTGAGAGCGTTTTTTGGAATGAACATAGTAATGGGATACCATCGATAAGAGATTATTAGTCAAGTGAAACAGATTTTGGCATTCCGTTTATATCTAATGTAATGCCTTTGAAGAGGTTAAAAGAAATTAGATCTTTATTACATTTTAACAACAATGAGCAAATGAAAGCACAAGATGATCCATTACACAATAGAGCTTACAAAGTCAGAACTGTATTAAATCATTTCAACCAAGCATTTCTGTCTGCCATGAATCCAACTAAATGCCAATCAATTGATGAGCACATGATTAAATTCAAGGGTCATAATATACTAAGGCAGTATGTAAAAGGTAAACTAATCAAATGGGTTTTCAAAATGTGGTGCAGGTGTGATTCTAAATCAGGATATTTGTTCAAATTTGACCTCTATACTGGTAAAAAAAATTAAAAAAACAGAATGAAGGTTGGGCAAAGGAGCTGTTCTAAAACTTATAGAAAAAATTAAAAATATTGGTTGTAACATTTTTATAGATAACTTTTTCAATTTACCGGCGCTCCAGTTCATGTTATCCAATGAAAATATAAATAGTGCAGGAACTGTATGATTGAACAGAAAAAATATTCCAAGATTACAGGTACCTTCTGATAAAGAAATGAAAAGAGGAGATATCTCTTGTTTTGAATCAAAGGGACTGGACAATAAAGCAGTGCATGTGTTGTCAAATTTGATATCAGCATTTCCTGTTTCGAAAGTGATATAATGGATCAAAAGAAAGTAACATCAGTTTGACCATAGGTCAAAAGTCAAATATTACCTAAGAGTAGTTTTCGATCTTGTTGATATTGCAATAAACAATGCCTTCATTGTGTTCTGCAAATTAGAAGGGATGTCAAGTATTGAAAAAATTTCTGCAAAGACATTCAGAAGAATTGTAGCTCGTAGGTTGATTGTAAACTTCGCCAACAGAAAAAGAGCCCGACCATCAACCTCTGTTGCTGTCAACCCCCCCAAAATCAAAATACTATCTACAATCCACAACACCAACACATTCAATGCGAAAATCTGATTCCTGAGAATGTTGCAAAGTGTGCACTAAAAATAAAATTTATAGCAGAACCAATAATGTGTGTGTTGAATGTGGTGTAAGTGGTAGAAATATTGTATAAATATTATTTTTAGTTTAAAATATTTCCATTCAATGAAGGTTTTTCTCACATTATATATCTATTTTTAGATAAATAATTGAAATTCCCGAATAAATATCACATATTTGAGAAAATAATATAAATAAATATTTTAACTATGTTTTTAAATGTTTAATAAATCCTATTACATTATAATATTGTTTTCAATCCTTATAATATTAATAGAAAATGCTGTTATAAACAGTAAAAGTAAAGATTCTTGTAAACAATAAATAATTACCCCTGAGGCTCAATGGCATACATATGACGGGTGGTCAATAAGTTTTGCGAATCTGTAGGGCAAAAAAGAGGAAGGGAGATGCCTGTTTGTGGGGGTGTTATGACAAGTCAGGACCTGCAGCCGCACGCTCCTGCCTCGTCTATTTAAGAAGCAGTAGCTCATCGCAGATCGTCAGTCACAAATTTTTGAACAATGGAGAAGGTTGAGCACCACGCA
The DNA here is from genome assembly GCA_963969495.1 of Ceratothoa steindachneri. NCBI lineage: Eukaryota > Metazoa > Arthropoda > Malacostraca > Isopoda > Cymothoidae > Ceratothoa > Ceratothoa steindachneri. Next base: position 17,741,934 of record OZ018324.1, on the reverse strand, counting down.
GTGAGCAAATTTTTGACCAAGGAAGGCAAGAATGCAAAAGAGATCCATGAACGCATGGTTGCAGTGTACACCTACACCACCCCTTCCTATGCAACCATTGCTCACTGGAATAGGGAGTTCCGCCATGGTCGTGAGTCCCTTGAAGATGACCCCCGTCCAGGACGCCCGTCAGACGTGACCAACAAGTACAATGTGGCCCGTGTGGAGAGGATGATCCTCGAAAATCGACGGGTGAAGGTCAAAGAAATCGAGTGAGAACTTGGAATATCACATGGAAGTGTTATCAACATCATCCATGACAATTTGGACATGACCAAGGTCTCTGCCCGTTGGGGCCCTAGAAACTTCATGCCCCATGATCGACTTCAACGTCGTCAAAGTCCACAAAACCAGAGTTGCACAAGCTGCCCTGCGCAAGGGCAGATTACTGGAGCTCAACCATCCCACCTACAATCCAGATCTGGCCCCTAGTGACTACTTTTTATTCCGCCACTCAAGGCTGCACTGCGTGGACGCCGGTTTGGGGACGATGAAGATGTCCAGCTCGCCGTCCAGGAGTGAATTGAACAGCAGTCGGGAGATTTCTGGTTGTCGGGAATTCGAAGCCTCAGGGACAAGTGGCGCAAGTGCATTGAAGTCGAGGGTAGTTATATTGAAAAATAATAAGACACTTTTCCTCATATCTCGTTTCCTTATATCCGAATTGCAAAACTTACATATTTCCATATGTAAGAAATTATTTAATATTTTTTTTACAAAAACATCAACTACCACTCATATACATCCATTAAAGGGTTAAAAGCTACATTGTTTAGAGTAAGCAAGTGACTCTCTACAATTGACCATACACAATAAGGACTTATCATATTCAACCTTGGAGTAACTTAAACGGACTGTGGATAAACCCAACTTTGCATGTCTACATGAGTGATTTGTATGGTCAAGTCAGTGGTAGCAGCGGCATAAATTCCTTCCATGTGGTAATGATACCAAGCAGGACGCATCAACTTAGGGAGCCTGTCAAACTCAAACATGATGAGTGAAGGGGTGAGTCTCAAGGCCCCTCCCTGTTTCTCATCACATGTTCAATCTCAGCCAGCTCTTCAGTGATGTCTTCCAAGGAGTAGGCCAAGAGTTCCCTCTCATGAAGTGTATAATAGAGTGCAATGTCACACATTAGAGATCCATCAAATGTCAAATGGACATTAATAATGGCCACTGCAATCACCAGAAGGCTCCTGTCGAAGAAATGGGTCACCTTCAACTCATTACGTGTATACGAAGGACATGCAAGCTTTGTGCCTCACTTCCACATATACTAAGTCCTTTTAAAGACCACATTTTTGGTAGTGCCATGTGCTCTCCCCTAGTCTTAGAGTGCATTCATTCTGTGTGTAGTGTTATTCCCAGTGTTTTGTGTTCATTTTTATACTTAATGAAATTGTTTGCTTGCTTGCGTTGTTTTAATCATATTGACTTTGCCTGACTTTTTAGTCCTTAGTATTTATGAATTTATTATTTTGGCTAGTGCTCCACTTTCTCTCCTTGTGTATTTCCTTAAATTACAAGTGGTCTTCTTTGTGTGTTTTCCCATTTTAAATTTTCATGTGTCTTGGGATTTTGCCACGCTGAAGGTTTTTTTACTTTTATTTATGCATCCTCCCACCTTTACTGTGAAGGTTTTCTTATCACTTTTGCATTTCTTGCATACACATTGATTTTTGAGCATTAAATTTGTAATTGAACTATATTTTTTTGAAATTTTGTTTTTATGCCCATACGGACACACCAGTTGAATAGTTACTTTTACCCACCCTATGGCTTCTCACACAATGACTCGCCTTCCCTAAACTAATATACTGTACTTGAGAACTGAATTGACTACCCTCCAACCCTCGGTACACACAAACCTCAACCTAATGCCTCTTCCACCTGCAGAAAGTTAAAGGTCCACAACTTGCTAAAAAGTTTTGTAATAACTTATAGGGATTAGTTCTTGAGCCGCTCATTGCAGTCCATTTTTAAATATGATTACACCACCACACCTCACCTGTCACCTTTAAAGTGATGACTGCCCAACTTGTGTCTATGGCATCCTTAAATTGTCATGTGCTAATTTTAAAATAGACATTTGATCTCTGACAAAATTATATCGGATAAGATTGAGGTATTTTGCATCAGTGAGACATATAGAGGGCCTGCTACAAACTCAATTTTCATGGCTGCTACACTCACCAGATACACTCTCATACACCAATGTAGAACTACCAGGAGAGGCAGTGGGGTTGGTTTATTATTAATGTCACCTTCTCAAACTCCTCCGCAATTGTGGTGGTACTTGACAACTTAAATATAAAAAAACACCACTTCACATCAACAAATTAAAATCATCAAACTTTTTTCTCTTTCACAATTCATCACTTCCCCCATTGCAACATTCTTGAGCTTTTCTCCCAATACTGAGTTCACCAACTCTGTTATGAACCCCTCAATCACTTTATTATATAATTTCTTTAACTATCTTCTCCATCTAACCTACCTATTGTTCCTATGCACAATCTCTGACTTCCAATCTTCTGACCTCAACTTATCCCTCTCCTCCTGCCTAGACACTCACTCTTCCTTTCATCCTGCTTCCTCTCTCAGATCCCTTGCCTCTTAGTTCTTTAACATTCTCTTTGAGGCAAAAAAAAACAACTAGAGCATGTGAGAGGCACCTTCGTTCCACCTGTACCCAAAACAAGCTTCTTTCACCCATTCTGGTGCAACAGACAACTCCTCTCACACTCTCAGAACAAACCTACCATTACCCAGGAGCAAGAAGTCCTCATCCTCCTTATATCAAAAACTCATTCTCTCCTCTCTACATTCATACCCACCATGTCTGAAACCTACCAAACAATATAGTACTATGGACACACCTGACTGAAATTCCCAGAATCACCCTTTCCAGGCTCAAGTTGGCCACCACCCATCCCTACTATATTATAAGCACCTAATGAAGTGTCAACACTACAACTTGTGCTAAGTGGAACCACCACATTGAGAACTCTAAGCGCTTAATGGAACATTGCCCAATCTTGCCCCTCCCCCAACAACAAACACATTTCATCCACCAGAGACCTGTTGGTCTGGTCCACCTAATGGCAGTTTTCCTCCATGGCACAAGTTGGCCTTGATACCAGCCCGGGGGACCTAAAGGTAAATTAATATTAATGTTATCCTTCCTTTTTCTTGTGGGCAAGACCCCTTACCAGATAATAAAATTGAGATCAGAATGACAATCATTGGTAAACCCACTGATGGTACGAGGTATTTGGTCAGTATAGTTTTTGACACTAACCAGCATCCATGAAACTCTTCATAACTGGGGGGCTACAGCCATTCTATGTCAAAAATATGAGTACCCTGTTGCCAGTATTCTGGAGTGGAGAAAAGAGTATATATATTGTGCTGTAAAGATTATAAATGAAATGAGAATAGTGTTGTGATTAGCTGTGTAGGAGCTACTTACCACCGTAGGAGTTAGGCACAGCATATCAAAAATAGAGAGCCAAACCATGAAACTGAAGTTTTTGCATCTACTCTTGCAAGTTTGAACACATTATCTAGAAATCCAATACCTTATCCACTAAACGTGAGAGCTCCTCTGGGAGGATTTTACAGAAAATTTCTATTGATATAACTTACTTGTTTTGAGATTTTTCGAGCTGCTTCAAGTTTTTCTACAAAATTAACAAGGCCAAGAGTTGTAAAGTTCAAATGTTGAGTTGTTTTAAGACCCTCCAAGGAGACATTGCCCAAAGGAGATCCAGATCCTATCAATGAAGTAAGCAATCCTCCAAAGGATTTTTCTAAAACTCTTGACATGTTTGATGTCTAAATAGATTTTATTTGGCTATATATTAAACAATAATTTTTTTTTATTTTTTAGCTTAAACAGAATTATACTCATTTTCTTCATTTACAGAAAAGCATCTGCAGGTGAATGAAGATATAAATAATATTTAATGCATAAATTCATAGATACCACAATTATTTTCTGATTTTAAATGAGAAAAGGAAACAATATGGATGACAAAAAATGACGAGTTCCACCAAATATATTCAGTGAAACTTTAAGTAATAAAACACAGTAGGTTTTTCATATTAAGAACTTGCCCTAAAACTCAAAATCATATAAGGACTAATGACAACATAACTACAATACATATATAGATTTATGTAAGGAAAATCAGTTTCCCTATATATACTCTTCTCCAGCTTTCTTTCAAATAAACTCAAACTAGACCAATTCACAGTCCCCAAGCAATGCATTCCAAGAATCAACACACAATGATTTCCTTCTCTATTTCTAATTTATTAATCCTCAACAAATGAAAATATTTGATCATACTCGTATCACTGCTTAAATCTCTCCTTTCAAATGAAAATATATTAAATAGCCTCAAGGTGCATAGCAGAAGGTATCATTTTAGTCACTCATTTCTGTAATGCCTACAAAATATTGAAATCTTAGCTAGGAAGTGGGGACCATGCCTAGTCCTCTCTTCAGGGAGGCCAGTGAACTCCAAGTATGTTACCATTGGAACAGTCCACAGATCCAATAGTGAGGTGAGAATGTTTGCATTTGTGCAAAGTTTGGGCAGTCAAGGTCTCTTGTTTGTCAAATCAGATGCAGGTTGGTATTGGGGCAAGAGTAGTGTAATCTGTGTCCTGTGAAGTAATTTCTCAGAAGTCTATTTGGGGAGGTGGTTCATATAAAATGTTGTTTGGCATGAATTTTTTAAGTGTGTGTAATTGAGAGTAGTGTGGATAGGCTTTATCGTGATGTGATTTGGGGAGAGGTGATACGAGGAGCGGTCAATAAGTTTTGCAATTCGGATATAAGGAAACGAGATATGAGGAAAAGTGTTTTATTATTTTTCAATATAACTACCTTCGACTTCAATGCACTTGCACCACTTGTCCCTGAGGCTTTGAATTCCCGACAACCAGAAATCTCCCGACTGCTGTTCAAGCCACTCCTGGACATCTTGATCGTCCCCAAACCGGCGTCCACGCAGTGCAGCCTTGAGCTGGCAGGAATAAAAAGTAGTCGCTAGGGGCCAGATCTGGACTGTAGGGGGGGGATGGTTGAGCTCTTTGAATCAGCACTCGCACAGGGCAGCTTGTGCAACTCTGGCCTTGTGGACGGGGGTATTGTCGTGGAGGAGCAGGACACCGGGAGACAACTTGCTGTGCCGCTTCTGATGGATGAACTTCAACACAGCCAGTTCCTCGGCCTAATATTGGCCTGTGATGGTCCTTCCACAAGGCGCATATTCCACCATCAACACTCCCTCAGAATCCCAGATGATGATGACCATGATCTTCCCAGCTGAGGGTTGGGCCTGGAACTTGATGGGGGTCAGAGAGCCCCTGTGCTTCCAGGCCATGCTTTCGAGCTTGGTCTCGGGATTCCAGTGATGGACCCACGTTTCATCACCTGTCACTATGTGTGACTTGAATCCCGCCGGGTCTTGGTTGTACAGGTTTTGCGAGGTTTCTAGGGACCCAATGGGCAGAGACCTTAGTCATGCCCTAAATTGTCGTGGATGATGTTCATAACACTTCCATGTGATATTCCAAGTTCTTGCTCAATTTCTTCGACCTTCACCCGTCGATTTTCGAGGATCATCCTCTCCACACGGGCCAAATTGTCCTCGTTGGTCACATCTGACAGGCATCCTGGATGGGGGTCATCTTCAAGGGACTCACAACCATGGTGGAACTCCCTATTCCAGCGAGCAATGGTTACATAGGAAGGGGCGGTGTAGGTGTACACTGCAACCATGCATTCATGGATCTCTTTTGCATTCTTGCCTTCCTTGGTCAAAAACTTTATCACTGCACGGTGCTCAACCTTCTTCATTGTTCAAAAATTTGTGACTGACGATCTGCGATGAGCTACTGCTTCTTAAATAGACGAGGCAGGAGCGTGCGGCTGCAGGTCCTGACTTGTCATAACTTGTCCTAACACCCCCACAAACAGCCATCTCCCTTCCTCTGTTTTGTCCTATCATTCGCAAAACTTATTGACCGCCCCTTGTAGGTTAATGTATGGGAGTTAGCGGTAGAGTGCTGGGGCTACTTGTTTAAGACTGGGTGGAGTTGTTTTTGTTGTTAGGTGGTGGTTGGAGTAGGAATGATTTAGTACTCTGTTGAAGTTTGTTTTTTTCTTTTAGGAGCCCATCTGGCAACTGTCTACTTGGACATAAGTCACCGTACTCACTATGACAGCCTAGTACTAGGCTACATTAGAATAACAAAAAAACAAACACAACAACAATAAAAAAGAAAAAGGCAACAAGCAAGCTCCAGCATCGGGGAAGGTCTGCCTCCCCCACCAGCGCAAGGATGTGAGGCCTACAGAGAAAACAACAACAAAAGACCCACCTAGTTAAATAAATGGGAGAAGGCCAGCCTCCACCCAAAAGTTGGTAAGTCCACCAGTCAATGTGCACAAACTCATCCTGAGTACAAGAGACAGGCTGTAGCGACCTCGCTCATCCCGGTACCGGGGCAGGTAATGTGTGCGGAGATCGCCCAGACTGGAACATTCAACGAGAATGTGCTGAACAGTCTGGGGGACAATGCAGTCTTCACAGTAGGGCACAGGCGAGCACTCAATCAAATGGTGGTGTGTCCCGTTGTAGCGGGCCAAAAATCTAGACTAACCCCAATTGATCCAACCCGCTTCCTACACTAATTTGGACATGAGAAATCAAAGGAGAATGAAAGGGATTGTATATACAGTCCCTTTACTTACAAAAAAGTACAATAATATTTACAATAGAGAGGGGTGATTAAATTGGAGATCTCGTAACTATTCACACAAAAATATACAGCTAATTTTCCTATACACAAAAAAATATATCCTACTTATAAATACTAACAATCGATCCTAAGAAACAATTATATAAAAAAAATCAAACCCAAATAAAATTTGGACTACAACAGTCAATAAACAACAAAAGAAGGCCTCATGTGGTACAACAAAATCTTTGTATACAAAACAAACTAGCGCTTCCGAGCTTGGGGTAAGATAACTGACCTTGTCACAGTTGCGTGGCTATTATAAGCCCTCCTTCATTAAGGCTATGCTATTTACACTCAACCAAGTCAGACAGCACACGGCCTTGAACCTTTGTCAAATACTAGTGGCCTTTGGTAGTTAACAATAATAAATAGTTAGCTTCTATTACAGGGGTAATTTACAAGGTTTTTCTATCTTTCCAGAATATGGCACCTGGAAAGAAAGAAAAAAAATTAATAACATGGAAATCAATTTTATACATAAAACAAACAAAAAAAAAAAACATTCCCATTTTTACATAGGAAGGGAGAGGGTATTGGGAAAACGGGTGAGAGAATGGCCCTTCACACACACACTCACATTCGCTCCACAAGACCGTGAGTGTGTCCAATTCGGAGATGACAGAAAGCAACCTAGAGCCGTTGCGGCATTGGGGGATTCTTTGATATAAGCAGCCTGTATTCCTGCAATGTAGTCAGTATGAGGAAGAGTGAAACACTGGTCACCCAAGTCTCGCAGAGTCTTTGGTACCCTCATATCCTGCAATTCATACATGTCCAGGAACCAGGCAGAAGATAATTTCGACATCTACCCAGCTTGCCAAAACTGTGGCATTACGGATATTACGAACCAGGGGATACAGATTCTAATGCCTCGAGAGCACTCAGGGTGCTTTGCAAGTTGCTATAAATCACAATCCGGTCTCCAAACCGGGCACGCAATGTAATGTCCCGTACCGAGTCGTGTATTGTCACCAGCTCGGCTGTGAAAACAGATGCAGTGCCTGGCAGAGCCCCACTTACTTCAAACAGAGGGTATACGGTGTGGAAGCCAACCCCCTCTTGGGACTTGGAGCCATCCGAATACACTGGCATGGTTCCAGCATGACACGAGGTGTGCTCCAAAGGTCGAACGCAATACTCCCGGCATAGTAGAAGCTTTAGGAGCAGAGGCGTGGCGACAAATAGCCAAAAGTGGTAACCTCCAGGGTGGCATCCTGGGCAGAACCAGGGGCGCCACCGGCCTGAGAGCTATACCTAGCCCTCAAAAGAGTTTCCTAGCCCTAAACTCAAAGGGCTTAGGGTATGACTGGCATCTCTTGGCGGCGTAGGCACCGTCGAAATCAGCTGAGGATGCAGTACGAGCTGTTGGTGACTGAGGGAGTCGCCGGGATCACGCGTACAGGTGAATAATGCACTGTGTATGGCATAAAGCGAGTGGCACCTCCCCAGCATCGACTAGTAGGCTCTCAATGGGGGAAGTGCGGAAGGCCGGTATGGTGGATCGAATCCACCTTCCCAAATACACACTCAGCTGTAGATGCATAAAACTGTGTAGTAGAGCTTTGAACGAACAAAGAATTAATAAAAAAGTAAGGCTGTAGCCCAATAAGTGCTCCAAGTGCTGAACATCACAGAACGAAGAATATCCATGGCGCGGGTATAAGAGACCCTAAGTCTGCGGCGAATATGAGCCTCCCAGGTAAGGTGTTGGTCAAATATAAGACCAAGGAAACGGCGCAATTCAACCACTTCCAGGCGTACCCCATTAAGAAACAAGTCTGGGTCAACGTGGAGCCATGGATGGCAGCAGAAGGGCACAAACTTAGTCTTGGCAAAGGAAAACTGAAACCTGCGCGTGCTTTGGCATAGCGAGAGATGCGGTTCAATAACTGTTGGAGTCCATGCTCCAGAGTTGGCATCTGATGCCGTTTCTACTCAGTGCAAAGAGTGTGACACTGAGGACACTTCCCTGTAGGCCACCCTCTTCCTATTCTATTGGGCCGGAGAGGGCTCCCCCCACCCATACACGGAATCGACTATCTCGCAAAAATTCAGATATAAAGACTAGGAGGCGTCCCCTCGCTCCCATCGTGTGGAGAGGCTCCATTATACTGTATCACCATGCGGTATCATACGCCTTCTCCAGATTGGAAAACACGGTGGTGTAGTGCTGTCTATGAAGGAAGGCCTCGCAGACAGTATTTTCCAGTCAGAGCAGAGCATCCGACGCGGAGTGGAACTTGCATAAGCCGCACTGTGCAGAAGATAGATGGCCTCCGCTGTCAAGAAAAAAGGCTAGTCTAATATTTACCAATTTCTCCAACAACTTGCACACGCAAGAGGTTAGAGAGATTGGGCGGAAACCAGCCGGAGTAGAGTGATCTCTTGCCAACAATCCGGGACAAAACCCATCACCCAGATCCTGTTGAACAAATCTAACAGAAAGGCCATGCCTTGCCAGCCCAGGTGTCGAAGCATGGCATACGGGACATTGTCCGGACCATGAGAGGTGTACGTGCACAAAGCAAGAGTGGAACGCAACTCAGAGTAAACATGTCGTTGAAGGGCTCTCTGCCTCTTGAGGTAAGGTCCAGCTGGCAGCCTTCCGCAACATCACAATGTGCATTGAATGCTGGCGGAGCAACATCCCGCCTAGAGAATGCGGTCACGAAGGATTCCGCCACGGATGCGGGGTCCGAGATTGCGGTCCCATTCTCCTGGAGAACAGGAGGAAGGGTCCTGCGAGAATTTGCCCCGAATCCTCTTGACTCGCTTCCACACCTCTGCTAGAGGGGTCTTCCCATTAAGTGATGACACATATGCCCGCCAAGAAGAGCGGCACGCGTGCTTCAAAATATACCGGAAGCTAGCCCTAGCCCGATGAAACTCACCGACAGTGAAATTGTTCGGGCGGAGCATGTAGAGATAACGCTTCTGCTTGAGGGCCGTCTCACACCTGGCTGACCACCAAAGAGAGATTGAGGCAGGAAAATGAAGCGGTTCTTGGGTAGTGATGCATAGACTCATCCACATTTAAAACACCCATCTCAAGCTCGTTGATTGGGTTGGCAAGGACTTGAACCCAGGGATTAATAGAGTAGTCTTCCCAGATGGGGTGTCTACCATCTAGATTTCCGAGCAAGAGAAAGGGCCTCAGCAACCATGCCATGATGCAGCAGAAGTCCCCGGCGTCGAGGTCGGCTGAGGGTGGAATGTACGTGGAAAAAACAGTATACCACCTATCAAGGTGCAGCTGCACAGCTACTGCCTGAAAGGAGGTATCTAAAGCTAAGAGAAGAATGGAGACATCATGCTTGGTGTAAATCGCACATCCTCCCACCCAGCCCCCATCCTGTGGTGGTGGGGTTGAAAACCCTTATACCCTAGGAGGGTGGGCAGGAGGCATGCACCCAGCATGGTCTCCTGCAACAAGATAGCTAATGGAGAATGGGAGGAGACGAGCCTCCGCATCTCCTCCCAGTTGGCCCGGAATCCACGGCAATTCCATTGAAGAAATATGCCCTCCAGGCCTAGCTCAGAGATGCGAGGGCCCTCTTCAATGAGAAGACCCTCACGGGAATGGTTGTATGCTTCCTGGAAGCAGAACTCAAGGGCGCTGCCTTTGAGGTCCCAAATCCCTTGAAGTCTCATTCTGGTACAGAGTCTGACCAAAGTTTCCTCAATGCTGAATTCATGGTTCTGTACCTCACTTAGTCCATGCATTATCAATAAGATTAACCAATTCAGGATATTGAAGTGATTTTTCCAAAAGTCTTTCAGAGTTAACTCAGTGTCATTAGTGACTTGAAAACACTTTTGAAACAGGGCTTTTGTGTAAAAGTTTGCAATGATCTGTTGGTCCATTGGTTGTTTTAGAGGAGTTGTGTTAGGTGGCAGGTATTTGACCTGAATAAAATCAAACTCTTCAACTAAGTCATCCTCCAAACATGGGGGTGAGTGGGAGCATTGTCTAATACAAGAAGGCATTTTATGGCAAGCTTTTTCTTGCAATATTTTTTTAACACGGGGTAAAAACTTTATGAACCCACTCAATAAAAAATTGTCTGGTCCCCAACCATTCCTATTAGCCCACCACATAATAGGCAATTTACTCTTCATAACATTGTTTCTTTTGAAAACTCTCAGATTATCGGAATGGTACAAGAGCAATGGCTTGACAATGAAATTGCCACTTGCATTGCTGCATAGTAATATAGGTGCTATTTGGCATTCGTTTCCAAAATAATCCAGTTTTATCCCCATTAAACACCTATTGGGGGAGATGACCTTCTTCCTTTATCAAGTCACTAAACTCAATCACAAATTTCTCCGCTGCTTCCTTGTTTGAACACCGCCTCTCCATGCCGAATTACACTGTGTATTTCATTTCTTTTCTTGAATTTCTTGAACCAGCCTCTACTAGCTTTGAATTCAAAAGTGCCACCTTAAGCACTTGTACCAGGGGTTTTCTTTATTAGATCATTATAAATTTCTAATACTTTTTTACAAATAAATTTTCACCAATACCATCACCTGCTAAATGTTCTCATTTATAAAAATAAGCAATAACTTTTCCGCTTCCTCGAGTATTTGTGGTCTTAGTTTACTAATAACAGTCACTCCTTTTTACACATCAGCTGCTTTTATCACTTCCTTGTTCTTTAGAATAGCATGATGGAAGTCCATTGAGTCTGTCATCCAGATCATTCATTATCTTCCAATCCATTCAGTCATTCAAAGGATCCTGAAAAAGAAGAGAAAGGCATCTACATGCGTGAGGAGAACATATTTAGTACCCTCAGTCTATCTTCATATTCAAGGTGCTTCAGGAAGGGTTTTATTTTTGTTGCCCTCCTTTGTACTGACTCAAGCAGGTTGATGCCATGTCTAAAATGTGGTGACCATGCTTGTATACAGTACTCTAAATGTGGCCTAACATATGAGTTGTAGAGTTTAAGGCTAACCTCTTTACTGTTGTAGCTAACATTCCTGTTAATGTATTCTACGACCCTATTTGCTCTATTTTTTGCCTCAATACACTGCTTTGAAAACTTCAGTGACCTATCTACTACTATGCCTAAGTCCTTATCCTCAACTGAATTCAGCCAATGCCCATCCATTTCATAGCTAAATTCCCTAGTCTCCTATGAGGAACCTTATCAAAAGCTTTGCTAAAATCTAAGTAAATTACATCAACATCCTCTCCCTTATCTAATTGTTTACTAAGATAATACATAAAATCCAATAAATTTGATAAACACAATTTACCTCTTCTAAACCCATGTTAAGCATCATTTATTAATCTACCACACTCTAGATGGTCAGAAATAACCTTCTTTACTGTCTTCTCAAGAATTTTACAAACGATAGAAGTTAAGCTTACCGGCCTAAAGTTATTCGGGTCCGCTTTACTTCCCTTTTTAAAAATTGGCACTACATTTGCTAATTTCCAATCATTAGGTATTTCTCCAAACTCTAGTGATCTAGTATATATCTTCTCAAGAGCTACTACAATACTATCTACACCTTCTTTCAGTAATCTAGAATGAATGTTGTCTGGGCCAGATGACTTACTAGTATTTAACTCCAATATAAGCCCTTTATTTATTTCCCTGTTCACATTAATGCTATTCAACACTACTTCCCTTAACCTAGAATTATCATCAATTAATCTATCTTGATTCTCTTGTGTAAATACTGAAGAAAAATGATCATTAAGAACATCTACTATTTCCTCATCAGAATCTTTCAAAACGCCTTCATATCTAATAGGCCCAATTTTATCACTGTTAGATTTGTTATTAATTCTATAATAGCTAAAGAATTTTCTTGGATCTTTATTATTATTTTGAGCTAAATTAATTTCTCCCACCCTTTTGCTCTTCTTAATAATCTTATTTAGCTCATTCCTGGTTGACCTATAATGATTTAAATTGTCAAAAGTACTTTCTCTCTGTAATCTCTGGTATGCCCTTTTCTTCTCAGAAAATTTCCTAGCAATCTCCTTATTTCACCACAATGGCTTCCTACTAGCCTTCATTGGAATACACTGCTCCTGGACTATGTTTAATATAGTCTTAAAAGTGTCCCACATCTCATAAGTATTCTTCCCCCTGAATTCTATATCCCACCTAATCTGATTTAGCCAGTTTCATAATTTATCGTAATCTCCCCTATAAAAATTTGGAGTTTTTGTAGAGTTTATTGATGTTCTATCTTACACTATTCCCAAGTTAAAATGAACCATCTGATGATCACTATTTTCCAATGCTTCTCTGAAAGGCAATTCCTGAACGAAGTGATCATTTGAAAGAACCAGATCTAAGATATTGGCACCCCTTGTTGGCTTATTAACAAATTGAGTAAAAAAATTATCCTCAAAGCATCCTATAAACTTATAACTTGCTCTATCCCTTCCTATTATATTTTCCCAGTCCACAGAATTTAAATTAAAGTCACTGAAAATAACTGTATCTACTTCACATCCTTTCCTTATTTCCCTGATCATGAGCTCAACAATACAGTCAGTCTGTCCAGGTGGTCTTTAAAAGGCTCCCAAGTGTATTATCCTATTTTTACTGACCCTAATATCTATCCACAGTAACTCAACTTCTTCTTGCTTTATAGAATATTTAGATTTGAAGAAATGCTATTTCTGATATAAATAATCAACCCACAACCCGTCCTATCTCTCCTTTGACTAATGTAAATATCATAACCCTGTAGTTCAAATTCACTCACGTGGTCATTAAATTTATTTTCATCAACCCATGATTCTATTTACACATTATATCTATATTTTCATCAATAATATAACTAAATAACTCATCTTTCTTATTTCTAAGACTACGAGCATTAGTATAAAGACAACTCAGCCCTCCTATCACTAAAGCACCTCTTTAGAATGTATACCTTCCACTATCTCTGTATTTCTTACCTTTCCCTGACCCACCCTGTACTCTTATATTTCACTAACCACAATCAGTAACTAGTTTCCCGCTGGCAAAGATCCAGCGACACTATCTAACTCCTGCCACAACATGTCAATCCCAGCCAGGCTTAGATGGAGTCCATTCAATGCCTTATTCCAATAAAACCCATTCCAAACACTAATCCTGACTCCTCACACAGGCCTTTCATATACTCATTCAATCCAATTGCATGAGACAACCATTCCATCCCCACATCTAATCTCAGAAGCACACCTGAAACAATGCCTTTCACTCATCCTTTCAACTAACCATTTGTACCTCTTATAACTCACATGAACCCACCTTCTTTACATCATTTACTCCCACGTGCGTAATCACAACTGCATCCCTCTCACACACAGACTATCATACCTCTCAGACACATCATTTACACCAGTAACCGGCAAACAAACTCTTACTCCATTCCACTTGCTTGCACTCAACTTCCTATCTAAATATCTAATCTGAGAGTCACCCATCACAAGAACGTCAGTCATCCTACTAGTCCTAGCATTACCCTCCCTCCTGTTCTCATTCAAACTACCACTTATTTTACTTTCTGATACAACTACATCAGACAAATCACTTTCAAACTCTTCCTCTCTCAGGGCATCGAATCTGTTAGTTAACCTAACAGGTTCCATGTCCCTCTTACTCACAGACCTAACCTGTACTAACCTATCTATTCTATCCATATTCACCCACCATTCATCCTCACTCACACCAGTCACTTCTTTCTTTCCAGTCTCTAGTCTAGGCCTATCTTTTACCCTCCTGGTCTCAGTCACATTCTTCATTCGTATACTTGCATCCCTTTTCACTTCATTCATCAACTCACTTAATCTCTTGAACTCATCACACAACCGACTCACCTCCTCTACCAAAGCCACATTTGCACTAGTCACATAACAAACCGGGCATTCAGATACATTTGCTCTTCTTTCAACACCACAAAAATCACAAATTACATACACACTGCTTACATCAAAAGGCATACTCACTTCATCCACATTTTAGACATAACATCAACCTGCTAGTCAGTACAAAGGAGGGCAACAAAAATAATACCTTTCCTGAAGCACCTTGAATATGAAGATAGACTGAGGGTACTAAATATGTTCTCATTTGAGAGAAGATGTGTGAGGGGAGATATGATTGAGCTTTTTAAAATCTGTTCTGGGATGGATAAGTTGGATTTTAGCAAGTTATTTGAGTTGGAAGGTAGTAATAGGACTAGGGGACACCACTTAAAAATTAAAAAAACAGAGGTGCAGGTTGGATGTTAGAAAATATTTTTTTCACCAATAGAGTTGTAGATTACGGGAATAGTTTGCCATCTGAGGCAGTAGACAGTCCAAACGTGAATGTATTCAAACACAGATTAGATGATTATATGGGGAGGGAGGGGTTAACTTTTAGGGCATTCTGGACTCATTCCTGTGGATGCAATTTTTTATTATTGTATATTACAATTGATTTGGATTTTGACGAGTCTTGATGATGATGCTTTTTGTTTTTGACACATTCCTGTATATGGTTCAAATTGTATATTGTAGATGCATGATCTGACACAATCCTATGGATGCATTTTGTGGTTAGGTTTTGACAGATGCGGATGACCTTTGTTAGGCCCTTCTGGCTTTTGTTATCCGTAAAATTATGTTATGTTAAAGCAACAGCCATACTGAGAAACATTTCAAAACCATTTAATTAAGAAATCAAGAAAAGTATAAACCAAAATGGGGAGAAAATTAGGCTGCTCTGAAATGGAATGGTATTGATAGTAGCATGAACAATGTTAAAATTCCTGACTTTAGAAGAGCAAATTATAATGGGCTAAGGACTTACCTGGAGGCAGTTGTACAGAAACCAGGCAATGAAATCAATTCAGGAATAGATTCAATGATATCAGTTAGTGGAGATAATAATCACCAGGAGGAAGAGATTACAATTGAAGAGGAGTATGAAAGAATAATTGAGCAATTAATTACAGGTCAGATGATTAACATTCCATATAAGGAGATTAGGACTAAAAATAATGACCCAAAATGGATGACAGATAAAATTAAGCATTATATTGGCATTAAAAAGGGCATTTATAGGAAAATAAAAAATGGAGAGGATCACTTAAGGCAGAGATATAATGAACTAGCAAGAGATGTTAAAAAGTTAGTTAGAGTAGCAAGGAGAAATTATGAAATTAAAGTGGCAAATAGGGCAAAGGAAGATCCTAAAAGTTTTTATCAATTATACAAAACTAAGGTTAGAGATAAAATAGGCCCACTTATAGATTCCAATGGAGAATTAGTGAGTGATAGGGACTCAATGGCTGGAATGCTAAATGACTTTTTTCTCTCAGTATTTACACAGGAGGATACTCTAAATATACCTGAGGTGTCAATGATCTTTCAGGGTAATGATGAAGAGAAATTAAAGGATATCTTGATCACAAAGGAGATAGTGACAAAGGAAATTGATAAAATCAAAAGTAGTAAAGCACCCGGTCCTGATGAGCTCTTTCCTAGAATTTTGAAAGAATGTAAAGATGTGTTAAGTGAGCCCCTAGCATGCATCTTTAGAAAATCATTGGAGAGTGGCATTGTGCCAGTGGCATGGAAGAAAGCCAATGTGATACCTATATTTAAGAAAGGGGATAAAACAAATATGTCTAATTACAGACCAGTAAGTTTGACATCAGTGGTAGGGAAAATGATGGAATCTATTATAGCATGGAATATTAGAGATCACTTGGATAAGCATAAGTTGATAAAAGAATCACAGCATGGCTTTAGTAAGGGTAAATCCTGTCTCACTAATTTGCTGTCTTTTTATAGTAAGGTGTATGAAGCAGCAGATAATGATGAAAACTATATTTTATACTTGGACTTTAGTAAGGCTTTTGATCGAGTGCCACACTTACGGCTTCTGAGCAAAGTTAAAGCACACGGGATCGATGGCAGTATATTTAGGTGGATTCAGTCATGGCTTGGTGACAGACAGCAAAGAGTTAGTATAGATGGAGTTAAATCTGAGTGGGGGTGTGTTAGCAGTGGAGTTCCGCAAGGATCTGTTTTGGGTCCTTTGCTATTCTTAATTTATATTAATGATCTTGACATAGGTATAAGTAGTGACCTGAGTAAATTTGCTGATGATACTAAGCTAGGTAGGGCCATTAGGGCTGATTCTGATGCTGTTGTAATGCAAGAGGAATTGACCATTCTGTCCAATTGGGCCGAGAAATGGCAAATGAAGTTTAACATAGACAAATGTAGTGTACTTAGTATAGGTAGAAATAATCCATTGAATAGTTATAAATTAAATGGGAGAATTTTAGGGAGGACCGATTGTGAGAGGGACTTGGGTATTTTGGTAAGTTCAGACCTTCGTCCTAGAAAGCAATACCTAAATGCTAAGAATAAAGCTAATAGGATATTGGGATTCATTAGGAGGAGTGTAAGCAATAAGAGTGCTGAAGTCATTCTAAAACTGTATCTGGCGCTAGTTAGGCCTCATCTAGACTATGCAGTACAATTTTGGTCACCATATTATAGGAAGGATATTGATTTGCTTGAGTCTGTGCAGAGAAGGATGACAAAGATGATTGGTGGGCTAAGGAACTTACCTTATGGTGAAAAGCTCAGAAAACTAAATCTACATACATTGGAAAGGAGAAGAGTCAGAGGGCAATTGATTGAAGTCTTCAAATGGGTAAAAGGATATAATAAAGGGGATCTGGGTAAGGTTCTTATACTTAGTGAACATGACAGGACACGTAGCAATGGGTTTAAGCTTGATAAGTATAGGTTTAGGAAGGAGATTGGGAGGAATTGGTTTACAAATCGTGTGGTAGATGAATGGAATAGGCTCACTAGACATCTGATAGAAGCCTCCTCTCTGGGTAGTTTTAAGAATAGATTAGATAAATATATGGATGAAGCTGCTAGATGGGACTGACTTTTTTTTTTTTGTTATGTACATATGTATATATTTTTCTAAGGAGTGGGGAGATTATATTTTGCGGTTGCATGAATGGACATAATCCTCTGGATGCATTTTATGTATATTGTAGATTAGATCTGACAAACTCCTGTAAAGGGTGACAATGTTGATGACTTTTCTCTGGTAAGAAATCTTTTGTGTGTTGACTGGAACAGGAGCTGCCAAGTGTAGGCCATGAATGGTCTTTTGCAGTCTCCTTTTCTTATGTTTCTTATGTTTCTTAACATAAACAAACTGGAGCTATTTCAAGATTTAATTTAAAATATAATTATAAATTCCTTTAGTATTATGCCAAATACTCAAAGTTAACTATCTTCCCAAACTTAAATATATTACACTAAAAAGTCCAAAATGAAAAAATGCTACTGAATAGTGAGATCGCTGAGAACACATCCGATCGGTACCGGCACTAGTATAAACTTAGTCTCATCCAAAATAGTAAATGTTCTCCTAATGAATCCAACTATTTTATTTGCTTTAGCTTTATTTACTTTCTCCGCCAGATGTTCCTCAAAGCTTAACTTTGTCTATTATAACTAAGTCTTTTTCAGAACTTATCTCTAATAGTTTATCTTCCATCCTATATTCAAATTATTCTCTCATATTTCCAATTCTCATATAATACTTTTGTGGATAAAGCTGAAGTAACCATTTCCTTAACCAACATTCCATTCTCTTTATATCTTCTTGTAACTGCACAATCCCCATGATGTTTAATTTCTTTAAATAGTTTAGTATAATCTGCATACAGAAATATATTATTATTTTGGATCATGTCTGGCAAGTCATTAATGTAAACCACAAACAACAAAGGACCCAAAACTGATCCTTGAGGAACACTACTATAACTTCTTTCTGAATTTTTCACACTGCTTCCTTCCACATAAGAAGGACTCAATCCAACCAAGTAATCTCCAATGATATAATAACTACATAATTTTGCTAGTAGCCTCATAGGGGAACTGTATTGAAAGCTTTCTTTAAGTCGCAATATGCCATATCTACTTCATATCGAGTATCAATTGACTCAGTCCACATGTCCAAAACTTGTATTCATTGCAATACAGTCAATCTCCCTGGTAGAAATCCACATTGTCTTTTACTGAGTAAGTTGTTGTCAATCATACTTTTCATTATATACTCTCTGACAATACTCTCCATAACTTTACTAATTACACTTGTAAGGCTTACTGGTCTATAGTTCCCTGGGTCCCTTTTATCCCATTTTTAAAAATTGCTGTAATGTTGACAATCTTCCAATCCTTCGGGATCTGGCATCTTATCAAAAGTAGTTAAATATTATCGGTTCCACCAGTTCCTCAGCTACTTCCAGTATCACAAGTGAATGAAGTCCATCTGGTCCCGGAGATTTTTTCTCTTTAATTTTCCAAGGGCTTTTGATATATCCCTAATAGATATGCTCAAAGTTGATAATGCTGACACCTGTTTTGTCTCTATCTATCTAGCTTTTAAGTCTACTATGGACTATGTTTCCCTAAGTTAGCAGAAATTAAATTAACAATCTAAATTAACAATATTAAAAGATAGAAATGGAATACAAGTGACATAGCATGGCCGCGAACATAAACAAAACAAACCAAAACAAAGTCAGCGAGTCCTCTTTCTGCAAAACTAAAGTGGACCTAGAACATACATTTCAGTGCAAAAACTGGGTCCACTATTATTACAGTGGTCTTCCTGCATACCATCTATTGTGCCTTTATAAAACAAAAAGGAAGTTTATGTGCAAACTTTGCTGCATGAACAAATAGTGGGAGGACATAACTTGGATGCATGAGGCTGAAGCAGTGATTATCTAACATAGGGAAACACTAAAGGAAACAGGGAGCATCAGTAAAATGTCAGAGGCTAAATTCAATAACAGGCGGCCTCTTGAAAGAAGCACAAGCCTAGGGAGTATCAAAATAAATGACCAATTCATAGCAGCTGGTCTGACTAGAGACAGGAACCTCAGTCCTGCTGGATCTCCTAAGAATCCACAGGTAGCCAGGACTGCACCCAATCCTAATCCGGGGATCAGGCTCATGACCAACAGTGCGAGTCAGATTGAAGGCCAGGAACAAACTAGGACTAGGCCTACTGGCACTCCACCAAAAGCCAGAAATACTTCAATATCAACACCAGAAAAAGGGGAGAAAAGCAAAGGTAGAAAATCAAATCTGACTACAGATCAAGGTCTGGGGGACACTCCAGAGGACATAGATCTTAGTTTACCAATTAGAAGCTCCTCAGGCTCAGTAATCTCTACAAATGAAGATATTAATACGAAAACTGAGGAAACTAGGCACACTCAACTGGCTAACAAAACTACCAAAAATACAAAAATCTGTAAAAACTATGTGAGTGATAATGGGCCTGAATTTGTAGGAGAAGTGTTTGAGCAAATGTTGAGAGAGAATGGTGCGGAGCATGTGAGAACAACTCTGTATGTACCGTCTTCAAATGGATTGGCTGAACGTACTATAAGAACCTTGTGTGAGATGTTGAGAATGATGAGTACTACAGTGAATGACTGGGATGTATGTCTGGGGAGTGTGTTGTGGGCGTATAATTCAATTGTGCATAGCACAACTGGAATGTCCCCATGTCAGTTTGTGATGAATTTTGAAAGGCGAGTGAAAGATAGGTTTCGTTTAAGTGAAAGTGAGCAGAGTGTATGGCGTGAGGCACATGAAAGGTTCCGTTCATTTGAATTAGGTGCAAAAGTATTGAAGGGTAGGTTGAATGTGTCAAAGATGAGTGAGAAGTTTGATGGACCTTATAGAGTTGTGAGAGTTTGGGAAAATGGGGTGACATATGTTTTGGAGAGTTTGAATGACCATATGACTGAGAGAGTGCGGGCTCATCAGTCAGTTAAGGAGATGGAGAGAACCTCCTGACTACCTGGTGAGTCATCCAGTGTATGAACTGTGTAGAGAGAGAGGTAAAGTGCATGATGATGAGATTGAATGTGATAGTATGGATCTGTCTGGGAAAGAGCTAGTCTTAGTCCCAAGGAGTAGAAAGCGTACAAAGAAGAGTGAAAGGAAGAATGAAAGTAAGTCCGAGCAGAGTCTTTCTGGTATGGGGGATCTTGAAATGGAGATTGAGTTTTTGCGTAAACAGGTAAGTGATTTGGCTGGTATAAGTAGACGAGTGAGTGAGCTGCCTGTGCCTGATTTTTCTGGTTTTGGGAACAGTATGAATGATAGTGTGTTTGGGCAGAATGAACCTAGTGTGGCTGATTTTTCAGGTTTTATGAATGGTAACAGTAGGGACGAATTTGATGTAGTGAACGATGAAGTGGCTGATTTTTCAGGTTTCTGGTGGGAACCAGTCGAAGGGGTTTCTGGTATGCCTGTTGAGAATACGGGGGATGTGACTGACCTGTCTGTTTCGCAAGAGTGTACCTTGAGTTGGATGAGAGCTGTGAGTGAGGAGCTGATGAATGGGGGTATGAAGAGTGAAGGTTCTGAACGGAAGAGTATGAAAGAATTCTGTCGTGAGATGGGAGAACTGGTAATGAGGGCTAAGAGTATGGTTGACGAGATGATTAATAGTGATGATGAGACTGACAGGAAGACTGATGAACAACCCCGACTGATTGCTACGCTTATCCAGGGACCAGTAGACGAGTGTGAATGGGTGCAGAAGGATGTGATTGAGTATAAAAGGTACTGTGAGTAAGGATTGAGAGTGTATTGTGAGTGACTGTGGTCGAATGTCTTAAGGAAGGAGGGGTGTGGTGGAGCGAATGTGAGTGTGTGAAGGGGCCATTCTCCCACCCTTTTTCCCAATACACTCGCCCTCCTTCTGTAAGAATGTGTGTGTGAGTGGGAATGGGTTTTTTATATTTTCTTTTGTACATATGTATTTGATTTCATGTTGTATGAATAAGGTTATTTAACATCTCATGTTTTTTTTATTAGCTACTAAATGTTAAAGATTTTATGAGACAGCGTTCAAGTACCAGAATAAAAAAAAAAAGAAGAAGAATAAAAAAAGCCCAAAACAAACAAAAACATTGCCTGCATTTTGCAAGAGCGACTTTAACAAAAATATTTTGGAGATATTTAAAGAAGATATAAGAAGTCTTCTAAGAGTACTTGACTAGATCTTAAAGACAACTGAGCTCCGAGGTGGCAGGCACCATAAGCCCCGCACACCCAATTTTGTCACAAGAGTGACTGCCGACAAGATTTCCCCCCGGGGAGGCCGGCAAATCGTAAACCGTGGTACCACGTAAGAAAACTCCTCTTTTGTTGTCTCTTGTTTTGGTTGTCCCCTTTTGTATATTCACTCTTAGTATTAATATATATTTTTTTTGATTGATTGGGTTCCAAGATACGATTGTTTTAGTATATATATAAATAGGCTCATTGGGTGCATATTTACCCATATTTTTTGTAAATATTGTATTTTTTTTTTGTTAGTAAAGGACTGTACATACAATCCGTTTCATTCTCCTTCGATTTCTCACGTCTGGATTAGTGTAGGAAGCGGGTTGGATCGATTGGGGTTAGTCTAAATTTTTCGGCCCGCTACAGTATTACCACCCCAAGCTCTGTCATGAGTCACTAAGGAAAGGTGAATGTAGTAGATTTGGGTGCACCTTCACCCACCTTAAAGGAACCAAAAAACTAACAGGAAATTAAGATGGAAATCCAAAGAGAAGGAGGATGGAAACATATCAAAATGCAGAAAACCAGAAACAGGATATATCTCATGAAGAAAAACAAACACGTTTGTCTTTAGAAGAAAAGCAAACAAGGTACATGTTAGAAACCCAGAAACAAATTCACGCACTACAGATGCAGATGGGTCAAATTCTACATCTCCTACAAAACCAAGGCAAATTTGCACCTCAGCAACCAGTGGCATCCATGACTCATCAAGTGCAACCGGTGATGAATGTAATGCCACAACAATGGTATCCTAACTGACACTGGGTAGCTCAAGCTCAAGCTCAAGCCTAGAAAACATAGGAGGTGTAATTTAAAAAATAATGCTATGCAACATACAGGGTTTGTATCCCACCAAAAACCAAACAAAAGTGAGTTACCTAAATGAGTTGGCCAAGGAAAACAACTATCTTTTTATGAGTCTAACAGAATCTCATTTAAGGAAGGACATAAAAGATGCGGAAGTAAAAATTGATAATTACACCCTGTACTGCACAGATAGAAAAGGGAGAACCCATGGTGGAGTATTGCTTTACCTCCAAGATGATATGGCCTCTAGTGCAAAAGTGCTATATTCTTTCTTGGAAGGATCAAATGAATTACTGGTGATAAAAGTGTCCAAACTGAATCTCATAGTGGTAACAGTGTATCGCCCACCTAATAACACTGAACCAGATAAGTTCTCCAATATTCTAACTAAAATATCTGAAAACCTAGAGGAAAGTGACAAATAATAGTGCTTGGAGACTTCAATTTACCTAAAATAAGCTGGCCCTCTGGAATTATAAATGGTGGAACAGTGAGTGAACAAAGACAAGCTAGTGATCTTCTCAGACTTGCAGATAATCATTTTTTAGAACAGATTATCACAGAGCCAACACGCCAGGAAAACATCTTAGATTTACTCTTTACAAATTATACTGAGCTAATACACAGTACAAAGGTGATCAAAACCATAACTGATCACAATCTAGTGGAAATAAGCACAAATGTGATAAGGCCAAAACAAAAAAAATACTGTGAATACTAGGATCACAGAATACAGTTTGAAGAACTTAAACTTTTTTAGTGACGATGCAAACTGGGAATCTATAAATAAGGAACTAGCAAAGGTAGATTGGGCTGAGTTAAACCAATCTCAATTGGTGGAGGAAATGCTAAGGACCTTCATGACAATATGTGAAAAACTGTGTGCAAAAATATCCCTCCAAAAAGAACAACCAAACACAGAAACAGAATACCTAGAGACAGGAAAATTGTCATGAGAAACAGAACTAAATTACTGAAGAAACTACTAACAAAACCAAAATCAGACAGGGAAAGAGAAAATATAGAAACAAAAGTATAGGAAATAGAACTCAAACTGAAGGAATCATACGAGAGAGAAGACAGCTCAAAGAAAATAAAGCCCTACTAGCCATAAAGGAAAATCCCAAATACTTTCCCTCCTATGCCCAGAAGAAACTGAAAAGCAAGTAAAGGTTGGACCACTGGAAGGAAAAGACGGGGAACTAGTAGAGGACCTTCAAAATATAGCAAACATTCTAGAAGAACAATACAAGACTGTATACAGTGAGCCGATACAAGAAAAAGTAATAAAAAATCTCAGTGCTTTCTTTAAAACAGAAGAAGAAACTGAACACACTATCAATAATATAAATTTTACACCTAAAGATATTGTAGAAGCGATCAGCGAAATTAAAACAAATTCATCAGCTGGACCAGACAACTTACCAGCAATACTCCTGAAAAAGTGCCAATATGCACTATCTACCCCTATCAGCCTAATATGGAGAAAATCTCTGGACAACGAGGACATACCAACAAACTTGGAGGGACTGATCACTCCAATATTTATAAGTGGCTCACGAGGCCTTGCAGCAAAATACAGGCCAGTCTGTCTCACATCACACCTCTCTAAAGTGTTTGAGAGAGTTCTGAGGAAGCATGTAGTGAGCTTTAAGGAGAAGACGGGAAAATTCAATCCAGGGCAACATGGTTTCCGCAAAGGAAGGTCATGCCTCCCCCAGCTACTAAATCACTACCAGGAAATACTGGATGATCTGAGCAGTGGTAAAAATGTGAATGTAGTGTACCTGCACTTTGTGAAAGCCTTTGACAAAGTTAATCACAGAGTGCTAGCACACAAACTGAAAATGACTGGCATCGCAGGAAAACTGGGACTTTGGATACATGAGTTCCTAAAGGACAGAAACCAAGAAGTTGTGATTGAGGGTACACTCAAGAAAGTCCCTAGTTATCAGCGGAGTACCACAGGGTTCAGTGCTGGGCCTGCTATTGTTCCTAATAATGATAGGAGACATCAACCAGGAAGTTAAATCATCCAGTCTCCTCATTCGCTGATGAAACCAGGATCTCCCATGAAATTACCTCCAAGGATGATTCTGAAAGATTACAAAATGACCTGGAACTTATTTACAACTGAGCAAACAGAAACAATATGAAATTTAACAACAAAAAGTTTAAGGTAATTAAGCATGGAACATACGAAAATCTCAAAGACTATAGATACAAGGCAGGTGAAGACAAGATAGAAGTCAAGGAGACACTGAGGGACCTGGGAGTGTGGATGAGTAACGACTGCAGCTTCAAAAAGCATATAATCCACACCAACAAGACAGCCAGAAAAATGAGTGGTTGGATCTTCAGGACTTTTAAAACCAGAAAACCTGAACATCTCTTGCCCCTGTGGAAGATGCTAATAATGTCAAGAATGGAGTACAGTGCCAGCTATGGTCTCCATACAAAATTAAAGACATACAAGAGCTGGAACAAGTTCAGAGAGCCTTCACAAGGAGGCTAGTCAGTGACACCCTGAATTATTGGGAGAGGCTTAAATATCTTAAACTCTAATCCTTGCAAAGGTGGAGAGAGATATATAATAACATATATGTCTGGAAGATCCTGGAAGGTACTTTACCAAATCTGACACACAATGAAGGGAATGGCATCACAGGGCAACACCATCCCAGGTTTGGTAGGACCTGTGTAAGAAGATCTGTAAAGAGTTACTCCCAGAAGATGAAGACTATTCAGGCAGAGAGCTTCATTAATGTTGGTCCAAGACTCTTCAACTGTATCCCTAGGGATATAAGAGATCTGATGGGAGTCAGTACTGAAGCCTTCAAGAGGAGGCTCCAGATGGCCCAAATTCCAGAGGAGCGGTAACTAACTCCATCAATGACCAGCTCCAATAGATGAAAATTAGGCAATGGTGTGGCAGCGGTGGGTCCCCAGACTGACCGTGGTGAAAACACCTAAATCATCGACAAGTAAGTAAGTATCCCTGGTATTTCTCCATTTGGCTCACTCATAAACACAGAAGAAAAGTATTCTCCCAGCACTTCTGCTTGTCACTCGCTATTTTTGTATTTTTATCACTGTCTACATAGTGCTCTGAAACCCCTCAAACTGCCTTTGTTTTGCTCTATAGATACTTCCCCCAAATTTTAGGATTGCTCTTTACATCTTGTGTTTTGACTTGTTCTTTCCTTTTAACTTCTCTTCTCATTTCCTTTCTAACTTGGTTGTTAAGACATCTACTCACATTGCACTTCTAAATATTATTGACTTTCAATATCACTTGTATTCAATTATTACAATCTCTTTCATAATTGCAGTTTCTTCTTAATTTTTGTCCAAAGCTTTCTATTCATAGATAATCCTTGGTTTACATTTCTTCTTTTTTCTATTATTTCCTTAAATACCCTATACGGTATATTATGATCAATAACTTTGCACCACATATTGACTTACCCCCCCCCCCATATGCCTAAATAGTTTTTCTAATTTATTCTTAAACCATTTGTTGTTGTTGCTAATACCGCCTCCTCCGGCAGGTTGTTCCACTCGTCAACTATGCGCTGGGTAAAGAAGTATTTTCTGATGTTTAGCCTGTACCTCTGCTTATATATCTTGATGTTATGTCCCCTAGTCGATCCTCTGTTCATAATAAAGAACCCTTCAATGCCATGTACAATTTTGTGGACTTCAATTAAGTCACTCTTAAGTCTTCACATTTCAAGACATTAGTCCCATTATCCTGGGTCTATCTTCATAAGGGCACATGGATATGGCTGGGATCATCTTGGTCAGCCTCCTCTGCACACCTTCCAACAAGTCCACTTCTTGTTGATTGCAAGGCCTCCAAGCTTGGACATAATATTCCACTATTCTTACTAGGTAGGGCCTCACCGCCATTACCCAGTCAGAGCTGGGCAGAGGGGGGCGGGCCCCGCAGTCACAGAC
This sequence comes from Ceratothoa steindachneri, assembly GCA_963969495.1. NCBI lineage: Eukaryota > Metazoa > Arthropoda > Malacostraca > Isopoda > Cymothoidae > Ceratothoa > Ceratothoa steindachneri. The sequence goes on along the minus strand of OZ018324.1, from coordinate 17,715,152 downwards.
AGATACTCCAGTCAGACAAGTAATAATAACTAAAAAAGAAAAAGACAAAAGTGACTGGTTGAGTGTATCTTCCTATGGAGTAAAACAGGAAAAAAGAACTTGTGGGGTTACTGGAAACAAGGACACATGAATGGCAACTGATTGCTACAGGAAGAATAGTTCCTTGTGTAAGAAAAGTTGCAGTCTGGATTTAAACACTGGAAGGCTGGGAGCATCAACTACCTCCGAGGGCAGAGAATTCCATCTTGCCACGACTCTTGAAGAGAAGAAACATTTACGAGCTTCAGACTGACAGTGTTGAACTTGAATTTTATATATGTAACCTCTAGTGGCTAAATCTAGGGATAAAGTGGAAATATAAGGACAGATAGAGCAGAGATTGTGGAAAATGCGATAGCACTAAATCATGTCATGTCTAAGTAGCCTACCCTTTATGGAGAAAAGCTTTAGAGAGTTTAGTCTATCAATATAGGGCAAGTCAGCTAAGCCTGATAATTGCTTTGTCCACCTCCGCTGAACAGACTCTAGGAGCTTTAGATCCCCAAAGTCTAACAGGGGACTAATATCTGAGACAAGAAGAGAGGACATAAACTCAGGAGAATGGCAAACAGTGGCAGTTAGCAAATTAGAAGCCATGCCTCCTGCTTTACCTACAGAATTTCTGATGTGGTGATGAAACTTTAACTTGTCATCAACAATGACTCCAAGGTCTTTATAGATATTGGAGAGGTTTAAGGGTGTGTCATCAAGGAGATAGCAAGAATTTGAGTTTCTATCAATGAGATGTCTAGCAAAACGGAGGTGAGCACACTTGTCTACAGAGAATTTAAGACCCCAGGAAGAGGCAGTAGCAGACAGACAGAGTGTTAATACTGTGTTATAGATCAGGTGAAAGCAAGTAATAACTAGAAGATGAGATACAGCTTTAGGTCATCAGCAAACATCTTGTATTGATACTGAAGATGGGAGCAAGTATGATTAATGAATATGAGAAATAGAAGGGGACACAGGACAGAGACCTGAGGCACCCCACTTAGGACTGATCTAGAAGAGCTGACACTACCACTAATGGAGACAATCATATAACAACCAACAAGGAAACTCATAATCCAGCTAAGAAGGTTACCAAAGATCCCAATGGATCTTTGGATCATATAGTAGATGAGATCTACTATATGGCCTAACATAACATAATTTCACGGATGACAAAAGCCACAAGGGCCTATCAAAGGTCATCCGTATCCATCAAATCCACCCACAAAAAGCATCCATAGGATTTTGTCAGATCATGCATCTACAATATACAATTTAACAATCCATAGGAATGTCCAACCATGCATCTACAATATATAATCTAAAGCCTCCATAGGAGTCTGTCAAAAACAAAATCAAAGTCCCCAAAAATATACAATAAAAAGAAACTGTATCCACAGGAATGAGTCAAGAAACATATCCACATACCGAAAGTTAGAAATTAACCCTCCATCCCTATATAATCATCCAATCTGCGCTTGAAAACATTTAAGTTTGGGCTGTCTACAGTCTCAGGTGGCAAACTATTCCAATAATCCACCACTCTGTTAGTGAAAAAATATTTTCTAACATCCAGTCTGCACCTCTGTTTTTTAATCTTTAAGTGGTGGCCTCTAGTTCTATTACTACCTTCTAACTCAAATAACTTGCTGAAATCCAATTTATCCATCCCAGAAAAGATTTTAAAAAGCTCAATCATATCTCCCCTCACACACCTTCTTTCAAATGAAAACATATTTAATACCCTCAGTCTATCTTCATATTCAAGGTGCTTCAGGGATGGTATTATTTTTGTTGCCCTCCTTTGTACCGACTCTAATAAGTTTATATCATGTCTGGCGCTAGTTAGGCCTCATCTAGACTATGCAGTACAATTTTGGTCACCATATTATAGGAAGGATATTGATTTGCTTGAGTCTGTGCAGAGAAGGATGACAAAGATGATTGGTGGGCTAAGGAACTTACCCTATGGTGAAAGGCTCAGAAAACTAAATCTACATACATTGGAAAGGAGAAGAGTCAGAGGGGAATTGATTGAAGTCTTCAAATGGGTAAAAGGATATAATAAAGGGGATCTGGGTAAGGTTCTTATACTTAGTGAACATGACAGGACACGTAGCAATGGGTTTAAGCTTGATAAGTATAGGTTTAGGAAGGAGATTGGGAGGAATTGGTTTACAAATCATGTGGTAGATGAATGGAATAGGCTCACTAGGCATGTGATAGAAGCCTCCTCTCTGGGTAGTTTTAAGAATAGATTAGATAAATATATGGATGAAGCTGCTAGATGGGACTGACTTTTTTTTTATGTACATATGTATATATTTTTCTAAGGAGTGGGAAGATTATATTTTGCGGTTGCATGAATGGACATAATCCTCTGGATGCATTTTATGTATATTGTAGATTAGATCTGACGAACTCCTGTTAAGGGTGACAATGTTGATGACTTTTCTCTGGTAAGAAATCTTTTGTGTGTTGAATGGAACAGGAGCTGCCAAGTGTAGGCCATGAATGGTCTTTTGCAGTCTCCTTCTTTTCTTATGTTCTTATGTATACAGTACTCTAAATGTGGCCTGACATAAGAGTTGTATAGTTTAAGGATGACCTCCTTACTCTTGTAGCTAACATTTCTTTTAATGTAACCTAGCACCCTATTTGCCTCAATACACTGCTTTGAAAATTTCAGTGACCTATCTACTACTACTCCTAAGTCCTTCTCATCTTCAAATGAATTAAGCCAATACCCATCCATCTCATAGCTAAATTCCCTATTATCTCTCCCCATGTTAATAACTTTGCATTTATTAAGGTTAAAAGTCATCTGCCACTTCTGAGCCCAAGCTAACAACTTATTTAAGTCACCCTGCACTTTAAAGCTACCCTCAACCTCTTTGACTACAGCTGCCAATTTAGTGTCATCAGCAAAAATTGATACTTTGCTATTCACACCTTGCCCAAGATCATTTACATAGATTATAAATAATAAAGGGCCTAAAACTGATCCCTGAGGTACGCCACTAAATAACATTCCTCCACTCTGACCTCACTCCATTCAGTACAACTCTCTGTTTCCTATTTTTCAGCCATTCAGTTATCCAATTTAAAACGTTCCCACATATCCCATGCAGCTTTAATTTATGAACTAGTCTTCTATGTGGAACCTTATCAAAAGCTTTGCTGAAATCTAAGTAGATCACATCAACTTTCTCACCCCTATCTAATTCTTTAGTTACATAATCCATAAAATCCAGTAAATTAGTTAAACACAATCTACCTTTTCTAAAACCATGCTGAGCATCATTAATTAACCTGCTACTCTCTAGATGATCAGAAATTTCCTTCTTAACCATCTTCTCAAGAATTTTACACATTAGAGAAGTTAAGCTTACTGGTCTAAAGTTATTTGGGTCCTCTTTGCTTCCCTTTTTAAAAATTGGCACTACATTTGCCAATTTCCAATCATTTGGTATTTCTCCAGACTCTAGTGATCTAATAAATATCTTCTCAAGAGCTACTGCAATACTTTCTACACCTTCTTTGAGTATCCTAGAATGAATGTTGTCAGGGCCAGATGCCTTACTAGTATTTAACTGATATAAGCCCTTTAATTTCTTCTCTGTCTATATTAATAGAATTTATCACTACTTCCCTTGACCTAGAATTATCGTAGCAGTAGGTAACATAATTGTATCTCAAAAGGAGCTGCTCAGTAACAGATCTATTGGGTCTAAACACAAATTGATGATTGTCAAATAGCTGGTGGTCATCTAAAAAACTGAATAAGGACTTAGTAATGATCCTCTCCATTGTCTTGCATGGTATAGGGTTAGGACTTATAGGTCTGTAGTTTAAGGGTTCACTACAACACCCTTTCTTAAAGATGGGTGAGACATGTGAGTTTCCATGACTGTGGTAGAGTTCCAGTAGACATGGACAAGTTAAAAAGGTGAGAAAAGAGGTAAGCCAGCTCAGAGGCGCATTCCTTTAACATAACATAATTTCACGGGTGACAAAAGCCACGAGGGCCTATCAAAGGTCATCCGCATCCGTATAAACCCACCCACAAAAAGCACCATTGCCAGGGAAAGACAAAATCAAAGTCCCCCACAATATAATATAACTGATTTCAAAAGCCACAAGGGCCCATCATCGGTCATCCGAGTCAAACAGCCTCTTTTTTAAGGCACCCAAACTCCCAAGAAAACTACATCCAGAGGATTGCGTCCAGAAACAAGGGTATCACCAATCAAGGCTTGTCAAGAACTAAATCATGCACCTATAGATATATACAAACAATATTAATATATACAAAACTTAGGAACCATCACAACCTTCCCTCCCCATAAACTCATCCAACCTACTCTTAAATACATTTAAATTTGGACTACCTACTACTCTCCGCGGCAATTTGTTCCAGAAGTCTACCACTCTATTGGTGAAAAAATATTTTCTTAAATCCAACCTACACCCTTGCTTTTTAATTTTCAAGTGGTGACCTCTAGTCCGATTTCCATCATCTAACTCAAAAAACTTGCTAACATCCAATTTATCTAGCCCCCCCAAAATTTTAAAGAGCTCAATCATATCCCCTCTCACACGCCTACATTCGAATGAGAACATATTTAATACCCTCAGTCTATCTATATATTCAAGGTGCCTCAGGGAAGGAATAATCTTTGTTGCCCTCCGTTGCACTGACTCAAGAAGGTTAATATCATGTCTAAAATGTGGGGACCATGCCTGTATACAGTACTCTAAATGTGGCCTAACATAAGAGTTATAGAGTTTAAGAATAACCTCCTTACTTTTGTAAATGACATTTTTCTTAATGAAACCCAGCACTCTATTTGCCCTATTTCTTGCTTCAATACACTGCTTAGAAAACCTTAATGACTTATCTATTACTACTCCTAGATCTTTCTCATCCTCTACTGAGCTCAGCCAATGCCTATCCATTTCATAGTTAAATTCTCTATTATCTTTTCCCATGTTAATAACTTTGCACTTATCAAGGTTGAAAGTCATTTGCCACTTATGTGCCCAGGATAACAATTTATTTAAATCTCCCTGCACTTTAAAATTATCATCAATATCTTTAACTACAGCTGCTAATTTGGTATCATCCGCAAAAATTGACACTTTATTATTAACTGCCTCCCCAAGATCGTTTATATAGATGACAAATAATAATGGGCCGAGAACTGATCCTTGAGGAACCCCACTGATAACATCCCTCCACTCTGACTTTACACTACCCTTTGCTTCCTGTCTTTCAGCCACTCGGCTATCCAATTTGAAACAACCCGCATATCCCAATCATTTTTAATTTATGAACTAGTCTCCTATGTGGTACCTTATCAAATGCTTTACTAAAATCCAAGTAAATTACATCTACATTCTCTCCCTTATCTACTTGATTTGTTACGAACTCCAGAAAGTCTAGTATATTAGTCAAACATGATCTACCTGATCTAAACCCATGATGAGCATCACTGATTATCCCCTCCCTCTCTAGATGTTGGCAAATCCCTTTTTTAACTAATTTCTCAAGAATTTTACAGACTACAGGAGTTAGGCTAACTGGTCTAAAGTTATTTGGATCCTCTTTACTACCTTTCTTGAAAATGGGGACTACATTCGCTCTCTTCCAATCATCGGGTATTTCTCCATATTCCAGTGACCTAGTATACAACTTCTCTAGAGCTATTGAGATACTTTCTACCCCTTTTTTAAGTATCCTAGAATGAATATTATCAGGGCCGGAGGCCTTGGTAGCATCTAACTCACCTATTAGTCCTTTTATCGTCCTCTGATCCACACTAATAAGAGTAAACACCTCTTTCCCTGACCCATGAGTACTATACATAAGACTATTTAGTTTCTCCTTTGTAAATACTGATGCAAAATGACCATTTAGTACCTAAACTATTTTCTTAAATCAGTTTCCCTCACAACCCCTTCATATTTGATAGGCCCTATTTTAACTGCCAGACTTGTTATTAATTTTATAGTAACTAAAGAACTTTCTAGGATCTTTGTTGCTATCCTGAGCTAATTTAATTTCTGAAACCCTTTTGTTCTTCTTTATAATCTTATTTAACTCATTCCTAGCCATTCTATAATCACTTTAATTTTGAATATTATTTTTCTACCTATAATTTTTTATATGCCCTTTTCTTCTCTTAAATTTTTCTAGCTATCTCCTGATTCCACCATAATGGTTTCCTACATTTGTTCCTAATTGCTCTTGGACTACATTTATTATATGCTTGAAAGTATCCCACATACCATAAGCATTTTTACCTCTGAATTCTACATCCCAGTCTACCAAATTTATCAAGCTTCAAAGTTTTACATAATCTCCCTTATGGAAATTTGGAACTTTTACAGCATTCTTGGTTATTTTACCCTTCTTAATTCCCAAGTTAAAATTAACTATCTGATGGTCACTATTTCCCAATGCTTCCCCAACAGTCAATTCTTGAACTAAATGATGACTGTTAGAAAGTACTAAATCTAATATATTGTCCCCCCTCATTGGCTCCTTAACAAATTGATTAAAAAAAGTCATAACTTGTCCTAACACCCCCACAAACAGCCATCCCCCTTCCTCTGTTTTGCCCTACCAATTCGCAAAACTTATTGACTGCCTCTCGTACATATTAAAAAGCTTATTTAAAGAAGCTGTAACAAAATATGTGGCACTATCAACATAACATAATTTCACAGATGACAAAAGCCACAAGGGCCTATCAAAGGTCATCCGTATCCATCAAATCCCACCCACATAATGCATCCATAGGATTTTTTCAGATCATGCATCTACAATATACAATTTAACAATCCATAGGAATGTCCAACCATGCATCTACAATATATAATTTAAAGCCTCCATAGGAGTCTGTCAAAAACAAAATCAAAGTCCCCAAAAATATACAATAAAAAGAAACTGCATCCACAGGAATGAGTCAAGAAACATATCCACATACCAAAAAGTAAGAAATTAACCCTCCATCCCCATATAATCATCCAATCTGCGCTTAAAAACATTCAAGTCTGTCTACAGTCTCAGGTGGCAAACTATTCCAATAATCCACCACTCTGTTAGTGAAAAAATATTTTCTAACATCCAGTCTGCACCTCTGTTTTTTAATCTTTAAGTGGTGGCCTCTAGTTCTATTACTACCTTCTAACTCAAATAACTTGCTGAAATCCAATTTATCCATCCCAGAAAAGATTTTAAAAAGCTCAATCATATCTCCCCTCACACACCTTCTTTCAAATGAAAACATATTTAATACCCTCAAAATAGCATAAGTTCAAAGTCTGAATCAATAAGATTGAGAGCATTGCGAATCTTGTCAAACTTACCCCTAGCCCAGTCCAATAGGGGGAGGGGGGAAGCTCTGTCATGGAAGATATCGCTCTGGTAGTAGTGAGACCTTGATAACACTATTGGGCGAACCAGAGATTTGTGGAGACTGACGATGTTTCTCATACTTTTGTCTTCTATCGTTTGCCTAATGCTTCCCACTATTTGGTTGGCCTTCTTGGTAAACATGTAGATTGGCAGCATACCCGAAAAAGTGGATTTTTGTGTTTATATTTCATTCACCCATGCCTGAAAATTCATGCGCATTTGAGTCCTGTAAACGTTAGAACATTATTCTATAAACAATTATGATTATATACTGGGGGGGCTGTGCCTCCCAGACCCCCTTAATGGATTGAAACTCAGGACCATCGTAGGGGAGGCCCCCTGCAGTTTACCCCCACACGAGCAGTCCCCTTAAATTTACTCCAAAAATGTGAAACATATTGGAACACGGACAAAATAGTTTATGTCCCATCGTTCATGCCTTCTTTACTATTGTAGTTATATGGTCCCTATTGTCCAGGGTGTTGCTGATGATTATGCCCACTGTGGCATCCTCCCAGTATGTACTGGTGGGTTATTGTAACCTAAATGGAACTTGGGATTTATTTATTTAAGTATTTAATTGAAATAAACAAATCTCACTATCAAAGCTGAACCACCAAACGACCGTTGACTATAAAGGACTACATTTCCTTGCTCTGAAGTTTAACCTTTTCCCAATTTTTAGACAGTTTATCATTGTATTTAATTTAAAGTTACAGGAATAAAAACTCTATTCCTATTCAGATAAAGCAACCCTAATTTCTAACAATACTAGATACCTCTTCCATGGTGACCCTCTTACCGTAAACATAAAAATTCCTCAAATCCTTCTCCTCTTCACGCTTCTTATTTGACTCCCTTCTTAGTTCCTTATCTCTTTCCCTTTCCTCTCTATTCATGTCATGATATACACCTAATTTTCTTGTCTGGTTCTTTAGCATTAGGTAAATATGTAGATTAGCGGCCCGGCCGAAAAAAAATTTGTGTGTAAATATTATCGTTCACTCGTGTCGGAATATTCATGCGTGTTTGAGTCCTTTTCGAATTATTATTCTATAAACAATTAGGATTATATACTGGGGGCTGTGCCCCCCAGACCCCCCCCAAATTTAATGAAACTCAGGATCATCGTAGTGTAGTCCCCCCCATTGTGTTTACCCCCACAATAGCCGTCAACTTAAATGTACTCCAAAAACGTGAAACATTTTGGAACACAGACGAAATAGTACGTCCCATCGTTTGCGCCGATAATCTACATATTTACCTAGCATTCTTTAATCTATACGATTTTTCATTATCATCTTTAATCCTCCTTTGAAAGTTATAAGCATTGGTCTTGGACGGACATTTGATCTTTAATACTGGTCCATTTCTGTGTATGCTGCATCACCAGTCTTTATATTTGATCTTTCATCCTGGTTCCTTACTGTATTTGCTGCATCCCCAATCCTTCTTACTTCTTCTATATCACTATCATAACATTTCAAATGAATTTCATTGCACAAAGTCCTTAAATATCAATTTATCATGTCTATGCCTCTCCTCCCTATCCTGTAACTGGAAACCAATTGCAGAGGCTGTGTCTCGTAACCAGTTGGAAGTTGAGCTCCGTGGCCTAAACCGAGAGCTAGCAGCGGTACGTGCCAGGGTTGAGGAGCTGGAGATGCAAAATGATGGGCGGCCTAGTTACTCCCAGGTGGCCGGGAGCGACCAGAGAGTGGCTGAGCACACAGCGGCGCCTGTCCCAGCGTCTGTCCCCCGCAGACGATGACCGGAGACACCTGCAGTAGTTGGACCGCCCCACGGGAATCGCGTGAAGCAGCTCCCGTGCCTCACGGACGCACAGGAGTAGAGACGCGTGCGAACGGAGACGAACGTTTCGTGCCCGTTCGTCGAGGAGTTGGACGGAGACCTCTGAAGCGGAGGCTACCGACAATAATGACAAATAGTTTTCTATTTTAGACGACTCACGAGATGAGGAAATTGAAATTCGCCTGGTGGGAGACTCCATCGTCAAGCAACAACTAGAAGAATTTTGTGGAAGGCGACCTGCGAAGAGGAGGAGATACTGCTACCTAGGGGTAAGAGTCGAAAACCTGATAGATTCGCTCCATGATTACACGAGTAGATCCTCGTCGGGACTAACAATATTTTTTTCTACCAGATCTGAAGACCTTCTGGCGAAGTACCAGCAGCTGATGAGTAAACTGAAAGAAAAGAGTAGGAATATTTTCTTTTTCAGTCATTCTTCCAAAAATAAGGGCGCAGAACGCTTTCTACGGAAAGGCATCCTACATCAATAACTATGTAAAAGGTCTTTGCTAGGAGGAAGGAGTGAACTTTATCGAAACCTGGAACGACTTCTACTAGCGTGAAGACTTGTTCCAGCAAGACAGACTCCATCTGAATCAGGTTGGAGCTTCAAGACTTGGCAGAGTCTTAAATAAGGCTGTACAGGTTTTTCGTACTGGTCAGTCTCAGGACGCGGAGCCGGTGCAGCGGATGCAGCGGTCGACGCCCGAATAAAACGCCACCCTCCTTAAACGTTTATTATGCCAACGCGCGTAGTACTAAAAATACAATCGAAGAATTTAAACTTCTTGTAGAAAATGAAAACTTCGAGCGAATGACAATTTCCGAGAGTTGAACAGGTATTTTTAATAGAGACTTTGTCGGTGAATTTAAAATCTTTGGTTACAATCTCTTTTTCAAGGAGAGGGTTGGCAGAAGAGGGTGCGGCGTGATGTTGTACTGCAAATAAAATTTAAATCCCATCGAGGTTGACGTGGAGAATCATAGCGTTGCGGATATTGTATGCGTGAAATCATTAGCTGAAACATAGTATTCATCACTGTCGTTGTCTATAGAGCTCCATCCCAGACGGAAATGTCAGATCAGTTTATGTTCCGCTCGCTCCATGAACTTATTGGATCCACAGCTATAATAATAATAATCCGTTACTCTAACTTTCCAAATGTAAACTTTCCGGATACTACTGCTGACAGAGTTGGATCACAACTACTTCACTTCCTAGATGATAACTTCCGTATGCAATGTGTTGATGGACCTACGCGAGGAAACAATATCCTGGACATTATTTTAACGGCAAACGAAAACTTTGTGAAAAATGTTAAAGTCGGCGAACCACTCGGAAACAGTGATCACAGTTCTCTCAGATTTAAAATTGATACAGGTTCAAACACAGACTCAAATCATATGCTGGTACTTAACTTTTGAAAAAAAATATATCAAGACTTTAAGCGTGTGTTGCAGAACTCCCTTAGTTCTAGGACTAATAATAACAACATCGTCACTACAATGTGGAATGATTTCATAATAAAATTCAGAAACGCTGACCAAATATACCTCCCAAGACATCATAGGCAAAAATCTATGGTAAAACCAAAGTGGTAGAACAACGAGATCAAGGATCTAATCAATAGGAGAAATCAGGCATATAAACGTTGTAGAGATACTTGCGGAACACGTCCAAACAAATACGTAGAATTAAGACGCGCTTTCAAAAAGCTAATTATAAAATTAAAGAAGAATTACGAAATCAAGATAACTAGAAATGGAAAAGAAAATCTAAAGATGTTCTACCAGTATTATAGGTTATCAGGTGTTATTACGCCAATACACTAGACAGCTCTGGTCACAATAAACCCCAAAACCTATATTTTTGTTGTACAAGGTGAATGAAGTTAATCGCTAACGGAAAGTCCGAATTTGCAGACCAAATTTCGTTAGGCCTAAGTCGGCAACGTCGTGGCAATACTGTATTGAAACAAAGAGATGCGAAAAATATATATTATGGAATGAACATTAATGATTAAGAAGTGAAATTATAGTTTATGATTGGATAGAATTTTATGCGGTTGAATTAACTTTGCACGAGTTAATGAGAATTAGAGTACACATATGATGATTGACAAACATTAATTAGATTATAGTTGAATGGATTTGGTAAATATTAATATAGTTTGATGTGTATAAATAGATTGTATGGATTAAATAGATAACATAAATAGATTACAGCGGAGTTGGGAAGGTCTGTAAATGAGAGAAAAAATCACGTATTAAAAACGAGATTCTTTGGGGACATATTTAGCTAAATATTACAATTCCAATATTAGAGAACTGATTCCGATGAACCGAACAAAGTGAATGAATGAGCCCCGTGTGATTTTATTTGAAAACGCTCGAGAGATCGGGCGTACCAATCACACGATTTAAGTTATGGTAACCAACCCTTGTTGAAATAATATATATATATATATATATATATATATATATATATATATATATATATATATATATATATATATATATATATATATATATATATATATATACAGTTATAATTTGATATTTCCACTTGTAGGGGTGTAGACCGCTACAGTATGTAAACAACAAAAACACGGCAAAGAACTCAATTGGCCCACTTAAAAAACAAAATGGAGATTCAATATATGACCCAAGTGCCATTGCCGAGATTTTAAACGATTTTTATGCTTCAGTTTTTACAACGGAAAACATTGACATCATTCCAGACAATGATACACCAATAGTTATCAAAGAAAAATCATTTATGACTAGTATTCAAGTAACAGAAGAAGACGTAATCTAACATATCGAAAATTTAAAGCTAAGCAAATCACCAGGTCCTGATTTGATCCATACTCGCCACCTGAAAGATTTGAAAGAAACGATAACCAAGCCACTTACCACAATATTCAACAAATCCTTCGAAGAAGATGTCGTTCCAGAAGACTTTAAGAGTACAAACATTACTCCGATTTTTAAAAGGGGTGACCTACAAAGCTCAAGCAACTACAGGCCAATAAGCCTGACATCTCTAATCGGAAAACTGCTCGAATCTATTATAAAAGGGAAAATACTCGAACATCTAGACAAATTGGGTATCATCCGCGAATCACAGCACGGTTATACGAAAAACAAATCATGTTTAACAAACCTGCTAGAATTTTTCCAAACCATCATCGAAGAGTATGACACGAATGGAGCAGCAGATGTAATCTACTTAGATTTTCAAAAACCTTTCGATACGGTTCCTTACAAGCGTCTACTTAAGAAGATTGCCGCTGATGGAATCGATAGAAACGTATTGGATTGGATCGAAGACTGGCTTAACGAAAGGAAACAACGTACAACCATAAATGGTCACCAATCAATATGACGAGAAGTAACAAGCGGAGTGCCCCAGGGCTCCGAGCTGGGTCCATTGCTTTTTCTAAAATATGTAAACAACTTAGATGAAGGCAGAGCGAGCCTATTCTCAAAATTTGCTGACGATACAAATCTGGGTGGTGAATCTGTAGTGTACAATAACTGCACACTGTAGCGGCCTATACCTCTACAGGTGGAAATATTTAACCATAACAGTATATATATACATAGTTTCAAGAAGGGTTGTAACCATAACTTAAATTGTGTGATTGGTACGCCCGTTCTCTCGAGCGTCCTCAAATAAAATTACATGAGTCTCATTCATTCACTTTGCTCGGCTCATCGGAATCAGGTCTGTAATATTGAAATTTTAATTTTGTAGCTAAATATGTCCCAAAAGAATCTCGAATTAATGCGTGATTCTTTTATCATTTACAGACCCTTCCAACTCCGTTATAATCTATTTATGTATCCAATTTAATCCATACAATCTGTTTATACCAATATTTATACATATCAATCTATTTAATATTTACCCCAATCTTTAATATTTACCCAATCCATTTAACTATATAATCTAATTGCTCATATAATCTATTTATCAACCCATATAAATAGTTATCATACATTTATAATATTTACTCATTTAACATTCACCTATAATCTAATTAATAATTGCCAATCTAATTATCAATCATCATATGTGTACTCTAATTCTTATTAACTCATGCAAAGTTAATTCACCGCGTAATCTATCCAATCATAACTGTATAATTTAACTTTTATATCAGAACTGTTCATTCCATAATATATATTTTTCGTAGCTCTTTGTTCTTAATTCACGTATTCCTACGACTTCGCCGATTTAGGCCTAAGAAAATTCCGTCTGCAAATTCAGACTTTCCGTTAACAATTAACTTAATTCCCCTTGTATAACAAAAATATAGGCTTTGGGGTTTAATGTGACTGAGCTATATAGTGTATTGGCGCAATAATCACGTAACAACTATAAATGGTGCCCAGAATAGTTCAATTATCTCCCATTCATCCATTCATTCATTCGTAATAACAAATTAATTTTCATCGTCACGTGTTGAATTTTTTCGGACGACTCATTCCGCCTCACTGATTCCATTTTCATCTCGCGTGGACTTTCATTTTCGACACGTGCTCGTTTTTCAATCCTGAGTTCACCTTAACATCCTTAAGTTCTTCCTTAGCAATTTAATAGAATTAATTACCAATACAGTAATAAGGACAAAGAGTGGTCAAAATTCGAGATTTTTTTTACTTTCAAGCGGGTGAATTGGATTTGTGCGCGCGCGCGCACACACACACACACACTTTTAATATTTTATAAATGGATTATAACGGAGCCCCAAGCTACCCTCCAACTTCGGGCACAGTTACAACGACCCAAGCATCTTCCCCAGTAACAACGATGACCTATTCAACCACTTTCGCCCTACTTTCATCCTTCAACACCTAGGCAGTTCCTGAGGACCATAGAACGATCGTCGTAGCCCAGAAATTACCTCTGAGTATCTTTTCCATTTTTAAGAATATTTTGCTGGATGGGGTAATTGTTGATTCTTGGGTTAGGTTCATGAGGGCGTTCAAGGAGGAATTTGGGAGATCGCAGATAGAGGACCTGCGGATCCTTCTCGATACGCAGGAGATGGGGGACAGGCGTCCCACGTATTTTTTTAACCATCTCAAAACCCTCGCACATGCCAAAGGAGCACAGCTCGACTAACTCGAGCCACTCATAACCGAAATATTCATGCGTGGGATGCCGGATCAAATTAAGCCCCTTCTTTTAATGTCTTCGGTGAACGTGGAAAATATGGCAGAGGCGGCTGACGCTCTGTATAACAACCCTTTTATCAACTGGGGAAATGCAGGCCAAGGGTCGTTTAGCGATGTAAATAAATACTCACATGTATCCATTTCTCAGGTTAAGTCACCGGCCGGAGCTCCTTATAACCGGCCAGGACTCCCTCAGGATGAACCCTCCCAGGTTTCGGGTCCTTTATTCGTTCTAGAGAGGATTGAAATGGATATTCGTGCCCTAAAGGTGCGAACAGGTCTTCACCGAGAGCAATATCGTGAGCAGGACAGAGGAGTCAGACGTCGTTCCTCCTCCCGAAAAAGGCAAAAACAACGAGAGAACTCCAGCACAAGAGGTGAGGCGAGGCAGGTCCATTTTCAACCTTCGTCTAATTCCCCCTATCCTGACAACTCTCGGGGTAGCTGCTATTAATACTCTAATTATGGGAGCAACGCTGTCCGCTGTGTTCAGCCTTGCAGTTTTTACCGGGCATCATCTCATGCCCGCAACTTTAACTCTCATTCTGGTCGTGATGCTTATACTACTATATTTCAACCTTCAGGCTTTTGCTGGTACTACCTCAAATTTGGTGCAAAAGCAGAAAAATGCTCTAGACCATGCTTGTACCATCAAAATGCTCAATCTTCATCTCACCCTACCCTAACTTCACCACCTCAAATCCTACAAAACTCTACGGGTTCCCTCACCAAAATCTTACCCTCAGCAGAGGAAACTTTAAACTTAATTCGCAAGTGATACATGGGTCTGTCACCTCTGCAACCTCATCCCTTCATCAGGTTGATCATCCCTTCAGCATTCATGACCCACTCTCTGGTCTATCCTTCCTGGTTGACACTGGCGCTCGATGCAGTGTCATTCCAGCCTCTTCAGTAGAGAAAGCTTGCACTTATTCTGATCTGGTCCTTAAAGTTGCCAATTCATCGAGCATAAGGACTTATAGGAAGCGTATCCTCGAGCTCTCTCTCGGGTTTTACGTCGTGTTTTCCAATGGTCGTTCATAATTGCCGACGTCGACATTCCAATTTTGGGCCTCGATTTCCTTTACACTCACGACATTCTCGTCGATTCTCATCGCCGCAAGCTTATCGACAGAACCACAACATAACAGCTGCTGGTCCTTTTTTTCCCTTCCACCAACTCTCTCTGTTCGTCTCTCTGCAACTGCTCTTCGCTTCCAGCAACTTCTGCGGGAGTTCCCAAGCCTCAGTCTGCCTCTTTCTAAGGACAGGCCCACCAAGTACAATTTAGTGCATAGGATAGAGACGACATAGGGGCCAGTATTCTCACGCCCCCGGCCACTGGCCCCGGAGAGACTTGCCTTAATGAATCAAGAATTTAAATAAATGATGGAGGCCGGGATCGCTTCCCCATCCACCTCCCCATGGGCTTCACCGCTTCATTTAGTACCTAAGTCTACTCAGGGGGAATTGAGAGCTGTAGGTGACTACAGGCGACTCAATGTCTGTGCAGTTCCGGAAAGATATCCTCTGCCTTTCTTATCAGATTTTAACTCCACTCTCTTCGGTTGTTCCATTTTTTCTCGGCTCGATTTGGTTCGCGCTTTGAACCAAATCCCGATTCACCGTGATGATATCCCCAAGACGGCTATCACCACTCCATTCGGTTCCTTCGTCATGAACCGAATGCCTTACTGACTTCGTAACAGTGGCAGACCTTCCAACGTTTTATGGAGCAGTTTCTGAGAGGTCTCCCCTTCGTATTTTGTTATATAGACGACCTCCTGATAGCATCTTCGTCTTTAGAGGATCATTTTTATCACCTTTGCCAGATTTTTGCACGTTTAGATGAGTATGGTATCGTACTCAACACTTGAAGGCGTATCCTTGGTGTCACACAGCTCTCCTTTTTGTGACACCATATTTTCCCTGAGGGAATTCGTCCTCTCGAGGACAAAGTTGAAGTTATTCGGGCTTTTTCCCGACCTTCTTCGCTAAAGCAACTTCGTAGATTCTGTGGGATGGTAAACTTTTACCACAGGTTCATTTCCAATATTTCCCACATTATGCAACCTCTCTACGAATCGCCTTCCAAGTCCAAGAAGAACCTTTCTCTTTCCTGGTCCCCCGAAGCTTGCGAGGCTTTTTTTCGCGCAAAAGAGGCTATGACTTCCACTGTAGCCCTGGCCCATCCTTGCCCAGTAGCGCCCATAAGCGCTGCTTCGGATGCGTCCGCTACTCATGTCGGTGCGACACTACAACAGAAGGTTGGTGACTCTTGGCAACTACTCGCTTTCTTCTCCAAAGCTCTTCTTCCTTCTCAACAGAGGTACAGTACGTTTTCCCGTGAATTACTGAGCACATACCTCACCCTCCGTCACTTCTAACAATACTTGGAAGGGAGTGAATTCACTGTCTTTACCTACCACAAGCCATTGGTTGGTTCGCTTGCCTCTATTAGCACCTCCTCTATGCACTCTGCAGTTGATACTCGTCACCTTGACTTTATTCTGCAGATGACGAACTATATTCGCTACGTTCCTGGTTCTTCAAACGTCGTACCAGATAAGCTACCTCGCATTTCATCGATTTCGGGCACGCAACTCTCCCAAACTACGCCCATCGATTACGCGACAATAGCGCTTGCCCAGGAACAAGATGAAGAC